>OY725497.1:3852721-4452721 GCA_963281255.1 Aphrocallistes beatrix
GCATTGACACCTTCACCACACAATCCTCACTCGTTGAAAAGGTTGTGTGTCCAGCTAAAGGGTGTTTAAAGGAACTGCCAGCAGACATCAGCCAGTTGAAGGCGGGAAACATCCTATCTAAGTTTGTTAGGAAGCAGTTGCTGTACTGTCCCTTTCATCTGAGAGGGTGTACCTGGAGAGGTCCCTGTGATGAGGTGAGTTCACACGTAGCGAGCTGCTACCAGCCGGAGCCGACCTGGGACCTGGTACAGGGGCTAGCCAATGAACTCCGTAAGCTGGCTATTGAAAACACAGACCTATCGAAACGGATGCGTGAATTGGAGCAAATGATTGAAGCCAATGACAGACCTGCGTTCTATTGGAAGATTCACCATGTGCAGAAAGCAATTCAAAATCACTCCGAGCTGTTCAGTCCCACCTTCATGACCGGGAAGTGTGGGTACCAGGCTTGTCTACACGTGTACATGGGAGGGAACTCCACTGGGACAGACACTCACATCTCTATCTACATTCAACTGCAGCTGGGCTCAAATAATGATATCTTGCCATGGCCGATTAGGTGTAGCTTTGCGATATCTATCCTCAACTTTGCTCTCGATAACCATCATCACACGCAGAGGGGAAACACTGAATTCGATGGGACGGGGAAAGGGGTGGGATTCCCCAAATTCATCTCTAGAGTAGATCTCCTCCAGCGTGAGGCCAGGAGTAAATTCGTAGAACGAGACTGCTTACTAATCAAATGTTCTCTTACGCCTGACTCGCACATTGCTAACTTGAAGTAGTTCAATTCTTACCAGAGCCACCTCACGCTCTTATTATAATTTTTATCTCATAAAATATCTATTTTAGTACCTTTAGTAAATTACAATTTTGAAGTTCCTTAATAAAATACAATATTTTCAATCGAATTTCAAGCAAAATGTGGTTGTTAGGGAGACCTACTGACGAATAAGTTTTATCCTATGGTGACTTCATGGTGACTTCATGGCATAGGCGTCGTAACCCACTCGGTTACCCGGCAATTGCCGGGCGGCCCAGAGTGAATGCCGGGTACTACCCGGTAAAAAGCTTAGTGCTATTATGTACTGGTAATTGGCTGTTACTAATTCCTCATGTAGATCAAGGGTTCACGGCCCATTTGGCTGACGGTAACGCTGGATCAGCTGAAGATACGGCCCGATTAACTGACTGAACGGCCCTGGATTATTGTGGCCGGGCAGTCCAAGGGTAGGAAATAAAGTTTACGACGCCTATGCTTCATGGGGATGAAAATACCCGATTTTAGTGAAAGTCGTTGTTGATTACTCCTGGATCTGATTAGAAAAGCTTGATCATTTTTATTTGAATACGTAATATCATAAATTATCTCAATAGCGAGATATTAATGAATTTGTTGGCTCGTAACATTCGAATGTTTTAAAGAATTCAGCAGCTTCTTAACTCAGAAAAGATTTTTTCTTCTAAACTCGAGAGTACAATTACATCAGCGTTGATACGTAGTATACATGTTATGAAGTACAAAAGTATTCTCTACCCAAATCAATAGCACCTTCATGATTTATTTATAGTATGCTGGTTATTAACATTGAAAGTATAAATAGACTGCATAAATATGAAAATATATCTGAATTGGATACTTGACATTACCAATGTATTCAGACAATGCACTTTACGTCCTCTTCTCATTGACCCTTGTATTTTTACTTGTTGTTCATTTAGCATCGCCTCGCCTCAAAAGAGCCTTCCCTCCTCTCCCTATTTGGCGTGGTGCATTCTGGTATCGATGGAGGTCTCTCCCCTCTAAGAAGGCGCTAGCATTCTCCCCTTTCACCGGAATCATATTCCCACATAAATTAATAATCCGAGCTAAATCTGCTTGGCTATGTTTCCTTCTCCATCTTCTCTTCATGACATCCATGGTCGCCTGGAGCCAGTACCAACACTCATCTCGTGAGACTCACAACTGTCCTCATCCTGCTCCACCTCACTGGTGCGGTTGGACCAGCCAGCTGGAACCCACGCACTATGTTACCATCCTTGGTTCCATTATATTTATAGTACTTCGGCTTGTGCAGACTCATATGTGGTACGACGGATTGGCTCTTGACGTCCCAGAAGCTTCAGCCATGGTTGCAACAATAGTCGCTTCGTGTGTCGCTCTTTTCATGCAACAGACTGAAAGGGGACTTGTCTTTGGCCAATCAATTAATACGGAAACATCACTGGCACTGACTAATATCGCTCGGCGCTTCCACGGTTATGTATTCACTACGTCGCTTGTATTCACATTCTGGTACCATCCCACTGAGGGCGGGATCATGCACAGCAGCGGTTTCTTGCTTCTGATTTTGTTTCTAATTCAAGGTTCCCTCATGTATACAGTCACACACTTGGGCGTAGTTTGGAGGAATTTACTAGAATTCACTGTGCTTCCTCACTCATTACTGATCGAATGGACTAGATCTCGTCCGAAAAACGAATCGTGGAAAATGTTCCTGAGTGGCTACTTGTTAACTTTCCTCATTACGCATATACATGCTTTTGAAATTCCAAACTCGATTAAAATCTGTATCTTCTGTGCCTTCATTATTCTTTTATACTTTCTGTTTTCCAGAAATCTTCGAGCTGGCTGGAGTACAACAGTGAGTATTCCAATAATATACCTAGTATGTGTGATATTTTTCTACTCAATGCTCTATCTCCCTTATGTGGTGATAAAGCTATTAGGCTATTGGCCTGAGAGTTCACTCGAAGGTACTATTCCTAGTGGGCTCCATCCAGCTCTTGTTATTTGTGGTGTTGTACTTCTGATTGCATCAATCATCTTGATTGCATTAGTGGGTGAGGCAATTGAAGCATTGCTTCGCTCTTTGGCGAAGAAAGCTGGGTCTCCTTCCACTAGCGTTGAAGCCATATTCTCCGATCCTTCGATCAAGGTTCATTTTAAACGTGACAACTTACCCAAGGTATCGCCTGAAGAGCTGAGAAAGCACGATAAGGAGTTTGACTGTTGGCTGGCCATCCACGGCATAGTTTATGATGTGACTGATTTTGTTAAGTTTCATCCTGGGGGGGTTAAAACTCTTCTCGAACACTGTGGCGGAGATGTAAGTGAGGCTTTTGATAGCATTAACCGGAATAACGGACACCCCGCTGTGATAAAGGAAAGGATGAGGCTATTTGCTTGTGGGGTGTTATGTTCCGCCAACAATCACCACCCTCCAGAACAATATGCCCAGAGGCTTAGCTCTGTTAGTACTTCGAAGTTCTAGATTGAAATTTCGGCATAAATAATGTGTGTATCAGGTTCACAATTCCATTCAAGGAATTGGTTTCTCTCCTTTTGTGAACTTGATTTATTAGAATACATATTTGCATTATTTACTGAATGTTAATGACTTCGTAAATATATTAGAAATACAACTATTTTAATGGAGAAGATGGAGTGAATGAATATTTTGATAGGGGAGTGTATATACTAAGACTGCTACGTATACTTGACAGCAGGTACAAATTAATCTATAATTCACTTTATAACAATTCATTAATTTTATTTACAGATTCTTGAGCATATTACTGAGTTGTTCATTCGTAAGTTCGTCCATTCCACCAGTCACAATTGTATTATCTACCGCACTTACTTTCTCTTGCACCTCTTCGACTAGTTCGATGTTCCATTCATTCGCTGTTTCAGTACATTTTTCAATTGGTTCTTCTGATTTCATTTGAAATATTCTACTCAATTCATCTAGTTTTCCATTCTCCAGAACTTCTCGCTGCGTCTGTAAGCAAAACTTAGAAGTGCACTGGGGGTTGGGCTTGAGGGAGTAGGAAGAGAAAAAATCTTGAATCGAGTTATAGGCTAACAATTCTGAACACTGCCCGAATTCCAACAAATATTTGAGTGCGTTTTGTACCAATAAACCTGCTATAATGGCAGAGGTAGTGGGTAGAGAGGCCACGCACACTCCTTCCTTCTTCAAGCTGGCTTCCAGCCCTGTAGCCACCACGAGAGGGGGCGCACATGAGAAACAGGCTGTCAACCCAGGGATCATAAACTGAATATGTCCCGAAACTGCATTCTCACTGAGCCCTGACTCTAGCCAGGGAGTCTTCGCCTCCAAACACAGCTGATTGACAGACATTCGAGCCGTAAAATTGTCCACACAGCACAGTAGCAGCTGCTTCTTCCCGTGCAGTAGAGCTAGGAGAGGGTTGTAGCTGTCAAGGTGTGTCACGTCGAGATTGTAACTTCTTAACTGTTGAGGAAACGAGGCGATATTATATTCTTACTAATATAGCTGACTGAATCTTACTCAAATAGTTAGTTACCTTGACGTCAGGATTGATGGCTGTTAATGTTTGCACGGCAGCTTCCACCTTTGTCAATCCGCAATGGCTAGGCCTGTAGAACATTCTGTTCATGTTGGCAAGCTCTACGTGGTCGTTGTCTACGAGAGTCAACTCTCCAATCCCACATCTCGTTAACATTTCTGCTGCCACGATCCCAATACCTCCTAAAATATCAATTTAATTTATAACTTAGTAGACATTGATCTTTCTCTAACGTACTTACCAACACCAACTATTGTGACTGAACAATTGAGGATTTTAGCATAGTCTGCTACCACGCCCATCTTCTGTAACGCCATTAATCGGCTGTATCTATTCGCACTGCTCACCTCATCCGACATTACCACATTCTCTCCTCCCTGTAGACCTGTGCTACTCGAAGTATTTGTCTCATTGGACAGGATTTGGATTGTTTTCTGTAACTCTTCGTTTCTCACACATGCATCTTTTAATTTCTGCTTGCAAACTTTTAATTCTTCCTCCAGTAGGTTTGTAGCATCAACTTTCGCGTCCATTCTATTTTAATAACTAAGATTGGTATTAATTAATCAGTTGAATCGACTTTACGAAGTACAGTTACATCTACATTAAACTCTCCACTCTTTTTGTTATCATAGGCTCAGTTCAAAATATTGAGTTATACAAATAATATATTGTGCGTTCTAATTTTCTACTTTTACAGTTACGGTCTGTGTCTTTGCGGCAGTTACCTCCATCAAGTCTTTATATTAATAAATTCTAGTCAATTCGTTATAGATTAGAACGAATCAGAAAGTTGCTCCCGTCTCTTTTCCTCCGAAACTGTCAAATCCTGAACCAAAAGGAACGCAAGATACGACCGTAGAAGAGTAGTATGTTCATTAAATTAGAATTATGATTTAGCATTATGCATTTGACCCAATCACCCATACTGCGTGTAAAAAATACTCACATCTGCCTAATCATCTTGGGAAATAAATTGGATCGTGCTGAATTTTTCTCGAGTTCATTGTACGTTCATGACTAATTCAAGAATTTCTAATTCATCAAATCCTGCCAATGCATGCTCACTTACATGTGGTAATGCAGCCGAGTATCAATCTGATTATTCTCCTGAAAAGGAATCTTTCATAGATCCCACAACTTGTCTCTTCGGCAATGATCTCTTCTTTGAACTCAACTTTGAAGGATACGAGTCACCTCCAATTCTACCAGAACACCAAGAGAAAAACTCGATCACAATCACACGTACCCCTTTACCACACTCTCCCCCTCGCGCTATACATACACCTCCTGTTTGTGAAGACAGTAACCAGTTTACTCCTCCTGTCCCTTCCCCTTCTAGGGTCAATGCACCCGATTACTTCACTCCACCCCTGCCTACCTCGAATATAGAGTATTTCCATAATGTACCGCCTAATTGCCATCCCCGTGATACAAATGATAAATTTGTATCTCCATCACATTGCAAGCCTCTCTATCAAAGCACTCTCCCTCATCACTTTCACCAGGAGGATTATCGAATTGATCAATCTCTATTTTCTCACTCTACAATGCCCTTAGTCATTCCTCCTGACAATCCTCAGAGAACTAATGGCAACAATTGCCCCTACTCTCCTTGCAGAAGCAGTAGCTGTCCCAATAGTCCCGTACCTGTATATAAACAAGCTTATTGCCATTCAAACACGTGTATAACTGAACATTTACCTTCCCCTAAGAACAATAATAATCATCCTGTTGTCCCTCCAAACTATCGGATCTTCTCTAGCAACACTACTCACTTCCCTAACAATTCTCAAGAATGTGTAGATAAGAGAGTGAGTAGAAAAGATGTCACAGCATCATCATTGACTATTTCCAGCAATGAAACGGGTGTCCTGGAAAATGCATTGCTCTCACAGACCAGCGGTTCCTACCCTGATGATGATTATTTCTGCTCCACTCAGCAATCCAATACGCAGACTTCCACATACTCAGAAGATACGCATGATTTCACAGAAGTATCTTCGCAACAACAAGAATGGAGTCCGCCGGGAAATGTTGAAATCAATTTCTCTCCTGGTTTGGAGAAATTACCCGCCGAGAAAGGGAAAATTTCTAAGAAAAGGAAAAACATCAATGAAAGGGAAAGGAATCGAGTCCGGACTATGAACATGGCATTTAAGGAGCTGGGAGATGTGTGCGCATTATTCACGAATGAACGAGCCAATACGAAACTGGCTACAATCAACCAGGCTCTGTCTCTACTGAGCAAACTTGACTCTTCAAAACCTAGAGAAGCTCCCCCTTCCCCATCTCGTACCCCAAATAAAGACTAGGTACTCTATGTAGTATTAGAAGTTTACTTCTATTTCTCGAGATCTTTTTGTTGCCATATAAAGCAGTTTAGTTCGATATTTGACAATTGACCTTATTTTGTTGAAGCTTTGTTCCATTAGATTCGCTGTATAAAGTTGGTCCGTTAGTACCATTTTTACCTGAACCGAATATTTCTATTTGATCCGGGGTTGCTTTTTTACTTGAAAAAGAGAGGTAAGCTCTATCACATAAGAGTATACAGCCTGAGCGAACGACGCATAAATTGTCCAAAAGGCGAAAAAAGTGGCCCTCATAGACTCGGCATGGTGAATACAAGAGTCAACGGCCTATATCCAAATTTTGGAACTTTTTGCTCAAACTTCATAGTCTGGGGTAAATCGATTGGTAGAATCGGAAAATCGAGGCTAAAAAGACAATTTTCAAAAATATACAAAAAATAATGGTAAGTATGACCTTAATAAAGGACTCTAAGATTCAAAAAATTTTATCGTCCTTTGCTTTTAACCTCCCTCCACCTTTATAATATATTATGCATATCCGCCACTTCTTTAAAGATGGCAGTTTAATTTACAGAGGATGTGAGTAGGAATTATTACGAAACACTTGGCAACTTTTAGGATCTCATTCTCAATTTATTGGTAATCTCTTAATATTCTGGCAATACATTTTAGATATTATTAATCAATCAAATATCAATGGAAGATTTCCCAACTACGCCCAGCCTACTGGAACATCTTGGAAATGGTGAACGACTCATCTAACAATCTGGAGTTCTGATCGAAACTTCTTTGTTTCTAGGAGCAGTTTAGCCTTTGGAATATTTGCCAGCCAAGCTGAATAGCCACCGGATCCTAGCTCTTCACCTCCAATATCCCGCTAAACTGCATTGCTAAAGAGGTGTGTTCCAAGGAGATCTCAGCATTCAGTGTCTATATGCCTGATTAGAAGGCGGGCGCCGTTTCATCATATATTTATTATCTCATGATTTAATTACATCAGTTTCCCATTATTAATATTGATCTTGTTGTCCTATGTTCGTATTTATAGCATTGAAATATGATTATTTTTGTCACTATTATAGGAAAACTCATTGTCAAATTTATTACAAATACAGTCGAAACCGTTTTTTCTCACTCCGGTTTATCCCTACTTATCGTTTTTTTCTTCTATTTCAGAATCTTAATTATGCAAAAGATTCCACATCTATATTAATTTCCATCGGTTTTTTCTTACTGTTTGAACCTGTAAAGAAATAGTAAGAAAAAACCGGTTTCGATTGTACATTGTAAAAGGAAGAGGAATGATGCTATAATGACAATAATGGCATTCCTATATGAATCAATTTAGAAAAAGTGGGGGACCTGAAGTGAGTTTTCAACCACGAACAGACTCTTATTTCTGTGGATCTGAGGAACTCCTTCATGTGTATTCCGCAATGAATTAACTTGTTGCTTGTCAAATTCTATACGACAGCTGTATAGAATTTGTAAGAACAACAAAGCATTTCAAATGTTAAAGTACATTTATTTTCTAATTATTTGTCTAAGAAAGTGTAAGTGGTGTAGCTAGAAGAAATCTAGGTTATTTGTGTCTTCTACCAGACCTTGGTTCGAGCACTGGGCAAAAATGATCGCCACTCTTTTTCAAAAGTCAACTCAACGACACTTCACACCCTTGTGGTTCTAAATTTAATTATAAATGAAAGACACGAACTCTATCCATATGCAGTATTTGTAATCACACACTCAGTCATTACTTATAATACTTATATGTAGTATCTTGTTTATTTTGTATGTTTTGAAGTTGATTGATACGTACTAGAGATTGAGAATTATCTGAGAAGCTATGTCTAACAAAGGTGTAGCTAACACGGCGCCTTTGGTCATCCAGCAACCTCCCATTGTGTCGCAACAGCCGATGCAACCCCCCTCCGATCCAGGAGAAGAAGGGAAGCCTGGGATTAGTAAGGAGTCCCAGACCTCTACTCAAGGGGAGGTCAGCGAAAATCATCTAATCGAGCTGAATAACCGAGATCAGAGTGGCTCCCAACCACCAGATCAGAATGAATCAGTGCCTGCTAAGGACCCATTGGGGACAGAAGCAGACCTCAACACCTTACTCACTTCCCCTCCTACCTCCCCTTCAAATATTTCTCCAGAGATTAATCCCCCAGTAGCAACTACCGAAATCACTTCACCAAGCTTGGGTAAGCCTCTTACTAACTCGGCTGATACGCTTCCAGTTGTAGAGGATACTTCAACAGAACACACTCACCAGTCCACCATCGCACTCGACTCAGTCTCAGATAGCACCGCTCCCAACCCCAAATCTGAGACGAAGGAGGTGAGAAGGATACTCGTGAGAACTGTAGAGAATAATGAGCAGAAGCTCGGAGCTACAAAGGAGCAGTCAGCTCAAAAAAAAGAGTCATTAGAAGTGAGACCTAAAATCAAAGTACAAGCAAAGCAACCTTGTATGCCAAAGATTAGAATCGAATCGAATCAACTTCCACCTAAAATTACATTTGAACCAAACCAATATCAAGCAAAGATAAAAATTGACTGCCATAATGATTTCATTGATGTTCAGAATGAAATAAAGCAGGCAGTACCTAAAATACCGAATAGAACTCTTCCCAAATTGAAAGTCGAAGTCAGGAAGCCTACAGTGGTTGTTCAGGCTAGAACGACTCCGACTATCAATCGGGCTGTAGTTAGAACTGATAGCACGGAGAATGAGATACAAGAGAGAGATTCTAGAGAGACAGGTGTCAGCACCTGTAAGCAGGAGGTTGAGTCAACTGGGGATGTGAGAGGCAGAAGAGAGGAAGCTAGGCTAAAGAGAAGAGCGGAGAGACAGGCAAAACTTAGGTTAGTAGCATTTTAATATTACTCTGTCTCTCCTTTTATTTGTAAGAGAATGTAATTCTCGCTGGAATTATTTTACACTTATTTGTAGAAAGCAGATGTAGTAGCTCTCTACTTCATCTCCGAAATGTGCTCGCATGAACCCAAAATCTGATATTTAAAAATGAATTAAAGAGGGTTTTTTTGTGCATATAATGTGTGTCTAATAGCGTGCACTCTCCTAAAATGCCGCAGTTGAGTGCAGGGAATTTACGTTTAATTTTTTAATTCAAGCACTATTTTATGAGAGAATAGGAAATTTGGAAATTTGCTAAAATAAGCTTGAAACATTCGATTTATAAAAAGCAAATCCCCATGCACCAGACACTGACCAGGAAAAAGAGTTGAAGCGATTGATCTTAGCTCATAAATATGTTAGAGACCAGCTTTCTGCTGTTGATCCGGGGTTTAGGGGTGTAGATTCCGAATTACATATTCCTTTGGCCAATTTATTTGCTTTAGTTGACAATATAATATTATATTTACCACTAATACCACTATTTGGAAATACTTGTATTTGGGGATGTTAACAGCAATCTCGTCTGGTATTTTACTTCGTAGTTTGTATATACTACAATTACTACATATATCAACTAGTAAATGATGTTCTCAATAAGATTTGACACAATCTACAAGTGTGGCTTTATAATATGTTGTTTAATCTTTATCCTAACAATATTCTAATTGCACGAATTTTTAGTTTGCCGACTATTCTTTGTGGGTGGTCAATGTTAAATGCGTCTTTCTTCAATTCTCTCAATGGCGATCGCTTCCTCTTTAAAATATATCGTGAGACAGTCTGTTTTGATTTTACCGTAACTCGATAACTCGAACAAAAGCGAAGAAGCGTTTCGTACTGAAAGTATTAAAATGCTCCATACCATATCCAAGATGAGTCCGTAGGAAGCGGTGCAGCTGGTAAGACCATGCCTTGTCACCTTTTTTAATTCTATGGACGATAAGGTGGATGAACCACACCACTTTTGATGAACATAGCGAATGTGGCCACTTTTTATGGGCTTCCGAGGGCCTTGCAATTTAGGAGGTGTTGTTCAGTTCCTTGTCCGTTTTCTTTTTGCCAATGCAACTTTCTTATAACTCATCAGAACAATGGCGTATCTGCCGGTATATGCCTTCAAAAATCAGTGGGCCCCGGTATTAGAGAATTTTGACTGCCACCACGCAAGCAAATGATTAAACCGTCCTCAAAAAATACGATTTTTGTATAGTTAAAATGGGGCTTGAATGCTTGATACAGACTGAGTGGAATATCTCTTTTTAATAAGTTTTGGTACACACAGTACTCCTCTTAAGGTATTGCTGTTAAAGCTGACCGTACGGATTGCTGAGTCTAGCAAAAGCATAACAAAGAAAACTTTCTGTGTGTTTTAACAAGGAGACACGGGTGAAGTTTCGGATTCACCTGCCCGAGACTTCATCGAAAGCCAGCCAAGGCATGGAGAAATATTCCTTAAAATCTGAGGGGACAGGTCAAGTATTTTATTTATTTTAATGATAGATATATCACAAGTATTGAAAGACCTGCCATTACCTCTCTTCTAAAATGCTCCAAACTCAGTACTGGAGTTGTGTACCAAACTTGTACAATATCTGTTTCTTAAAACACATTTTGGAAACTGATTCTAGGATCTTTGAACTCGGCACAAAAATTTTAATTTAACTCTGTATATCCATAGTCTAGTGCTGAGAGACATGAAGCTGTCGAGGAACTGAACCCAGTACAATTACTATCACATATTTGTTAGTGATGCATGGGGCACATACTCAGTCATTCATCATGGAATGTTTGTGAAATGGAGAGTTATAGCGTTTTATCAGTAAAACACCACTAAATTATATAAATCAGTTAATATTATGCCTTTTCAAGTCTCATGGAAGATATTCATCGCGTAATTATCCTGCATCGACTTCAATCGTAAGATTAATTGGACTGATTTTTACGACTTCTAATTGACAAGTAATACTTACACTTCAAAGGGGTTCCACAAATTCACTTTACTTACATAATACAAGTAATTTGGAAGTACAATCCTAGAAACATACATACCTATTCAGCGCCGGCGCCACCGGTCCGGTTGGTCCGGTTTTCACCGGACCACTTTTAAGAAAAAGCTAAAGTGGTCCGGATAGGTCCGGAAAGGTCCGGTTGTTGCGCTTTTAATACGATACGCTAGATCATACACTTCATTCAATAAGATTGAATAATGTCTACATCTAGTAAGAAAGAGTGTTGATTGTACTAAGGTAGCAATGTGATGACAATTGTTTACTATTAGTATAGAACCAATTTTTCCACATACTTACTGTTGCGCTTTGGCCACCGAAAAATAACCACATTCGATAGTATACGCCTGAATCCCAGATCAATAGCTTCTTTGAACCATGTCAGATCATCATTTAATGCTAAATTCGTGCTCAGCACTAAATTTCCAGCAATTTGATATATACTACTATATTGACCATATTTGGAGAATCTTTTGGATGTCCGTGCATAGCAACGGCCTGGAATTTTTTCACATTCCTGGCCGTTGCTAGGAACTGAACTTTCGTAGTTAAGTTCAACCGGACCACTTCAAATGAGGTGGCGCCGGCCCTGCTATTGTATATAGTTCCACGCTATTCATTAGAATGTATTACTATATTCAAACTCCATCTTCTTATTAGACCATGAACACTATGTTTTCTCTAACCTCTCTCCCTGTCATATACTATTTAGCCTATATTTTATCCGATTACATTATTGCATCTCAGTTGGTAATCCTGCTATTTTTTCTCTCAAACAGTTTTGTGAGTCTTCGAGATACGTATATTTATTTTTGTTCATTTTAATAATCTTAATTTTGCAATGTTGGCATAATCTTGTTGTTGAGGTTATTTATTTTTATACTATTCATGTAATTACTAACAAAATTCTCACTTCATCCATTCCCATTGATTCATAGCTATGCATTCTCGTAATGGACTATTTGCATTGGAATATCTGTTATATAATTCATGTTTGTATAGAGCTGAGACGATGAGTGGCACCTCCAGCAATTCCAATCTTCCTCCCACTCCCGAAGCTTCCCCCTCTCTCCAAACTCGCCCCGACTACACTCTACCCTTCAGAGGCTCCTATGGGTTCAGCACCCTGGACTTCTCCTCCCCCGAGATCACTCACACTCCGAACAGGAGCCAAGAGAGAGTTTCCCCTACCACGAGATCTTCAGAGTCCCACCGCACTCGAATTACTCACAGCACACCCAGTGATCAGACTAGAGATAGGACGAAATCCCCCCAAACTCCCAAATCAGATCCCTCTCTCTCTGGATTTATGAAACCTGAAGCAATAGGTTTGGGCATGAAGCCCGGGTCCTTCATGCTCTACCCTAAGGGCATACCCACGGCTGTTTCCCCGGACGAACCGGAGCTCAGTGCAGATCCGTACTCCGGACCGGTCGACCTGTCGGACAGTCCTGAGTTTGAGCAGATGGAAGACACTGCCCCGGAGAGCATCGAAGAGTCGGATCGGATGGATGAAGAGAAGAGTTCTTGTCGTGATACTACCCCGTCGCTGAGTAGCAGGACAGCCACAGTCAGCCCCAGCCGATCCTCTTCCTTCTCCATGTCTCGAGGCTCCAGGTCCCGCTCTTGGACTAAATCCAGCTCTCAATCCAACCAATCCAAGAGGTCAGTTATTCACGAGGGAACATCTAGGAGCTAATTGTTTAATTTTCCGTCCAATTGCGTTTGGGATCGCGAAAATTAAGAATATTCTCCTATTAATCGGTTAGAATTAGCAGTGTATAATTGGAATGCTGCATAGTGACCTCTATAACCACATCAAACATCACAGTAATGGTTAACACTATACATTTATATAGAGACAGTGCTAGTGTTTTATGTGTCAATGCAATTCTCCATTTGTCGAGTTATGTGCTCTCTTGAACGATACTTTTCACTTGATCACTCAACTCTTCAAGGTACTCATCTTTCTTTAGTGGGAAGTGCTCTCTGACGGCTGCCACCAACTTGTCGAGGTACCACCTGTTGGTGCCACTGGCACCAACAGACCTGGCAATCACCTCCGCTGTCTTTCCTATTTCTTCGAATTTCAGGAACTCAGGATTATCTGCTGTTCCCATGTAGCAGAATGTATTCAGCTCTCCTCCGCTTTCTGGATAGAATGTTATCTCTTTCAATTCGTACCCGCACTTCTCTCTTACGTTTAGTCGAGCGATTGTCTCGTCCTTGTCCTGATCACAAACTTCATAAGCAAACCCCCATACTTCCCCCTCCCCCTCCTCTACAAGAGTGGCTACGCGGCCTGGAGACTCGGGTGTGCCCCTATGGTCCGTTGACTCCTGCCAGAATCTGCGAATATATCCCCTGACTCTCCCAGATATGCGCTGCGAATATTGGATATTCGGATAAAATATGAGAGAGCCATACCCGAATATCCACATGGAGTCTACTTTTGCCATTATAGGTGCTTGCTTGATAAATAATGAATGAATCGAGAATCAGATTGTAGGCTGTTGGTTGTTTGATAATTTTGGTTGTTTGATGCTGCGCTTTTATGGATGCCACAATCAAAGTTATTGCTTGTCGAATTATGTAAGCTTTAAATCTACTTGAGTGGACACTCGTAATATTTGCTCAGTGATCTTACATGTGCAATTGTACATTGAGAATACATCTCAAAACGTGATTAATATTTTAACGCAAATCTAAGTTGAACAATCAATGCGTAAATGTGTCTAGACTCTAATCTAGAATAAATAACAGATATCGCAATTCGAGCATATAATAGGGTATTTTCACTCACTGAGTGGGTTTAGTAATTTGTTGGCATTCCAATTCCCAAAAAATAGCACTTAGATTTGACCAATCACCTACGGGTATTTTGTAATACAAGCGCACTTCGCTTGCTTTCGCTACGCGGCTCGCGGACACTTTGTGTCCGCCGGAGGCGCCCTTTGGGCGCCTGTGGTCGCCATTGATTAATTATATGGGCGATAACATCTCTAAATACGTCTGTCCTACTGTTATAATCGATATCGCACGAAAAATCACCAAATTTATCAATTTTTAAACTCTTTGATGAGTAATGATGACGTCATAACAAAGTGATGAGTCATCATTTTTTGATGATTGTTGCATCATATGTGAGGTATGTTAGTATACAGGTTCTATTAAAATTTCAGCCTTCTATCTCCTATAATAGCTGAGTTATGCTCGAATAACTGTATTACTTAACTTTTAAAAATGTGACAATGACGTCATAATTCCATGATGAATTGACATTTTGCTCTGAGCTCAGAACTTAGTGGAGCCATAGCCAAAAGACTCCCACATGCCAAAAATCAGCTTTCTGCGCCCGGCAGTTTCTTCAATCAATTCGTTACACACATATATATATATATATATATATATATAGTAGAACTCGGTTAGTACGTACCCCTCCGGGAAGCGGAAAAAAGTACTAACCGAGTTGATATTACATAGGAATCTATATAATAAATGAATTCTGGTTCAGAGAACTGAGTACGTACTAAGCCGAAGTACGTTGTATCCCGAGTACGTACTAACCGAGTTCTACTGTATATACACAAACATTAATCGAGTTTTAATAGTAAGGATAATACGTATAAAATATCTATTATATTAATAATATCGCCTATCAACAACATGGGTATCATACGTTATTTGTAATTTCATTTGTAAAGCTTTTATTGAAATTCAAATTTCCGTGAGCTATTTTCAAAGTTTAATTTAAATTCTCCTATATGTAAAACCCGAAATCGCTCTCATCAAATCAGTTCCAAAACAAAATTCAAAATTATACTAGATATTATTTGTGTGAACTTTCGCATAGTTGAGAGATAAAAAAATAAGGCAAATGAGGCGTCGGTTTGCTGCCCCAATTGATTGATGAAACTAAAATAATTCAAATTAGGTAAGCCAGTCTCTATTATACTATGTGGTGTTCTGTGAAATGGGGAAGTTATTCGAAAGGAATCGACAAGCAGAGGAATTCCATTGGTTCACTAAATTCGAATCGTGCCTATTGGAATTTCGTTCAGACTTTTTAGTTTCATTTTATATATACTGGAGAACCAGAGTGCTATGTTAGTACATCTACCACATGCCGCCTTGTTCTCCTACATCCTAGGGGGTTTTTGACAGGCTAACAGAGATGTTTTCCTGCTCGTTCCCTCCCTTACATTGGATATTGACATAACAAATAATTTCCTATTTAATTTTGTTCATTCTAAATGTCAGAATTGGTGGTTTCCTAATGGACAAAACACAAATAAGTAATACCCATAAAAATAATTGCATTCGACAACGACTCCTTGTGTTACAGTGAAACCTGGTATGACCATCACTCCAGTTACTGCAACCTGCTTACTGTATTGTGCGAGTTTCTTGGGTGCTGCTATAGAGGATTATTGTAGTCCCAATTTAAGATAGCAAACACGTTAATTATTTCGAATCTAGACAGGTTCCACTGAATCACCGAGTTGAACCTGTACACGTATATCAATGCAGACGCTATTCTCTATTAGACTGCCATGTAATTGCTCGCTTGTACTCTCAACTGTTTAATATCAGTCCCCATCTACCAGTAGATCTCCGTCTCGCTCTCGTTCACACAACAGCAGCACCTCTTCCACCACTCCCACCAGGAGCAGGAAGCACAGGAGGAGACGGCGACGCACCCCTAGCACTCCGTCAATGCGCTCCCGCTCCCCCTCCCCCTCTCAGTCTCTCACCCCAACTCCTACTCCTACCCCCACCCGCTCTCGACACTCCAGCAAGAGAAAGAAAGAGAAGTTCTCATCCTCTGAGTCGCCAGTTCCCAGAAAGTACCGAAATTCTTCTACCGGTAAACTTACTTTTTATTTCCTATTTATAGGTTTGTGAGGCTAGATTTATGCTTTCTCCATTCTAGATGAATTCGATCCCGATTACGCGGCATTCACAGAAGTCCCACCTGGGAACCGAGACACGGATGCATTTGCTTACTTCGGAAACCAGAGTGCAGATGAGAGAGAACGCACTCCTCACTCCTACACCACACCACGCGTCTCCGTGGACAGATACCACCCCCCACGCCCCTACACCCCCCGATTCCCCCGATCAGGGTATTCACACAACCACGCCTACGGTTCGCGAGGTCACGACGTCCACATACACGACCATCACGACACCAGTCCACGCCATCGGGGCTCGTACAGGGGTGGATACACCAACTACTCTCATACCAACAGAGAGCGCTCCAACTACTCGGGCAATTACATCAGCTCACGGTCCTCACCTCAGAAGAGTAGTTACCCACATATACCACACAGAGGCAGCTATAATAACCACCCATCATCTTACAGAGGCTCCTACAACAGCTCTACCTACCAGAAACCTAGTTACACCAGCCACACTCAACCAAGAGCGCATTATGGCTACCCCCAGAGAGGGGGCTACACGAATTACCAACATCAGAGAGAGAGCTACCACACCACCAAGCGACACAGCGACACAGGCAGCAGTGAGAAGAAGGATAATTCTGGGTTCGGCGCCTTCTACAGAAAGGATGAGGCTGAATGGTGAGTATTGGTCCTGTGGAGGAGAGGCCAAAGGCGCTTCCCTAGAGTGTCGGAGGCCATACTTCCATGGCTTTATTTATAGAACTGAATCGATTTTCGCTTTTCGTATATTTCCTTATGTATCATATTAGAATGACACTACATATAATTTACGTCAAATGAGATTAGAACAGTTCATGATTCAATGATTGCCTATTGTCACTTGGCTGCCACCACTTGCCACAACTTGACTGTTCTGTCGTCAGAGCATGAGGCGAGTACTCCTGTCTGTTTCGGATTCCAGCTCACACAGTTCACATCTTTCTCGTGTGCTTCTGCCTTTACAATGCTCAGACTCAGTCCTTCTTTTTCATCGGCATCCGGTGCGTATATCCTGATTATGTCATCTTCACATCCTGTTGCCACCATTCCGCTATTTTTGCACCAGTCTACACTGTAAATAACGCGTGGGTGGTCTCCTGATAGAGTCAGACCACATTTCCAGACACCTGTCTTCTTCAGGGGCCCTTCAATCTCCCACACCTTCAGTGCCTTATCCGCACTGCAGGAAATCAAACGTCTGCCTACAGAGTTTACTTGCTAGTTACGAGAACGCTTGACTACACATCTCATTCATAAGACATGGTGCGATTCTATTTATAGCTACATGCTCTCTATCAACGGATTACCTGACGCGTCAAATGAGAGAGCCCAGACAGTGCTATCATGTCCACTCAGTGTCTGCTGCAGACTCCAGTCATCATCATCTTGACAATACAAGTTAATCTTGTTGTCGTAGCTGGCGGAGGCCAGTAGCTCCATGCTCGGATGCCATAGCACCTGTTTCACATCCTGACTGTGGTGCGTGAGAACCCCTGAGCACTCGTACTCGCTCCCATCCTCACCGTTCTAAACGAGGATTAGATACAAACTGCTTGGAAGTGACGTATTTTTCAACGTGTGAACATTGTTACATTCTTATTCACAGATTCAGTAATGATGATCGATCTGCATATATCATAAGTGGATAGTGGAATACAAGAGAATTCGATATATTATATCTTTGTATTGATGACTAGAATAGTTGAGATCTTTTAGGCAATACTAAAGGACTGATGTACGTAGATGTATCAAAGCATTAGGATTGTGACTCTATTTCGATCTCAATAACTTCACATTCATTCTAACGTATGTCTAAAAGACAATTAGAAATAAAATGTTATTCAGCTGACCTCCCACACCCACACAGACTTGTCCCTGCTGCAGGTCGCTATGTACCCTCCGCAAGCAGACCACCTGGCCCATTTCACTTCATTCTCGTGCCCCTCTAGGGTTGCAATTGATTCGAACTCTCCACTCTTACTCTTGTCCCAAATACAGCACGTCCCGTCGAAGCTACAACTCGCCAGTAGATTGCCGCAGGGAGAGAATGAGACTGAACGGATCGTGCGAGTGTGTTCTCCACTCAGAATACTTCTACACGCCTGTAAAATGCAGATTCAAAGAAGAAGTAAATATAATAAAGAATTATTCATTGCTAAAGACAATAACTTTATGAATTTACTGTGAAAAGTATGTTTGTGATTCCTAAGCTCTATCTATTACTTTGAATTTGTAAATTGATTTCCAAATTAATAATTCCAATATTAGCTTCTTCACATCGCATTAAGAGCGGTTATCGATAAAACCCAGTCCAATACAACGATATAGCACTACAATTAGTCCCTCTTTCAATCACCACAAATCATATCCTTTGGAAGTAGATTTAATGCGACATACTAATCTATGTGTATACCATTTCCTCTCCATCCTTGACCCATATCCGGATAGTCTTATCAGCTCCACAGCTAGCAAGAAGGTTCCCCTTAGGACTCCATGCTGCACACCACACCCTGTCCTCATGTCCTAACAGAGTGTGTTCAAGTTGGAGTTTCAGAGTTTGACTGCTTGAATATATCATGCTCTCCCCTGTGCTAATATTAGTAGCCATTCTAACTAGCATAATAGTTAATATGAACAAATTAAATACGAAAAATCCTGAACTATGATTCAACGTGTAACAATATATTTTGGCTAATAAAATGTACTATCAATGTTAAAACGATAAAACAAATGAAATGTGAACTTTCTTATAGGGAAGATGAAGGACACAATCGACGTATCCAACGAAATAGCTCTCCGTCAAGCAGCAATCGGAGTGTGCCTGCACGTCTAGCCGGAAGACTAGGCCCCCTCCCCTCGGGGCAGTACCATAAGAACGAGTCCATTCTTTGGAAGGGAGGGAGTCGAGGTCGACCGTACCAAGACCGAAGCGGATACAAAAAATGGCGCACGGGCTCCTATAATAGCGACGAGGAATATAAACTAAACTTAAAGATTAAAGATATTATTGCTAAAAATGAAGAAATTCTTAGGAGAAAGATCGAAATAGAGGAAGATAAAATGATTCATGGCATCTCCTAACTTGTCAAGTTATCGAGGAATGCCTAGAGCTAACTATCAGTATTAGCGTATCTATTCGAACATTATGTTCTGCCCAATTAATATTAACCTGTACGATATGCTACTATGACTACTCGGTTTGACATATTCATTATTCCATCTCTATTTCTCAGCTGTGGTTAAAATGATGTAGCATACAGACATACACAAAAAACATATAATAGCGTCCTCTATTCAGAATTAATGTAGTTGATTAAATATTATGTTAGATCCGAATACGTTCAATCGGTCATTTCGCGAAATGATCGAAGAGAAATGTTTGTGTTAATTAACCATATTATAAATGAAGAATATTTGTAATGCAGATAATTATTGTCTTGATCACAATTTCATACTCTATCTGATTTAAATTTTGTTCAGAAACTTTATGGATGACTATTAAGAAGTTTTGTACTTCGTTCTCGAAGAGGAGTATTGTGTGGCATCAGCTTTGAACATTTTAATTATCATATAATGTAAAGTCGTTAAGATTTATTTTAAAATACAGCCTTGCTTGCGCTGTGCGCTGGCAACACTTCGTGTCTACATGAGGCACCCTACGGGCGCCTCATTACTTCCATTATCTAAACGACAGATGCATCATATGTAGAATTCCTAATTTCCTAGTACTGTAATTAGATGGTGACAATGGCATCATCATCCATTATGTAATTTTTTAGAATATACTCTTTTTTCACCTATCACATTACGTAATTATATTTATGCTCAAATTACTGAATTTTTTTAAATAAAAAAATGGCAAACTATGTCATAATTCCGCGAAGAGTTAACTCTTTTGTCTGAGACTCTGGCAGCCAAAAAGAATCGCAATACCAGCCGCACTGTGCCCCCCCCGGTATATCTTCAAATATTATCTGAACGGTTATTAATTTAAATTTCCATCATCTACCTCCGCGTTTCTCAAACTGTGTTACGCGTCGACGCGAGCTCCTAGTGGAGCTATGGAGGTATATTTCTCATTTTTACGTTAAAAATACATCAATACTTAAATATTATTAAATGCCAGTCATAGTATATTTATAGTAATTTTACATTGTTTATTTTATGTGTTTTTCAAATGGTTTACAGGGGCGTGCACCGCATTGTTCACAGGCAGGGGTAGCGCCAGGAATTGCCCGATAGGGGGCTAAATTAGAGTGTCCTCTGAAATACCCAAATATTCTATTTATAAATCCAAGAGTGATCATATTTATTTTATGCTTATAAGGAAATTCTACATTTAGGAAACTTTGCTTGGAATCTATTTATCACAATGCTAAGTCAGGCTTGCTGCCTCGATCTCGATGAATTCCTAGCACTAATAATTATGCTCTCCAAATTGTCTTGTTATCCAATTGTTCTGAAATTATTGGCGACTCCTTACAGAAATAAAGAACTTTAGAGTGCATATTCTTTTTCTAAATTCTTCCAATTCTTTCCCCAACGGGGGGGGATGTAACCCCCCCTGGCGCCACCCCCTGTTCACAGGTTGCATGAGAACCCCCCTCCCCTCCGATTTTTATTCTCGTCAAAATCGTCAAATTTGTCAAATTTGTAGCACGAACCAGTTTGCGAAACCCCCTTGTTAGCTCGGGCTATGCCAATGCCGGGGCAATCCACCCCCTGACAAAAGTTTAAATTTAGTCTCTAGTAATTTGTACTCCCATCAGGATTTAAAAACTATATTTTTGAAAAATATTGGATTTATTTTGTCAAAATTTGAGGGATGTGGGCATATTTTGAGATAAATACCGTCAGTCCAGGGGCAAAGCCCCTGGACCCAACTGGGGGGCTTACACCGTCCCCCAGACCCCCATCTAACTGTTGTGTCCCTGCATCATAAAAACTGCTTTGTGTTTGTCCCCTAGAGGAAAATCCTGACGATGTCCTTGTTTGTGGATCCCCTTTTGACTCGGGGTACGCCAATGTCTTATTTTGTGGGAGTGCATTTAAATAATCGGTCATTATGGTGATACGCGGAGAACATTTGCTGAAGCGGTACGCGGTGTAAAAGTATGGGAACCACTTATCTAAATGTAATATTTAAAAAAATAAAAACACATTCAGATACATTTAATTATACGTATATACGCGTTTTAGACTTGCTTTTAATCAACTTTAATGTAATTCAAGTGAATCAATAAAAAGTTACTCCCTAGTCCCCCTTAATAACCTTGGAAAAATTTGGAATTTTTCTATTTATAGTAGTAACCCCAAACTTATATGGCTTCCCCGTTGAAAATGGCTTAAACCGGAAATGACGCAAAACCTTCCTGTGGCAAGCGTGGTTATTAATTAAAATTAGTCATATGTATCCCGTCAGGTTTCGAATAGGCATAATAGGAATTCAAATACTACATCCATGTTACTCACGTGTCTGGTTAGTATAAAAAGAAACCAACAACTGATTCGACATAATATTTTACTTTTTCCTTGCTCCAAGTAATTTCTCATTCAAGTATTTGCTATGGCGAAAATGACAGACAGCATTGACCATTCTCTGGTCCGCTCCACCAATGTTCAATTTCAAGAAGGACACGTCACGAGAGGGATGCGCTCCATGACCTTCGGATACCGCGGGAAGTTTACCGGATGTACTGTCTGGTTCACGGGCTTGTCCGGTTCTGGAAAGACAACGGTCTCCTTCGCTCTTGAGAACAGACTGTGTTCCCAGGGTCTGCCTTCGTACGGACTCGATGGAGACAACATCAGAACGGGACTCAACAAGAACCTCGGCTTCAGTCCTAATGACAGAGCGGAGAACATTAGGAGAATTTCAGAGGTGAGTATCGTCATGCTTTCAGCTATCACAGGTCTTCATTTAGTAATTTTTCCAAGGGGGGGCGAAACGAGTGTTCGTGTACGTAGGGCCCGTCCTGTAGGTGGGTGTGGGGGCATGCCCCCTCAGGAAATTTTTGTTTTTTCAAGCATGCTCTGGTATTAATTTAACTTCTGTGCGAATTGGGAAATCTTCTGCTTGTAGAAGCACTTACTATAACAAAGTACAATTAGACAATTATGTCGATCACAAAAGCTTAACTAATAAATCTTGCACGATTATTATCAATCATACATTAAGTAGACACCCTGTCTTGTAAAAATGGTGCTAAGACCACATTTATCCCTCAACCGTGTTAACTTCTAATTTAATTAAATTCTTGTGACATTTAATTTTAAACTCAAAATAGTTTTACAGCTAGACTCAGCTTTGAAGTGTTCTAAATCTAAATCTAAATCTAAATCTAAATCTAAATCTAAATCTAAATCTAAATCTATATATACAATATATATATTTGTTACTATTGAAAGGTTCACCTAAACTCCAAGGAGTGGGCAGTTGTTCCCTCCCTAAATGAAGCCCTGTATCATCAGTAAGACAGTAACATCCAAACCGAACAAAATAAACTACTTACCGGTGCTATTGTAGGTATCCAAACTTTTTGCAGACTCAGGAATGGTATGCTTGGCTAGCTTCATCAGCCCTTATGCCAAGGACAGAGAGAAAGCGAGAGAGATCCATGAGGAGGCAGGACTGAAATTCTTCGAAGTGTACCTCTCTACTCCTCTCAACGTAAGACGAATATCTATATCGATGCCTTGTGTAGGTTGCTTCATTTCATATTATTCCATTTCAGATATGCGAGGAGAGAGATGTGAAGGGACTGTACAAGAAAGCTAGGAATGGGCTGATCAAAGGCTTCACGGGTATAGACTCAGCCTACGAGGCTCCTGTCAACCCCTCTCTTGAGTTAGACACGAGCAAGTTGAGTGTTCCTGAGTGTGTAGAGCAGATGATGGAATTGCTGAATCGGAATGATGTCATCCCTGCACAGGCGTTGCAGTCAGTGAAAGAGTTGTTTGTGCCTGTGGAGCATAAGGAGCAGTTGAAGAGTGAGGCGGAACTGATGCAGCGAGTGGACCTCACAAAGTTAGACATGCAGTGGCTACAGGTGAATGTGAATGCTTACACCAGTTCTAACTAGGTTCACTAACCCGTGGAAATTTAATGAGGAATTTTAATGTAATTCCTAGCTTACACCATACCGAGTAATTATCATAGTTTGCTCACCTCAGTTAATAATATCCCCAAAAATAACGAAACAATCCACGTTACACATAGGTTACTAGGAATGCTTGTTGTAGGTTCTATCTGAAGGCTGGGCCAGCCCCTTGTCAGGGTTCATGAGAGAGGATGAATACCTCCAAACACTCCACTTCAACAACCTGCTAGGACAAGGCCTCTACTCCCAATCTGTCCCCATCGTACTCCCAATCTCAGACGAGCTTAAAAAGACGCTAGAGCAGAACGGAGAGAGAAATGTGGCTCTCTACTACGAGGAGAAGATGATAGCCTACATGACTGACATTGAAGTGTTTCCTCACCGGAAAGAAGAAAGGTGTTCCCGTCAGTTCGGGACCTCACACGAAGGCCATCCTTACATTGCTATGATAAAAAAATCAGGAGACTGGCTACTAGGAGGAGATCTGAATGTGAGTGCATCCTTGTGCATTCTTATAATTATTTTCAATGTAGAAGGTTGGTAGCACAATAATTACACAGAAGAATGGGTGTGTAGGTGTTTGAGAGAGTGTACTGGGGAGATGGTCTCGACGCATACAGGAAGAAGCCTCTTGAACTGAGATCGGAATTCAAAGAGATGAGTGCAGACACTGTGTTTGCTTTCCAACTGAGAAACCCGATTCACAATGGACACGCGTGTCTGATGCGTGACACGAAACAGCAGCTGTTGAAAAAGGGTTATAGGAAACCAGTTCTACTCCTCCATCCACTGGGTGAGCAATGTGCAATAATGAACTTTTAAGATTTCTTTTCGTTCTTTGAAAAACTTACAGACCGGAGTCACGGGACGGGACGAGAGTGTGCTTCTACATTCTTTGCAAAGTTAACAATATTTGACTTCAAGTTTTGCATAATGAGTATATATTTTTAAAAATAATTTTGGAAAATATATCCCCATGCACCCCAGAGTGTCTCTACCGGCACGCAGCGAAAGCAAGCGATTCGCGCTTGTACGCGTACGTATTGAAAATCGTAGGGCAAATCAACGTATGCTATATACTTGTAGTAGTCGCACCGTCATTATCTGGTCAGCCAAGGCCGGACTCCGATCATCAGGACTTATCTCAATAGTGTCTGTCATAGACAATTAGTATTGTAGCAAAGTATAGGACAAAAATGTATGTGAGTTTTGAGGATATTATACATTGTACAGGTGGTTGGACTAAGTGTGATGATGTCCCTCTTGACGTAAGGATAAAACAGCACCTCGCGGTGATAGAGGAAGGTGTCCTGGACCCACAAGCCACCGTGCTGGCCATCTTCCCCTCCCCCATGATGTACGCAGGACCCACAGAGGTGCAGTGGCATGCCAAGGCAAGAGTGGCTGCAGGCGCTAAGTTCTACATCGTAGGGAGGGACCCCGCGGGGATGCCACACCCAGACAAGTCTGGAGACCTCTACGACCCCACACACGGACGGAGGGTGCTAAAGATGGCCCCGGGTCTCACTCAATTGGAGATTGTTCCGTTCAAGGTGGCCGCTTATAATAAGAAAGAGAAAATGATGGCATTCTTCGACCCCGAGAAAGCTGACGAATTCGAATTCATTTCCGGTACCAAGATGCGCGCGATGGCACGCGAGGGGCGAGACCCTCCTGATGGATTCATGGCTCCTACTGCTTGGAAAGTAATGTCGGATTACTACAAAGGCTTAGCGACATCTGGAAAGGACTGATGCCTCCTCAGCTCAGTCTATTAATTAAATAACTTAGTTCTTGTTTATAGATTTGGATTGCATTCTTCGCAATACAGTAGTTTATTCTATGAATATGTTCATCCTGTGATAATTATTCTATGAATAATTCACTCCCTTTGTATAGATTAGCCTTAATTCTCTCAAGTATTTTATTGACTGTTGATTGAGTAAATTCTTGAATGGGTGTAGTTCAAGTAAAAATTCATGATGATCTGTGGCTTTGACTGAATTCTGCGATGACTGATGACCTGAGCTGTTTGTCAAGTGCCAATCAGCAAATACCTAATGCAGCGGTTTTCAACCTTTTTCTGCTGTGGACCCCTATTGCAAGTTTCCCATTGTCTGTGGACCCCCTGAGGTCCTCCCATTGACAGTAATACAAATTTTCAAATCTCGTGGACCCCCTGGAACCGTCCGTGGACCACCAAGGGGTCCATGGACCCCAGGTTGGGAAACACTGACCTAATGAAATAGAACTTTATAGACTTTTCCCACATCGGACTCATTAACGGCACGGAGGTCCCTTCTTTCCCCCAAATATGTTAGCTCCCTAGAATTTATAGCTGCTTCTCATTGATAGTAGATTAATATTATTCGTCTTGAAATTTAAGCATTTACGTTACATTGTTTATCTAGAAATTTTTGCGGGCTTTTCGCGGGTTGGGCTGGGCCAGGTTGCAATACAATTGCGGGCCTCAATAATTAGACTCCGATCGAAAAGTGGGTCAAAACATGGATGCAAAATGGAAGAAAAATGAATGAAAAATGGTCTGAAAATGAACAGAAATGGATGAAAAATGAAATTGAAACAAGATTGAAACAATAATAAGATAAAATTGAGACAAGATTGGGACATGACTGAGACAGAGCATTCTGGGTCACCATAGTGACTCAACTGACTTACTAAGTTCCTCAGTAATTTAGTTCAATGGACGCGTTCGGCTGTCATACTGACCCGAGCTATCCAATGGAAATCATCTGAAGCAGGAAAGGGAAAACTCTCCATTCCAACTTATCCCAGGGAATAGCTTTAAAGGACCCAGGAACACCGGTACATGGAGTAAAGATACATTTCAAATACTCTCCATCGCTAACCCATTCACGGGCCAGGAGCGGTACAGTAGTTCGTTGGTTGGTCGAGCTTATGACAAGCAGGAATCACTACGAATGAATATGGAGCACATTCCACTGATCTGCGGGTACTTCAGGTGCTATGAAAAGGGGTCTAAGCTCCAAGGAAATACAAACTGCAGCTGGTGGTCTAGAGAGACCACTTTAAAAGATTTACCCCCGGAACCATCCACAGTTAGTACGCATTCAAGTTGCTAGTAGAATGTAGAGTTCTCGTGAATGAGGCGATTTGTATAAAAGAAATCAAACAACCGACTGAAAACTCCAATATTTGAGTAATATTATTCTCAACTCAATCATTTACTATGGCGAACAGAAAAGAAAGCATTGACCATTCTCTGGTCCGCTCCACCAATGTTCAATTTCAAGAAGGACACGTCACGAGAGGGATGCGCTCCATGACCTTCGGATACCGCGGGAAGTTTACCGGATGTACTGTCTGGTTCACGGGCTTGTCCGGTTCTGGAAAGACAACGGTCTCCTTCGCTCTTGAGAACAGACTGTGTTCCCAGGGTCTGCCTTCGTACGGACTCGATGGAGACAACATCAGAACGGGACTCAACAAGAACCTCGGGTTCAGTCCTAATGACAGAGCGGAGAACATTAGGAGAATTTCAGAGGTGAGTATCGTCATACTTTCAACTATCAGTAAATCCAAACTGATCATAATAATTATGTTTACCTTTTATTTCTTGTGCAGGTATCCAAACTTTTTGCAGACTCAGGAATTATATGCTCGATTAGCTTCATCAGCCCTTATGCCAAGGACAGAGAGAGAGCGAGAGAGATCCATGAGGAGGCAGGACTGAAATTCTTCGAAATCTATATCTCTACTCCTCTCAACGTAAGACGAATATCTTGTGTAGGTTGCTTCATTTCATATTATTCCATTTCAGATATGCGAGGAGAGAGATGTGAAGGGACTGTACAAGAAAGCTAGGAATGGGCTGATCAAAGGCTTCACGGGTATAGACTCAGCCTACGAGGCTCCTGTCAACCCCTCTCTTGAGTTAGACACGAGCAAGCTGAGTGTTCCTGAGTGTGTAGAGCAGATAATGGAATTGCTGAATCGGAATGATGTCATCCCTGCACAGGCGTTGCAGTCAGTGAAAGAGTTGTTTGTGCCTGTGGAGCATAAGGAGCAGTTGAAGAGTGAGGCGGAACTGATGCAGCGAGTGGACCTCACAAAGTTAGACATGCAGTGGCTACAGGTGAATGTGAATGCTTACACCAGCTCTAACTAGGTTCACTAACCCGTGGAAATTTAATGAGGAATTTTAATGTAATTCCTAGCTTACACCATACCGAGTAATGATCATAGTTTGCCAAAAATAACGAAACAATACCTTCGATTACTTTGGGGAGAATTGAATCAAAACAATCTACGTTACACATAGGTTACTAGGAATGCTTGTTGTAGGTTCTATCTGAAGGCTGGGCCAGCCCCTTGTCAGGGTTCATGAGAGAGGATGAATACCTCCAAACACTCCACTTCAACAACCTGCTAGGACAAGGCCTCTACTCCCAATCTGTCCCCATCGTACTCTCAATCTCAGACGAGCTTAAAAAGACGCTAGAGCAGAACGGAGAGAGAAATGTGGCTCTCTACTACGAGGAGAAGATGATAGCCTACATGACTGACATTGAAGTGTTTCCTCACCGGAAAGAAGAAAGGTGTTCTCGTCAGTTCGGGACCTCACACGAAGGCCATCCTTACATTGCTATGATAAAAAAATCAGGAGACTGGCTACTAGGAGGAGATCTGAATGTGAGTACATCACTGTGCATTCTTATAATTATTTTCAATGTAGAAGGTTGGTAGCATAATAATTACGCAGAAGAATGGGTGTGTAGGTGTTTGAGAGAGTGTACTGGGGAGATGGTCTCGACGCATACAGGAAGAAGCCTCTTGAACTGAGATCGGAATTCAAAGAGATGAGTGCAGACACTGTGTTTGCTTTCCAACTGAGAAACCCGATTCACAATGGACACGCGTGTTTGATGCGTGACACGAAACAGCAGCTGTTGAAAAAGGGTTATAGGAAACCAGTTCTACTCCTCCATCCACTGGGTGAGCAATGTGCAATAATGAACTTCCATACTGAGCATCCTACCAATCATACGTCCACTTCTTCAACTTTTTATTTAAGAGATATTATACGTCCAATTGTGTGGTTTATAAATCATAGATTTACATTCCATATTATGTAATTACAAGCGCGCTTCGCTTGCTTGCGCTGCGCGGCTGGCGGACACTTTGTGTCCGCCGGAGGCTCCCTTCGGTCGCCTGGATGTGACATTGGTTAATTATAAGGGAGATAACATCTCTAAATATGTCCATCTTAGTGTTAAAACCGATTTCACTCGAAAAATCACAAAATTTGTCAATTTTAAAATTTTTGATGCGTAATGATGACATCATAACAAAGTGATGAGTCATCATTTTTTTATGAAAGTCGCATCATATGTGAGATATGTTAGTATACAGTTTCTATTAAAATTTCAGCCTTCTATCTCCTATAATGGCTGAGTTATGCCCGAAAACTGTGTTGCTTAACTTTTAAAAATGTGACAATGACGTCATAATTCCATGATGAGTCGACATTTTGCTCTGAACTCAGAACTTACTGGAGCCATAGCCAAAAGAATCCCACATGCCAGAAATCAGCCTTCTGCGCCCGGCAGTTTCTTCAATCAATTCGTTACAGATATATATAGATATATATATACAATAATCGAGTTTTAATAGTAAGGATAAGTTGCTACAAGCAAAACTACCAGCATAATATTTGTCATTCTACTTAACATTTCTTCAGTTTTAAGTTTATTTTATCTCTTCTTTTTTGTGAGATATTAATCTTAATATGAAATTAGGTGATGAAGACGCGTTCTCGCGTAACTTCAAATAAGTTAGCGCGGGGCAATTTATGATTGAATTAAGACAGAAATAGGTTTTTGACGAGGCATCTACCTTCGATATGAATATAGACTCATCTCAATAGTGTCTGTCATAGACAATTAGTATTATAGCGAAGCAACAATACTAAGTAGAGAACACAAAAAAATGTAAGTATGAGTTTTGAGGATATTATACGTTGTACAGGTGGTTGGACTAAGTGCGATGATGTCCCTCTTGACGTAAGGATAAAGCAGCACCTCGCGGTGATAGAGGAAGGTGTCCTGGACCCACAAGCCACCGTGCTGGCCATCTTCCCCTCCCCCATGATGTACGCAGGACCCACAGAGGTGCAGTGGCATGCCAAGGCAAGAGTGGCTGCAGGCGCTAAGTTCTACATCGTAGGGAGGGACCCCGCGGGGATGCCACACCCAGACAAGTCTGGAGACCTCTACGACCCCACACACGGACGGAGGGTGCTAAAGATGGCCCCGGGTCTCACTCAATTGGAGATTGTTCCGTTCAAGGTGACCGCTTATAATAAGAAAGAGAAAAAGATGGCATTCTTCGACCCCGAGAAAGCTGACGAATTCGAATTCATTTCCGGTACCAAGATGCGCGCGATGGCACGCGAGGGGCGAGACCCTCCTGATGGATTCATGGCTCCTACTGCTTGGAAAGTAATGTCGGATTACTACAAAGGTTTAGCGACATCTGGAAAGGACTGATGCCTCCTCAGCTCAGTCTATTAATTAAATAGCTTAGTTCTTATTTATAGATTTGGATTGCATTCTTCGCAATGAAGTTTGTTATTTATGAGTTACTATCCCCTTTTGTTTGTATAGATTACTCGAATTAGTAATATCTTAAATCAGTATTTACGCACCCTTTGGGCTCGGTCGCTTAGCGGCGGGAACACTCACTCACAAAGGCCGCTTTGCGGCCTTTGTTCGCTTTCCTCTAAGTGGGTATTAATTTCTTTTTGATGAATGGTGGAAAGATGGACGCGAGGAAGATTCAAGCAAGTAAAGATGTTACCGGGAAAATTTGTCGCGGAGAAAGTTTGGGGGCTAAATAATCAATTCTTGGTATATTACTCATTGTTATGCTAATGTCACGGAGTTAAAGTGTTGTCTTAACAGGGGCATGGTATCTTTGACACAACAGGGTTTGGTATTTAAGCTAATCTTAACAATACTTCACAATACTTAATTTAATTTCACATACAATACGTATTTTACTTTTTCACTGATGGCATCTGAATTGATTATTGAAGGATCAAGAGCAACAAAAATAGAGATAAAGCAGCTGTAATGGGATATACTATACGCTAAACCGAGTTAAGCTGATGATTTGTCATATTGGGTATGTGAAAAACGTGGCACATGCAAAGCTAGAATTCATACGAGAACTGATATTTTAATAAACCCTGCTGCATCCGAAATTGAATAAGCCCATACACATACGCCCTCGCTAGATCGTATACAGATGTTCAAGGATTATAGAAAAATGAAAGACATATGACATAATTCCACGCAAAGAACTAGCAGGACATTATCTACGTGTAGAGAACAGGGTTGGGTTTTGTCCGTCCAAAACAGGTTTTGGACAGGGCAGTGGACAAAACCTAATGGAAACTGTAAATCATTGCAGTGGGTACGAAACAGTTTAGGATGGAAAGAGAGCGAGGACAATGAATGGATTTTCTTGCTAACTCCTGTTTATTACTATAACTATATTTTATATTCGATTTATCATGGAAGACACGAACAACACTTGGACAAAACCTGGACAAAACGTTTTGTCCAGTTTTGTCCACCCAAGAGGTTTTGGACAGGACGGTTTTAACCTGGTTAAAACCACTAGGTTTTGTCCAAGTGGACAAAACCTGCCAACCCTGGTAGAGAAGGAATGCATCCAAGTACTGTAAACAAGCTGCCAAAATTGGAATCCGTGAAGCGAACGATTCGTAATCACAAAAGCATGAGTTTCGAAAATTGTGATAGTCCCACTTGTGCAGCTGAAATTGTCATCCCTGAAAAATATAAATACTATCTTAAGGGCGAACCTTTTTTACTGTGTGATTCAGTTGGGGATGGGCAAAGGATCATTATATACGGTACATCTAAGTTTCTTTCTTTCTTTCCTGAGGAACTCAGATAGCTGGTTTTGCGACGGAACCTTTAGTGTTGTTCCTGATTACAGAACTATATACTATCCATGCGGAAAAATATGACAAAATATTCCCTTGCATCTATGCACTGCTTCCAAATAAAAAAACCATCTTTCCGTTAAAGCTCATTATGGCGCCATCAAATAACGAGATAATGGTAATGAAAGGCCGCCCGCCCGCGTCCTCAGAAATGGAGATTTTGGAGCTGATATAAGTTTTATTAACAGTGACCTTAGTTTAAATCATTATTCCATTCTTAATTTAAGTTAAAACAAGTACTCTTTACAGCTTTTAGTTCACGGGATAGGTTAACTTTTGTTGTATAGAATGACTGATTATTAATCCTTTAATACAAATGCAATCTTGTTTTTTTCAGTTTCTAATGTCAAGACAATCCAGACTGATCCGATCTCTACGCAACTTCCTTTCAGGGAGAGACATGGACCTCCATCCTAATCACAGGTCTGTCGAAGCTCAATCCTCCAGGTCAATCCCCCCACCCTATCTTCCCTCTGGCGCAGCTCATAAGCTAGCAGATAACTACTACTACTCACGGGACAAACGGAGCCAAGTTGTTCCGCCTACAATAATCAGTACTAATACCCCGACACAACTAGCAATTGGCACTAACAAGAATCTACTGGAAACTGTGAAAAAGGACACATTGAGCGACACTCCACCTGTGCCTGGACGGGGTCATGAATGGGTCGAGATAGTCTGAACCTCCTTGTCAACTGCCTCATTCGAATGTGATTGCATGAATTGTTAACCTCACTAATCCAATGAATATCTATAGGTATTGTGATGAAGAATGATTCAACTAAGTACTAGTGCCATGACCTATGCTTTTTATTTTAGTAATGAAACAAAATTTTCAGAATGTCTCTACCCATAGAATTGCCATGTTAATATCATGTTACTAGATATCTATTGCACGTGTGTAGCCTAGCATGTGCCTCATCTACTCACTCTAATATGGACAAAAGAAATTCAGGAAAGAAAGGGAAAGTCGAACTATTCTCATCTGCAAATTCTGTCAACTACCTCAAAGGATTTCTTACCGGATTCATTTTCGCTAACCTCAATAGACATCTTTTCATTGGTTTCATAGTTGGGACTGCAGCAGGCCTTTACTTGGAGCAACAGTCACCTGATTCATTCCTGGACATAGGCGAGTATCTCCGAGACCTGAAACACCGTATCACTAGAAAGGACTGAAATGGAGGCGGTACAGGCTTTCGTTTCCTCTTTCTTCGCAGGACTGGTCGATTCAGTGAGAGGAGTATCTCTGTTCATTGAACTCATCAAACAGCATAATGATATTAAAAAAACTTTCCTTAACTCGGTATTCCTTAATATTTTCGTCCTTGCATTCAGTGTCCTCACTCTAGAATACTTGGTCTACCCCGTCTTCTATTACCTGCTCCATTTCCTTTACGGTCTCCTATTCCCTGGAGATACCACGAAGGACATGATCGGAGTGGTGATCACGGTGGTATCCTATGTGATTAACGGTCTGTGGATTCTCCCTCTTCTCTGGATCAGTAAAATTATCAACATTCTCACATTCCAGAAGATGGCCTGGGCGGCTTATAGGGCTACGTACTCTCCAAAAGATAGAAATTCTCGAAGCCCCAACCACGAGCTCAGCAAATCTGTTACCAGTGAGTTATTTTTGATTTTTGATATATCAATATGCGTACGTGCATAAGTGAGAAGCTAGTTTTGTTCCCAAGTACTATATTATGTAGGTTCTCAACTTGTTTGCATAAAATTAATCAAATTTCATTGTTTAAAGTAATTAAACAGAGGGACGATAACGCTTTTCGCAATCAGGAATTCATATTTCGATGCATATGAACTACTCAAGATGAGCCTGAAAATGGCATGCTCTATGAATTATTTAGGGATGTTTGGGACATTTTTTTTGCATCCTAAAATATCTTCACCTTTAGGTGATGAGCATCGTCCAAAATGAATAACTTTTACAAAAGATATTAACGTTTAAAAGCATTTAAAACAGATTAAGAATCTAAAGTAATATATTTTGATTAGCACTTATGATGACTTCATACTTCACAGTTAAATTAAAAAGCACGCGATTCAGTGTGTCCAGGAAGTGTAGCTCGTGTAAATTAATGCAAATACTGTGTGGCTATTACATATTCATCGAATCCTTAGCTAAAAAGGCTACAATTACATACTACTCTGATTTGTATCCCTGGAGGCTACATCAATTTAGAGTTTATTTAATGTACCATATTTTGTTTCCTCAAAGATACTACCCTAATTAAGGACAAGCCCACACAAATCTAAATGTGAATTAATTTCTGGAATCGCCAATTTATATTTGACACAATTTAATTAAACTGGTAGTTTTAGCTTAGAGTACGCTGAGACAAGAAGTATTGTAAATTACTATCATATAGTTTTGAATATGCGATATTCGGAATCTACTCCCTAAAACCCAGGCCAACCGTTGGAAGCTAGTGTCTAGCATATTTTAAAAATTAGCCAAAAGGTGTGAAAATATACACCTAATCTTTTTTAGATATATACGCTATCAGAAACATCCTTGCTATTAAAACTCGATTAATGTGTATGGTGTATATATCTATCTGTCTGTAACGAATTGATCAAAGAAACTGCCAGGCACAGAAAGCTGATTTTTGGAGTCTTTTGGCAATGGCTCCACTAAGTTCTGACCTCAGACGAAAATGGCGACTCATCATGGAATTATGATGTGTTTTTATGATTAGAAATTTCAGCTTTTCGACTATAACTCACCCATTTTAGGTGATAGAAGGCTGAAATTTTAATATAATATGTATATTAATATTCTTCACATCTGATGCAACTATCAAAAAATGATGACTCATCACTCTGTTATGACATCATCATTACGCATCAAAAAGTAAAAAAATGACAAATTTTGTGATTTTTCGAGTGATATCAATTATAACAGTAAGACGTATTTAGAGATGCTATCTACCTTATAATTAATCAATGTGAGCTTAGGCGCCCAAAGGACGTCTCTGGCGGACACTTTGTGTCCGCTAGCCGCGAAACGCGAGCAAGTGAATCGCGCTTGTATGTATATATAAGTTACTTTGAAGCAGTATTATTAACAACGACAGTTTATTGTAGCGTCGCACAGTGATTTGCAGAGTGAAACCATATACTATAATATATAGAAAAGGTGTGAAAAATGTTGTTGGGTTTTTTTTCAGAGGTGTGAAATTTTCGCTTAGATATTCGATTTTATTTTAGACTCACCATTTGACACCTACATGGCAATTTTCACATTTCTATGATTTGCAAGTTCTCCAATTAATTCGGACAGAAAAGAAACAAACCAACTAGCGTTTTTAATATACTGTTGTATAAGAGAATGTCAAATTTGACTATTAAATAGGTCTTCACCTCACCAAGGAGAGATTCGATATGATCCTATTTTAGAACTTAGTATATACGTAGTCGGGTGGTTGAATCACTAGATTACTTTTGTATCACGTATGTGTACCCCTCAGCTCACATTTCTCGCATTCTTGCTGACTGCATATTCGGAATGGTGATAGAGCTATTATTCATGCTACAGTCAATCTGCATCTCATTTGTTCCTGTTATCGGCTCTCTCGCATACATTCTGCACTTGTCCATACTTAACGCACTCTACGCATTCGAGTACAAGTGGATGCACCAAGGAATAGAGACGAAGACTAGACTCAGAATCATACACTGTGGTAAATTCTGGCTTATTCTACTATAAATCTCCTAAGATATCGCATACAAGTTCATTTAATTGCTGTTTGCTGTATTACGAACTTTAATCCATCTTCATTTAGGCTGGCCCTATTTCATCGGGTATGCTTCCATCCTGACACTGGCTACTTTCATTCCTTCTTCTTTCGTCCTGAGTGCATGCATCTACTCGGCCTTCTTCCCTCTCTACATTGTTAGCGCGTACCCAGCTAAAATTAAATTTTCTCATCACGCGATCCCACAGCTGCGAATTTTCACACTCTCAAGCCTAGCTGCAGACAAGATGTTTGTCAAATCGACAGGTACACGGAGTCCTGGACCAGAGAAGAGAAAGCATGCGCGAGATGTCACTCAGTCTATTCCTGATAACATCACAAGCTCAGATTCTTTATAGTGACAGTGTATGCAATCTGTAATGTATAATAAATGATTACACTATGTCCTATGTCTGGTGGCACTCGACTCGAGACACATCGAGTCTCGATATTTCGTCCCCATTAAAATTTCCAATTATCTGATGTAATTTAATATTAATTCCTATATATGGGAGGAATTCAGTCCCAAGAGATTTGTCCAAATTAAGTGGTTGTCCCGATTAATCTCCCAATTAAATGAGTGCCATACCCCCACCCGTAGCTTCCTCTGGATACGCCACTGGTTCAGATAGAGAGAAAGTCGATTATTTATTTGGACACCATTCACTCAAGATTGGCCTCGTGTACCTTTTAAATTTATTTTAATCCAGGGCATATTTTCCTGCATCAACCTTGCCATGTGTTTAGGATCATTGTCCTGACTACTGACTAGGAAGCTAAGTGGAAGACATAAGCTTGTGCAGTCAATGTCCATTTAAAATATTTTTTACGATTATGCATTCAACATTTGTGGGACCATTGTTTGGATCTAAAAATTAAGAAAATGAACAGATTAATAAATATTAACGATATAGTTTAAAAATTTTAAACTAATGTAACGTTTGTATTGATTTTATAGCTATCATGTCTCTTCGTATGCCATCTAGGGGTGGAGTGAGAGGGGGGAAGGATCAATTCGACTGGGAGGACGTTAAAGCTGATAAATACCGCGAAAATTATCTTGGCCATTCTCTTAAAGCTCCAATCGGCCATGTCCATAAAGTGCGTGAACAGAATTGGTATTTGAAAGACGGTAGTGGTAGCAAAGAAGAGAGATTGAGTGAAGAACTGAGGATGGTGAAAGAAATGGAAGCTCGAGGTATGGCGATAGCACTAGGACAAGAGGAAGCTGACCGTGGGGAGGAAGAGAGGAAAGGGGAAAGTATTTCTCTTTCTGATAAAATGGTTAAAGAAATTCTAGGAGTACAAGGTGAGCGAACTAAGAAACGGAAGAAGAACAAGAAAGAGAAGAAAGCAAAGAAACATAAATATGAAAATGAATTAAAAGTTGAAAAGAAAGCACTCACAAAGAAGAAACAAAGACATTAAGCATGTTATTTTAATTTAAGTTTAATTGTTACTAAATACAAAAGAATCCTATTAGCATCAATGTTTTTTGTTATAAGGAAAATCAGCACAATAAATATTTTCTCTGGAGTAAAATTGTATCCTGCTGGACAGAGGAGTGTTCGGGCGATTTGGGCGTTAATATTTGCTCAATTCTCAGATTCACCTCAGTTCTGGGTCCTCTCTATCTGATTTCTTGAAATAGAGCTAATTTGAATTTAGCCACACTACCATATGAGTGCATTGTGAAGATGAATAGTAAGTACGCGAGATTATAGAGATATCTATATATGCATGTATTGTTCAGTTTCGATTCAAATGCCTATGAACTAATTAATTGGCTAGAATTGAACAACAGGCCTGTGGAGCTGGTACTACAGGACAAATTATATTTTTAAATGTTCAGCTGTTATAAGGGGATGTGCTAATGGCATGGATGGTATACCACGTCTGTGTCCGTATGTAAGTATCGTGGCCGGCGCCATGTTTTATGGGCAGTGGGTGTCCACTTATGGAGGGATATATATTGTACAAAAAGATAAAATAGGAGGCAGTGGGTGTCCGGACACCCAGGACACCCACGATGGCGCCGGCCCTGAGTGTATATATGTATATATGTACGCATGCATGTATGCTTGGATTGAATACTCTTTGTTATATTATGTATGGTGGTGGCTCAGGGTGTGAAAAATATTTAAAACGTTCCACCGCATAGCTATGGATACTATCTAGTATGCTGAGGCCTAACTGTCCTGACTACAGTGGATAATGTAGCATACAAGCATAACGTAACATAAGAATTATTTGTTATAAACTTGTTTCATATTCACACAGTAGAGTCTCACAAAACGTTTGCGAGTTCACTGTATCACCACAGTAATATAACAAACTCTGAAATGTGGCACAAGTGGTATTGCCTGATAATGTCACATCTCCAGCTGTTTATATTTGAGTAGGATGAAAGTTAATCAGTTTATAATAATGCTTTATTAAACATTTGGGTCGTTGACTAATTCACGAATTAATGAATAATTCGAAAATTCATAATTCATCAAGCCTCAGAAGAATTATTCAAAATTGAAAGTTTTTTACAAGAAAATATCATGAATTATATGAATGAATTCGAATAATTCATAATTCAGGATTCTGAATTATTCGAATAATTCATAATCCTGTGCCATTTTTTAATGAATTAGTCAACTTAGATTTGAGTACGTATTAAGAGTTGACTTCTGCAGTGCTATAGCTTTCCAATAATATTATGGATTCTTCAGGCATATAAGAATTGCTTATATAGCCATATCGAATTGTATGTTCGAACAACACTGCGTGTGTGATTAACTTGTCTGAACTAAATAAACATTCACTTCCTATACACCATACCTATTCTCGTTCTCACGTAATTGTGTACAACATTGAGATGGCCATACACTTGAATGGAATTGCTCTCATTAGTGGTTAGCTGATGATGCTATCCCAGGTGAGTCGTAGAGAAGCTGAAGATGTGTTTGACGCTTGTGATGAGGATAATAAGTCTTATCTGAACAGAGAGGATTACAAAACTGCAGTCATTTCTTTGTTTGGACTAAAACCAACCGAAGCTGAGGTCAACGAGGTATTTTCTGCAGATCCAGAAAGAAAGGATGAAGGTATGTGTATATACAGAATATACAAATGAGATTAACTCTATAAAATTTATGAACAACGCAATATTTCCTTTGAAAATTATGCTACATAAATATATACGAGTGGAATCATAGTCATGCAAGTAAGTGTGCTGTAAGTTAGATCATTTCTAACGTTTTTAAAAGGGAGCTGCTGAAATGTGGCAGACAAGCTTGTCAAAAGATCAGGTCATTACTTGACCTGACCTTTGAGTGACCAACTCATCAGGCGAACAACAAACCAGGAAAATTCAATTCGATTCGATCGGTCCCCTGTATCAATCCCATCATATCAGATTAATTTGAGTAAAATTATAAGCGTCTTCAATACTTTCATCAATCAATGTTATAACACGTGTTATAACTTGTGTTATAACACGTGTTATAACATGTGTTATAACACGTGTTATAACTCGTGTTATAACATGTGTTATAACACGTGTTATAACTCGTGTTATAACACAAGTTATAACACGTGTTATAACACGAGTTATAACACGTGTTATAACTCGTGTTATAACACAAGTTATAACACGTGTTATAACACGAGTTATAACACGTGTTATAACACATGTTATAACACGTGTTATAACACGAGTTATAACACGTGTTCAATACTTTCATCAATCAATGTTATAACATGTGTTATAACACGTGTTATAATACAAGTTATAACACGTGTTATAACATATGTTATAACACGTGTTATAACTTGTGTTATAACACGAGTTATAACATATGTTATAACATATGTTATAACACGTGTTATAACACGTGTTATAACATATGTTATAACATATGTTATAACTCGTGTTATAACACGTGTTATAACATATGTTATAACTCGTGTTATAACACAAGTTATAACACGTGTTATAACACATGTTATAACATTGATTGATGAAAGTATTGAACACGTGTTATAACTCGTGTTATAACACGTGTTATAACATGTGTTATAACACGTGTTATAACATATGTTATAACACGTGTTATAACTTGTGTTATAACACGTGTTATAACATGTGTTATAACACGTGTTATAACACGTGTTATAACATATGTTATAACATATGTTATAACTCGTGTTATAACACAAGTTATAACACGTGTTATAACTTGTATTATAACACGTGTTATAACACATGTTATAACATTGATTGATGAAAGTATTGAACACGTGTTATAACTCGTGTTATAACACGTGTTATAACATGTGTTATAACACGTGTTATAACATATGTTATAACACGTGTTATAACTTGTGTTATAACACGTGTTATAACTCGTGTTATAACACGTGTTATAACTTGTGTTATAACACGTGTTATAACTTGTGTTATAACACGTGTTATAACTTGTGTTATAACACGAGTTATAACATATGTTATAACACGTGTTATAACACGTGTTATAACATATGTTATAACATATGTTATAACTCGTGTTATAACACAAGTTATAACACGTGTTATAACTTGTATTATAACACGTGTTATAACACATGTTATAACTTGTATTATAACACGTGTTATAACACATGTTATAACATTGATTGATGAAAGTATTGAACACGTGTTATAACACGTGTTCAATACTTTCATCAATCAATGTTATAACATATGTTATAACACGTGTTATAACACAAGTTATAACACGTGTTATAACTTGTATTATAACACGTGTTATAACACATTTTATAACATTGATTGATGAAAGTATTGAACACGTGTTATAACTCGTGTTATAACACGTGTTATAACACGTGTTATAACACAAGTTATAACACGTGTTATAACATATGTTATAACACAAGTTATAACACGTGTTATAACATATGTTATAACACGTGTTATAACACAAGTTATAACACGTGTTATAACATATGTTATAACACGTGTTATAACACATGTTATAACACGTGTTATAACACGAGTTATAACACGTGTTCAATACTTTCATCAATCAATGTTATAACATGTGTTATAACACGTGTTATAATACAAGTTATAACACGTGTTATAACTTGTGTTATAACACGAGTTATAACATATGTTATAACATATGTTATAACACGTGTTATAACACGTGTTATAACACGTGTTATAACATATGTTATAACATATGTTATAACTCGTGTTATAACACAAGTTATAACATAACGAGCACCCATAGGGACACATTAGGTAATATTATATACGTACTACGATATCTAAGTGAAACTATTCGACCGCACTAAATTTTCCATACAATAATATTGAAGTGCTTATACCTTAATAGTCCTATGCACTCGAAATGTTGAATATTCTTTGTGGCCGGCACTCACATAATATACGAAATTAAGCATTATCCATCTACCCGCAGGCCGCAGTAGATATGTATACTGTAGGCTACTGGTGCTTTATTTCTCTGCCTTTGTTAGCTATCGAGGCGTTGGGGATAAGGAAAGATAGGTTCGTCAATATTATGTTGTGGAGAAGTGGGTCTGCTCTCAATTGCTACAATTATGAGCGACTTTTATTTGACGCATTCGATCCTTTGCAAGATGGAGTTATCAAGCTGGAGGACTTTGAGAGTGTTGTGCGCGAGTTCTACCCAAAGGTAATTATAGAACCTGTGAAGTGTGTTTAGGTTAGGCCATGGAATTATGACCAACCACATTCATCATTTCAATATTTTTAGGGGCTGAAATTTTTTTAATTTTCTATGTCTTATCCTCAATAAATAATGTTATTTGTCTACGAGATATGAAGAACTTTGAAGATTTCGCTCCTCTAACGGATCTAGTATAACATATTTTTCATAGGCCCGCTTAATGCTCTGAGAGTGTAATATAATAATTATGATGAAGTTATTAAGCGCCAGAAAATAACACTATGAGACTATATAATATGTATTGCATTAATGAGAATAAACCGCCCCCTGGATTAGGTGTAAGTTTTTTTAATTCACGTAACGAATGTTCTAAGATATTAAAATACTAGAGCGGACCAGATTTTAAATTCTGAATTACCAGACTAACATTTCGACGACACCCGTATTCCCGCATATAAACTTGATTTTTACAAATCTTTAAACTTGTACCCACAATAATGTACTTGCATGTAGAGTGCATTTCAAATGAGAGTAAAACTATCCAATTAAAACCGTCCGTTTGGTCTGGCGAGGTTCATTATCCGAGATTGAACTTGGAAAGACTAACCAACATCACACCAGTAAGTATAACTGCGAACGAGAAGAGGAAGAGTAGTAAGTTCTTCAAACCTCGTATCTCTCTAAACAGCAGAATTCCCCAGAGAGATGAGACGATAGGCGGACCTGAAGATACGATTGGGAAGGAAATGGACCCGGATAAGATTCCGTTGATATAGATCCATGACATTGAGGCAGTTGCCCAAATGCCTCCAGATAAAAGCCCGGGTAGGAGAACCTTAGGGTTGATATACGGCTTGTTCAATTTAATCACGCAGTAAATAACCAGAGATAGAGTTGCCATCAAGAAAATGCCTACGGTGTATGGGAACGCGTAGTCAATAGTGTTTGGGCTCAAGTAAGAATTGTTGGAATGTTTCGATTCAGTTGTCAAGACATTGATCGGTGTGAACTGGAAACCATAGAAGGTCCCCGACAGGACTCCCAAACCTACCCCGAGCGTTTTCCTCAGAATGGGATGCAATGATTCCACCCATTCGAGACCATCTCCGTTTCCTGGATCTTCAACTTCTGTGTTCCGTTTGAAGATGTGTTTTACTTTCGTAATAAAACCCTTCTCTTCTTTAACGTTTTGGGTGAGAAGAAGGTGAGAGTCTTTTGTTAATGAGGGAGGCGAGTTTTCTTCTTCGTTAGTGATATCTTGGTTTTGAACAAGATGATTACTTTTGTTCGACAAGAGTGGACTGTTTTCTTGATCGCTTCCTGCCTCTTTCTTGTCCAAACTTGGTTTGACGAATGCAATCATTGCTGCCCCGATAGCACACACTGCTACTCCGGTATAATTCAGATAATCATAGCAGAGTTCTGACTTATCGGTACCGAATAAACCAAACGTACTGACGGCCCATCCAACGATCATACACGTGATTGCCCATATTAAGAGCCCTATGGACAACCCTACTAGCCTCACTATTGGTACCACACACAGGTTTCCCAATGACCAGATACAGCCGCCTATCATTGCCCCCACATAGAAGGGCGGGAACTTTTGAATCGAATAGGTTACGAATCCTCCTATTAGAATAGCTACAGACATCACCCACTGAAAGAACACCCCGTCTCCTGTATCAAAGCTCTTAACCGGCAAGTAATTGCTCCCGAAACAGACAATCGGGATTATGGTGAGTAGAACCCCAGTTAGCGTATCATCACCATTTGAGCTGTTTGTTGCATTAGCTACGCATGAAGTCTGCGTTGAGAGAGCTGGGAGAGATATTAACAAGGCAATAAGGAGTATCATTGTTTGAGTTGTAGCATTAGCTAAAATTTCTGATGAAGTTAGTAAATTACTAATATTTATGTGCTTATATATATTTAGAAAATCATTATGTACAGGTGGTTCGCCTATCAGCCATTGCTCTACTACAAGATTGTTCAACTTTGGCTTCGAGGGCCAGATTAGGAACTTTTTAATTACTTGTGGGCCACGCGACCTGTGTATCAAGGTAACATGATCACCAACATGTAACTTTAGATGGCGGTTTACGATATCTCATTATATCTGAAAGTTTTCTTTACAATGAACAATGGATTTTGCTAACTCATTTCAAGTTGTCATTTTGGGCGGGGAAGCCATATAAATATGGGGTCCAAGCTATAAATAGAATGGACCCCAGGTCATTGATGGGATTTATTAATGTAGTTATGATTCTAATGAACATAATCTAGATAATACTAGATCCATTAGAACCATATGTACGTACAATAATAGCAAGATTCGCCTCTATAGTACGTAATGTTAATTCGCTCCTTAAGTCATTCCATCTTTTGCTAACGAATTTTAGATGATTAACCAAACAAGTTCTTTAGGTGGGAAATACCTTTATCCACGAGGTCTTCAACAAAATGGATCTGGACAGAGACAACAAATTGAGCTACAAGGAGTTTACATTGTTCTTGCAGCAGTACACTCATAGCCAATGAATGCTTTGCATTCTAAGAATAGCTGTTCCATCAGATCCAGAGCCCATGTCACTGCATACAAACTCGAATTTTGTGTGCTGTGTTTGAAAGCATAAATACTACAAAGTCACTTCCATCTCGTCTGTGATGGCTTTTTAATATACGGATATAGTATATATTGATTTTAGGTTCTTATCGAAGATTAATTTCAATATATTCTGACGAGTTTATCCTCAGAATATATTGAAATTAATCTTCATTTTTTTGTGATTAGTATTTTCAACTGGATACACCTTGCTGGCTTATTGAGCTCAAAGGATGGAGAATTCGAATCTAGTCACGGAATGGGTTAAGATAGCAGGGGCGATCTCATTCTACTGGTGTAATTCCATTGGGATGATCTTTTTAAACAAATTTCTTTTCAGTTCTAAAGACCTTAACCTAAATGCGCCCCTATTCGTCACATGGTACCAGTCCATCGTGACAGTCATCTTCTGCTATTCAGCGGGATTCCTGGTTGGAAACTCGATCCCAATAATCGGCTCCTTTCCCAAGATCACTCCCAACATGAAGATGTGCTACAGCTGTCTCCTGCTGTCATTATTCACCGCAGGAGCGATCACCTTCAAGAACCTGACTCTTACTGAGATAGAAATTTCTTTCTATAACGTCAGTCTCGCCATGGGTACCATCTTCACTGTATTCTTCTCTTGGAGCATTCTGAAGCAGCGCATCTCATTCGTCATAATTTTAATATGCTTTCTTATATCCGCCGGTTTTGTCATGGGAGTGGAACAAGAGAAGAAGCTAACAGACGTCCCCATGCTAGGTCTCTTCTATGGCGTCATGTCCTCCATTGTGGGGCCTCTCTCCCAAATCCAACTGAAGAGGACTCTGCCTCTTGTCGAAAATAACTTATGGCTGCTCACATTTTATACGAATCTGAACGGATTGTACATCTACCCTATTGCTGCCTTCTTTTTTGGTGAATTCAAAAACGTAATTCAGTTTGACCAGCTGACCAGTCCCCACTTCTGGCTGTTGATGACACTTAGCGGGGGTTTGGGCGTGTCGCTGTCCTTCGCAGTCTCTCTCCAGATTTCATTCACGTCCCCACTCACCGCTAACATCAGCGGCGTGGCTAAGAACTGCATTCAGACCGTCCTGGCCGTGCTCGTATTCTCACAGAACAAGACCCTTATGTGGTGGGGTGGGAACATGGCGGTACTTGGGGGGTCCGGGGCCTACACGTTCTTTAGGATGCAGGAGATGAAGAAAATAACTGCAGCAGCGAAGGAGGAGCCCACCGATTCTCTATCTGCTGTGGAGTTGGGTCAAAGCGCCAAAGAGATTAAATAAGACTTGACAATCAAGTTTCTTGCTTTTAATTTATTATTTACTTTAGTTATTTGTAGGGAATATTTAATGGAACAGAAAAGATAAATCTCATTAATCAGCTGATGATGTAAAGGGTTAACGACGCATCTTGTATTATAATAATTGTGACATACGTATTTTGTCTTGAGCTATAGTCAATTGGATTGTACCACCCCTTCCTATCCTTGTTATAACTTTCCCTATTTCTATTTCGTTAGATCCGAGTGATTATAATTTCAGTATAGAATATATATCGAGATTAATATCAGTGAATGCATTATGCATAATTATGTCAATATCGATACTATACGTACTCGAGGAAAATACTTATATCTAGTCCATATTAAGATTCGTGTGTTTGTGGTAGGTAACTCGGGAGTTACAACTTTGATTTCGGTGTCGTGACTTTACTTGTGGGACAGTTGGGAGGTTGGAAGTTGGAGTGCTTCTCCACTTGATAGTTTGAACTGTACAAGTGGCTAGCTCCATCAATGTAGACTGTATTTCCTGTCACGTAAGATGCTCCCGGGCTGAGTAGGAAGCATACCACACTCGAAACCTCGCTCGTATCTCCTAATCTCCAAGCAGGAATTTGGCGTACTAGAGAGTCAAAGAATCCTTCGATTCCGTAATTTTGCTCTGCTGTGTCGGAGTAGATGATGCCTGGAGCCACGCTGTTGATACGCACTCCGTTCTCTGCCCACTCAACTGCTGTTGTCTTGGTCAGGTTCTCAACTCCTGCTCGAGCTGCCCCAGTGTGCGCCATTCCTGGGAATCCCTAAATGTTAGATTGTAATGAAGCACAATGGTGCGAGGACCATCAAAGAAGTGGTCGGCTAATCCGAATTGTGTAGTATTACGAGCAACCAAGTGTTCATTACATTGCATGAAGCATGCTCATCTGGTAGTGATAATCCATTAACTACGTATATTAACGAAGGCAGCTACCTTGTATATGTCAGCAATGATATTCACTATGGAGCCTCCGTGATCCTTCATATACTGACTGTAGACATGCTTCAGACAGTAGAAAGTGCCAGTCAGGTTTGTCTCTATAACTGCATGCCAGCCCTTCGGGGAGATATCCTCCGTCCGAGTCATAAACTGCCCTCCTCCGTTATTCACCAGGAAATTGACCTTTCCGAATTTCTTCAAGGCTTGGCTGACCATCGCTTCTACCTCCTCTTCTTTCCGGATGTTACATTTGATCGGGAAAACGTGCTCTTTGCCGATTATTTTGTTGTATGAACTCGCGAACTCTTGCAGTCTCGTTTCATTCCTCGCAGCGACCACCACCTTGCAACCTAGGTTGACCAGCTCTTGCGTAATCGATTTCCCGATACCAGTCGCTCCTCCTGTCACAATAGCTACGTGGTCAGTGAATAGCTGGGGTCTTAGTACGCTGGTTATCCTAAATGCTGCCATTCTAAGTGTTTGATTGCTATTCGAATGGTTAAGTAGGGATTAAGGAAAAATAAAAAGTATCCACCAGCTAGTAAAGGTGGATACTATTATGGTATAGACAGTGTAGTGCATCCTTTCGTCCGTATGCGCTATCCTGCGAAACCTAACAGTCCGATTCTTATTAAATCTGGCATTAATGATCGCCTGATGGTATATATGTACAATTGATATTTTTCCACGAAATGATTATGACTCGCGTTTTATCTGGCTATTCTATGTCATTGCAACCAAGCTACAAACGTATATAAAACACTCGAAGAATATATATTACTAACTTCATACAAATGTTCGTTGTCTATGGGTAGAGTATAACTCTGACCAATAATCAGGTTTACAGCTTTGATTTCGGCACCGTGACTTTAGGCGTGGAGTAGTAGGGAGGCGGGAAATTGGCGTGCTCCGTAACTTCATAGTTGGAAGCGTATAAGAACTTAGCTCCATCGATATAGACGGTATTCCCTGTCACGTAAGATGCCCCTGGGCTGAGTAGGAAGCACACCACGCTTGAAACTTCACTCGCATCTCCCGTTCTCCAAGCTGGAGTTCTGTGCTTTTGAGTCTCAAAGAGTCCTTCAATTCCATAGCTTTTCTCAGCTGTATCTGTGTAGATGATGCCTGGAGCCACGCAGTTGATACGCACTCCGTTCTCTGCCCACTCGACTGCCGTTGTCTTGGTCAGGTTCTCAACTCCTGCTCGAGCTGCTCCCGAGTGTGCCATTCCAGGAGCCCCCTAAACACGTTAGAGAGTAACAAACAAGCGGGTCTGTGTAACCGTTTGATGGCGTCTTTAAGGTTAATTGAGGTGAACAAGGTTGTTTGAAATAGTAACTACACAATGCATTATGCCCCGAGTGACCTTTCTGAATCTACGACTTAAATGTTATTACCTAAGAAGTTGCAAACTCACTTTTTAGGAAGGTCGCTTTGGAGCACAATAATTTAGTGTTTAATCATTTCAAAATGTTTCTTCGTAATCTAACTTGAACATGCAACACAATGAAAATTACCTTGTATATATCAACTATGATATTCACTATGGAGCCTCCGTGATCCTTCATATACTGACTGTAGACATGCTTCAGACAGTAGAAAGTGCCAGTCAGGTTTGTCTCTATAACTGCATGCCAGCCCTTCGGGGAGATATCCTCCGTCCGAGTCATAAACTGCCCTCCTCCGTTATTCACCAGGAAATTGACCTTTCCGAATTTCTTCAAGGCTTGGCTGACCATCGCTTCTACCTCCTCTTCTTTCCGGATGTTACATTTGATCGGGAAAACGTGCTCTTTGCCGATTATTTTGTTGTATGAACTCGCGAACTCTTGCAGTCTCGTTTCATTCCTCGCAGCGACCACCACCTTGCAACCTAGGTTGACCAGCTCTTGCGTAATCGATTTCCCGATACCAGTCGCTCCTCCTGTCACAATAGCTACGTGGTCAGTGAATAGCTGGGGTCTTAGTACGCTGGTTATCCTAAAGGCTGCCATTCTAAGTGCACAATAGCTGTTCGAATGACAATGGATTAGGTTTCAGGTAATTATCTACGTTAAAGTTACTTAGTAGAACAGGTATTTTGATGCTCTGATAAAAGCTCTCGACAATGGCACGCCAAAGGTCGGTCATAAAATTAAAGAGACATTATGGGAGGGTATTTGAAGGTCATGAATATTTTAAGGATTTTTTAATTAACGCGTTTGAATGACCACTAACTTGGTAAGTCAAAATGAAATGCCACTGGACTCTCAAGAAGAGAGTCAAATGACATTATGAGAAACAATATCGACTCCACGAGCCGGGCTTGTCTAAGATTTAAAAAAGTAATTAAATCATCTCCGGCCCTCTTCAGGTCATTTCGGGAATATTTCGCTGATAATGAACAAATTCAGGACCGTTTCATATCTTTAACGGAGATTTGATTCATTTCCTAAATAGATGAATCAAAAATTTCCACAGTCCAGATGATCTGAAAGTTCTTCCCTCAGGTTAGGTCATGATCTTGTGGTACACTCACAAATAGTCGCGTCATGTCTATGCTTGGAGAGAAAGCAGTGGAGCTACTGCACCAGTTGCGGCGCTCTGAGGCCACAGAAGGAGCCAATGCCATTCCTGTGTTCAACGATGAATTGGTCCGTGAGGTGCTGGAGGAGATGGGAGACCTGTTCCAGTGCAACCAGGAGGAAGTACGAGCCACGTCGGAGGGAGAGAGGGGGCTACTCTCTGGGATACAGCTGAGGCACGCCGCTCTGGAGAGGAATCAGAGGTGTGTTCTTGCGTACCTTTATAATCGAGCAGGAAAAGTCCGCCAGCTGAGGTGGGAGATGGGAGGAGCAGTGCCGCAGGAACTGAAGCGCAGGCTGCATGAGCAGGAAGTGCAGTGGTTCACGAAGTACAGCAGGTCACTTGCTAAGTACATGTCGTCCCTGGGGGGTGGGAGTGGACTTGATCTCACCAGACACATGCAACCGCCCACTGGACTCCACCTGCAAGTGCGGTGTCTGGTGGAGTACGGAGAGTTCGAAACGGAGGATGGTACGGTGGTACAACTCACGAAGAACAGTCAGCATTTCCTACTCAAGGCACATTGCGAACACCTGATCAGACAGGGGGTGTTAGAGCACGTTGTTTAATGATGTGATATCCTGGGAATATGCATAACTTACATTTTATGGAAATTTGCTGCTCTTATCCTCACACTTGATTAATTTTTAACTTAAGTAATAAAGTTGATACTTAATTCGTAGAAGGACATATACGTATACGCATAGTTAAAATTAATATTAGATAACACTATTAATTTATCTTCATGATTCTGTCTTCGAGTAAGTACGATACACATACGAGTCGCATGCATTTGTCCGAATTTTGGAGTAAGCTTCTATGCGAGTTTTTGTAATTTGCATGTATCCGATAATAGACATGCAAATGTTGGACAATTTCAGCTCCTCACGCGTACCATCTTTAATTCTTTAGGAATATATGAGGAATGAACACAATATGTAATATGAGCTCAACGCCAACAATATGCTTTACTCCACTTAGTCTAGAGACTTAGAAGGATAGATATATTAGGATAATGGAAGTATAAAGTCTACTTATATCAGTTGGGTATCCGAAAATCTAATTTTACATCAGATTTATGGTCGTGAAAATGAAGTGGAACATTTTCCTTGTCACTGCCATTTCATCTTTTGTTTCGGTTGTTTGTCAGAGTTCAGTAACATGCAGTGCAAATATTGAATTTCCAAATGTAGTCTCTTGGATCGACATCTCTCCACCATCATGCACTCTTCCTGCTGATAGCAATATACCATATAATTTTGATAACGTAACTGATTCATTATTGATGGATAATTATTTATTACAGTGCTCAGGAGATTCCATAAGTAACGATGGGGAGGAAGTGGCATGTTCCTGTATGTACATGTACACTAGAGATACTTTTCCAATTTATACTGGTAGGTGTGATGGCTTTGTTTTAGATACTTCGAGCGAAATATCCGAGAGAGCTATTATTGTAGCAATTGCAGTTTCATTGATTCTAGTTATATGTGCCCTGTCGCTGTTAATCATCACATCAGTGTGTATTACTGTATATTGCCTAATTTGGAAGAAAGATACGAAGGTACAAGGGAGAGATTCGCAATGGAGACTCTTTACAATCCGAAACCGAAATTCTACCTCCAGCGTTCATCATCACACAGTGCAACCAGTTCCTCCAGCCACGCGGGAGGAAAATGCATACTCCGGAGTGAACTTCAATGACTACGATTATGTGGATCCAGATGCGGAATACTCCTATTCTTCTGATTTGTCGAATAAATGTGATGATCTCTACGAGAGGATCAGACGGGGGGGATCTAGTGCACCATCAATGAATAATATTGAAGATAAAATGGATGATATTCGGAGAACAGCTTCCAAAACCAATAGACTTGGCACAGTTAGCCATATCTTAGTTCCCTCTTCTGAGCAGAGAAGCTCCGTTTATTCGAATGCGACATCGTTCACTGAGTACGTACGGTTCAGCAGTCACTCGAGTGCTGCGACTAGCGTTTACAAGACCCCAGATCCGATTTACTTAGAACCTTCTTCTAACATGGGAGAGTTATATAATCAGATGTCGGATGGACAACTCATGGAAATCAACAAAGATACCATTACGATCGGTAGCAAGCTAGGCTCTGGGGAGTTTGGCAGTGTGCACACAGGCTTATGGGAAAGCCCTATAGGAGACCTGCAAGTAGCTTTGAAAATAACGAATAAAGCAGATGAACAAACGAGAACCGCGTTCCTCCAGGAAGCTGCTATCCTCGGTCAGTTCTCACACCCGAACATCCTGAGATTGGTGGGAGTGGTGACACTCACTGCTCCTAACATGATCGTGACAGAACTGATGCAAGAAGAACTCAAACGATTCCTTCTCTCCCTCCAGACTCAGCACCAACAAGATGTTGACTACGAAACCATCGCACCTCACTTCCTCTCTTTCAGTCGACAGGTGGCTAGCGGCATGCAACACCTAGCTCAGAGAGAATGCATCCACAGAGACATCGCTGCGAGGAACATCTTACTCACGGACAAGTGTGTCTGCAAGATCGGAGACTTCGGAATGTCTCGCCGACTAGAGACAGAGTCCGACTACTACAAGGTGAAAGGGAGCCACAAACTCCCCATCAAATGGTCCGCTCCTGAGGCAATCTTCTTCAAGCGTTACACGCTGAAGAGTGACGTGTGGAGCTACGGCATGCTCCTGTACGAGATATGGTCGATGGGGAGGAAGCCATGGCCGTATGAAGACAATCGGAGTGCAGTGGAGAAGATGGCGCGTGCTGCCAACCTCCCGCCCCCGGCCGGCTGTCCCCGCTCTCTCTACCAGCTGATGGTCAGCACCTGGCACCCCAAGCCTGACCAGCGCCCCGACATGAACGAGGTCGTCTCTCGCCTCAGTCTCCCAGACGAAGAACTGCTAGCTCGTCCGGAGCTAGAGGGGAAGGAAGCGGCTAGTGCCCCTGCCTTTACGCTAGGTGCTGACCCAATGTCAGCAGATGAACTGTACAAGGATCTACAGACTACTTATGTGAATTCTGCACAGCTGAAATGATAGCACTTTTAATCTTGATTTTCATATTTCTTAGCTGTATAGTTTGTAAAGAATGCCTAAGCTTTCAAATTTGTTAATTACTAATTACTACTCAAGCATTTGTATTAAAAATAATAACTGTACATGTGATTTCATATGTGTATGGCATAATTATAGATTTATGGTTTACAACTTTGAAACAATAAGGAATACAACTTAATTAATGTTATTAATTATTGTAGACATGGCATGGAATTGATGGTATGCATTATGCAGTTGAGAGTTGTCCATCACTATTCATCCCCACAACTTACTTTTAAGTTGTAGATAACTGATTTATCTCATTAAAACACATATAATTAACTCAGTGCTGGATTTGCAATTATTTATGGTTTGAGCTTATAATAAAAAGTCGAGAGAGCATGCTCGTTAAGTCGAGAGAGCATGCTCGTTAGGTCGAGAGAGCAGCTCGTTATCTCCTTATAATAAAAAGTCGAGAGAGCATGCTCGTTATATACTTCATTGGGGTAAGCAGAACTTTCGTCCCTGGAATTTTTGTCTCATTAGAGACCAAAATAAACGGGCACTAATATGTAAGGAACGGAAATTGAGGCTTTTGGAGTGGAGTATGTTTGAAAAAAATGGTGAAAATGAGGCATTTTGATTGAGAAATCATTAGGTGCGAAAAGAGCATTTCAGGGGACGAAAGTTCCGCCATTCCTCCATTGGTTACCAGCATCATACCTACTTATAATAGTAGGAAGTTATTACATAATATATGAAACTTCTCGAACTAATTTAAACCAATTTTACATCAGGATTTTTATAGGTGATACTCCGTACGGGAAATACAGTATCTAGGACGCATGTAGTAGATTCAAATCAGTAAATACTTGTACCTTTTTTGAACATAAAGAAGGTATAAATGTAAGGAGCATGCTCTCTCGACCTAATGAGCATGCTCTCTGGACTTAACGAGCATGCTCTCTCGACTTTTCAATACCTCGGTTTGAGAGCTCTGTTGCATGAAAAAATGCCCCCACCATGGATATTCTTGAGTTTAACACTAAATATTGCTGATACTATTTATATACGATACATTTATGAACGTCACTGTTATTACTTCACACGACTAGTTTGTTGATTTGCAATGCTTTAGTAAACGAATAGAAGCCAAATAGCATTCAAAATGGTTTTGTATAAGCATTGGCATACTTTGGAATATCCATGGTGGGGGCATTTTTTCATGCAACAGCTCATTTGGTCTAGCTAGTGTTGAGTGGAGTAATTTTAATTTCGTCGGCTATATAAACCAAATTAAATGGTGGTTTGATTCATTGAATCGCCAATCTGTGTCGATTAATAGAATATAAAGTTAGTTTTTGATGTTGCCTAGAGTCATTTGACCCAGTGAGAAATTGAGAATAGATTCCTAATATTGTAAATATCCAATTTCTAGTTTACAACTTAGTGCTATTCTATCGACCTAAATTCCTGGCACAAATATGGATCAGTTCTGTCAATGTTGCAACACGCACCTCCTCCAACAGGAGCTGTTCCTCTCCCCCTGCTCCTGTACCACCTCCCTCCCCGTATCCAACCCCTTCACCCAGCCCCGTCTGCACGGGATCCAGGGCCCTTACGACGCGGAGGCCATTATGCGGGACTTCCCCACTAACCCGGACATGGACCGGGGCATGGACAACAACGAGACCGCTCTCACCATCGCGGCGGCCGGCGGACACGACGACCTGGTGCAACTCCTGATAGAGAGGAAGGTAGACATCGAGCACAAGGACAAGAAGGGGCAGACCCCCCTCCTGCTGGCCTCCTACCAGGGCCACGACTCCACAGTCCGCATCCTGCTGGAAAACGGGGCGGACATCGAGGCACAGTCGGACCGGACCAAGGACACGGCTCTCGCGGTGGCGTGCTCGGCCGGGCGGCTGGACGTGGTGTACATCCTGGTGGCTAGGAGCGCGAATCTGGAGCACCGCAATCTCTCCGACTATACGCCCCTCAGCCTGGCCGCGTCAGGAGGGCACACGGGGATCATCCGTCTCCTGTTGGACCACGGAGCGGACATAAACTCGCGCTCTGGCTCCAAGCTGGGCATCTCTCCCCTCATGCTCGCCTCCATGAACGGACACGTCCAGGCGGTGCAGCTGCTGCTGGAGAGAGGATCGGACGTGAACGCTCAGATCGAGACGAACCGGAACACGGCCCTCACGCTGGCCTGCTTCCAGGGCAAGCACGAGGTGGTCACGCTCCTCCTGGACAGGAAGGCCAACTTAGAGCACCGGGCCAAGACAGGACTCACCCCCCTCATGGAGGCGGCGACTGGGGGGCACTACGAGGTGGGGAGGCTGCTGTTGGACCATGGAGCCGATGTGAATGCGCCCCCTGTCCCCTCCTCCAAGGACACCGCCCTCACCATCGCAGCGGACAAGGGGCATGCCCGGTTCGTGGACCTGCTGGTGACCAGGGGGGCTGACATCGAAGTGAAGAACAAAAAGGGGAACTCTCCCCTCTGGCTAGCTTGTCACGGGGGACACCTGGAGGTGATCAAGATCATGGTCCAGAGCTTGGTGGACGTGAACAGCATGGACAACCGCAAGGTCTCGTGTCTGATGATCGCGTTCCGGAGGGGACACCTCCACGTGACCTCGTACCTCGTGCAGCAGGTGACACAGTTCCCGTGCGACTCAGACTGTCTGAAACACCTCAACTCCCTCCTGGACCGGCCGGACCAGCGCAGCCGCTGCAAGGAGTGCTTCGAGGTGATTATGCGCGCCAAAGAGCGTCAGACGGAGGAAGCGAACAAACACGCGAGCATCCTCCTCCACGAGATCGACCTGGAGAAGCAGCAGGAGGAGAACAGGCGGGCTCAGGCTGCCAAGAAGCGCGCGAAGAAGAAAAAGCAGAAGGAGAAGAAGTTTGTAAAGAATTCCTAAGTTTTCAAATTTGTTAATTACTAATTGCTACTCAAGTATTTGTATTAAAAAGTATAACTGTACATGTGTATTTCATATGTGTATTATTGTTTCAGATTAAGAGGAAGAAAACATTGATAAATACATTATTTATAGAGGATAGATTTACACATCATTTATGTACAATTAATCTTAATTTACTGATAATCATTTTTTATATTTTGATACATCACTTGTAAATCCATGTACAAGTCCCCGGCTACCGCTGGCTCCTCCCCTATCATGGACGCGGCATCCTGCCTCCCCTCTAGCTCCGGACGAGCTAGCAGTTCTTCGTCTGGGAGACTGAGGCGAGAGACGACCTCGTTCATGTCGGGGCGCTGGTCAGGCTTGGGGTGCCAGGTGCTGACCATCAGCTGGTAGAGAGAGCGGGGACAGCCGGCCGGGGGCGGGAGGTTGGCAGCACGCGCCATCTTCTCCACTGCACTCCGATTGTCTTCATACGGCCATGGCTTCCTCCCCATCGACCATATCTCGTACAGGAGCATGCCGTAGCTCCACACGTCACTCTTCAGCGTGTAACGCTTGAAGAAGATTGCCTCAGGAGCGGACCATTTGATGGGGAGTTTGTGGCTCCCTTTCACCTTGTAGTAGTCGGACTCTGTCTCTAGTCGGCGAGACATTCCGAAGTCTCCGATCTTGCAGACACACTTGTCCGTGAGTAAGATGTTCCTCGCAGCGATGTCTCTGTGGATGCATTCTCTCTGAGCTAGGTGTTGCATGCCGCTAGCCACCTGTCGACTGAAAGAGAGGAAGTGAGGTGCGATGGTTTCGTAGTCAACATCTTGTTGGTGCTGAGTCTGGAGGGAGAGAAGGAATCGTTTGAGTTCTTCTTGCATCAGTTCTGTCACGATCATGTTAGGAGCAGTGAGTGTCACCACTCCCACCAATCTCAGGATGTTCGGGTGTGAGAACTGACCGAGGATAGCAGCTTCCTGGAGGAACGCGGTTTTTACTCTTTCTCCGTCCTCTTCGCTGTCTTTCAGAACTTTAACGGCTACCATCGCCTCTCCAAGCGGGCTCTCCCAAACAGCCTTCAGCACAGATCCATACTCCCCCTTCCCCAATATGTCCACTATCCTCATCGTATTTGGGTTGATCTCTTTGAACCTCATATGCGACATTCTTTCAATGATCTCCACTTTCGTTTCTGGCGGGTCTTTAAACCCATTTGATACATCGAACGCTTCATAAGAATGGACACTCTTCTCGATCGACTTTTCAATTCCTCTAGCGTAATTGTCAAAACATGGGTTTTGTATCTTAGCATTTGTCCTCTCAGTGAATGAAGGAACCTTCAAAAATGCTAATTTTCCGGAGTTGTTTCTAGTGGAATCCATTCGTTTCATTTGCATCTCATTGAAATACCATGGATCTGTTTCCTCGTTGAAACTGAATTGACTTTCCCTTTTAGCCATTATTCCATACATCTCATTGGATCCTTTGGCAGCAGAGAGACCAAACCCTTGATAGTTGTCCTCTCCTAATTTTTCTGATTCCTGATTGTCGTCAGGTAATTTTGTAACATCTTCAAAACTCAAACCACCGCCTAACGGAAGATTGCATTGAACTTTCGAATTTTGTCCTTCTACTCCATCGAAAGACTGAGCTAGGCCATCTCTTGATTGTCTTACTTCCATATAAATACTTTCTTGTTTCTTGTTTTTTGGCTTTTTTTTTAGTTTTCGTTTAGTCATTAGCAAAACTCTGACTAATCCCAACAAGATTGCGAATCCAACGCAGCATATTAGTACAAGTAAGATAGGCACCGTCACACCGATGGCCACTATAATATTCGTATTGCCTAATTGTCCGGTAGCAGCTATGCTCGGACTTGGATTTGTTTCATTAGGTGTTGATGTTTTTTCTGTTGTTGGAACCAGGGATTGTGTAGTGTACGTGACTGATGCGAGTGTGTGGGGTGTGTCGATGCTGACACTAGAACACAATCCTTGCAAGAAACACCCTCGTGTCCAGTGGCATAGATAGCAACGGCAAGTTGCAAAATTCCCTGCAACTCGATCACACACACGGCAGTAGAAATAGTATATATCAGCTGTGGCTATTGTTGGGTCTCGCGATGTGTCGTTTCTTCCACTGTAGAGATTAGGTGGACATCTTCTCTCTAGAAACCAGTCTTCGTTCTCTGGACTGACATAGAAAATATCTATAACGCAGTCTCTAGCCGTGCATTGCTGTGCAGCACCAACGTACGAGATCTCGCACAAAGCTAGGAACAATAACTCAGCTAACAGAAGCCCTTTCCAGTGCATTTTAGCCATATATGAATGGAGGTTTAAGACAATGCAAGCTTATATAGAACAAAGCAGCATTAAACCATTGCAGTTGGAGTTGAGAACCTATTGGAATGAGACTACTTAGCTTACCTGTGTAAGGGAGAGATTTAATCGCCAAAATGAATAATAAGAGCACACAGTTGTATCTAAGATCAACACTGATAATTTATATACAATAGTTTCATCTGATTGTTGTCACCTCTCTTCACTTAAATGGCTGCGCAAAGTGTTTGAAATGACCATCTTGAGTTATTCATCGAGTTTTAATCAACAGTAGAGTTAGTGTAAGCGTATATTATGATGTCTGCCATACACACCGAAATCTCTCAAAGATAGCAACAAAAACGGATCAAATCTAAGTCGACAATTTCAATTTTGTTAATTTTGGGCTTTAGGTAGCATAATTATAGATTTATGGTTTACAACAATAAGGAATACAGCTTAATTAATGTTATTAATTATTGTAGACATGGCATGGAATTGATGGTATGCATTATGCAGTTGAGAGTTGTCCATCACTATTCATCCCCACAACTTACTTTTAAGTTGTAGATAACTACTAGCTCTATCTCATTAAATAAAACACATATTATAACTCAGTTGCTGGGTTTGCAATTATTTATGGTTTGAGAGTTCATTTGGTCTAGCTAGTGTTGAGTGGAGTAATTTTAATTTCGTCGGCTATATAAACCAAATTAAATGGTGGTTTGATTCATTGATTCGTCAATCTGTGTCTCAATTAATAGAATATAAAGTTAGTTTTTGATGTTGCCTAGAGTCATTTGACCCAGTGAGAAATTGAGAATAGATTCCTAATATTGTAAATATCCAATTTCTAGTTTACAACTTAGTGCTATTCTATCGATCTAGATTCCTGGCACAAATATGGATCAGTTCTGTCAATGTTGCAACACGCACCTCCTCCAACAGGAGCTGTTCCTCTCCCCCTGCTCCTGTACCACCTCCCTCCCCGTGTCCAACCCCTTCACCCAACCCCGTCTCCCCTCCCCCTCTCCCTCCCTCACCCTCCCGCCCAACATTCCTGCTCACGACCAGCTGGCCAGCATCGAAGACTCAGGTCTGCACGGGATCCAGGGCCCTTACGACGCGGAGGCGATTATGCGGGACTTCCCCACTAACCCGGACATGGACCGGGGCATGGACAACAACGAGACCGCTCTCACCATCGCGGCGGCCGGCGGGCACGACGACCTGGTGCAACTCCTGATAGAGAGGAAGGCAGACATCGAGCACAAGGACAAGAAGGGGCAGACCCCCCTCCTGCTGGCCTCCTACCAGGGCCACGACTCCACAGTCCGCATCCTGCTGGAAAACGGGGCGGACATCGAGGCACAGTCGGACCGGACCAAGGACACGGCTCTCGCGGTGGCGTGCTCGGCCGGGCGGCTGGACGTGGTGGACATCCTGGTGGCTAGGAGCGCGAATCTGGAGCACCGCAATCTCTCCGACTATACGCCCCTCAGCCTGGCCGCGTCAGGGGGGCACACGGCGATCATCCGTCTCCTGTTGGACCACGGAGCGGACATAAACTCGCGCTCTGGCTCCAAGCTGGGCATATCTCCCCTCATGCTCGCCTCCATGAACGGACACGTCCAGGCGGTGCAGCTGCTGCTGGAGAGAGGATCGGACGTGAACGCTCAGATCGAGACGAACCGGAACACGGCCCTCACGCTGGCCTGCTTCCAGGGCAAGCACGAGGTGGTCACGCTCCTCCTGGACAGGAAGGCCAACTTAGAGCACCGAGCCAAGACAGGACTCACCCCCCTCATGGAGGCGGCGACTGGGGGGCACTACGAGGTGGGGAGGCTGCTGTTGGACCATGAAGCCGATGTGAATGCGCCCCCTGTCCCCTCCTCCAAGGACACCGCCCTCACCATCGCAGCGGACAAGGGACACGCCCGGTTCGTGGACCTGCTGGTGACCAGGGGGGCTGACATCGAAGTGAAGAACAAAAAGGGGAACTCTCCCCTCTGGCTAGCTTGTCACGGGGGACACCTGGAGGTGATCAAGATCATGGTCCAGAGCTTGGTGGACGTGAACAGCATGGACAACCGCAAGGTCTCGTGTCTGATGATCGCGTTCCGGAGGGGACACCTCCACGTGACCTCGTACCTCGTGCTGCAGGTGACACAGTTCCCGTGCGACTCAGACTGTCTGAAACACCTCAACTCCCTCCTGGACCGGCCGGACCAGCGCAGCCGCTGCAAGGAGTGCTTCGAGGTGATTATGCGCGCCAAAGAGCGTCAGACGGAGGAAGCGAACAAACACGCGAGCATCCTCCTCCACGAGATCGACCTGGAGAAGCAGCAGGAGGAGAACAGGCGGGCTCAGGCGGCCAAGAAGCGCGCGAAGAAGAAAAAGCAGAAGGAGAAGAAGAAACTCTCCTTCGTCTCCAGCGAGGAGGCGCTCGCGGAGGGGGACAGGGACAGCGAGTCCTTCACCGAGTCCTACTCCGAGCACAGAGACGAGGGTACACCTCAACACTTCTTGGAGAGTAAGGGGGTGGACCTGAGGAGCAGATCCAGCTCTAGCGACGACCCCACCAGCCCGCTAGCCGAGTTCTCCTCCTCCACCCCGCTGTCCGAGAGGAAGAAGAGCGCGCCCAGTCTCCTGCTGCGCTCGGACTCTCCCGCCCCGGACAAGCCCCGCAGGAAGTCCAAGCCCAGCTCTAGCAGCAGCAACACCTCAGGCCCACCCACCCCCACCGACCCCGCCCCCCTCCTGGAGTCCGAGACGGACCAGAGCCTGCCCTCCCCCAGACGGCCGCGGAAGGAGGAGGGCTGGAAGGAGGTGGTGAAGAAGTCCAAGAAGATCACCATCCAGTCGGACGCAGTCAGCCGAGTGATCGGGCGCGCGGGCTACAACATCAACGCCGTCCGCGAGGCCTCCAAGGCGCACATCGAGCTGGACAAGAACGCGCGCCCGGGCCTGAACGCGACCATCACCATCCGCGGCTCGGCCGACGCGACCAAGCTGGCGAACAAGTACATCACGGCGCTGGTGAACGACGCACACGCCACCATAGCGGACATCCTGCCCAAGGGCTCCTACAAGAAGACGGAGGCCACGAGGGGGCCTTCCGCTACCACGGGCTCTCCTCTCACCTCCCAACCCACCCCTGAGTCTCAGCCCCCCAACCCGGCGCCGCCCCGGTCCAGACAGGGGCTGCTCCCCACTCCCAAGAACCAGGGACTGCTTCCCGCGCCCGGGTACTTCTCAGGCGCCAGCTACTCCTCCAGTGCCGCCAAGCCCGCTCCTGTCCCTCCCGCGGCCACCGGGTGGAAGCAGGGCCCCCTGCAGGACGTCCCCGCGGGGTCTAAGCCCAAGATCTCGCCTGCCTCTCTCCCTCCGGTCAAGCCTTCCCTCCAAGCCGTCCCGGCTATCAAGCCCGGCTCCGTCCCCGCCAAGGCCACCCTCGACAGCAAGCAGAGGTCTGTGCCTGCCCCCCTCGTGGACAGGAGTAAGGAGACCCCCTCACAGCCCCAGACCTCCCCTGACACCTCTAAGTCCCCTTCTGCCCCCTTCCTCAGCCCGACCGAGACGCAGCCGCTCCAGCCGCAATGGAAGTCCAAGTCCACCCCTCCTCCCTCCTCCACTTCTGCGACCTCTGACACCTTGTGCAACCTACCAGTCATCCCGGTAGCGCTAGGCACGTCTCTCACCTACCCGGACCACACACACAGTTCGGACACACAGAACGACAGGTGGCACCTCGACACAGACACCGAGTCGGATATAAATACGGACTCACTCCAGAATCCTATCACGCGTGACATCAGCCCCATTGGACCCCCCACCAAGAAGAGTGTCCCCCTCCCCCTAGTCCTCCCCCAGCAGAAGGAGGAGCTCGTCCCCATGAAGGAGCACCAGGTTCCCGCCAAGGCGCGCCCAGTGGAGCCCTGGAAACGGGATCTCTCGCTTGGAATGGAGGAACCACGCGGCCCCTTCCTCCCCACTCCAGTCACCTCCGCTCCCCAGCAGTACCCAGGGAGGATCAACCCCCTCGTCGCCATGGAGCAGTCCCGGTTCCCTCTACCATTCGACCTGCCCCCTGTCTCCAACCTATCAGCTGACTGCCCCACCTTCATTCCTAGCGAGCACGTGCTGATCCAAGCTCAGAGTCTGGCTAGCGACAACTTGATCCTCCCCAACATCCCCACAGGCCCTGCGATGCTCCCACCGGCCCCTGAAATGCAGGATGCGATTCACACCTTTGTGATGAACCCTCACCAGCCACAGGTGCACCCTCAGCTGCACGTGCCTCCCCCCCATCCCATGCAGGACATGCTCCCCGGCCCCCGCCTCCACGTGATGGAGGTCCCCTACCAGCCCCCGCACGAGCAGATCGCCATGCAGGCGCGGAGACGCGAGTCCTACAACCCCGGCAGCGAACAGTCGCACTTCATCAAGCCGGAGTCCCTGTGGACGGACGCGTACGGATACAACGAGTTCAATCGGGGCGCCGACAGCGGGGACGACATGCCCACCTACTTCCTGCCGCAGGGCATCACTAACGACAAGACCATGGATGAGCCTGTTCCCAGGGAGGAGCCGTTCCCTGTGGGGAATAGCACCGGCATGAAGAGGATACCGGGACCGATCGGTGCCGAAAGAAAGGAGAAAATTCAGATCCATAAGCGCACCTCCTCCCTCCCCAACAACCTCCCCTCCATGCGGCCCGTAGACGGAGTTCAGGAGGGACAGGGGGACCAGTCGGGGAGCGAATCGGAGACAGGCGAGGAGAGTCAGATGGGCGTGCTTCTGGTCGCGCTCGGACTAGGAGGGTACGCTTCACTGTTTGAGAAACACGAAATCGACGAGTCGGCGCTCCTCCTGATGACTGATGGAGATTTCGCCGAGATAGGTCTTCCGGAGGACGCGATCTACATACTGAAAGAGGCAGTGTCTCCTTGCGAGGGAGAGAACACGAGGCGGGCACTCCTCTCCTCAGAAACCTAGCCCCCTTAGCTAGCTCGAATCAAGCTCGATGAGCTTCCTAGTACTACACGACTATCATACTGGACTGAGCATGCTCCTTCCTCAATCAGTTCTACTTTAAGCTACTTTATGGACTCCTGTGCTGATACTTGCTTTGTTGTTAAGCTTGTTCAATGATGACGAGATGCCAGTTATAAAGGCCTTGATTCTCTTACGTAATTTAACTATTCGGGTTTACCATTAAAGTGTTTAATTAAATAAATAATTATAATTTGTTTAGATATGGATTGGATACGTCTGACATAGCAAATGTTTTCAGAATTTCAGAAATACGAGTAGAGTAGGGTATTCTTAATTTCCACCTCCCATCGATCGCTACGCAGCATAGTTATTTCTTATTTCAACTGTGTAGCAATGCAGCCAGCAGCTGACAGATGTGCGGTGACAGGGAATTCCGAGACTGTAATCAGCACGCCGCTCGCTCCTGATGCTGTTTGTTGTGAGGAAGATAGTGCCACTCTATCTGACAGTGGAAGTGTACTTGCCTCGAAAGAATTGGATCGGCTGTACCTCTCTGATGAGGGTACGTGTGTATTAGAACAATCTAAATTAAGCAGATACTATTGTATTACACTGAATATTGCTAGATATTACAACGAAAACAAAAAAGAGTTCATTGAAGAAGAAAAATATTCGAGTAGACCTTACATTCGCTCGCACTACGGGACCTGCCATTGAGATGAGCGTGCGTAAATTGAATTGGAAATGTTACACGGCTCCTCTCACTCCCAATCCTAAACTACCCTGTCAGATCTACTGGCAGGGGATGTCTCGTGAGGACCACATCGTTCCGAAAGGTAGGATGCACCTTGATGTGACGCCATCAGCTCTGCTTCCGAATAAATAATTGAATCGTCCTCGATTATAAACTATAAACTTCATAAACTAATTAATTATTGGCATACGTTAATGAAGCTGATTCTGTTAGGTAGCTATGTGAGCAGATTCCCAGGATTGGGTGAGCTCTGCCACAAGAAGGATATGGCTCTAGCTCTGAACAGAATGAAGGGACTGTTCCCAGATGAATTTTCTTTCCATCCTGAGAGCTGGCTGCTCCCGGAGCAGTATGAACAGTTTCTAGCTTATTCAGAAAAACACTCTAAACTCAAGAAATTCTATATCCTCAAGCCGAATCAAGGATCTCAAGGTCTGTATCAATAGCTTATAATCGCTGGATATTAATTTTACTGTCATTTTCTCCAAATTGCCGTTTTTGGGCAAGATCGATCATATTTATGTTCGATCTTACCTTGCTTATAATGTACACCCGATCTATGCGGTTACTGGGGCAACTTAATCGAAATTAATAGTTTAATATATGGGGGCATTAATGGAGTAGTATCCTCCAACTAGCTCCAATTGAATTAAGTCGATTGATAACTAATTACTTTACAGCCCGAATCAGTGTAACATATTGTATGTAGATCTTAGTTTAGTTGTATATGTACGTTAAATTTAAGTCACCCAACTTTACTCTCACAAATACTTCGTTTATTAATCAAATATAATCTTACAAAGGAATACTATACATTAGAGATTTGTTAGTTTACAGATGTAGTACCATGTTAAATGAACAGTGATAGCAGTCTACATTGGACATGGGAAGTGATTGAATTGAAAGTATTGTATTCCATTTGTCAATCGTGCAGGTGCGCGACAACGTACTAACAGATTTTGTTGTCATCCTGCACTGTGACACTAAATCGAGTCAGTGAACCATTAACTATAAATTAAAATGACTGTAGTAATACACAGGCTTTTGTTGTAGACTCTGTACCCCAGTAGCATTATAACAGGGCTACGCACTGAAGTAGAATGGCTGTGAGATGATATATGCACTACATACGTACATGCATTCACCATTATGAAATATATTCTCAAACTGCACAGGTCTTGATTACAAACGCTATAAAATGATTGAACATGTTTATTATTCTGAGAAAACAAGACTGCGTGCAATACAGGCGATATTAAACATTCCACTTATTTTGAGTATACTATCGAATATGGATAAATTACACATCTAATAGCATGACAACTTGGGGCATTTAATAGGGATTATACATAACTCAATGAACATATACAATTCAGAATCACTCTCTAGCCTAATGTAAGGATTATTCATATCTCCACACCTTGCCTCAAAATGTGACAAATGTGGTGACCAATAAAATTGCTGCAAGGTTTTACTCTCACAGCAGAATTTAATATAATTGGTTACTATGGAATAGACCTGACTCAATACACATAAACAACTCTCTAAACTTGAAATTTGATTGACTGAAATGAAAAAAATTGTTTAAAACTCAATTAAGGTTGTATATTATGCGAATGCCCTACGAGTCACTTAATGGAGCTGCATTATCGGTCTATCGACCGACATTTATCCTCCTACAGGGTTACATCTGGGGTTGTAATTAGTGAAGGAATTTGAGGAAATTCAAAACTAAATTATTTTTCATTGTTTCTCTTGCACTTTTTGTCGATCTATTGTACCCAATTATAGTAACATCTGATCTATCATAGAGCATTTATTTCCTTGTTAGCATAACAGTTCGAATGTTGGTGGTTTGGAATGCGCTACGCAATTACGCGTCGAATTTCTAAGCTTTTAAAATCGATTCATAAGAATTCTTAACACCTCCTCAGTACAGAGTTGACAAGATGAGGTCATGCAATGATTGACTCGTGCGTCTAAATAAAGCTGAACTCATGACGAACGGAACGAAATACCAAATTCCCAAACTGAAACCAAGTACAGGCTGTGCTATCACAGCCTCGATTAGTATAAATATCAGAATTGTACTTGCATATATATTCAAACACATTGGCTGATTTTATACTGAATTAACCTGAACAATGAAAGGATTTTCTCAATTGCTCAAAACCAACTTTGGCATCGACAAAGGCTCAAAATACCACAATTTCGACGAGAAGAACTCAGTGAAGAAAATATTCAAAGCCGTTATCAAACGAGTTTCAAAATCATCAGCTTTCAAGAGCCATAACAAGCCTCCGACTCGGCTAACAGTTGACCACATTTCTTCACCTTCTGACTTCAAGCACCTCATCCACTGGCCGTACATTCCTCAAGATGGGGTTGCACAAGCCAGTCAAGTTAGCTAAACGAAACAACCCCTACTTATTTGCACCGCGCTGCGTCGGCTCACTTACATCAGCTCGCCTTTAATTCCTGCTAGTATTTTTAGTGACTTTACCTTCTTATTTCGTTTGTAAGGTTTATGCTGTAATTTTTTATAGATTTTCTTTCTAATTATTGTTGCGTGATTTCACTTTTGAAATAAAGACTTGAAATTAAATCAGATTTTGAAATAAGCCTACTTGAGGGTTGGAATTGATTTTATACGTGCTCATTAGCCAGATAAAATATAAATTTTTCAGAGAGCAAATTACAAGGATGTCTTCGTACCATTAAATAAGATACAAACTTGTTATTCAGCAATAAAATTAACTCGTCTAACAATACAGTCGCGTATCATATGGGACTTTATATTGGAAATAAGTGTAAGCTAAATGAATTGTTTATGATAAATTGTAACTCCATCTTCTGTCGGCAGAAAACAAGAATTTCAGTAAGTAGTGTTGGAAAGTACAAGTAACTAAATACAGCCACATTCACATGCCCACTTTCTTCAAACTCTGAATAAATAATGCACATAACTGCTTGCATATGAGATCTGATTGTGAGGTGTTTTCTACTAAGATTGTACAGACATCTTACGCATCCTGTTACGTTACATCCACGCATGTTTAAATAGCTTATAGATGGTTGTGTGGCCATTTTAGAAGTAGCTGCTATTGAATAAAGATAACGTTGACTAAATTAGTGCACATACCAGAAGCATTACTAGCTTTGGCCTAATTATCAATAATTTTTCTTGTTTAATTAAGTTAAGACAAAATATGTTATTCTATCCATCGTAAACAAGTTTGGTCACAACAGCATACAGGCTAGAGAACACAACATCGATTAATGAGGTATCAGATGTCAACAAATTCCCTTCACCTGAGTGTTGACGATGTAATTGTTGGTATGCCTTATGCGATAAAAATTGATCCTTAAGCTGATTCTAAAATAACTACGTTTGTAGTTGGTACAATTATTTCTACAGATATCGTACTACGTAAACTTGTGTTGCATTATATTTTTATTTTTCCTGAATATGGTATTATGTAGAAGAATAAAAGTTTCAAATTTTAACATCTCATTATTTTTCGCTTAATACAATTTTTTTGTAAAATTTTATCTCGGATCTACCTACGAATATAGCTTTACAAATCAGACATACGTGTACTCACTGATTGATTTAAATAGTAGCGGACAAACAAACTGGAACATCAGTGCATCTGCTTTTGACTCATATCCGTGTGTATAAATAAGGCTTATTCATTAAACTCTACACTGGGATTTTCAGATGCTAATGCACTGATCATCAATAATTAACTGATATTGCATACCTTCATTTAGCAATACACAATATATTAGTCCTCATCGAGTAAGACACAACATCTAATGGTGCAATTTCCTTACTAATTATTATAATGTTAATGCATTCTATATATTAAAAATTATTGTTTATAATATGCTAATTTTGTGTTTCAATTTTGCACACACCCTAAGAGCTGTGTGTGGTCGTGACGATTATCTATTGTGTAATCAAATCAATTATACAAATTTAAAATTTGTTGCTTAATATCATTATAAACAAGAAGTTTGATCGATAAACTTCCACAATTATAAACGTATACAAGTGGAATTTACAAAATGTCTACTCTATCGTGGTTCCATGCAACCTACGTAACTCCAACGTTAGAACTTTACACCATACCGACACTTTTATTTCTGATACAAAACTCTTTAATTTTTTCCAGACCTCTACGTATGTTTTAGCTAATTAAAACTGATACCCACCAATGATCCGCTCATTTTCTCATTTTGAAAGGGGAACTAGGAGGTATTGAAAAGTCGAGTGCGCATGCGCACATCGTTTGTGTTTGTTATGGTATATTTACACAACACTAGCCTTGCGGAAAATAATCAAGATGTCAGTAACAGCAGCCACGTGTACGTGACGGCCACTTTTAGCCAGTCCTTTGAGTTCATCGTCACGTACACGTGGCTGCTGTTACTGACATCTTGATTATTTTCCGCAAGGCTAGTCAGTTGAGTAAATATACCATAACAAACACAAACGATGATATGCGCATACGAACTCGACCCTTTTGAATGCGCATGCGCACTCGATCTTATGCGCATGCGCACTCGACTTTTCAATATATGGAGGTAGACATAGTTTGCTAGTTACGTAGTTTAAGATACTTGTATCTGCGTAATAATATGGTTTAGATTACGAAATGTGTACTTAAATGAGTGGAAAATTCTATTTTGAAATGATTCCTTCTTACTGTAGGAGTTTAATAATAATATTGCAAGATCCGAGTTCGTTCTAGTAGAGAGAATGCATCATTTCAAACAGAATATTAAAATAGCATAACTTGATGAGTATACTGGCGTGTTTCCACTAATATAGTATACGATGGGAGGAACATATAGATATTAATAAATCAATAAGCAAGAATTGAATGTGTTCGGATTCTAAGAATGAAGTATTCGGATTAGCGAGGGCGAAGTAATATTTTATGCTAAATAACAATAACTGTAATCTAAAGCTTCTATTTACTGAATTTAATTACAGGTGAGGGCATCTACCTCTTCTCGAACCCCAAAGATAAAGTGAGTCTATTCGCCAATCCGAGCATGGTTCAAGAGTACATCTCTAACCCCCTGCTGCTAGAGGGGTACAAGTTCGATGTCCGTCTCTATGTCCTTCTTTTGGGTACGGACCCGCTAGAGGCGTATGTGAGTCGGACTGGAATGGCTCGATTCTGTACAGAGACTTACAAACACCCCAGTGTTAAGAATACTCACAAAACATTCATGCACCTCACCAACTATTCTCTGAACAAGCGAAGCGGGGACTACCAACACACGGACGAACCTGATACTGGCAGCAAACGAGTGGTGGGGCACGTGCTCGAGGATATGGAGCTGTTGGGGCATGACATAGACTTGCTCTGGGAGAGAATCGACACAGTGGTGGTACGGACGCTCCAAGCGATGTGTCCTGAAATCAAGATATGCATTAATTCTGGGATGCGCCGCGGGGTCTTACCATCCCCTGACAGTTGCTTCCAGATCCTCGGGTTCGATCTTCTGTTTGATGATAAACTGAAAGTCTACCTGCTAGAAGTAAACTCACATCCCAGTCTGGCTATAGACTTTGATGAGCCAGTTCCGGACAAGCCAGGCCTAACCAAATCCATTCTGAGTCAGGTTGATATCGACATCAAGCTGCCAGTGGTACAGAATGCGTTTCAACTGGTGCGTAGAAGACAGAAAAAAGGTCCTGGTGTAGCTATCGAGGTCCCCGAAGGATCTTGCTACAAGAGGGTCGCACCAGACCTAGTACTAGACGATTTATCTGCTCTAGAACCTGTTTCGAAAATGTTTGTGCAGTTCCTCAAACGAGAAACGGTTACTCTAGGAAACTCAGCCTTTAGAAGTTTCTTACGTTTCTACAAATTAACTCCTACTCTCATCTCAACAGCGGAAGCAGATCTGTTGTTCTTAAAGGCGACCCGCTCTTATACCAGCTACGAACTGAATGCCATTAACTTCCAACAGTTCTATTACATTATTTGTACACTCGCCAGTCTTAATTTCAAGCGAGATTCACTCATTGAGAACATTTCTCTTCTCCTGGAATTTTGTCTCAAGGAAAAGTAATCACATGAAATATCCTGCCTACCAGTTTTAATACATATTTCTTATTTATGATATCCACCTGTGTTATTGCATTATTATTATTTTATTGTGTCTGTATTAAGTAATTTATATATTTCGTTATGTTTATTCTCTGAGAATAAACACATTCCTATGAAATAGAGATTAGTGTCGGTTTTTGCACTGACATACGAGACAGACTGAATCATTGTTTAATTCAACTACGTTTTACATCTAGAACTTATCTCATTAATGATGAATTCTACAGCTACAAAATATAAAAAATGTCGGTCGACAGACCGATAGTGCAGCTCCAGGAAGTGACTTGGAACGTGAAATGTGAATATCGTAATACATCGGGAACTATACATTTAATTCTTAACCTTTTCCTGCACATTTACCCCTTGACCTGGTGAGAAAAGTCCATTCGCCCCAGACAATTTACTGGGGGAGCAAAAAAAGCATTTTACGAATGTTTTTATTGTGTGCAATTAGCTATAGCACAAAAAGGGTTCTCTAATAGATATTTCTAGTTACTCATATGACTAAATTTACCGCATATCTACCCAGCTTAAGAACCCTGATTTAGAGCATTCAAAGTGTTAAAATTGGAATATAAATATTGGACTATCCAAAATTCTAATTTGAAATACAAATATTTCCAAAGATATAAACATATGTAAAAACCATAGACTGCTTAATAGTATGGACTGGCAACTTCAATTGGATCCATTGCGTATCATTGATATAACGTAATCCGCTGAAGTTAGATTCGTAAAATGTAAATTGGTTGTATTTGATAAGCAATAGACCACTTCCATTAGCCGTTGAGAACTCGCTTATAGCTTAAAATCTGATTTTTCAAAAGGTTACATAGTATGTAGTAACTCATAAAATACTCAGATTATTAATTTCAAAGTGCGAAAATCTGATTTTACACACTTAAATTCCCTGTATAGCCGTTGAGAACTCACTTTTAGCTTAAATAAGAGTCATGACTCATGAGCCTACAGACCGCTTATAATCTGATTCGGTGATATAGTGTACATTTTAGCTTCGAATAAGGCACGTCGAGTGCCGATATTTTAGTGAACTAGATAGAACAGAAATGCTTCTTTCAATGGCAATCCACGGTACATAATTGTATTATTTTATTCTTTTAAAACTGATATTGGAGGACTTTACATTGTCTAGTCTAGGCCCACTCAATAGTAAACCCTGTCCCGATTGCATGCAATGGCAATGCACTGTTTCTCCTCAGAAGTAAAGTGCAGGTTTTAAAAATACGTATTTATAGACCTGCCTTGTTGACTGAGTACATTCTTCGTAATTTTAATTTAATCGTAAATTATGCAAGAAATATATCAGAAAATAGTTCTGCCAATGCAATCAATTGCCAACGTTTCCATTCGAGAATTGAAATCCTTTACTCCATTTACGTATGTCCATTGGTGCTAACTTAAACGGAATTAATATATCCACCACTCTTCTCAAATTCTGCAAAAGATATAATTATTAAATATTAATCAAATAAAGGCACGAGTCCAACTTTAGCACAAATTTGAATTAGTCTGAATTCTTAATATATTACACTAGGACAGTTTGTACTAAATTTATTTAACCGTGTTTGAATAGAATATTATTGTTTGGGCTGTTCAGGGATAGGTTTAGCTTCCTCCGTATCCCCCACTACCATCAAGTTGAGGATCTCCATGCTGCCTTTACCTCGAGTATCCTTTTTAATGATATCATCCAGGACTCGATACAGTCCTGGTTCTGCTAGCACCCTCATCTCGACTTCTCCACCTTCCCAATCCTCTGACTCAATGTTTGCTCCGAAGCCTAATATCTTCTCTTTCACCAACTTTCCATCTTTACTCGGCACGATGAACCTGAATTCCATCTGAGCACGCTCTATCTTCATGATCCCTTTCAGCTGCTTGATAACTCCCAACGCTTGCTTCTTGCTACTCTTGTCCGGCTTGGCAGAGAAGTGGATATCCTTCATGGCCTTCTCGATTATGGTGATCGGATACGGCCTGTTGTTAGCTGGGTTGATGCATTTGTCTGATACTATGGTGGCGATGTCCTTGAAGGTAGACTCCATCTGACTGGCCCGCTCTTTGTCCGAAACCTGGAGCTCGCCTGTAGATGATTAAACAGTGTTAACATTTACATCTCTGCTATTAACTCTAACAGAAATATACACGAGTTGTTAAAACTAATAATAAGTGGTTGCGTTACCTTTTTTCAAGATGAATTCTATTACATGATCAATATCTTCTGATTCGAACGCTTTTACTACGTCTTCTTTTTTCGCGAACTGTCCTTTCGATACGTTGGTGAATATTTGTTTTATTTGCAACACTTCTCCTAAATCTTTCTCGACTCCTTCTCTCCACGAGAGCACTTTGTTCTTGTAGCATGCGATCTCGAACCTGTGCGGTGCATGTGTGTATGTTAATTAAATATACTAAATTTATGTAATATGCGAAGTGTTTCTTATTTCCTTTTTACATGACCCAACACACCGTTTTTGAAATAATCGTACTAACTGATGTGTTAAAAGTTCTCGATTCAATCAGAATACTGCACTAAAGTAGCCGAGAACACCGAGGACTCTTATTTGATCACGAAAAATTGAGCATTCTTTTTTTTTTTTTTGTCCAGAATTGATTGAGCAACTGGTATATATATATATATATATATTCTTACGTCTGGATACGTATATTTTGACGCATCTTGAACAATTTTAAACAGTTAGTTCGGGAAGCATCAGTAAGCTTAAAGTTTACTTCTAAATACATGAACTAGACTTATCATGATATTCAAATCAACGACTATTGTAATGACAATGATAATGTTCTGAATATGGAAGGTTAATTCAGATGCTTTTCTTACTTTAATTCTTAGAAAAGTGTGCAATTAAATTGTTAATGGACATGTGATATATAGGAATAGTTAACTATTATATTCTATTAATAAGTATTGTCTCTAATATGTATTCACTACAAAGCCACACCACTACGTATGTCTAAATGTATTCTAGTGATGAGGCTGATTAGTTGGAACTTAATTGGTAGACTATTCCCTTTTATTGCTTCGACTTATTTGCAACATTCAAGATATCATTTTACCAACCAATTTCTCTGTGGTTACACAAATGAATCATTATATGTGACAAAAAGACATGTAAATGCATAGTTATATAAATAAAATTGAAGTAATGTTAACATGACTGAATTTTCCTTACATAAAAGGTATGTGAAACACTAACTAGGTAGCTTTAAAGAAACTGTTTCAGACATGTTTGAAAGTTCCGTCCAGGTTTATTCGTGTTCTACAGCAGTGGACAGCTGAAATGTACACATTATGCATCTATAACTTAACGATAAGTTTTATCTGAAAATTGTCAATTAATTAATTATTCCATACAGATGGACCACCTGTAAAATGTAAAAATCCTCGAAAGTAGCAATTCCTTAATTTTTATTTTTTTAAATTAATAACTTCAGTTTATTATTAAGTTTTAAAAGAGTTAAAGTATAAAGTAATTAAATCAGGCTATTACCTGGCTAATTTGAGACTATTGCAAATTATAATACTACTTAAATAACCAGCTTTGAATTTAGCTTAGTTAGTGTCCTTAAATAATGTCCCAAATCGACTCACAATTTTCTAGTAACAAAGCCTCTCCTAGAGCTCCTCAGAAACGAGATGGGCTATTCTCAGATTTGACATTCTATGTTAAATTGAATGGAGACAATTCTCGTGAGATAGAGCGACTGCTGAGAGAACACGACGGTACGATAGTTTCTTATCCAGACTCTGCAACCTATGTTATTTCCAATTCAGCACTGCCCAACTCTGAGAATTCTGTAATAACGCATGAGTGGGTTAGGACGTGTATTGAACATCAGGTTCTCCTCCCGCCGGAACCGTTCGCGATAGCTGACAAGCAGTTTTTCAGTTCAGTGGTATTCTGCTTAGGACAGGATTTCTCGTTAGCAGACAAAAAGGCGCTATTCAGCATGTTGACGTTCTACGGCGCCAGCTACAATGAATCAATTCAAGAATGCACCCACCACATTACACTCGGAAATGAGAGTCCTAGCGCTTTCTACTATAGAAAACAGAAACATGTACAGCCAAGGATAGAAGTCGTCTCTCCCAATTGGGTCGTCGACTCAATTAAGAGTAAAACTATGCAACCAGAATCTAACTACAAACATACACATGATCCCAGTCTGCTGCGGCTCTCTCTCCCAGCTCTTGAGATGCAGGATTCTCAGGATATGTCCGTACCCACTGACATATCCTCCCCCGTGCTGAAGATAATCACCAGTCCTGTGGTACCGTCCCAGAGGGAGCTAACCACAGCTAACCACACAGCCATCGAAGGATCCCCACAGCCCCCTTTTCCTGGCTTCACATCAGAATCTAACTCTATCAGAGCACTATTTTCCTCTCAAACCTCAGAGAACTCGAGTATTCCCACCTTTAGCCAGACGCCAGGCAGACACTTGGCACCTCCCTCCCTCAGCACAGATCGACTGGCATTCTCGCCTAGCATAACCATAACACCGCACACCCCGGAGCCTCTACCTGAGCCGCACTGTGAGACCCCGCACGCACTCTCTTACCAAATTCCTGCACCCCCTGTCCCTCGAACCTCCGCGAACTCTGCGAGTGAATTACTTCACAAAATCGAACAGCCGATCCACGAGAAACTTCCACTATTCCATAACTTTCTGTTCGTATTCGATGGGTACATTGACCTGATCGGAAAGGATGCTTCCCGGGAATGGGAGAAGATAGTCATGAATAAAGGCGGACACGTCGCCCCGATATACAACCCGAAGGTAACGCATGTCATACTGAGACATATGGCAGGCGACACCTATGCAAAAGCTCTAAGGGACCGGAAGTGCATCGCCTCAGCTCACTGGTTAAACGATGTTCTACTGAAGGAACATCTTTTCCCTCCGTGCTACCCACTGCACGTTCCCATCAAGAATCCGAGACCGCTCGAGATGTCGGGATTCCAGATAAGCCTCAGCAATTTCGACGGGGTAGAACGTGCAATGTTAAAAGATATCATCTCGGTACTAGGCGCCAGCTATACAAGCTACTTCTCGAAGAAACACAACTTCTTGGTCACTAACAAGGCACAAGGAATTAAGTTCCAAAAAGCGAAGCAATGGGCTGTTCCCATTGTAAACGCGCGATTTCTTGTGGATACTCTCTTCAAGTCAGGAATTCCTGAACACAGCAAACCGATGTACAGAAACGTAGAGCTCAAGGAGCAGTTGGAGATACAAAACATTGATAGTTTGAAACCCCTCCTGACCATTTGGTCCCAAGCAAATATTTAAGAGAACAGAACTGAAGGAAATCGAGTGCTAGATGATATGAGACGCTAATAGAATAGACATATACAGGATTTTAAAATATTTTATGATCATACTGTCTAGATTTCTTAACAGAATCTTGTTACTAAAGGTTTTATATAAATTTATATCTGAAATGATTATATTTAAAACAGGTGATAATAAATGGTACTTCGGATCAGAGTAGTAGTCTACTTCGTACCTTTTCCATATACTATATCCATTGTGATAATATACAAGGAGTTCGTGCAGAAGAAACCTCACTACAAATCAAATCAAGTAGGAAATGAAAGTTTATACGGACTATGCTATGGTGTTCAGGTAATGGATATAATATCGTATTACTTGTAGTATAAACATTTCAGTAATTTATACACTATTGTTAATAACAAACCTCTTTCCAGCTCTTTTTAGTCTGACTACCGCGATATTTGTAAGTTTGATTTGGTTCTCTGGAGTGAAAATGCCAGCCATTCTGGGAAACTAAGTTAATGAGCATGAAATCAGACAAATATTTACAAGTATAGTAAGATTCGTTTAATCGCTACCTTCCCTTCAAGCTATCCTATCCCATTGCACAGTCAATGACAATTCTTCATAATTATCTATGAATCTATAATCCAATGTGTCCTGACATGAAGTTATTTGGCTAGGCCACTGTTAACAAGAGAACCGGATCATAGTATCCTGATAATTCTACCTAGCAGGAGTTAATTGTTTTAGGTTATGGAACTAAGCAATTGATGTGTCTAGCATACTTGTTCGTACTACCTGCGTTCTGTATAATCACAACGAAAAGTTTGTTGTAGGAAATGTCATTGCCACAATTCAAATATTCTAGTAGTATATTTCTATCATCCATTAGTGAAAAGGTCCTAAGTAAAAAATCTCAATAATCTCCATGCATCCCAAACTCTCCGACTTTCGCCATTGCACCCATTAACTGATTCAGATTCTCCTCTCTCTCCGCATCATCCTCGCCAGAATCTTCTGGGTCTAACCACTTTTCAAAGTCTGTCTTGAGATAGTGTAACTTCTTGTCACCATTTATAAGTCTCGGCCAGAATTTATTGGTCGTCTTATAAAATATGTAAAATATTTCCTTTCCACTGTTCTTCTCTTCAGTTTTACTTGGGTCAATCTTAAGGAAGAATGTTAATTCGAGATGAAACAAAGTTTGGGGATTTTCAACACTTTTCTCACAATCTAAGACGAAGCTATCTTCTTTAATTTCGCGATGCAAAATTTTCGCATTGTCTACTTCGATAGTAAGGAATACTCGATCTTCTCTCTGAGCCCATTTTATGAATGGCGGAATCACCTTTTTATCAGCTTCGGTCGCCATCCTGATATATACTACCAAGTCTAATAATAAATAATAAATAACAAGCGCGCTTCGCTTGCTTGCGCTGCGCGGCTGGCGGACACTCCCTTCGGTCGCATGGGGTCACATTGGTTAATTATAAGGGAGATAGCATCTCTAAATATGTCTGTCCTACTGTGATAATCGATATCACTCAAAAATCACCAAATTTGTCAATTTTTAAAATTTTGATGCGTAATGATGACGTCATAACAAAGTGACGAGTCATCATTTTTTGATGATAGTTGCATCATATGTGAGGTATGTTAGTATACAGATTCTATTAAAATTTCAGCCTTCTATCTCCTATAATGGCTGAGTTATGCTCGAATAACTCGGTTGCTTGCTAATACGCGAACTTTTAGTTCGTTTATTAACAAGAAAAACTTGCAATACGCGAACTTTTAGTTCGTTTATTAGCAAGAAAAACTTGCTAATCGAGATTATTCTGTACATATTATGTATTAATTAATTTACATTCTTCAATTTGGAGAAAATTGTGGTTGCTTTTGAATAGAGTATAGAAAGTTTCGTAAGTATTATACAGTAGAGTTCGCTTATTAGCAAGTTTTTCTCGAGCAAAACCCGACTTGCTAATAAGCGAACTCTACTATATATTAAAATGCTAGGATTTTGTTTGTTTGTCCGAATTGATTGAAGAATTGGCAAGTCGTAGAGATACGAAAATTGGCAGGTAGGTGTCAAATGATGAATCTACGATTAAGTTCGAAAATCTAAGCGAAATTTTCACACCTCTGCAAAAAAATGGAAAATTTTCACACCTTTTCTATACAATACTATGTACGGCTTCACTCTCACAATAGAATTCATTGTACGACACTACAATAGATTGTCATTGTTATTAATAATACTTCAAAGCCACAACATATGTTTGATATCTTAAATCATAGCCTACTGTATATACAGTAGGGCTGAGTAGGCTATGCATTAGGGTAAATTTTTTTATGACAGAAAATTATGACGGGAAATTAACATTAGGGTAAAATTTTTTTATGACGGGAAAAAAGGGGTGAGATTTTAGTAATGGCCGCCCTCCCATGGCCAAGGCATGGAGGGGCGATGCCCCCCCCCCCCCCCCCATTCTACGCCTATGGGGGAAGCCATATAAATTTGGGGTTACTACTATAAATAGAAATAGCTCAAATGCTTTCAAGGGTTAAATGGAACTGAAGCTAGTTTAAAAACAGTTTGTGTTTGTATAGACAATACACCTGTATTTTTTCGTCTTAATTTCAGTTCCAAAGATTCTGTCATTCGCAAAGCTTACAGTCTTGTCAGTGACTCGTCAGACAAGACAGTGCACGTACTCGTGTAGGTCTATATACACAGTATTTGTGTAGAAATAAACTGGAACTATTAGTCAGGGCTTGCTTGGTGATATTTAAAGTGCCCCAACAAGTAATTTTAATTCCTACTGGACAAATCAAAATGTTATTTTTGAGATCATAGCAAATCAGGGTAGCATCGTATTTTGAAGTGTTGTCCGTCTGCTAAATTTTCTGCTCGATAGTCTGCAGATTAAGTTTTAATGAAATTCCTGGGTGAGATGCCCATTTATCAAACTTATTATGATTGATAGAATGTTCCGTACGGATGCCTCTACAATATTATGCTAACGTCATGATGACACAACAAAACTAACATTTATTGTAAAATTTTACATCCAAAAAATTAAGGTGAAGAAAAGCCGATATAGGAGGAAGTAGTAGACTAAAAGATTTCGAGATAACCTCTGAATATTAGTACAGTGCCCATTAATGACGATAAAACCTTACAGTCCAATACAAAATAACTAAATAATTATAATATCCATTTGGCAGCGGTAGGATGTTACGTGCACGAGCGTGGCTCACGGCTAGACTGAGTTTAAGGGGATGCGCCTTCTACAGCAACCAAACAGAAACTGCAGATCTTGTGGTTATTGGATCTGGGCCTGGAGGATACGTGGCTGCGATAAAAGCCGCACAGCTTGGCCTGAAGACGGTGTGTGTTGAGAAGGGCGCAACTCTCGGTGGAACGTGTCTCAATGTCGGCTGTATACCCAGTAAGGCGCTTCTACACAACAGCCATCTTTACCATATGGCTAAACACGAGTTCAGAGACAGAGGAATTGATTTTTCAGGGTTGAAACTAAACCTACCTAACCTCATGAAACAGAGAAGCACAGCTGTCAAGACTCTAACAGGTGGCATTGCCTATCTGTTTAAAAAGAACAATGTAACCCACATACAAGGAATCGGAACAATTACTGGACAGAATAAGGTTACAGTTACAAAGGGAGATAAAACTCAAGTAAGTACATAGTACTTATAGTCTAAATTGAAACTGAACACTTGGTTATTCTGCAGTTATTTAGAATTTCCAAGGATTTGCTCTAAATATACGAGGTGAATTTGGAAGTGTGTGTCGGATATCTTTAATGAGAAACCTAAAACCCAATCAATCATTTTAGCTCCTCAATAGGATACATCGAATATTTGTCTTGTTGTGCATTTTTGTCCAAGAGAATGTATGTGGCTTCAAAAATATTGCATAATCAGCTAATATTTAAAATGTAATTTGTCAACTTTTTTACCAATATGGAGCAAACATACGTTGTCCTGATTTCGCTGAAGAGACATAATATGGTTTTGAGCCAACGAAAATACTTATGATAAATTATTTTCGTTTCAATACTGTTTTAATGGAGCATAATAAACCACTCTAGTAAGTGCGTAATTTTATTTCACACCTGTTTTATAGTACTAGGACTCTATAGTGATTATTATCATAATTCGGATGAAGCACATACAAGCAATTGTATATATTAAAATGCTAGGATTTTTTGTTTGTTTGTCCGAATTGATTGAAGAATTGGCAAGTCGTAGAGATACGAAAATTGGCATGTAGGTGTCAAATGATCAATCTACGATTAAGTTCGAAAATCTAAGCGAAATTTTCACACCTCTTCAAAAAATGGAAAACAATTTTTCACACCTTTTCTATACAAAATATATGACTACACTATCACAATAGAAATCATTGTACGACACTACAATAGATCGTCATTGTTATTCATACTTCAAAGCCACAACTTATGTTTGATATCTTAAATGTACTACTAAGTAGTATTATAGTGTATAGCAATAAAAAAGATTATGTGCATATTTCACACCTTTATACATATTTTCACACCATTTGCCAAATTTTGAAAAATATGCTAGAGACTAGCTTCCAACTGGTGACATGGGGTTTTTAGGGGTGTAGATTTCGAATATCATATTTTCAGATCTATATGATAAATTATTTGTTTACTTTTGTTTGCAATAGATACATAAAGTAAACAAATTACAAAAATAGGCTAGAGACTAGCTTCCAACGGTTGACATGGGGTCTTTAGTGCTGTAGATTTCGAATATTATATTTTTGGATCCATATGAGAAATTATTCGTTAAATTTTGTTTACAATATTTATATAAAAGAAAAAAATCCCAAAATTGGTTAGATTGAGTAACTCCACGCGCCCGCAGTGCGAATCTGCGGACACGCAGTGTCTGCAAGCCGCGCAGCGCAAGCAAGCGAAGCGCGCTTGTAGAAGTCAAGATGAAAATACATCTATTTATAGGGAACTTTTAAACAGTCCCGATGCCCCATTGAGCTGAGTAGACCGTATAAATACGGGACTCACCCCCAATGACACACAAAGTTGCCTAGCATAAACAAGCTAAGCGAGCTTCTAACATCTAATAAAGATAAGAAAATTATTATTAAATAACGGTAATCAATTTTTTATGTTTTAACGATTTCATGCAGGAGCAGATCTCAACAAAGAATATTCTGATCGCGACTGGATCTGAGGTCACTCCATTCCCAGGCATTGACATCGATGAAAAACTAGTTGTCTCCAGCACCGGAGCTCTCAGCCTCCCACAGGTTCCTCAGCACATGATCTTGATAGGAGCAGGCGTCATTGGGGTGGAGCTAGGATCTGTGTGGAATAGGTTAGGAGCTCAAGTAACTGCTGTTGAGTTCGCAGATCACGTGGGAGGAGCGGGAATTGATGGAGAGATAAGTACTCAGTTCCAGAGAGTCCTGTCAAAACAAGGAATGAAATTCAAACTGAACTGTAAGGTGACAAGGGCAGAGAAGCTGGGACCAAACTCTGTTAAAGTTTCAATGGAAAATATGAAAAAGGCAAGGTGTTTAAATAGGTGCATTGAATATTATACTACTTGTAGATCAGATACACTGATTCGTTATTGTGAGAGTGCAGCTACACAATTTAAAGTATAGAAACGGTGCGAAAATTGTTATCTTGTTTTTTTTGCAGCAGAGATGAGAACATTTCGACTATTAGATATTTGAATTTGTTTATTACAAATCAATTTTCATATTCCTACGACTTACAGTTCTTCAATCAATTCAGAAAAACCAAAAAACGAACACGATCCAAGGGTTTCAAAATAGATAGTTTTTTCCAGAATTCTCTTTCGTTGTTTATCGTAATATTAGTTAGCAACAATAATTAAATGCACGCAAGCTAATTACTTGGAAATATATGTCTATGTGCCAACTGGGCCAAATGTGAAACTAACTATATTCTAAATATAACATACTACCTAAAATAGTAAACATTGATATAACTAAATCTGTTAGATTCAGATTGATTCACATTCAAGCATTAGGTATGTAGGGTCATATTATCCGTTTTAATATTAATTATAGATCCGATGATTATACATGCTATCAACCTTGGGCCATCTGACCTATCTAAGTACATATTCATATTCATCAGTTAACGGGGTGAATAGTTGCTACGAACCTGATACTTTTAGCAATAGTGCGTTTTTCATTCTCAACTCATTAACGTTGGTTGTCCCAGTGTGTTCATTTTGATTATGTAGTTCGAGACGTGAGAGCATCTAAACCGCATATTATATGTTTGATGACATTGCTTTTCTTGATGACATTGCTTTCCTTGAACATTAAACTAAGGTTACTTTGAACGGCGAGTTATACAATCTTCAATCGATTTGAGAGCTAGTCGAGCTCGAGGTTTTACATTTGATTACCGGAGTAGATAAAATAGTACCACTCAAATCCACTAACCCAATTATTGAACACCTGTTAGTTGAATAGTAAATCTGTTTATCAGACATAGATTATGGTTGATGCCGCAACTTAAAATGTATCACTGAATGAATTGAAAATAACAGATTTTGATTTTGCATGACTTGTTAGTGGATTCGAATAATACCTCTGCCAATCTATTTAAAAAGGAGAGCTCGAGAGAAAACCCAGGCAAACCGCGAAAATAAGTTTCAGCATTTAATTGATTAATTTTTTATTTATCTTAGCTTACTAGTTTCTTCTGGGAAATTTTGAATGTATTTGGTTGTATAATTATGCTTAGTCTGTGCTCCATTATTACTTAAATTCTGTTTTTTATTCAAAATGATTTTAATTTGCTCTATGATGCAGTAATTCCACAGGGTACCACCGAGGAATTGGAAGGAGATTGTCTATTGCTGTGTGTTGGAAGGAGACCTTACACAATTGGTCTCGGATTGGAAAATTTAAACATTCCTCTGGACAACAAGGGACGGATCATTACAGATGGGCACTTTCGTACGAATTATCCTAACATTTTTGCAATTGGTGACTGTATCCACGGACCAATGCTAGCTCATAAGGCTGAAGACGAGGGGGTCATCTGCGTGGAGAGCATTGTAAATGGGAAGCCTGGCCACATAGACTACAACTGTGTTCCCTCGGTTATCTACACCCACCCTGAAGTGGGGTGGGTGGGGAAAACGGAAGAGGAGCTGAAGAAAGAGGGAGCGGAGTTTAACGTCGGAAAATTTCCACTCGCGGCGAACAGCCGCGCAAGAACGAACGCGGACTTCGAAGGACTGGTGAAGATACTCGGCGAGAAGGGAAGCAATCGGATGTTGGGCGCGCATATCCTGGGCTCTACGGCGGGGGAACTGATCAACGAGGCGGTTTTAGCCATGGAGCATGGAGCTTCTTGTGAGGACGTGGCCAGAACATGTCACGCCCACCCCACAGTAGCAGAAGCGTTCAAAGGAGCCAACCAACAAGTCTCTTTTGGGAAGGCAATCAACTTTTGAAGCAGCAGTTACTACAATAGTCGTTTCTAGGTACTTAACTATGTTGAGGTGCATAATGATAGTAGATCGAATTCTTTATTATAATTTAACTGTTGCAATTTCATTTCCTAGTTAATTAAAATATAAGATAGCCCGAATTATTTTGATATCCTGTGAGAAAACGGTAAATGCGTAATTTACTTTTTGAATCTTTGGAAATAGCTAGGATCGCTCTGTTAATCGAAGTTCTATTTTGCTCCAGAAAGCTACGAAAGGAATGTTTTATTTTTTCTCATGTCCCCTAATCAAAGATAAATCTTTACGTTTCCAACCTGATATTAAACCTGGTTTTCTGGGCGATGTTATTAATAATCTCTAAAGCTATCTGTTAAGTTTACTCGCTGAAGTTACAAACTCATTAATCTAAATAACAGTTTTCAAAATACAAAAAGTGAAATATTTAAATTTGCCACGATTTTAAATTATTAATATAAAAAACGAACTTTAAAAATTAGGTATGGTCCAAGCCATTCCAAAATGTACTGCCCCTAGAACAGCTTACATCTACAAAACAATATCTACAAATATATTTATTTAACATAAGTATTTAAACCGCAGTAGAAGTAGTACATATTGCAAATCTAAATACTATAAATACTAATAATGGCCCAATACAAATACCAATAAAAAAATAAATATGAACCCTGAAAATGCTGAATTAAACTTGGATATTTCATCCGATCAATTGGACTTGAGGTTCACTTTGTCATTGAGCGATCAGACGATTCATGAGCAAGGGAGAGACCTTCTGACCTCCAAAAGAGTTGGCGAGACTAATGATTGGTTAGAGAATTTGGATAGAAATAAGCTGGTTTCTTTTTCAATTAAATGTTTGAAAAGGATTATGGTTGATTTGGATTTAAGCGAAGAAGAAATTCGGTCCATCATGAAGAAGCGAAACATTGAGAATAAGCGCATTAGCACGAGACACAATCGAAGAAGAGTTGCTTTTAAAGAGCTTGAAAAACTCAATGAGGTTAGAAAAAGACTTCAAGATGAAAAATTAAATTTGCAAAACGAGATTCAGATGTATCAAAGTCTCGTTCTCAACAAGGGATTATCTACAATTTCTTAATTCGCACTGCGTACGATCTCGAATTTGGGGTTGTAATTTAAGATAATTAGTTTAAGCTGCAGGAAGTAATCAGTGATGCAAAGCAACATTAACTCCGTGGATTATCAAAAAAGGAATATTTGCAATTCAGTTCCATTAACTATACACACAAGTATATGATAGTGTGCGCGACTAATTTATTTATGTATTCCTCTGAACAATAATCATGTCCATGAGCTCGATTATCTCGCCTGCCCTGCGCGCCTATGAATGCCTTGCTTCTGTCATAATCACCCTTCTTTCTTTCTGTATCCCTCTATACTTGATTAAACATTGTGAATTTGTGTAATGATGAAAATTTACAGTGCATTTTTTAGTTCACAAATTCAAATATACACCAAAAACAAAAGTTCTGGTGTGTACTAATCGTAATTTATAGAGCACCACGGACCCATTATAACCGACATCCTGACCGTCTAATATAAAAATGAATTAATAATAAAAGCCCAGGACTCCCAAGATTACTGGTTGACACCTGTCTACGGCGAGTACGGCCACATGGAGAAGCTGCTCTTAATCGTATCCTGGAAGTAATATACGGATCTGTCAAATTATCAGCAGTGGCGCAATTAAAAGTAAGCCATATACATGGCTACACAATCCTCATATTGTAAGTATAATATTATACTGTAGTTAACTCTCAAGTTTTATACGATTTTATTCATGACTCATCCAGCGATCATCGGCGACTAAAGATTCCCTAAGATTACTACATATAATTTTAGTATTTAACCGTAGACTGCCCAGAGGGGACACAGTGTCCCCGATATCGCGGATGTCTCCCAGCCATTTTCTATGGCACTGAAGCCATATAAATGCTGGGCATTCTACAGTTAATTAATCCTATATACGTAATAGAATCCAGAGTGTACATAGATATTTTAGCAAAAAGTGTAAGGAGCAAAATACGGGGACGCTGCATTAGGCCGAATTATGATGTTTCATTAGATCGAAAATAGCATGTCGTCGATAGATTGAATTTATTTTAACTATGTCGTCGATAGATTGAATTTATTTTAATTAACTATGTTGTCGATAGATCGAAATTCGTTTTAACTATGTTGTCGATAGATCGAAATTCGTTTTAACTATGTTGTCGATAGATCGAATTTCGTTTTAGCTATGTTGTCGATAGATCGAATTTCGTTTTAGCTATGTTGTCGATAGATCGAATTTCGTTTTAGCTATGTTGTCGATAGATCGAAATTCGTTTTAACTATGTTGTCGATAGATCGAATTTATTTTAAGGCAAGATATCTGTAAAAATACAAGGAAACTTTGCACTTTTTGTTTAGATTATTGTGAACCTGAAAGTGAAAGTAGCATTTCTTTCTGAAGGGGGTTCGAGATGCATTTCAGATGAGGAATGGCGATAAATGCCTGATCATTTTAGGATTTTTGCCATGGTGATTTGAGTATCAATCTTTCAGCATTGAAGAATGAGATATTTTGCCACAATCTAGAAATAAATTCGATCTGTCGATATCATAGCTAAAACGAATTTCGATCTATCGACAACATAGCTAAAATAAATTCGATCTATCGACAACATGCTAGTTTCGATCTATTGACAACATCAGAATTCGGCCTAATGCATGCGCCCCAAAATACTTATATCCAAATGATTTTGGTCTGGCAGTGGCTGTGGCTTCATGATGACACTGAGACATGGTGTCATGAGAACAAGCTTTTATTCACATCTGCAAACAATTAGTAGGGACTGTAGGGCTGTAACAAATATACAGTGAAACCTGTATATAAAAGGGACTGGATAAAATTGACCGTTATATACAGGTGATTGTCTCAATCCCCAAAAGGTATCAACGTAGTGCAATAAATATCAAGTTTTTAGCAATCCATTACTTGAAGTAATTACATGAAACTTGTTTATCGTTCGTAACAGGTCCTGTAATAAACACATAAAAAGGTGAAAAAGGTGATGGCCGTTATAGACAGTTTTAGGGTCAGTAAAGGACTACAAACGGGTGGCCGCTGGCCGCGTTGAGCAGGTGACCGCTATACAAAGGTTCAATATTATGGAATTTCGGACGGAACTGTTCATTGGTGACCGCTATATAGAGTGGCCGTTATAGCAGGTTCGACTGTATATGGAATATTCAGATATTTGTTTGAAAAGAAACGAGCGAATAGTCTCAGACAACTTCAAAATCATTCTAGGGTGAGAAATTATATGTTCCATCGGAAGATTTTCTCCTTCCGAGGCCCAATCCATGGTCCGGCCTTACCTATCCAGGATTATTAACTTTTGATCGTGTAGAATTGTTTTTATAAAAACCCCACAAAATTTGTCCCCCTAAAATGTTTCGATTTGTCATACTCTGTGAAATCTGTAAAATTAGCACTTATTTGCTTTCCTGTTTTGATGACAATACACAATGAACAAATCACATAAAATAATTCTATTTACTATGCACACTGTTTACCATTGAATATTCGTAACTTGGTAGATTGTAATTTTTACTCCATTTTCCTACCTGATGAAAATTTATCATTTTAGATAAAAGAATTTTCAAATGAATGTAACTATCCAAGTGATTTGATAAATCGGTTCAAAAACACAAATATAGCAGTCCTATAATAACCTCCATTTAAAAACCTGATACATCCCAAACCTTTTCTCCGGACGTCTGGAAATATACAAAAATATTTTCGAAAGCTCAGGATATTAAATCCATTTTAATTTTTTCCATCAAGTGTAGTTAATAAATCTTGAGCTTGTGGCTTGTTTCAAAACTTAAGTCATCTAGCTAGTCGACTTTGTTAGTGCTATTAGCACGTAAAAATACAGTTTATCTTCCCACGGGTAGAAGTAGTAGTAGATTGGGGCTTTTCTGATATCGTAAACTTAGGCCTTGCATGCCATCGTATGTATACCATGCATTTTTCTATTTGACCTTCATATAAAAGTGTAGCCCAATGTAAATAGTAAATCAAGAAGGGAGTAGTGGAGTTGACTAATCTTATCTTCAATAATGCCTTCATTTATAACAGAAGTTGTGGGATGTCCTACTTCGAGAATTAGAAATGCAGCAGAGGTATTTGAGAAAATTCCCTGGATGAAGGCTCAATATTTTCTTTTGGTATCTGGACCTATTCTATTGAGAACGGAATCCCTTATTTATATTGATTTTGAAAAAGCCTTTGATAGGCAACATAGAATACTTTTTAGAAGTAATATTCATGAATCTTCATCGAAAAACAATGAAATTAGTGGCTACTATCTCTTATGGTTTGGCCAGGAGCGAAATCGCCGAGAAAAAATATTATAACCACTCATTTCAGAAGTTGGCCATTATACTATAGTATAGTCAGCAAACTAAAAAACGATTTCGAATTTATTAGCTCATTTACCCTTCGCATCACCCCAGTTCCTTACTGGAGCTGCACTAACTGCTGTCGATTGACATTCTAAAATCGAATAAGGATCATTACTCTACGATGTACCTACTACTCAAAATTCATTCGTGAATATCGATAAGAAACCTCACGTAGATATAGAAATAAAGGAAACCTATTGTTTAGAATAGTTAATTTAATATGATTATAAAACTATACAAATGTTTAATTAACACTAAATAACTTCATAATGCAAAGTGATAATGGAAAACTTTCAACAGATAAATGTTTATTATTTATCTTAACACCTATTAATGAATATACATATATGTGGTCAGGTGACGATGACTCATCAAAAATCTAAAATGACGAATTTCCATAATTATGCTTTCCTATGTTGCCCAAAAAGGTTTCCTCAAAAATTTCATAATTTTCACACCTCATGTAGGTGTTAAAATGGATTAACTTGGAAACAAGAGGAGATAGAGATTAGGTTCCTTGATACGAAATGTTTATTAGGCATCACACCTTTCTATATACTAGTTAATATTTTCATGATCAAGTAATAATGACTCATCAATAGTTGCATCATGTATAAAAAATAACCCCAGTTTGCCTCCGCCTTTAACATGCAGTCGCCATCCAGACCCACAAATGCATCACGATACCAAGTGAGTATAGTCTGGCATAAATATTGCCCAAATAAGTCCCATTGGGCTCTATACTCACTTGGTATCGTGGCGCATTTGTGGGATGTCTGGATGGCGACTGCATGTTAAAGGTGGAGGCAAACTGGGGCATCTTTTAAATACGTATTGGAATAAGTTATTATAAAAAAATTGGACTCCACAACCTTACACAAATGATTGGATTGATTATTTTGGACTAATATAAAAATTATACATATATTTGGGGGTTGAGAATTCCAATTAAACGAAAAAACAGTAACCACCTGCGACTTTTTAACTTAAAAAGATCAACCTATATTTGCAAAGTTATATCTGTGAAATTCCAATTTAATTCTTTCATTCAGGTGCTATACGTGTAGTTATTAGTATAATGAGTATATTCCCCATCTCAGTCTAAAACAGAGCTAAGTTGTCCATCCAAAATATGTTGGAAGAGAGTGGAAAACGCTTAAATTAATTCCAGATAAGTCCAATAGAAACTGGCAATAATTGATGAGTCATTGATTATATGAAACGTGATATGATCTAAATAAAGCTAGGCTAGATTATTAAACAACTTGTAAAACTGTACTAGTTAAGACTGAATAAGATTTGGTTCAACTAGACAAAACATAGACAAAACGTTCATATTTGTAGAGGTCAATTTGTAGGTCACTCTACATGTCACCTGGTGAATTTCTAAGGCTTAAATATTTCCACCTTGACTAGGAATCTTGTTTAAGATATGTCCTTAAAAATTGATAAATAAATTTGTCACCTTGGATAGTATCAATAGTTCTATTGCTAATATTTAACTCATTAACATATTACAGCGGAACCAGCGGTCACCTGTACATAACGGCCACTTAAACAGTCCCGTTGTCGACTTTCCCATTACAATTAACCTATAAATAACGGCCATTTATGGCCAGTCCCTTGGGTGGCCGTTAAGACAGGTTTCATTGTATGCAATTTCTCTCTGTTCATCTGAACAAACTGAAAATTAGCGAGAGTTCAATTAAATACGGATATCGTTTTCAGTAAAACTACTTATTCGTGATTTTAATTCTTTTGTCTGGAGTTTTCAGGTCTATTGAAAATACTACTTGTATTTAACAGTTCGCGAATACAAATCGGGATGGGATCTGTGGAGTGTATATTCTGTGACGACCAGTGAAACAATAAATCTAAAATAGTAACAGCGAAAAACACAGCTTGTTTAATTAAATTCGCAGAGCGAGAAATGAGGGAATTAGCATCTGTTACGCATGTAAGCAGACGTAATACAAAAAGCATGAAAAGTTACAAGCAGCTTGAATAATGATAATAAAATCATGCTTATATCCCTCTTCTTTCCGATCACGCACGAGGTCAGCAGTAGCTAGTTGTCAGCAGCGAAGTCAACTATCTCGTTAATTTGGGACTTTTGATTGGTAAAAGCCAATTTCTTGGAGCAGTCGTTCTTTCTCAAATTCTAGTTGGGATTTCTTATTTTCCAATTTAGAGACCTCGAATTGCGCCAGTCTTCTACGGTGAAGGAATGTACTGATCCGTTTGTTTTCAACTTTGCGTATTTTCTCGATGTAGCTGGCCTCGTCACCCTTTATATTCAGGATGCAAAGAATCCTCTTGAAACAAGCGAATGGAAAGAGAACTATTTTCTCTCTGTCCAAATAATTAAGCCAATCCTCGTCAACCTGGGTCCCCTCCTTCATCAGAAGAGCTTTTCCAAAATGAACAATAAGATTGTCGGATAGCTCGATAGAAAATCGGCCATCCGAAATGTCCTCATATTTTTCGTTGTATTCGTGCGGACTTTGGGGTAGGGAGGATTGTGCCATTACTATATTATATTCCATTTTGTTAACTTTTTCTATAGATTTTTCACATCTGAATTTATTTATATGATTATATAAGCTGCTACTGGGAACTACGCAGAGCACATATACTGTTAATGTTGATTCAGGTTTAATCGATTCATAAGCATTTAATACTGTCTTTATGAGAATTAGTAAGAAAAGGTAATACAGTGCGGGCTAGGAACCGCTAACTATGGACAGTTTTTTTTACATACGTCCTCATATGTAAATAAGAATACAAAGTATTGTTTTTTGAGAATCTTAGAGTCACCAAATTTCTAATTGTACACTGTATATAATCACAAAGTACATAGAATATCGCTTATACAGTAACTCCCACCGATTATTATATATTTTTCTCTTGGCTTAGGGCCACTGTTGAGTGTCTAATCCGGCCCTGACACAAGTCACTATCAGATTTAGAGTTGAAATATTCTATTCAACCATTATTTTTTTCGATTCTATTTCCTATTACTGTCTTTCATTCGAGATATTATTGTAGCAAATATTGCACCCATGAACACATTAGGCGACACAGGAGGAGACAAAATATCATTTGTGGCCTGCCTCTAAACAAGTGCCATTCAAAACTTATTTGCACTTCAGATAGAATAACGGAGCCGTGTATTGTCAGAAGTTAAAAAACTATCTGATTTGTTGGTACACAAAGAAATACGAAATATCCCATGTATCGCATTGTGTCGCCTCGTGTGTGCACAAGGAACAAATGTATTTTAGTACAGATCATAGAAATATCATAGAAAGAGATGTATAATGGTATGGATGGTGTGTCATATCCGTTCGTACGTACGTAGCGCGATCCTGCGAAATATAAGTCTGATTTGTTCCTTTGCATGAACAAAACTCGAGCTGCTAATAAGCGAATTTAACTGTATATAAGTTATTTGTCAATCCATAGCCTACTCTAATAATGTCTCACAGTAGACTGAAAATTATGGACTAGGGATGAAGTAGTAGCCGAATGGATTAACCCATTCACATTTCAGTTCTATGCGAAAAGTTTTATAATACAAACACTTAGAAGTGCCCTTAAACGACCTCAAATCACCAAAAAATCACCAATTTGTCACAAATATACCCTATTGCGCAACCATATGGTGACTAATCTAAATTTTAACAACGGATATGGGTACCTTGACACCATATTTATATATGCTGGTAATACTTTATTAAGCTGTATTGTGCTTTGTTAATGATTTAAGGCAGCTCATGTATTAGTTCAACCATCTTCTAACGCATCCTTGGTCAAGTTACTCTGAGGCCTTATTATAGTAGGCTATGGATTACCGTAATACCACATGTCGTTATTTCCCGAAATTGATATGTAGTGTTTATGTTAACATATTCGGACTAGTGGACAAGCCAAGAAAACAAAAGTTCGGTGCATGTCCTCGAGCGGCACAAAACCTTAGATACGGGCAAATTTTCTGTTTTCAAGTTTTCTACGTATAGTACGTGAGTTACTGTAAAGTTGATCTAAATAGTAATACTGTACCGTAATAATATTTTACAGCTAGTGTGTTATATAATATGTCTCTACTAAAAGTGCATTCACAGTAATATGAGGAGGGCATTAAAATAATTTTCAATGATGCGTCAAACCAGAACAATCTTAAGGCATTTGAAGTAAACACAGACCTGAGTGGACTACAATTCAAGTGAGGTTCCAAACAGCCCATCGATTTAGAATAGATAGTCTCCATTCGTTCTAAGGATATCCATGATGAATTAATTTTGCTGCCACTACAGTACTTGTGTTACTCAGGGATTTAAGCTTATATTATACTATGTGTACATGTGTGCTTGCTTGTTTTACTCGTAAATTATATTAAATGCTTCTGCAAAAATAAAAATTAATCGTACTCTTAGTTCAGCTCCTAAAAGGAGAATTGCCCTTATGGCATGGGCGGTGTACTATGTCGGTCTGCCCGTCCATCCAAAATTGCAAAAAATCACAAAATATGTACTTAGTCTTTTTTACTCTGAATAAATATTCCTAAAAGTTTGACCTATATCGGTGAACACAAAACAACAAATAAAGAAATAAGAATTTCAATTAACTTTACCGTGTACAAGATCTCAACCAATAGATTGATACTTATCCTTACTATTAAAACTCGATTAATGCATACATACAGGTATCGCCGTTCGCGGGGGTTACGTTCCTGAGAATTGTCGCGAATGGCAAAATCGCGAACGGCAAGACGTTAGTTCAATGAGAATAGTGGGGTTACGTTCCTAGATCATAAAAACGACGCTAGATACAGTTTTCTAAATACGTTATTGATTCAATAGTTGAGCTGTAATACTGATACAAACACTGGCACAAGTGAAATGGTAGCAATAAATGAAGTGATAAATGAAAGATATAGATTCCCTAGTAGCAAACCTAAGTACCTGTAAGTACAATAATATGTAGATACGTATAAGGTTATGGACTTATGGTAGCCCATGAAACTACTGAAGAGAGTAACGAAAACCGCGAATAGTCGGGGGAAAGAGTCGCGAATAGCAAAACGAGACTCAAATTTTCCGCAAATAGTCGAAACCCCGAATGGCAAACTCGCGAACGGCGAGGGCTGCCTGTAGATATATACAGTCGACTCCGCTTAATAGGGTCACATCGGTCAGAGGATATTTTGCCCCGATTAAACAGAGTCGACATATATATATAGTAATGATGACGTAATAAACGATGACAACTCATTTTGGTTTTACGTATAACAGTATCATCATGTGGATCATGTTTTTATACACCTGTGATTCAAATTTCAAGCTTAACAAGTACAATGGCAGAATTAAGGCTAAACACTGGAATTTCTAATCACGGCCAAACACAAAGGACTGTAACTAATTCACGGCTATAAATAATCAGTCTAGTCTTTATCAGAATCAATTTGATTTTATCATGGTTGTTATAACGAATGGATTTCATAACAAATTCATGGCTATACTATACCAAAAATCCACTTCTCAATCACTCCTTATATCGCATCTACTACTATAGAATACACAATACATAATTGATCCCACTCCAACTAAGAACATCAGTGTATGTAGATACAAAAGAGTTCACTTACCATTAATGTGCTTCAATCCATCTTGATGTTGTTGATAAAAAAAGTAATGCACAGCTCCCATAAAAGCATTTTCTTCTGAAGTAGAGAATCGTCGTGAAAAAAAAGTAATATATGAACTTGACCGTTGCAAGCTGGCTATTAAAGAGAAAAGTACAATCACTTATGTGTAAAGTAGTTCAATATATGAGCACAATTTCAATACAAAACCATAATATTAAGAGCCAATAGTCGATGTCAGTAACGGCACCCTACCCAAAGCCCAAAATTAAACCACACAAATAAAACAATTGAAGAGAAATATTGCGTATAATGGTTAATATTCAATAGTAAAGAATTAGAAAATAAAAATTATAAAATGATTAGAGTTAATATTCAAAAGAAAACTGAAAATAAATTCTATTTTGCTTTAGCAAGAATTTCAGCTACTATTTCCCCGCCTCTCCCAACCTCATAAGGTTTTACATCAGTGAATTCGATCACAATCCTGTCAAGTGAAATGTTGAGCTTTTCAGAGACAAACTTGTTGATATCCGCACAGTACTTGGACATTTTTTTCGCGTCATTCCTGAACCTATCGACACTTATGACATTTATCTGAGCCATTGGAGCTTCACTGCCACCAAAAATCGTGACAGAGTCAGGAATTACACAGATCGATATTTTATCCGCTGGCTTGTCAAGAGAAGCCGCGAGGACCTGGACGAACTCTTTCAAGAATTCTGTTTGGAATGAAATTCTAGAAAGGTTAGTGTATATGCGACACAACGGCATTCTAGTGATGTATATAAATAAAGGCTAAAATAAAATCATTGGTTAAAAGTAAAAAAATCCGCTCACAGATGGGATGGGAGTGTGCTTCCAACTTAGAACTGGATGAGACACAATAAGGAATATTGCATCATCATCCAAAGCATGTGGATTGTACTATGATATTGGATAATACGTAGAACTAAGTTGACTAATTCATGAATTATCAATGAATTACTCAAAATTTGAAACTAAAATAATGAAAAAAAAATTGATATTTCGCTTAGGGACTGAGCAATGTTAGAGGTATATAACATGAGCAACCTTTTAACCACTTTTGGGCATAGAATCTGCACTAATGTTTGAGATTTTGAATAATTCATTAATTGAATAATTCATAATTCTTCATCACCTTTCAATGAATTAGTCAACTTAGACGTAGAATAGTATAGGAACCGCACAAAAATGAAATGAAAGAGATAGCTAAGAATTTAATTACTCAATTTCTCCCAATTTTTTACAAGATGATGTTTCTGAAAATAATGAGATACTACTACGTGCACATTTTTATCAATACATGTGGAACAATATAACACAAACCTCCAAATTAAATATCCTTAGTTCGTTTCCTGAGACTCATGCTGTCTATGTTTAAAGTTGTGCTTAGTTAGAGTCTGCTTTCTTTTAAATTTAGAAGGACAAATGGTACAATTGAATGGTCTCTCATCAGTATGCGTTAACATGTGAGTAGATAGATTTGTCCGTTGAACAAACCCTTTAGGACATTGTGTACAAGAATAAGGTTTTTCTCCAGTGTGAACACGTCGGTGTACAGTTAAGCTCATCTTACTAGAAAACTTCTTTGGACATAAATCACATTGAAAAGGTTGGTCTCCTGTGTGAATACGCTGATGCTGTGTGAGGTGCGTTCTTCTAGCAAACTTCTTAGAGCAAGTATCACACGAATGAGGTTTTTCTCCAGTATGTATCCTTAGGTGCACCTGTTGGCTGGATTTACTACTAAATTTAACGGTACAAAATTGACACGAGTACGGTCTCTCCCCTGTATGAGACCGTACGTGCAACTCCAGAAGGTTTCTCTTGGGAAACTTCTTCGGGCATTTCTCACAAGTGAACATATGCTCCCCGGTATGTAACCGCGTATGCACTGTTAGACTAGATTTATAGATGAATACTCGGGGACAAAAATCGCATGGGTGGGAAGAATTAGGAGAAAATTTCGATTTTGTTCTCTCTTCTCGAATTGCTTGAATTGGGGTTTTGTTTATCAGCTGATCATCCTCATCCAGTATTTCTACTTTGATATCAATCTCCTCAAGACAAATAGTTGCATTCTCACTTAGTCTCCATTGAGGAGAATCTTTCTGACATTCTTCATCACCAGTATCCTCGTAATCACTGGTTTTCAATATTAACCAATCGGAGCAGTTAACAGAGTATCGAGGACTGCCATCGGAAGTTCCATCAGGTTGCTCTTCAGTTATCGAACTCTGTGGGCCTACTTCTAGCTGAAGATATTCTTTTTTTCTTCCTTCAATATTTTCATCATTTTTATATCTCCACTCTCTCTTATCGTCTGGTTGGCTCGCTTGGATTCTACTTGAACTTTTTCCATGAACTGTATATTTATACATTCTTGAGTAATATTCTCCTCTATGATTAATCTTAAGTTAAAAGTTACAATATATGAAGCATAACAAAGATTGATATGAACCAGTAATAATAGTGGATTATCCGACACATCAAATTTGACTATGCTCTATTTGCTCTATAGGGCTACTCAGAACGTGGCCCACAAAGCCTTAATTAAATATGCCCCTCAAGCTTCACCTTTTCTACTAAACTATTGTATTTTTCCATGCACTTAATAATTAAGGTAGACTAGCCAATCGGAAATTATCTGGTCCGCGGCCACGTAGCAATCAAAGTTGAGTACCCTGCACTATACTATAGAAACTATTGTAATTGTAGTTTGGTATGCGTATGAACAATGGGTTTTGGTGGTAATCAATCGAAAAAGTGTAAGAAACATCAATTACATGTGAAAGTTAGTAGTTCGGTAGGTTATTTGCATAACTTCACATGGCTAGACTATAATACCTAAATAATTAATGCAGCTGAGCTTGAAGAAACAGGATAGGATACACATCATTTGTTAACATTTTAGTATTTATTCTTGGTAAAGTATACAAGTACAATAGAACACGGATAAGACTTACCCCTCCGGGAAGCGAAAAAAGTACGTACTAACCGAGTTGATATTACATAGGAATCTATATATTAAATGAATTTTGGTTCATAGATATGAGTACGTACTAACCGAGTTTTACTGTTATTGTATTTGTATTCTAGAAAGTGCGGTCTCTTCATTAGAGAAAAAATCATTTTGAAGATTTACATTTTCAAATGAGTAAATTTTTTTGCTTATATGCGTACGAACTAAATTACAGACGAAATATTTTATCATGAGTTTTAGATAAATATTCGGATGAAACTAATGGTATCAAGTTATTTCTCACTCGTTAAGAATGCTTGTTTTCCACTAGATTCGACAGCATCTGATTCGAGGCCTCCAGCTCTATCTGCTACATCACCTAGGAACAGCTCACCCCTGTCGTTCAATCTACTAATACCGTATGGATTCGCGTAATTCCGAATGATGACATGTTTCACTTCAACCAGCTCAGATATGGATCTGAGCTTACCACAGATTTCTTCCGAATTCTTGAATAGGTAAACCTGTCCCCTCTTCAATCCGAGATGTTTTATTGTGGTTTTCATCCAGTAGGGCCTTCTGATTCCAGAGTATCGGAGGGTGACTGCTAATAGCTTAGTAGCAGTCGTACCTGACATTATTATTCTGACTAATATGATACAAAATTACAACAAAAATTAAGAAAATTGAAAATTTTTAAAGCTGCTAACTCATTCCCAATTATTTTAGGCGGAAAAGCCATAAAATTCGGGGTATTATAAATAGAATGTACCCCAATGCTAAGTAGTTAACCACTAACCTAGTTTTTACTTTATTAAACAAACAACATTTTTAAAGGTTATTGTATTTATTATAGAAATATTATACATACGTATATGTACTAGATTTTGAGATTTCACAGGAGCCTTCCTGGAATAAATGGATTATTTAACAAAAAACCCACAACTCATGGCCATGGTTTGAGAATTAATCTTTAGTCCATGTATGGTATTTTGTTTTGTATTTAGATATATTCTCAATAAACTAAAAATTTATACGTAACAAGTAGATTCAGGGGATTATCTAGGAGCGAGAGACGCTCCTTTAGGCTATGATTTTAAGCCTCAAAGTGTTTAGGAGCGTAAAAATCCAGAATAATACCCAATTTACCCTATTTTATAATGTAATTTATAGATTTAGGCGTATGAAAATTTTGGGATTTTTTAGATTATGAACGTATCTCTGGAGGGCTGTATAATACCCTGAGTAGATTGAATTTAATTCCATAGAGATACATTCAATGGAATGTACTGACGGACATAAGTGGTTGTTCACAGTGTAAATAACAAATCTATATATAGACTAGTCGGTATATTTAGTCCATATTTAATTGTCCCGTTTACAATAGGTCTAGTCTAGCGTACATATATAACCCGAAGTGAAAAAAAATTTGTGTAAGTATATACACTATACTGAGCGAAATCACTTTATAAATTTTTGGTAGATAAATCATCGTAGACAAAATAATTTCATTCGATCAAGTGAATTCGATAAATTACCAATGATTGGCTACTTACTGTCAAATTTTTGATCTAGACACATGGCTTGACATGTCGCTATATGTACCTATGTCCGAGTTTATTAATCGTAGGTAGTAAAAAAAAAACAATTATTCCTACCGAAAGACAGCATCAGCTTGTCGAGTTCGATGTAATTAGATCTAATTGTGTGGACCAATACGCATAGTATTCCTATAAATAAAGCGAAAATGTAATTAGTACTAAAATGGAAGCAATTAAAGATACTGCTAAGTTATTTTGTCCACAACCTGACGAGAGATTTGGCACTTATTGTTCTGATAATACAATCATAAATAAGGGAGTTTCATTACTTGTCAATACTGGATCGAATGTTCAATCAGAAAATTGGGTAGAACATCTGGACAGGAAAAAAATTGTGTCTTATTCGTACCCTTGTTTCAAACGTATTCTCTCATTGCTGAGAATCAGTGATAATCAATGCTCCGAAATCATGCATATGAGGCGAAGAGAGAACAAACGAGTGAGTACCTCCAAGTTCAGAAGCAAGAAGAAGACCCGGGAATACCACCAGTTATGTGTGAAAAAAACCCAACTGCAACGTGAAAAGGAAAAGCTGGTTAAAGAGATCAACTTTTACCGCAGCTTCAGTATGTGATCAATAACAGTTTTTTTCTTTTTTAGTTTTTAAATCTTACCCAAATAAGTATTTTTCTTTTTTACATCTCAACCCTTCTGCACTCGCCTAACACCAAACACCAAACTCGCCTAACACCAAAAGCTAAGGCTTTTTTTACCCAAAGCATTTTTAACGCGATGCTTTTTATTTTGTCTTTTTAATGCAAGCTTTTTTTTATCAGCGTATTTTTCGCTTTTTTATTTTTTATCCTGTGCTGTGCTTTTTAACACATCTTTTTATCAGTCTATTATATTGGATGGAACATTTACGAAGCGATTATAGTTTCAACATACTGTACCTATACAGTGGAACCTGTATATAACGGCCACCCAAGGGACTGGACAAAATTGGTCGTTATACACAGATGACCGTTATATACAGGTGATTGTCTTAATCCCCAAAAGGTATCAACGTAGTGCAATAAATATCAAGTTTTTAGCAATCCATTACTTGAAGTAATTACATGAAACTTGTTTATCGTTCGTAACAGGTCCTGTAATAAACACATAAAAAGGTGAAAAAGGTGATGGCCGTTATAGACAGTTTTAGGGTCAGTAAAGGACTACAAACGGGTGGCCGCTGGCCGCGTTGAGCAGGTGACCGCTATGGAGATCTCATAGACTAAATATGTGGAAAAGAAGAGGATTCCAAAATGATCTCTCATATAACTATAACGGTACACTAAATAAATAATTTCTATAAATCTATTTAGTCAAATTTGATCGGGTAAATATTTTAATATTGATAAATCAATAACTGTTGACCAACTTAGTGGCTATCAACACAATTTGTTTGAGTGACCTGGTAAAAGATATTCAGATGATCTGGATGGAAAATTTCATTAGTCATAATAAGAACTGAAATATCTTAAATAAAGTGATCCAAAAATAATTGAATCACTCTAATAATGATTCAATTGAATGATAAGATTTCAAAACATGGCCAGATTAAACTGACTTGTGAGCTTATTCTAATAGAACTTTCGACAGGGTATATGTCGAAGGTCAAATTGCAATTTATCTTGATACGTTTAGATTAATTCAGTGAATACTCAAATATATAATGCAATTATTGAGCACAGCTGACCCTAGATTATGCTGACACTAATAGCAAATCGTACTATGTTGTTAACATGATGGTGGTTAGCAATAATAATTAACGATGGGTGACAGGTGCTACACAGCCTACTTTACTTCTATATCAGTATGCCACAAGTATGATGGTCTTTTATATGAATACGAAATGCACATACCTTATGTGCAATTTTGTTACATAAAGTTGTTTATGATAGTGTTTCATACATTATGAACAACTTCTCATGTATACCACAACAAACGATTTGGAAATCTGGAAAATCGTGGCTCTCAGCAAACAAAATAAAAGGATAGTAGTTAGGACTGACGCCTACGTTTAACTGGAAACCCGGACCAAATTTATCCTAGTAAATCTATTGCATTGAATCTGTTTTGGATACTTAGTCGTTCTTAGGAAAAGATAAATATTAGTCAAATAATTTTAATCATAACATTGCTTCTGCATGCAGATTAGAACATGATATACCATAACAGTAATTAACAACTGATGCATGTAAAGATCTCATTCCTTTAAGTGAGCTCAAGCTCCTGCAACTAAAATCTGATGGCTATACCGGATGCGCGATTACATATCTCGGCTTACATATTAGTATGTAGGAAATTATGAAACCAAATGTCTCCATACAAGTGACCAATACCGCGACCACCATAGATAAAATCGAGATCCATCTGAAATTGGTTTCAAGATGATGGGCACAACCTGTCGTAAATATGTTCTCAATGTCATATGTGTCACATTCTGGTTGAATACAACAGCTGGAGGGGATAGTTTGCCCAATTAATGCCCAATCTCTGTACGAATATGTGCCACAGCATTTAAGTCCGCTCTGAATTGAGTTGAACACTCGTAGCACATCTTCTTCCGGTTCTTTCATGTAGAGACGCATGGAATCGGAGATCTTAGATGAAATTTCATCGTGAAGAGCGAGGAAAATAGCTGCTCCAGCTAAATGAGTGACAACACTGATAATTAGGATTATGTTGAAAGTTGTGAGTAGACAGCGATTGTAAAGAATTGAACTGAAAAATCCGATAACACTTGCTGTGAGTAGAATAAGAACTGTGAGAGCGATGAGTCCAGGGCTGATTATGTAGATAATTTGGAAGTAGGTCCCTGACCCGAGGAATGTTAGGAAATCCTTGAAAGCAATCAGGTAGTAGGCTATTGGAGCGATGACAGCCCCAGCCAACACCCAGAGCCATCCACAAAACAGTAACAACAGAACCCGCACTAATAACCCGTCCTTGATTTTGGTTTCCATGATTTCGAATCCGTTTAGAGTTTAATAAATAGTATTTTCAAAATATGATCTTTTTATACAAAGCCCGTAGAATGGTATTGGAATTTGCATCGTTGATTTCAGCACAGAAAGGCTTCGAAATAATCATTTCAGAGCATTGATTTAATTTCTTAACCTTACATGACCTGAGACTAAACCTTAGAAGTAACAACTATCTCAACTCTGATATAATGATTCACCCACAACATAGTATTGTACTGCTTCATACCATTATCCCTGCAGTAGATCGACCGTCTCTTAAAAACATACAAATGCGAAGAGATTATTGAAAAGAATATATTTAAAGATTATGTAAAAAGAAGCAGATATCTTCTCTCAGGTGCAGCGGGTATTGGATATACATACAATATATTGACATTATGTGCCCTTAGAGATATCCCATAAAGTTTATTCATAGGCGCAAATTTTTAAAAAGGGGGCGTAACCAGTGAAAATATGCTATTTTGCCTTAAAATTAGGCAACAATCATGCAAGGGGGTAGCGGTGAACTCAGATAAGGTGTCTGTATCAGACGGCCCTCTTGTTACAGGTTCTATCTAATTTGGCTATGTTCAATATTACAGTAATTCTTTTACAATTTTTTCAACCAAATTAGACTCCGCTATATTCTATTATAATAGTATTGATTACCAATAAAAATAAGTTGAAAACCGCTGCCCTGTGGCTGGACGGTCTATAGACTCTACATCAGAACGGGCAGCACTGCCAAGTCTTTTTCATCAAATTCGGTTTGTAGGCAATAATTCACTCTAGCACAAATATAAAGGATACAAGCAAATGAGTGCCCTTTGGGAAGGCTCCGATTATTAAAGGGAGGCTAATATTCTAGTAAATAAGGTTGGAAATAGTCCATAAATAATCTTAGAAAATAATGTCAGTATCATTCTAATCAAATGTTTATAAATTATTGCTCCTCTCCTTTTCTAATTAGCAATTAAATACAGTATAATTAACGGTCGAGTCAAACATGATGTAGATTGAAACTCATGGCTGAAGAAGCAGATTTGAACATTCCAAATATAGTGTCGTGGCTGATCTCATTACTTTGTTCAGTCGCAGGAGCTATGCTGCAATTTCGAAAATTTGACAGTAAAGACAATTTCGTATAAACCAGCTTCGTAGGAAACTGAGTAATGATTACATTGGACATTTCTCAGATATAATTGACTAATGGTGTAATCCATCAATGTCCGTTTTATTTTTAGTTTAACCTTGAAATTCGAGAATCACCAATACAGCGACAATCATAGAAAAAAGACCGATAGACATAGCGTATGTACTATCATGCATATTGAGTACTTTAACCTGCGACATAGGTAATCAATGTACTACAACTGTTTTTATGTATACATAGGCAATCTCTTTTTTATTTGTCTGAACCACCACATCATCTGTTTTTTGATAATATATCTAATTAAATCAAACCTCACCGAAAAGATTCGAAAGCAAACTGAGTAATCCAGGCATTTTAAGTGACCGCTGTCGTCATCAAACAAAGCTATACAAATCGCACAGGCTTGGAAATAAGTCCGCGAGTTGTTGGATAGAGCTCTTCCTTATCAGGTTTGGCCGTTTTTTGGGGGTTGATCTTTTTCGTTTTACTCAATTTAAAAAAGTCTATTTTTTCAACTTCCTTTTCCATTTCTGAAACGTCGATTGTTAAAGGTTCTTCCATCTCCTTTACAACTTCATCCATAGCGGCTTTCACTGCTGGGGGTACTTTGGGGATCTCATAATCTTTCGTTGTTCTGGTAGGCATGTCTAGTTCCAACTGGAGTACGTTGCGCACCTTGTACCTGTGTGTGAGTGAGCGAGATAATTACTGGAGTATAAGTTATTTTGTAGTTTCATTCAAAGAGGCTGGATTCAGTTAAGCAGCTCTCACTAACCTTTACCAGTATCGGTTAACTGAATCTAGATTTTCATCATCCACTTCTAGTGGTTTTAACAGATAAATACGCGAAAATATTACTTTGGTTGATAGAATCAGTTCCAGGATACGCATTATTTCTTAGTGAGTCATTAACTATATATAATTATGTCATTACAGTACACCCTCGCTAATCCGAACAGCTCTGTTCCAATGTTCGAAAAAATCGTTCGGATTAGTGAATTTGTTCCGATTAGTGAAATAACACTAATTTAATAGGGCATTAATTATAATAAATTTGTATTGTTAGAATATTAAGGATATTATTTTGCTATGATTGCTTATTTAACGAGGTTTCTCAATCTTAATGATAAATTTAAGTTTATAAACGTTTATTCAAATCATAGAGGCGAATAAAATTATAATTTGGGTGTTCGGATTTTAAGAATGAAGTGTTCGGATTAGCGAGGGTTCGGATTGGCGAGGTTCGGACTAGCGAGGGTGTACTGTATTATAATATTATCGCTTGGATAGCGCTCTACGCCGTATTCCTACCAAAATGCACCTTTAAGATTACAAACTCATGGTGTATATGTGCATGGTCTATATTTTTCGCGAAATTCCATCACTTTCGGTTTTTATAAAAGTATATTAATATTTTAAACTACAAAGCTTTGTTTAAAGATATAAATGAAACTTAAATGGCTAATATATTTGTATAGTCTGATTTGAAGCGAAAGTTGAAAATGATGTCATAAATCTGTCACTAATTTCCATTTTGGTCTGAGATTCAAATTTGCTTGAGCCACTCACAAAATACTCTGGTGTGGCAAAAATTCAATTGTCCCTCTCGGTTCTACGATGCTACAGATGAACCACCAATCGATCTTGTCGGATCGCCAAGGGTGGCAATTGAAAACTCGTGAAGGTCCTATTTCTGGTTTCTCAAAACTTGATCTGAGGATGGGCAGGTGCCCACCCGTGAACCCGCCCCTATAGGCGTATGAAATTATTTGCATTGATTATTTTAAGGTGTTGGAGAAAGTTAATTAGGGTACATCTAGAGATGCCACCTATTTGTATAGTCTTAAGTGCAGACACACAGACAGTATCTCCAGTGATGCAGCAATCACATTGTTATCAGCAGTAACAGAATACAAGAGCACGATATGATCAAGGTAGAGTGGAATTAAATCAGGGTAGTAATGCGGTTACATATGTTATGGCTATGTAGACCATGCACTTTGATGACTTGTTCTCAACCAGTTGAATAACAAAATTAATTACTGAGCAGCTTGCGAAGAAATTGCAAGGTTCTTCAGTAATTATCCATGTAGGAGCTTCAGCAATTTTGAAACAATATATTTGAATCTACGTGTGATCCCATTATCAGATATGCAAGCCAAGTGCATTATAGTATGTGCATAGCACTGTAGAGTCATTATTTTGATAGCAATTATACTTGTATTGCTAAACAGTCAGTATAATTGCTCTCTAGAACTGACACAATCGATTCTGCTGAGGATCCTGTTATTATTCATGGACATAGGAACCGGTAGGGTTAGTAGGGCCACGGTCCTGCCAATAATTATTCAATGAGCCGTTATCTCCATTGATTATACTACTGTATTACTACACATTGTCCGAAATGGCCCTTCAATTCTCCACTCCGATTTGTTCATTTATTCCTGAGGGGATCAGCTTTCGATTCGACATCTGATCCCCTAAGGAATGCAATAGACAAATCGAATATATTATATTTTCACTATCTTTTGAATGCAGATAAGGGACTCATGGATTTCCCAGCCATTTTCTACGTCACTGAAGCCGTAAATGTGCGAAGCCATATAATATATATTGCTCGGTATTCTACAGTTAAAAATCGGTAGTGGTTAAATTTCGCGAAAAAGCTATCAAGTGCACATCTACACCATAAAGAAATCCTATATACAAAATTTCTAAAAATCGGAATGTTAGATTTCACAAGATCGTGTGTACGGTACAGACGGACGTAGTACACTGTCAATGGCATAGACATCTGTCTGTACGACAGGAACTGCACTAAATGATAAACAGGATTGGCTAAGCTAGATAATACCAGTAGAGTTCTTTAACACTTCAAAATTTTATGCTTTACTTTTAAACATTTTACAACACACCTCGGGTTGTTAGTTTTTTTCGCCTGCTCCCTTGCAAAGTTAGTAATCGGCCTAATAAATCCGTAATAAGATCCAGGCTCAGGGGCCATGTTCTCCTTCGTGTACCCGTGCGTGATCCCCTGCAACCCCCACTCTTCCTTCTCCTCGTCATATTCCGCCCTGGAACACAGGTGCTCACGGTAATCAGGTGGAACGAAGTTATCCAGAACAAGTGTTTTGAATTTTATCTCTTTCATCAGCAATTCCTGTGCGCTGAGTAGATCCTGCTTCCGTCTTACCTACAACACATGCCTGTAGCACTCGACTTGTTCTACCTTCAAGTATATTAATAGCAACCCATGTTTCTACTCAGCACTAGTCTATGCTCTACCTGCTCAATACCATAATCCTCTATCTCAGCCTTGGTCAGCTGGAGTTGGTTGTAGAGCTTCTTCAATTTGTGTGTCTTACTCTCAACTTCCTCGTGGAGGTTGTCGAATGTCTCTTTTATTTCAGAAGCACTCTCTTTGTTTGCTTCCAATTTCTGCCTAATTTTCTGTTCTCTTGCTTTCTGCGCCGCGATTTCATGGCGCCGTTCTGCCAGTGCTTTCTCCTGCTCTGCAGTGTGCACTGAAATGGTCTTACCACCAGCTAGCAGCTTACTCTCCATTGCTTTGATTTTAGCTGCAAGATTGTCTCGGTTCTTCTGCTCTTTCTTAACCTACCATATTTACACCATTGTCAGAAATACCACTAACATTAGTCGTTGCAAATATTCTCTACTCACCTCTTCCATCTTACTCTGTACATCCTGCACTAACTTGTCCTTCTCTTCTTCTACCATTTCAGTGTTCTGTAACAGCGCCGCTTTCTCTGCTTCCAGTCTGCTCCGTCTTTCCTTGAGATAAGTTTCGCGATCCTTTTTATCATCCGTAGACTCCTCCGAGTCCCTCTCTCCTTCCTTGACACCTTTCTTGCCGAAGTTTTTCTTCTTTTTGTCCAGCATTGATTTCAGTCGTGATAATTCATCTTGAAATTCTCTAAATGGAATTAGCATAAGATACACCATGGACGAATAGCAGGACGAATTTGTGAATACCTGAGGAGAGCATCTTTCGGATCTTCATTTATTCTCGGTTTGTTTTTGATATTTTTGGCTCTGTTCGCATACCTGAGTGTGAGTAGCGACTCTTCAAAGTTATAGCTCGCTGGTCCCACAGTAGCTATCATTACCGTCTTGGAGTTGCCCCCAAGCGAGTCTTGTAGGAGTCGGGTGAGCTTAGAATCCCTGTAAGGAATGTGGGTGCTGTTCCCATCCACTAGTGCAGATATTACGTTACCCAGGGCAGAGAGGGAGAGGTTTATCTTCGTAGCCTCTTTAAACTGTTCTCCAGTCGAATGGGTTTTGGCCTGTCTTTCACTCCCTACAGTTACATTATAATTCTACCTTCCAACACTGAACGCCACTTTCATTTTCGATAACCTACCTGCTAAATCCACAAGGTTGAGCTTCCCCACCCTGATATGGCTCTCCCCCACCGTATCCATCTCGGAGCACTCTATCGTGATCACGAATATGGCGTGAGAGCGAGATGAGTGTTCGTTCATGTCTGTCCGCCCGACACTGCGGTTTTGGTTACCTACATTCATCACATGGACGATCTCCTTCACGCTCTTGGTCACAAACGATGAAAGGTCTTGCACGTACACACCTGCATGAGTTATGTGTAAATAGGTGATTCATAACCAGTGTTGCCAGATGAATTGATTAGCCTGTTCATGCCATACAGCATTAAATGTTCTTGCCAAAACTCAAATGTCCATGTCAAGTTCATGCTATCTATGTTCATGTCAAATCGAAGAAGTATTTTGCCATGTCCACGCCAAAATTAAAAAGTTTTTACCATGTTCATGCTAAAAGTAAAAGTTTGTGCCATATTAATGCCATGTTCATGCCACAACTCAAAAGTTGAAAATGGTCAAATCTATGAACTTTGTTCATGATGTGGCAACATTGTTCATAACCTAGGTCCTAGCCGTGGGCAATCACAACAAGTGCAGGTTATGGTTATGATTATGACTCTAAGTTTCAGGTTTATCATTAGTTATTCTTTCACTCTTAGCGAAGAATTCAAAAGCTTAGCTAATATACATACTTTTAGTTCTTATTCTTAGCAGAAATGTTCAAAAAGTTTGATCCAGAGATCGACATCTCGAATCAGATTCAATTGAAGCAGTCAATCCAAAAAGCAATCCGTACGAACATCCGAGACCAGTACCCCAGCCTCGCCCCCTACCTCGATGACATCATACCGAAGAAGGAGCCCGTCAGCCTTATCAAGGCAAAGGATCACCTGGAAGTGGTGGCCTGCAAGAAAGAGTCTCTCTTCTTCAGGAAAAGAGACGGCCCCTACCTGCCCACTCTCAGACTCCTACACAAGTACCCCTTCATTCTGCCGAGGTTTCAGGTGGACTGCGGGGCTATCAAGTTCATCCTTTCGGGCGCTAACGTGATGGCGCCTGGTCTGACTTCGAAGGGCGGGGATATGGAGGCAGTGGACAAAGGGGCGATTGTGGGAATTTACGCGGAGGGGAAGCAGCACAGCATGGGGATAGGACAGACACTGGCCTCCACGGAAGAAATTAGGTTGGCTAATAAAGGAGTCGCTATCGAGTTGATCCACTACCTCAATGATGGACTCTGGTTGCTGGAGGACTTCGTCAAGTATTAGTCGATCAATTGATTTGTTGAATTTAGATAATTGTGATTAAATAATTTGCTACGCAGAGACAGAGGCAAACAACTCAGGCCTGCTTTCAATATTGCTCAAACGTTTGAAAGTTAGATTATCATGGTTACGTACTAAATATGGGAACGAGGAACTAAATAACGGAATTTGAATTACTGAATTCTTACGGATTTGCCATTTTAGTCTTGATGTACGATTTGAATCTTATTTGTAAAGTAGTTCATAATCCAATCCGACAAATTTGGGGTCAAATTCCAGCGTTTCCTAAACATCTCGCTGTAGCAGTACTTAGCAAAACAGATGAGTGTGGAAGTGCGAGCGGGAGAGCCAGCAGCAGAGCCAGCTCAGCCAGCGGTCTCGACCAAGGTGACGGTGATGCTGAAGCCGACTGCCAACGCTCCCATCCTGAAGCAGAAGAACTACATGGTGGAGCGCAGCAGACACGTGGGCTGGATCAGCAGCTTCGTGAAGAAGCAGATACAAGCGGATCCAGACGACCAGGTGTTCCTCTACATCAACCAGTGCTTCTGTCCCTCCCCCGACCAGGAGGTGGGGACGCTGTTCGACCTCTACGAGTCCGGCAAGAAGCTGGTGCTTCAGTATTGTCTCACGCCTGCATGGGGTTGATGGCAACTAACTACGCTACAGTACATAGCATACTCTAATCTCCACACCTAATACACGCTATGATGTAGAATGAATGTTGTATGTACTCTATCTATATTATAAATCCATTGAAACATTATGATAATATCCGTATTTTGACTATTAACTTGAACTTAATTAAAACTGGTTTGGCCTACTAGACTACGTGTTTAAGCGTCTATTAAGTCACACCTGTGTCTGGCCTCTCTCGGAGCTCGAGCCTCTTCTTCTGGTCCTTGGACAGAAGGTCCCTCACCTCGTCCTGGTAGATCTCCAGGTAGGAAGCACGGACTAAGAACTGGAGGTTCTCACTTTTAGAGATGTGAGAGAAAATGAAGTCAAAGCAGTTGGGTATCACTCCTCTCATCTCTGGATCACTTGGTGTTCCTTTGGGAGACATAGGCAGTACAAGAGTAGGAGATAGTAATTGGATTTGAAATCAAGAGTGTTACCCTGCATCGTGTAAGTCTTCCCGGTGCCTGTCTGTCCATACGCGAATATAGTACCATTATATCCCTGTAGGACTGACTCCACTATTGGGTGTATCGTCTCCAAATACACGTCGATCTGTTTGGAGTTCCAATCGTATACAGAGTCGAATGTAAACTCGCGTTTATTCTCGGTGGCTGTTTTCGTGTTGAGGAGAGTGATATTGCCTCTGGTGCCGTCAATCTCTACGATGTTGACATGGGACCTCATCTCTGACTCGCTCATCGGTCTGCATCGGACCACCACACGGATGTTCTCCTGACTCTTGGAAGAACTGCTGTGAGCTCCCTGAGACATGCCGGATGTGTGTGTCTGTTCAGATCCGGCCTGATCGATGCTATTATGCTATGCACAAAGACACAAAGTTTGAACAGACATACATACGTATATAATCGTGTATACGTATGTGCGCTTATTTGCATTGATATGCGCTGATACGATCTTGGCTATTAGATAAGGTAGTTTTATGCTTCTCACTAACTTTAGCTTCATAATTTTCAGACACAATGATTTTAATATTATTAACTGGAGAGTATGAAACATGCTGAATGAAATAAGATTGATGCAGAGTTCCATTTGGAACACAAAAATCTATTTCCAGATTCTGATCATTCGTGCACTTAAAACTTGTGAGCTTAAATAATCCGAAATTCGAAACTTCCAACTAATAAATTATTACTAATCTGTACAATCACGGAGCATAGAAGAGGACATAACAATGATCTAAGTGGTAGGCGTGAGGATAGGTCCACCTCCCACCAACTCCAACACCTCCCTCTCAATTCCAAACTTGATCCAGTCTGAAGCGTAGATAGGCAGTATCCCCAGCACGTCACACTTGTACAGCCCCAGCACCAGACTGATGATGTTAGCCAAGAGGTAGACTAGCATCTGCAAGGGTCTCTGATCGCCTCTCAGCTGTTTGAAGAAGTCCCTGCAAGTGAGGAGGGCCGAGATGGGTCTGTACATCAGCAGGCCCACCATCATTAAGCTGAATATGGAGATGGTGTTACCTGACATGTACATGAGGAACAGATTCATTGGCACCTGGTACATGGGGGCGAGGGCTAGGTTCCAGGACTGCTTGGTGAGGAGTGCTCGGTTCTGTTCCTGCGGCAGATTCGAAACCAACTCGTCCACCCCGACTGGCTTAGAGCCAGGGGGCGTGGGGAGGGAGCTGTGGTGCTTCGAAGAGAAATCTAAGCACCATTTGTGTTTCCTTTGAGAGCTGGTGTGACGAGATTTGGAGCTAGACATTAAATCGCTCGTAAAACTAAGCTACTATGAATGCTATGCTGTTAAAATCAATTGAAATAATATAACATTCCTCTACGAGTAATTACTCTCATTCACTGTGATTTTTACTGCAAAGTATTGCAATGGATGCCAATTGGTCCTAGGAATAATCTCGTGGTTTACTCCCTTAATGTTACATCACCATGAATCTTCAAAATCCGAGAGAATACAGAAGTAAAACACGGATTAGATAATATTACAAAGTGTTTAGAAAATATGAATACTACTCTGCAAATAACAAACTAAAGCATTCTCATGTCCAGGATGCTATGTAATACACATAGGCGTTGATTCCTATCTACTTCTAAGTGATAATTATAAATTTAAGTGTTCAATTATTGTAAATTATTGACTCTATAGAGCTAAGTGTTCTGATCTAGATCAGAAATTCCATCTGATTCAAGTGGACCTTGCGTTTCATTTGCAGAATTTTCGTCTTGAGTTAGACTAGCTGGATTTGTTTGGTATTTAGAAGCTTGACTTGGTGTTGCGGGATCTTCTTTTCCAACTGCTGCTGGTATGATAGAACTTTGTTCTGAATTTTCCTGAGAAAAGCAGACATCTTCCATCGATTTTTTTCCAGATTCTGGTTGGCTAACCTCAGAAATAATATCTTCTTTCTCACTGTGCTGGTGCGCTCTGCTCTGTACTTTTTGCTTCAATCGTGGTGGAAATACCAACAACCTATCTAGAGTAGTGGTGACTTCTGGACATTGTGTAACAGGGTTCTCTTCACTCCCAGCAATTTCATAAATCTTAATTTTAACTTCGTATGTGAATCTTGTCATAAAGGACTGAAAATCCATGTTTCTTCCATATTCCTTGAATGCTTGGCAGAATTCCTGGATTGCGAATGATCCAGATTCAGTACCTCGAAGAGAAGCGATACTCCATCCACAAAAGTTAACTGTAATGAAGTCGGACCAGCATGAAGCTACCCTCAGCTTAGGGTCTAAGTTAGGCTCTCCATCCGAATCAAGACCGTCTGTTTCTATTTGTTCTTGGAACATGGGATATGCAATCTCCTTTCTTTCTTTACCATCCTTTAGAGTCCTGCAACAGTTAAATAAAAACATCTTCGGTTTGCCAATTAGGAATTTGCAACTCTTACCACTGAAGAATGTCTTTATCATGGAAAATGGGAAGATCTTCATATCGGAGGTACAGATGCCTTGCTCCGTTCCATGAGAAGAGATAGCCATAACAAAAGTCTGATCTTTCTCCTCAATCTGTGGCACCTTAGACTTAAGAGTCCTCTTGCCAGATAATAAGCTCATAAGTTGGAACATGTCTTTCCATTTCAGGTCTTGGTAAACATGAACATCTAAAGAAAACTCTTCCTCCAGTAATTTTTTCAGAGATTCCACTTCTTTTTCTGCCCCCTTTCTTGTATACTTTTCGTCAGTGAACTTTTCGTTGACAATTACAATACCAATCCCACATTTGCCTTGACTGTTATCCAATTGATATCTATATCTCTCCATTCAAATTGATTGCCGAACCACTTTAATTCAATTGCTAAATTATAATATATATTTTAGCCAAATAATCCCAATACCGTCGTGAATTTCAGTATCATCCCAAATGAACTGTACTCTCACAGTGCCATTTTAAGTCACAACTAAGGGGTTATAGTTTATCATACTTGCAAACCATTCGAGTCCCTGGATTCAACTTAATATCCAGGACCCCCATATATGTACTCGAGATTTTTTATGTGTAATAAAGGTGGAAAATATGTATATTCTGCTTCAAGAATCGTAGAAACATGGCTAAATTAGTTGTTTTTTAACGAATAAAATATACAAAGTGACTAACATCCCGGGGATTTCTAAAGAAGTATGATATATACAAGTAGATTGTCTATTAGTTTTTAGCGCATATGTCCTTTATTAAAATTAAACAGTCTGAAAACATGTATCTGAATACAACATTGCTCTACTGTCTCCTGTCCTAGCAACATCCATTCTTTCCGATTCTCTCCTCGCCACACACCCTCCTAGCTCCTACATGAAGTTGTCTTCATAATCTTGGTAGTTCGCAGCTAGCTCTTTGTTCGTCTCCATCTTGCTCGGGTCCATCAGAGTCTTGTAGGATTTCACTTCCTTCTCGAGGGCTCTCTCTTTCAGTCTCTCCTTCTCTCTCTGCTTCTCTTCTTTCTGAATCCGCTTCATTTCTCGCTGCTCCGCCTCGTCTCTGTCATCTCTCAGCGATTTCAAGTCGGGCTTGGACTGTTTCCTGGTCTTATCCAGTCGCTTCACAACTTCACTCCTCTTTTTCACAGTTACATATCTCAGATCTGATTTCGTGTGAAACCCCACTTGTCCCACCTCCATATCAGCTGTTTTCTTAAGATTAGACCAAGGCGTGTAGACGATCTAAATGGAGAGAATTAAAAACGGAGAACGAAAGAAAGTCAAAACTAATTTCAAACTTTCCCAACCTTTAGACTCTCCTGTTTGCATCCACTAATGCTGTTAGCCTTAGTAAGCTGGGCGCAGTCCTCCACCACCTCCAGCGGGATGTCATCCAGCCCCATCCCCACCGGAAGTCGCAGGTAGACGTGTGCGGAGGAAACCCCGTCCGCATGGAACCAAACATCCTCAGGAAACCCGTACCGAATCAGCTCTTCATTAATGAACTTGTCTTCTCCCATGTAGATGGTGAGGGGAGGGTTGAACAGTTCGCAGATGAAGTAATACACCATTCTCTACTAACGGATATTAATAATCGAATTATTCTAGTTTGATCTGTTTCCAAATTAAGAAATCAACTCCGCTTATAAACTACTAAATGTGAGTGATAAAAATATGTGAGATATTATCCAATACAGTTACAAAATAAATACTGGACATCTTAAAAGGTTACAGACACTGAATCTGAATCTTATTCAAATACACAATACTAGCTAACTAGATAGCTAGTTAGCTAGAGAGCTCATTAGCTAGTTAGCTGGTTGCTAGCTAGGTCGATTGGTTGGAGAAGATCCTAGTCTCGCGATTCCGGCCGGCGGTAACCAGTGCGGTCCCGCAGTACAGAGGCATCCGATTAGGGTCGGCAGGGTCGTTAGGCATCGAGATGAGAAAGGTGGAGAGGGAAACTTTCGAGTTGGCGAGCGGCTGATCTGCGATGGCCCGCGTCAAAGTGAAGTTGTCGGCTTCCGGGCCGACAGAGGAGGCGAGGAGGCTGGTGACACTGGCGGGCCGAGTGGCCATGACGATCCTCTCTCTGCGCCTCCGAACGCGCGCCTGTCTGAACTCGATCTGCTTCTTGATGTGCCAGGCCAGCAGGATGAGCACCATGATGATGAAGAAGATGAGCACCACGCTGAGAAACACCAGCACAGCCACTATCAGGGGAACCTCCTCAGCGGTCAGGTCCACCGTGACCATGAACGGGTAGGAGATGTTGGAGAACTCGAAGAAGATGAAGTCATTGTCCGTCTCTAGGTCGTCCGCTGTGATCTGGTACTTGACAGAGCCTGTGTATACCTGGTAGCTCGGGTAGTCGCCGGTGTTGATCACGCCTTCATTCGCGACTAGAAGCACCAACGCATCCAGCCTCCTGAGTTCGTACAGCTCCCCGAACGCCTCGACTATCAGGTTGGACGTGTTCTGCTGTAGCTTCTGCAGCAACTCCGCGCGCACCTCAGCACTCAGCTGGTCCCACACGGCGGAGAGAGAGTTCATGATGTCCTTCTCTCGGTCCACTGCCCGGTAGATGTGGACGAACGCGTATGCATTTGGGTAGCCACTGAGGCTGAGTACCATATTCACTTGCTCCTGCCCGGACACCTGTGTCATGAACAGCATGGTCTTAATGTAGCGGCCATTAGACCTGTATACCATCACCGTATCCGCATCCTGGTACAGGTAGCAGCTGGTGTTCACTGTCCCATTGTATTCGCAAAGGTCGCACTGAGGACCTACACCACAGTAATGCAATCGTTAAACTATTAAACATTCCAACTGACTATACCATAGGTATTTTTTCTTCAATTAAGATTTGTATATAAAATACAAAGAGTCAGAATATTTTATTCGTACTTAGTAAATGCAAAAAGATGTCAAGTGGGGAAACGAACTTTCGAGTTTCGATCGATCGATTGTTCGAACAAAATAATAACTTTATTAAACTAGCTTGTATAGAATCCTACCAGTCACTCCGTAAGCATTGCAATCACAGATCCCATCCGAGGGGTCACACCTAGCACCGTACTTTTCGGAGCATTGGCACGGAGAACAGGTGCCCCCATTCCTGGAGTCTCCGTAGAACCAAGAAGCGCACGTCTCACAGTGCTCCCCTTGAGTGTTGTTCTTGCACCCCACACACTGAATCGAGGAATCGTTACAGTAGCTGTGTCCGTTGCACTGGCAAAGAGGACAGTCGAAGTAGTGCCAGGTGAAGTTGGAACACGAATCGATGTGAGTGGGAGCTGCTAAGGAGCCTGCATTGATTGTACAATAAATATAGAACATTAAAATTAAATAGAGAACAGAGAGAACTCACCATCTATGCACCGTCCAAGCCCTGTGGAGTGCGTGGAGCACCAACCGCATTTGTAATCGAATTCACACTCATCACAAGTTTTATAAGCAGAGCAGCGGTCTGGGGAGCTGACGCTAGAGCAGTTCCCCTTGTCATTGGTCCAAATCAAACATTGCCCATAGGGGAACTGTACCGGGTAGTCGCTGGTCACACATCTCTCCTGGGAGGGGCAGTAGAGGCACCCCGCTGAACAATCTTCACAAGAGAGAGAACCACAGCCTAGTGCACAGGAGCTCGATGTGTCATTGAATTCTCTATAGAATCAAATATATAACAGACGTATGAAGAACAGTTTGAATTATTAACAAACCTTATCTTACACTCCCCATTTCCCCAGACGCAAGTAGGCCTGACTTGACACTCCCAACAGTTGGATAGGAAACTACAGCCGTTATCCTGTTGCGGGCAGAGGGAATTAGCTTGTGTGGAGCTGTTTCGAGAGGAATTAGGATTCACACTGGTAGCTGTAGGCTGACATAGGGTAACATCCCACTCACAGGAAGAGTCCGCTAGGCACTCGGTACAAGACAGGTGTTGACACCTGATCTTATCTGAACAGGTGCTGGAGTTGAAGAGAGAGGAGAAGTCGGGCAGATGGAGGGATATGAGGTCACTGAAGAGAAGAGCTTGGTTGTAGCCTCCAAAGAGGAGTGCGGTACGTGGGGCATACGCGGTGAGGGAGTGTCCCTGTCTCAGATCGAAGGCAGCCTGCGACAGACTGTCGACCTGGTGCCAGCGTCCGCACTCCAAGTCGTAAACAAATGTCTAGAATGTGAAGAATTCTTGATTAACTTGCTCAGTCGAGTAATACAGAAAATAAGTCGAACTTACTGATGCGAATCCGCACACACCCTGCCATGCTCTGTAGCCACCGGTAACCAGGAGGTAGCTGTCGTTAATCAGAACCATCGCGTGTTGATACACAGTGCCTGAGAAGGAGTTGGAGGGGAAATAGAGCCAGCTGTTCGAGTCTGGTTTGTAGGCGTATAGAGTGGGAGGGTCGTCACGATTCGGAATCCTACTCCCGTATATGAAGACGATGTTGTACAGTGGAGAGTAGGCACTGGATGAGTACACCTGTGGAGATTTCAGAACAATTATAGCAGACTGACTTGAGCAGATTCATGTTCAACGTTATTTATTGATACCATGGGGGCGCAAGTGTTGGGCACAGGTGGGACACAGCCTATTTAAAGAAGGGCACACATTGCTAGAAAACGCTTTTTTTATAGTTGTTGTCTTTTTCACGGTGCAATTTGGATATCAGTCCAGAAGCAGAAAGAGCGAAGCTTTCACATTTTTGGACGCTTTGTCATGATCGTATATTCCGTAAAAATTGAGTGTGTCCCACTTGGCTCCACGCGCCACTGCTTGATACCAATGTTGAGTGAAAACTTACAAGTTTGTCATGTATATCGAATGGTGGAGAGGTGCTGGGGTATACCCACCGGTCGCTCTCGATTAGATATTCCTTGGGGTGTAATAGGTTTGCCTGATCCTTGCTCTGTCCGAAAAATACAAGCATTCTGCCCCCTGGAACTATCTCAGTTACATGGCCAGTGGATGGCAGGGTATTATTAGAAGAAGGGATGTACGTCCATGTCATGGAGGTTAGGTTTAAACGCCAGAGTTGGTTAGTGATTTCATTTCTGACTCCTTCCTTCCCATAAGAGATGATTGTACCTCCGTACACAAACATGGCGTCCTTGTAGAGTACAGAGCTGTGGCCATAGCGAGGAGCGGGCCAAGGACCTGAGGGGGGGCCGGGAGTGACAATCTCCCAATCTTCTGATGGAAGACAGCGCCTATAAATAATTGAATATCTAACGAGCTCTAAATCAACAAACAACACTCGCTCCCTAAACAAAATTCTCACTCAATAGACAGCAGTGCTAACCTGAATACAGAATAGTAGTATTTCGGAATGTCGAACTGAGACTCAAAAGTGTACCCTCCATACAGGTAGATGCACCCCGAGTAGAGGACAGCAGTGTGTCCAGCTCTGGGCAGCGGGGGGCGGCTTGAGGTGAGCGTTGTAGACACAATTCTATCCTGTGGCACTGTTGCATTTCTGCTGCATTGGGAGAATAGAGTGTCGTTGTAGAGGTAGCAGGTTTGGTTGCAGTCAGTGTAGCAGGCGCCTGAGTTTAAAGAGTCTGTTTGAGTGAGTGGGGGAATGGAAGAGTAAGAGATGTTAAACCCTGAAGAGCGAGCATCTGCATCCGTGAGGAAGAGCATTAGAAGTCTAGAAGAACTGCTCACCACCTACAAGTTTATCAAGAAAACTTCGGTTAAGAGCAAGTGTGAGAGGAAATACGTATCAAATACCAGTCAGGAATATGATTGCCACCAGGATTTCAACCCTTCATCAACATGAACTAATAGTACTTCTATTTTGATACCATGGGGTTCGCAATAAAAATTCTAAATATAATTAACCACACCTGTAGCTTGGAGAGTTCTCCTATCCCATTCATGTTGACCTGATCCCCTGAGAGAGACAATAGTTTAGGGTGTTGAAGACTGTCTCCGTCAAAAATATTGAAGTAGTCCCATCCGCATTCCAGATGGAGTTCATTGAATGTCAGTCGGATACGTCGGTTAGTGTTGAGTTGGATTATGAACATGCACGACTCTTTATCTGTGTAATCACCTTCTCCGTCTGTGATGATCCCAGAATCGTTTGTTAGGAGAGCTCTCGACCCGCAATATCCAGCACGCAGTGGCAGAGGCAGAGAAAAGAATAGCAGTAACGAGATCAGAGACAGATAATACATCCTGCTAGCAGTGTATTTTCACACATCATGAATAGCATTTATATACAGTAATTACTTTACAATTATTTTATAATTATTTTTATAATTATTTTATAATTATTTTATAATTATCCTTACTATTGCAATTCTATTGTGTGTATGTGTGTAATTCACACATACATATCTGTAACGAATCGATTGAAAAAACTGCCTGGCACAGAAAGCTGATTTTTGGCATGTGGGAGTCTTTTCGCTATGGCTCCACTAAGTTCTGACCTCAGACGAAAATGTCGACTCATCATGGAATTATGACGTTATCATCATCTTTTTTAAAAAATCATTAGAAATTTCAGTTTTCCGACTATCACTCAGCCATTTTAGGTGACAGAAGGCTGAAATTTTAATAGAATGTGTATATTAATATATCTCACATATGATACAACTCTCATAAAAAATTTATGACTCATCACTCTGCTATGATATCATCATTACGCATCAAAGATTAAAAAAATTGTGATTTTTCGAGTGATATGGATTATAACAGTAAAACAGGCATATTTAGGTATGTTATCCACCTTATAATTAATCAATGTGAGCCTAGGGCCTCCGGGGGACACATTGTCCGCTAGCCGCGCAGTACAAGCAAGCGAAGCGCAGTTGTTTTTATAATAATTTTACGCCTTGTTCATTTTTTTTTTGTTTAATTAATAAATTCGAATCCGGACAGAATCCAAAAAGGTGGATTCACTGCATCTCTAATTATATAGATACAATAAATGCAGGGAAATTAATTACGTTCAAAATCAAACTAAATTCCAATTGAAATCACAATAATTAATGTTATAATCAGTCCAAATCAATAGCAAAATCCTAATGAACTGATATGGATTAGGCGTTTAACTCAATAACAAAAATATTGATCAATCCGGTCCCTATTCTAAGTACTGACAAAATAACTAAACTAAAACTGTGTTCACACATACACACAAACACTCTGGAATCGAGCACAAGCTCGAGTGACTAGTCATCTCTCACGAGAGCAATCAACAGGCGCTTGTAGTCTCCAGAGGTGTCTCCCTTGATCATGGTAGAGAGGGACTTCTTGTACATCTTCATAAACTCGTTCTTTATCTCAATCATATCAACTTCACACCTGGACACAACTATCCTGATGAGTGCTTCGTCATCAGTTCCTGCCCCCTTCATACTCCTGTACAGTCGTTCTGCAAAGAAGGAGGGGGGGTTTTGTACGACCTTCACGACAGCCTTCATCCCCATCTTGAGATCGCCCGACATCTCCCTATCGATTGAGTTCAAAATGTCCCGATGTGCCAGTCTCGCGTAAGCATCAAAGGTTGCTCTGAGCTGAGGGAAACTTCTGAGAGCTAGCACCTGGTTAAATCTTGACTCGTCAGTACCCCACCTCTTTTCTCCGGCATCGTGAAGATCCTTCGCTTCTTTCTCAGCTTTCGCCGTATCAACTGTAGTTGTCGTTTCTCGGACACCCTGACACAGAGAAACCAACAGCCGCTTAAAGTGTCCGCTGGTCTCCGACATGAGATCCTTCTCCAAGTCTCGGGAGAACAGTGTCCTGTAGCGAGTCTTCATCTCGTATATCTGTTCATTGGAACTAGCAGTCAGAATCTCTATCAGAGCCTCTTCATCGGTTCCTACCCCTTTCATGGCCCCTCTTAGACTTCTGCAGAGGTAATCAACTGTTGGATCGAACAAAGCCACCACGCAATCTTCCAAGTTACCACTCAACTCAGATTTGAGGTCACGGACCAGGTCTTTACCAAACAGAACTTTGAATTTCGTCTTTATTTCCACTCTCTGTGCGTTGCTTCTATTCGAAATCAAATTAATAATAGCTTTTTCGTCCGTTCCAAGCCCTTTCATTGCGGTTCTTAACACCTGTGCGTCTGCTTCAGAATCAAAAGGGTGCGCGGGTACAACTGTTCCGTGTGTGGTAGTAGCAGGAGTTGGTGCTACCGGAGTAGCCCCATAGGGGGCAGCTCCAGGTGGTGCTTGTGCGTGTCCGCCCGCTGGATACCCAGCGGGCTGAGAATAGCCAGGAGTGTTGCCGGCTACTGGGGGTTGAGCGGGATAGCCGGAGGGCGGGGCAGTCTGAGGGTATCCAGTTTGAGCGGGATAGCTTGGCGCCTGGGCGGTGTATCCAGATGGTGGCGCCTGTGCAGGATAACCGGATGCTGGGCCCTGTGCGGGATATCCTGGTGCTCCTGTTTGGGCGGGATATCCTGGTGCTCCCGTTTGGGCGGGATATCCTGGTGCTCCCGTTTGGGCGGGATATCCTGGTGCTCCTGTTTGGGCGGGATATCCTGGTGCTCCTGTTTGGGCGGGATATCCCGGTGCTCCCGTTTGGGCGGGATATCCTGGTGCTCCTGTTTGGGCGGGGTATCCAGATGGTTGGGCTGGATAACCTTGAGGGGGGTAGCCTTGAGGCTGGGGAAATCCGCCCATCCCAGGCTGTGGAGGATAACCAGCAGTTTGCCCAGGCTGCATATCGGGGGGAAGGTAGCCAGTAGGGCCCGGAGCGGGAGGGTATGCAGGCATTCCAGGAATTCCAGACATTCCAGGAATTCCAGACATTCCAGGAATTCCAGACATCCCAGGAATTCCAGACATTCCAGGAATTCCAGACATCCCAGGAATTCCAGGCATTCCGGGTTGTCCCGGAAACGCGGAGGGCTGACCGCCGTAGTTCATAGCATATGGATCTTGTCCAGCCGGAGGCTGAGGAGGGCCACCACCGTAAGACATTTAATTCCTGGTAATAACTAAGAATGAGTTGGATTTAGTTATAGCTACGAATAACTACGAAGGTTTTGTACCCCTCGAATTCAAGTATACGTATAAAACAGTAGTAAATTCAATTAATTGTTTGTTTGTTTTCTACCTAATTCAAAGACAAAACATTGAAAACAACAAATAATCTATTCGAAAATTGAACACAAGAACACTGAATTCATATTTCAATATTGAAAACATTGGTATGAATTCATTGTTCTGCACAGAAGTTTTCAAAGGCACTAGGAAACAAACGTCTACACCTAGTACCTACATTGTACGTACATGAAGAATTGTTGCAGTGCAAATGCAATCTTGATTAAACGTCTGCAATCAAAGCAATTGCGATTGCGCTGCACAGATTTCTAATCAATGAGTAAACAAATTAATTATATATAATAATAATAATAATAATAATAAATATCTCAACATACTAAATGGTATACTAAATTGAACAATTAGCATGACCATGGCATACTACATAATATACTACGTAGCAGGAATTGATATGACCTAATAATTATTCGGACAAAAGCTAAATATGAGTTTGAGAGAAACTTCAGGGCACACTTATACAAAAGGGAAGCAAACACACACAAAAGAAACAAACCTATGCACTTAACTCTCTCCTACAAGAGCCAAGAGGAGCTTTTCATAGTCTCCAGAACAATCGCTCTTGATCATGGTGCCCAGGCTCTTGTGGTACTTCTTCATGAATTCATCACAGATCTGCACCATGTCAATCTCGCAGCGACTCACGATCAATCGAATCAGCGCATCATCGTCCGTCCCAGCACCCTTCATACTTCTATAAATTCGTTCGGCAAAGAATGCAGGTCCATTCTCCACCACTGAGACGACAGCTAACATCCCACGTTTCAGATCGCCGGACATCTCACGTTCAATGGATGAGATGATGTGCCGCTTAGCAAGCTTGGAATACTCTTCAAAAGTGGCTCGCAGTTGGGGAAAGCTTCGGAGCGCTAGAACTTGGTTGAAACGTGATTCATCTGTTCCCCATTTTCCCTCTCCAGCATCGAATAAATCTTTCGCTTCCTTCGCAGCTTTCTCTTGATCGACCTCAGTGGTTTCCTCCCTGGCCCCTTGACAAAGGGAGACAAGCAGCCTTTCAAAATGGCCACTCACTTCTGACTGAATTGCTTCTTCCAAATTCTTTCCATGCAGAGACTTGTACTTGGCACACAATTCCTTCATCTGTTCGTTGTTTTGAGTTGTCAAAATTTCAATCAGTGCCTCTTCATCAGTACCAGCTCCTTTCATTGCAGCACGTAGAGAGTTGGCTTTGAAATCAAGACAAGGTTCAAAAAGTGCGACAACTAAATTCTCCAGATTGCCGCCTAACTCTGACTTAAGATCTTTGATGAGATCCTTACCAAAAAGAACCTTAAATTTCTGTTTGATCTCTTGCAACTGTTTGTTGGATCTTTTGGAAACGACTCCAATGATAGCTTTTTCATCGGTACCCATGCCTTTCATGGCCTTTCTCAGAATCTGGGCATCTGATTCAGGATCGAAATTGTCTATTGGGACAACGGTTCCCTTCGTGTTTGGATCTATTGGTGCTGCACTTGCCATTCTCTGCTACTGCAAATATTATCTCAAATATTATTTAATTGTAATATTAATATATTTCGGTGTGTAGTTTCAACTAATGCAATTATTAGGAACCAAGCTTTATACCAAAATGAATATGCAAAGTATCTAATTTTATTAATTGCTAATGCATTACATAATTCAGTTCGTATACTACAATAATGATTCGGTTCCAAAATAGGTATGTACATCAACTGATCCAAGAAATGATGGAATAAGGGATCTGGTGATGTTGTCTTAAAGAAATAGGAATAGCGTGTAAGTAGAGCATAAAATTGAGAATGGTACCATGTAAGATGTGTAGTATGGTGACTAAAGTGAATCAATACTACTTATAATTCAGATGGTAGTCAAAAATGGAGAACGCATATATCCATGTTACTGCTAAAGCCATCAATGGCGTAAAGAAAAATGGGGGAAATATTTGGATACGAATTCACTGACTAAAAATGACTGAGTGCCTTGTATCCAGATATCATTGGTAGCATCATAGGGCAGACAACTGATGCAGAATCAGCACAACATTAAATAACTCTAGAGATGAATCGGAAAAGTGGAAGCATTTGAATAGTTTGCTGGTTTCGGATATGAATTTTAATGATTTTTTCGATATTAAGGTGAATATTTTCCTCGGACGTAAAGTTTTGATGAGTGATCCAGTATAACATGAATACTGTAAATATGTACGTACGTACGGTATATACTTTATTCAAGAATGAATTAAATGAATTAATAGACAATTACATAGGCAAGCAATATCTACATTCTACACCCTTGGGAATACCAAATGAGAATAAATCTACCTTGGGTCATTGGTTCCTACCACTGAGCCACCAGTCTGGTCGTCTTGATCAATTTGATCGTCCTGGTCAGAATCTGAACCGGAGCTAGAGCGATTCAATAACGTTTTGTTCTGAGGAGCAGACGCTTCGTTAGTTCTCTCTTCTTCTAAGCTCTTGGGGTCTTTATCTTTGAGATAGAGTATTTTGTCAATTAACTCTTGCTTCTCTTTCGTAGAAAGAGAGAAGAGGAGTTCAGACTTTTTGTAGAAATGGAAGCAAGGGAGCTTCTGGTGCCCTTGTAGTCCCCTCAGCATCGGAATGGTCTGGAGATCGACTCGCATAAAGATAACCTGCCTGTTCATCCCAAGATCTGCATTGATGCTATCGTACACATTCTCAAAATCTTTCGAGGCCTTCGAACCAGAGGATGAACACATTAGAACCACAAGCGTGTCTGGAGGAGCCTTGTCTAAGAAGGATAGCGCTGCATCAATATTAAATAAATATCTGACAAGAATTTAAGTCATAATATTCCTACATGTATTACATGCTCCTTCTACGAGTTTATGATTCGATGTACATCAGAAACCGTTGAGATTATGGGTAAGTGGGAGAGATAATTTTACAGAATTCCGGGACACTCCCACAAAATATAAAGATTAGATAAAATATAAATGAAGAGATTCTCACAGGCACCATTCCTAGGATGCAATCCTAGGTATGGTGCCTGTGTTTTCAGTTATCAAAAGATTCAAAACAATATTCGTATTTAGGGGAGAATGTAGGGTAATTACAGTAATAACAAAATCTCCTAATAAGTGGCAATAGTAAATATAATAAAAATACAATATATCCACAGTATTATTCTTAACTTGCCAAGTTCGATGGAGTGATCAGTAGCTGTGGTGAAAACTATAGTGGGGTAAACTTTACCCTCTCCAGCTAAGATCTGACCCCTAAGAGCGGTGAGCTGGACATTAATGTTTCCCCCCTGACCCAGAGAGCACTCGGTCAGTGTGAGAGAATGGTCTTCTAACACTGTTTGGGAGAAAGGAAGCGAGATGACTATTTCTCTTGACTCGAGGCCAGGGAGAGTGTAAACTTGTTGGTAAAGTGCATCAATCTAAAAATAGATTAAACTTATGTAGGGTCAATCTTTTTCAAATATAATTAGGCAGAAATTAAACAACAAACTAACTCGTACAAACTATATTATAAACAAATTATTACTTAGAAATTAAAAGCGTCTCGGGTTTCACATCTCTGTGAGAATAAACTTGTTTATAATTAAGAACAAACAACATAACTTTTCCAGGTAACACAATTAGTTTCTGTGAAAGCACTCAATATAATCATAATCATGATTCAGTCAGGTAATTGCTGTAGGTGTGACTGAGGTACGGTGGGTAGTGCTACTGTGTGAACACGTCTGTAAACCAATACTAATCTAAAATCGATTGATCTCAGGGAAGTATACCTGCAAGCGAACAACTTTAAACTGTCTAATAATTATGCTATCTTAATCACTTTTGGGAGAAGATAAAGGAAAAGAAATAATTTTTTGAAGGTTGCTCTTCTCCTGTCGTGTAGACAAATGTCTGGTTAACACGAAATGTTCATATATGACAATCGGAATCAAGTTAGTTGAACCGCTAAGATTTTAGCTTACCGCCTTTAGGGGAGGGGCACTCAATAAATAAAAAAATGGAAGGAAAATGGAAGAAAGTACAAAACACAATTGATGAGATCAGCAGTGTAGAACCTCCTTTTTCTGGCGATTTAAAGAAAATGAGATTATCCATTATTGTGTACGTAATATGACTGTATAGTGGTTGTAATACTAACGTAATATTCATTGGTAATATATTGTTCTGTACTCTAGCTCATTCGTCTCCATTGTAGTGGTTATAATTAAGAGTGGTGATCTATCACATGGCGTAAATAAGAACTAAAATATATTCAATCGGAAATTTTGTTCTTGTAATTCTCCTAATTTGAGAATAATTAATTCTTAGTTTCTGGTTATACTATTATAATAATAATTAAAAGAGAATTAAAAGAAAAAACTAAATTGTTTCGACGTTTAGATCATAATTACACTACTAATGTTCTAAGTAAGTTTTGAGCGATTGTAGCACACAAATTGGAGTACAGTTGTGTCAAAGGAAAGATTATGTAACGCATACAGAGTAGAAAAAGATATCACAGTTTTGCAGAAAGTTTCCCGTCAAATTAGTATACGTTAATGTAGGCAGATAAGATAAGCATGTTAAATCGTGAACTGCAGATGAGCTGGTTAATTTTAAAAAAATGAGGAGAACTTCCAAGTTCGTCTTGATAAAGGAATCAAAATTTTTCTAAAGACTTCTTAGAATATATTATGATAGTAGAGTTTAAACTATTTAGGAGAGATTGTATTTGTAAGAAATGTGTTTTCGTAGAAGTTGTTTATATCGTAGAAATATGCCAGATATTCCTTCGTCAAATGATGTGTGACACTACGCATGATTCAATAAATCAGTGCTGCAAGTGCATAGAAAAATGACTGGAGAGACTGGAGGGAGTTTGTTCATTCAATATTAAAATATATACATCCAATGCAACCTTAACTGATTAGAAAATGAGAACGGGAGGAGTAAAAATTTCAGAAAATTTGCCTTAGGTAATACTTACAGCTCAACAATAAAGAATTATATTATTGAATAATCATACAAAAGAGCAATTAAACTTTTAATTCAATTCTTTTGAGTATAATTTTAGGATCGCTTATACATTATTTGTAATACTAATTCCTTTTGTGGATAGTGCAGACGGCATTAAAGGAAATGGGAAAATCAAAAGATCAATTCTCATGACCATATGATTTGGTTAGAATAAAAATATTCTAATCATTCGAGGAAATATAACCGCACTATTAACATATGGCCTGGAGCATCATTCGAGCACATAATTGCTATGAAAATAAATCAGTTTTTTGTACTAAAGTTCAAATGAGCGCATTTAAGTTTGCAAAAAGTAGTCAAACTTAATCTACAATAGAGTGCTGATATATGACCATTTTATTTTATTTTATTCCAAATCAAGCCAGCACCCATGTTCGTATCAGTCAGGTTGGGTTAGTTGGGACGAACTTTACAGAAATCTGTCCGATTCTGTAAAGAAGGCATTTTAAAACCTCGCCGATATACTGACGGCCGCTCTATAAGTAATCCCATTATGTTATTGCGCGTAATTTAAAATCTCAGTTACATTTCAGATATAAAAAACGTATCTGCTACTGCTAGTTCTACCTAATTTAGAAAATGATTTCATTATAAATTTAATGAGTGTAAAATATTACAACGGAAATGGAGTTACAAGAATGGAGATATTGTATTGAATATACTGAAATGAACAACTAAAAGTAATACAAGTTACTATATCACAAAAGTGAGGCAATAAAAACAACTAGATATGGAGACAAGTTGTTAACAAAGGGGGAAGATGGGATGTGTATGTGCGTTTACTCAATTGGCAGTCACGGGGCTAATTTCAATTGACTTTGCTGCCTCTACATCCTCAACGGGTTCAGCCTTGGGTGCTTCCCCACTGTCTCCCGCTACAGCCACTTCTAAGTTCTCTTCCACGGTGTTCCCATTCACACCTTGATATTTTTTGGAGAAGTGCACAAGGAAATTGATGGAGTTGATCCAGTTGTCCCTCGTAGTCTCGTCAGGAGCTCGCAGTTCTAAATTCTGATTATCAGTGGATATGGTGAGGAGCGTGTTCTTGCTATCTCCCACAGGTTCTACCTTGACAACGTCGGTCAGGTTGAGATATCCCCTGGGAGTCTTCATCTTGGGAGATTTGTAGTAGTACAGTTTGAATCCTTCGCCAGCTTGAAAGTATCTGTTGCGCCATATACCGCGGGTAAAGTTCTTTCGGCCCCGTTTGTGCATCCAACCGTTCAGCTCTACCATCTCCACGAATTTCTGATGCTCAGTATCTCTCACCTTTTTCTCCTGCTCAATCTCTTCCAGTTGAACTTGAGTAGTTTGTAGATCTTGTTTAGTCACACCCAGCTCCTCTTTAACACTGTTAAGATCCTCTTTCAACTTATTCCCTTCCTCTTTCAAAGACTGGTTCTCCTGGTTGCTGGCAGTCAACTGCTGGTTAAGCTGCTTGTTCGCGTCTTCAAGCGTTTTGTAAGCGAGGTCTTTATCCGAAATCTTCCCGTTAAGATCGTCAACCTGCGCATGCAGCTCCTTAACCTCGGCATCCTGTTCCTCTCGACTCTTCTTCATATCAGCTAGCATGTGCTCGAGCTCGTTGTTCCGTTTGAATAATGAGGAAATCTGTACTTCGGCCTCTTTCTGCTTGGAAGAGTCAGACTTGCTCCATAGACTTCGTTTCTTTTTTCTCTTCCCAGACACAATGTCTATACTGCCGTAAGACGAGTCGGATAAATTGCCGGTGTCTTCCCGCATCACGTTATGGGCCTTCGGGCTAGAATCGTTAACTTGTTCCGATAAAACGAAGTCTGGATCGATTATGTTTGAAGAAACGTCTTCAGAGATCTTATCGGAATCTCCACTATCTCCTTTCGGGTCGATATTTGCTTGTGAAGAAGTTGACAACAAACTCTTCCTGAATTTTTTTCCATCCTTCGATTTCTTCTTCTCCAGCTTAGCTATTTTCTTTTGTTCGTTTTTTTCTGCCTTTTCTTGTTTTTTATTCTCTGCTGCTTCTTTTTTCAGTCTTTCTTTCTCAGCTTTTTGATTTTGTTTAAGTTCCCTTTTGCCAACCTTGACGTCATCATTTTCATCGCCTTTTGAAGTCAATCCCAACCAGGTGTCGCACAGTGCTTCAGGATTCTCATTCTCAAGGAGGCTCTCCAACTTTAATTTGTCCATTTTGTCCACAATGGCGTTTGTTTCCATATTCAGAACAACTAAGATAGGGATCTCCTCCACTTCGAACTTCTCCTTCAGAGCTGGGATGAGCTGAGAATCGTGGGGAATGATAGGGTAATCTATGCTCGCCGTTGTCACAAATTCCAACATGTCTTTCTCGTTCTGATCACAAGATACCAGAATCATCCCCATGGTGTTGTCGTCTCGTTGTTCCATCGCTTTTACGCTACCGTCGAATATGTGGAGGTAGTTTTTGGACATTGGGAACCAATTGGCGGCGAAATAAATCCCAATAAACCTCTTCTCCTTCAACACATCGAAACTAACTTCTTCATTTTCTTTGTTGACGAATTTGGCAGTTCGGTTAATCCATTCTAGATAACCCTCATCCTGGAGCATTCCGATTTCAGATATTTCCATTTTGTATTTTTGAATTTGCTCAACAAAGTAAAGAATTATGTAAACAATGAAAAGTAGTCCTTATATATAGTTTATGAGAGAAACCAGTACCATTGTAGACCTATTGTATATCGACTAGTACGCAAATACATAGAACCACATTGCAATTTTGGAGACAACGAAGTTTTTTTTCTGCTATTCAGAAAAATCAACGTAGATTTTCAGCTGGTAGACTTTTCTAAACCATAAATATGTGGCCTCAGGTAGCATAATATTAAAAATGCTTCAGCAACAAAATGGTGCATAGAAACAGTCTGGAAGTCAGGTGGAATAAAATGAATTACTAGACACATACGAATATTAAACATTACCTAGCTGTATTATAAAAGGAAGTTGATTATTCAGGAATATACGAACTGGCACGAGTCAGTCAGTAGACGAAGTACTCGTATACATAATATCGATATTGCCAGTCTTGATCAGATGATTTACCAAATCTATGAAGTGACTGATACGAGTAGAGAAAAGTGTGATAGTTAGGTTATTAATAACTGTTAATAATAAAATATATTTGATAAAACTGAAGCAGATGGTGAATATACTAAAATAATTGGGTTGACAGACAGTGCAGCGCTAGAGAACATCAACCATAGCGGTTAAAAAATAATAACCTCAAATCTAAATGGAAGAAAAAACACTTGGTTGTTAATTGTTGGACAAATGAATTGTATCTTCTTTAACGGGGCGACTCAGTTCTTATTTAGTGGGAGAGATAAACCATGAGAAGGGCACGACTGTGTCAAAATAGTTGAGGCTTACACAAGTATAACAAACTATTCTAAGCACTCTTGTCTAGACTCTAGATTACGGCCTGCAAAGTAGAAAAGAGAAATACTTATCAAGTTACCAAGATGGATAGATAGAGAGGTAGACTATTCTAGACGCATATGATCCAATACGATTGGGTGGAAAGATGCGTGGAATGCTATCATAGGATAGATATCTATTATATTCAAAACAGCAACATGATAATTGGATGAGTCGCGTCGGAATATATGATATAGAGTTCATAATTGAGTATCTGGCGCTGAAGCAAGTAGAACGTATGTATTACAATCCTAACAAGAATGAAGTTCTAATCTCATGTGACGTGTGATATTTCCAAACTCGGAATCAGGTGATCGGGACAAAGAAATGAAAGTAATAAATGCGCCAGCTGCTATTCTTGGACAAGAGGAATTTGTGTAAACAAGATTTTAGTGTAAATTACAGACAGTAATCTGAGCTGAGATTCCATATGGATAGCAGCTGGTGCTTAACTCCGCCCAATGCTAATAAGGACTGTTGGGGTAATTGTAATTGTACCTTTATTAGACCACTACCTAGCTACGATAGGATATTTTTTCAAATTAGAATTTTTACGAATGGATATTAGAAGAGCTAGGAAATTATTGAAAATCAGAAGAAACAACAACAAGAAAAGGTAGAAACTCACAGTTGCATCTGAATCAATCTTGATAATCGTTTGAGAGCCGTTCGGCAACCTAACACGGATAGAAACCTGGTTTGGTTTCTCTATCACATCGACACATGGAGGTATAGGGGCATCACTTTTAGGTTCTGAATCAAGCAGGTGAGGACGAGATGACCCACGGATAGCTTGTTGGTAGTTTCTGTCAGACTGCATGTTCTTCATGAGTATATCCCTATATTAAAAACAACAATGTAAATCAGGTGTAAACTGGTGTCGAGCCATGGAGCTAGTATGATTTAGTGCAATCAGGATCAAACACCGAGTAAATAAGATTTATATCAAGTCGAGCTCGCTTAATATCAAATATCTTTTGTGAACACATATTTTGATGCCCTGTAGTTATTAATAAAAATCCACTAAAAGTAAACAATGCAATCGAAGAACAACACTTGAGAGAATGTGAAAATGAGTCTTGTGCAAGTTTAAAATATTAAATTATATCTAAATAAAACCCTCTACACCTGTCGCTTCGCTCGCTTGAGAGTTTTAAATCCCAAGAAAATGAACCTTAAATAAACATGATGGAATGTTCAATTTGAATTCAAACTTCATATACAGTCGACTCCGCTTAATAGGGTCACTGTTTAATCGGGCCACTTGTGGCAGGACCGAAATAGCTCTCACGCATAGAAGCTAATACAGAATATTTTCGGCTAATAGGGTTTTCCGCTTAATCGAGTCAAAATGTCTTCTGACCGATGTGACCCTATTAAGCGGAGTCGACTGACTTGGTTTAAAAGCAGAATATTATTGATAGAACACAGACGATAGAAGCGATCGAAGAAAATCTGGCCCTGAGAATACAAATGCCGTATAGAGGATACACACGTGATCTGATTCGACATAAAAGAATTGAAGGTGTAAAGTGAAACTGTAGACAAAGCAGTTCTCAGTAGTGTTTAGTGTGTAAACAAATATATCAGCATAAGTAAGCCATGGAAACGGTGGAGGTGGAAATGTACTAAGTTCATGATGATTCTTTCTAGAAATTAAATCAGATAATCGAGTTAATAGCTAATTGCTTGTTGATCAGAGCTACACAGCAACTGTAGTCATACGTATCGGCATTGTAACGGCGTGAGTCGGTAGAACAAGATGAATATAATTGACGTTGCAAACACTCTTAGTTTCTATATTGGCAATTATACTTATTTGTTAAAGTGTTATGATTGGGATAGTACCACGATTGAAAATACCCCTGAACATTTCAAATGGATCCGTTTGAATGCTCGTTTGGTTATTGTACAATATCAAACTTTACACATTCTTTATCTAAAAGGGAAATATAACGGATCAATATAATATGCGTGTAATGCTGTAGAGGACATGTTTGAAACGAAAAAGTGAATCCATAAAGAAATGGATCACTGCGAACGTGATGGACTCTGTACGTATATCGCAGGAGTTTTACGGCATTAATTAACCATGGTTGCTCCTGGGATTTTTCTATTTATAGAAAATATCCCAATTCATGGCTTCCCCGCCCAAAATGGCTCAAACCGTAAATGACGCGACACATTCCAGGCAGAGGCGTAGCCAGGGTGCGGCACATGGGGCCTAGGCCGCAACCTCAAGGCTGTGCCCACTAAAATTTCACAAATTAGCATTGGGTGCCGCAACCCTCTCGCGAAACGGAATGGAATTGCCGCACCCTAAAAATTGGGCTGGCTACGCCTCTGATTCCAGGGGCAACCGTGGGATATTATTAATTAATTAAATATATATGCTAAATTCTCCATATAAATGGCTGTTTGTTCATCAGGATCATTTCACCAAGTTTGCGAGGATACGCGCTCTTAAAACTAAGACAGCTAAAGAGGTAACTGATGTTTTGCTGGACATATTCTGAGACATGGGTGCTCCCAGTATACTGCAGTCTGATAATGGTAGAGAATTTAAAATGGATTACTGTTCAATATTATAAATCAGTACTGGTCTTCTTCAAAAATTATCCTTGGGAAACCTCGACATCCTCAAACTCAAGGCTCGGTGGAGTGAAACAAGAACATCAAGAGACACTTCACCGCTTTGCTTCAGAGCGTGAGCGGCAATCAACTTGTTGGGTTAATCATATAATGCAACATTTATATTACACGTATTACATTCTCAAAAACATGGAATAAATGTTTCTGCGAATTTATCAATATTAATATGAATTGAACAATTTGTTGAGTGGCCGCTTTGACCTGCGCCCGATAGAAGATGATTAATCATAATAAGAGAGAGATCGGGATTGGTGCATGTTAGACAAGAACGTGAACTGACACAGTCTACCAAAAATACAGAATGTGGTAATCTAACTTTCAGTTCAATTCTTAAAATGCATTATACACATAAAATCAAATTAGACACAGAATTATATCATCGAAGTGCAAAAATGGTTAATTTGGTGTCGCTAAGTCTATGAACTAAGACCTAACATGATTATAGTCATGGCATAATCGGAAGAAATTGTGCAATGAATTCATTCGCAACTAAGAATAGATTGCATCGCTAATATTTCTCATTCTCGACATGCTCCAGTCAAAATATATCACAAGGGTCCATTATGTAAATAAACTCGATTGGAAATTCATTGGGGAAGATTCGCTGGATTACTTCACTAATAACTCAGAGGTACCAACATCCTGTAGAAACAATTAGATTAGTTGTTCTGCACCGTCATGTTGGTACAGGTGCTTGTCTATGCAGTAATAACCAATAATCCAATTCTGTATAAAAGTCATTGGTAAACTCCATTAAAAAAGTTATTCAGAATATAAATTATCGAGTTGAACATCCCCTGATGCATACGCTAAATACATATTTCATCCAATGGCAGTTGAAGCTAGCTTACGCAGGAGATGCAATATATTTGTGTTTCTTGATAGTCTGGCTGGTGTGCATCGGATACTATGTAAGGGTAACTTTAATTAAGAAGAGAAGGCTCTCTTTCCTCGAGCCGTCTAACCGTGAAATTCAACTATGGAAGCAACACTACAGCCGTTCCCTATACAAACTTGTCATGATGTTAATCATCGTGATGTTAGAAATTATGATAGTAATATCCGACCAAGCAAGTGTCTTCTACATTCCAGTTCATTTCTCACTCTACAGAAATGCATCAGAAAGCCTTAATAATGGCTCAGCCAATGCTAACTATCTTCACTGCATCGTGACGAATAAATTTGAAAAGATTGGAGTTGGCAAGTTCAGTTTCGTGCTTACAATCTATCTTTACATCATAACTACATACAGCTTGTGCCTGAAGCACTGTGCCTTTACTTACCAAGAAAAAGGCGATCAGAAGAAACACATTTCAAAAACAATCGCATGGGTAACAGTATGCACCTCAGTCATTGCTCTTATGCTCTCAAAGTACACCATTCTGATCGGCACATGTGTCTACACGGGCTTGATCATGTTAGGAGCAAGGCGTATGGTTCATAGTCATAAAATGCTGATCAGATCAATGAAGGCGAAGAGATGCGACATAATTTATGCTAGACGTGAGAATTCCTCTTTCGTGAAGAGAATCGACAGAGACATATGCCAAGTGAAAACCATTGGCGGATTCATCATAACCATCGGAATGATAAGAATAGTTGCAGGATTATTCGGTGGAGTTATCGGGAATATCCTGATTCCTATTCTGCGAAACCCTTGCTGGATTTCGCCGAAATTCGTTGCAATGCAGAAGCACATAGACGCTGTTACTGAAACAGGTGCACAGGTGGCCTTCATAGCTACCAGGCTAGTGAACCTCTTCTATGTCGTACTGATACTGATAGTGAATATCTACGTGGTGTATGTTAAACTATTCAGGAGGAGGAGCCAACTGCGTCGAATTGTGAACAAGAAGTACACTACTTATGGCAAACCATTGTCAAGACACTTACTGGCGTGATGATGGTAAAGCGTGAAAACTGCATACATTAATACTTGTATAATTGTTTCATTTAAAATGTATAAATGGACTAACTATAACTGATAATGTAATTTTGGAATTCATATATAATTATCTTAAAAACATTGCTGCCAAACTTGATTGTTTATGAAGCATGTGTATTAGCAGAGGCATTTAAGAGGAAGTAATGGGAGATCCGGGCGGAGGAGGGGTATAGGAAATGCATTCCCACCAGACTTTCATTTGTTTTAATAACCATTCCATTTCAGATCGATTTTATAGTTAAATATATCTACACTTCCTTTCTATGAAATATAGGGGTAGTGATATAAGTGCTCGTTATCATGAAAAGATGCATGATCCCACCGTTTAAAGTTTCTGGATGAAAGTAGGAAAAATGTCGGTCGACAGACCGATAGTGTAGCCAGTAAGTGATAGAAGACTAATATGTTATAGCTAGAAATTTCAATATTAGAGCTTTCTCAGTGTAAATTCCGAGCATTAAGTGCTCTTCTCCGCAGGCTAAATACTTATTTTTAAATTTGTACATTTTGATACATTATAATGTTATGTTACATACGTACGGATGTATAATACTCCCTTATATGTCAAGAGGGCATTTCCATATAGAAATGATCGTAATTAAGGATTGAATCAGACCTAGCTCTGGCCGCATCTTTCTTCTCCTTCATAGCGGCTCTGAGCACTTCCTGTCTCTGCTTCTCTATGAAGGAGTACCTCTCCCCGGATGTGTCCTGGTAGCGAGACACCACGTGTGTGGAGGGGAGGGAATCTGAGACAGTGTCGGGCGAAGAGGTAGCAGCTGTACTGGGCAGGCTGAACTAAGGAGAAGAATTGGGTATTCAGTACAGTATTAACAATCGTAGACTCAAATTGTATTTCCCTATACTCGAAACAATTATAATTTGAGGCACGGAGGGTCATACCTGTGGGTTAGCATTGATCCACTCAACGGCTTTCTCAACACTAATGTTATCGGTCTGAATCAGCGCCTGTGAAGCGAGCTCAGAGCTGTACCCCATTTCTAGCAGGGACACCAAAAGTCCTCCTCTTGGAACCGTCTTGTTGACAGCTGGAAGTGGAGTAGCGCCAGGGACAGTCGGAGTTGTGAACACATTCCCTCCACCAGACCCTCCCCCTCCCCCTCCTCCTCCCCCTCCTCCAGTGAGTTTCAGAGTTGTAAGCTGCGGGCTGGAGAGTGTAGACTGAGATTGCTGGTCGCTCAAGAGGGAAATGATTGGAGACATGTTGATTCCGAGTGGAAGTGAAATTACATTCCCGAGTTCATTCATCTGAAAACCGGCAACGATTAGTAGAAGTTGAGAAGGCTCGACATCCCAAACATATCTGTAAAGAATAATGACAGTCTGGTAATACATAATATTCTATTTGTATTGCCATTTTGTGAAACGACTGACTAGCAAGCGGTGACATATGTGCGGTTCTTATAATGCAAATCGGAAGTCTAGGCATAATGTAACTCGTCAAGTTTATATAACGGTGCCATAAGCCAGTGGTTCCCAACCTGGGGTCCATGGACCCCTTTGTGGTCCACAGAAGATATCAGGGGGATTCGAAATTTTGTATTACGGTTAATGGGAAGGGGTCCACAGAATATAGGAAAATTGCTTTAGCGGGTCCAAAGGTTGAAAACCGCTGGCATAAGCCAACTCTCTAGGTTGTCTGGAATATTCAATCTAACTCTATCAATTATAAATAAATCGCATAAGAATTCCATTTTCATTTGTACTTACTTTTTAAACTTAGCATTCGACAGTTTAATGCTTCGGAACTTCTCAGCATCAGGGTTGTCGGCTATCCTCTGTAAGATCCTGGATAGCATGTTAATGCATTCACGGGACACTTCTTGGTCAGGAAGAGACCGGATCTGCGAAATACAGATGCGAGCATCTTCCATATTCCTAAAAGCTAATTATGAAATAAGATAAGAAAAGGGTGTCAATAGAACCTGAAAAAATTAATCGAGATCTGATCATAGCTGAAATAATGACCAGCGTTCCCAATCAATATCATAATGAAAAAAAATCCCCCAATCCTACTACATTAAATACGTAGAAACAATTAAAATCATTTGCGTAACACTAATCCATAGAAACTAATAATACATTCATAAAAATATCCAAAGGTTTAATTAGAGTATAATTTTCCCTTTCATTAACATCTGGAAGAGTTCAGTGTCCAGAGAAACGTACTTGTTGTATCTTGGATCCAAGAAGAAAATGGGATCTGAGATATTGCTGACATCGAATCCTTCTCTCTCGAATCTTACCTTCTGGTACTTGAAGGTTGAAGTGAGATCAGGAGAAGCTATCTTCCGAATAAACAATGGGAGTGAGTAGGAGGGCAGAGAAGATCTCAACTTCACTAGGAAAGTATCCAACTCTTCCTCATCCAGCTCTACCATTCCCAAAGCGCCAGCCTTGCCCTCTGTCCCAGGAATGCTAACGCCATACACAATGACGTCACAATGGCCAACAATCGAAGTGATGATCGACTCTACCTCCCTTGTACTCACGTTTTCACCTTTCCACCGAAATGTGTCCCCCCTCCGGTCTACAAAGGTGACATAACCTAATTCATTGCGAGATAACACATCTCCTGAACGGAAGTAGCAGTCGCTTCTGCTCATTACATTTCTAACAACTTTCTTCGTCGTATCTTCTCTCGACAAGTACGGATTTCGCATTCTTTCCAATCCTTCTGCCACCAAGCCTAGACACTCACCAGGTTCGTTGTCCTCACAGCGAATGCACAGCCCATCAGGAGAACGTACCAGTTCTCCCGTCTCCTGGTTGATTCTTGCAAGAAAATTTCTATTGCATAACAATTTCAATCTGTCAAAAAAGTTCCAATTGCATAGTTTTGCTATGAAAAGAATCTCCCTGAATGATATCGGTTGAAATCCAACAAAACCAGGTTGCTGAGTAACGTTTATAAAGCTCCCATACCCTTCAGTGGATCCATAGAATTCTATTAGATTTTTGAGATTAAATCTTTCTTTGAATTCCGTCCATAGACAAGGCCTCAACCCATTTCCTATTGCAGTGGTAACCTTGTGTTTCCTGTCTGAGAGCTTATTTGGCTGAGCTAACAGGTATCTACACAACTCCCCTATGTACAACACAATTGTACAGTTGTAGGTAGCGCAGTCATCCCAAAATCTACTCGCACTGAATTTCTTTACTAACAAAGATTCACACCCATTGTTTACAACCATTCCGAATGCCAGCATTAGTGCACTGATATGGTACAAGGGGAGCGGAATGTACACGATATCTTTTGTAGTGCATTGTGCCAACATCGAAAAGCGATAACCTCCATTCAGAAAATATAGGTGACTGATAGGGCAGGCCTTTGGTAATCCAGTTGTGCCAGATGTGTAGGTGTAACATAGTGCTGTTGTTGCATCGGTGTTAGTGTTAGTAGGTTCCGTGTGAGGTGAACTTTTAGATTTGATAAGTATATCATTATCACAACCAACTTCTCCCCCCTTACTGAAGCAGTACAGCTCCAACCTGTCAACTAGATCCCCTTCAATCTGTTGGAGCTTACCACTGAGGTTGCAAGCTACTATTACAGCTCTGCAATGAGCGATCGTGATACAATGAACCCACTGCTTGCTGCTTAGATTGTGGTTAATCAGGGCGGCTGGGCATCCAAGTTTTGATAGAGCTAGAAGGATAACGATGAACTCGGGACAATTTTCCGATATAAGAGCTACTGACTCACCAACACTCACGCCTGAAGCCGCGGATAGGTAGTTAGCTACTTGATTAGCAACCAATGCAATGCGTTGGAATGTCCATTGCTCTTCTTCAAAGTGAATGGCAACCTTATTAGGATGTTCAGTCACATGTCTCTTCCAAACTTTGTGAAATGTCAACTTCTGATTGCGTATCTTCTTAGATCGTTCGATTACTTCCGATCCCTTTCTTACCCAATCAATATCCCTTGGAAGTGTATGTTTGAGCCGAAGAATGACAGGCCAACCTCCGAAAAGAATATAGGCACATGGGAAGTAGACCAGCACAGCCAGTGCACAGGAGGAAACCCATGCTAGTAAGATCCCAGCGATGATTGAGAGGCACAAACGGAAAACCATTTAGTTCATAGTCTTATTACTTACTAACAAACGGAGAGCCATTTAGCTCATATTACTTGCTAGTGACTACTGGGTGCTGGTATAATTATCACGTATTCGTTAGTAATACTTGGTGGTCTTTTAGAAACATTTAGAAATGTACCGTAGTACCTCAGTACATACACCAGTCAGGTAAAGGACTTTGTCATCATACACGTCTAAGTGTAAACGAGGGAGAGTAAAATCTGGAAAGTTGCACACAATTACAAACAGCTCACATAATTAATCTTATACTAATAACAAGTACTGCATATATATTTTAATTTCATATATTTAAAATATTTTAGCGCATGCGCTAAAATATTCGACACGACACGACACGACACGACACGACACGACACGACACGACACGACACAACACAACACGACACAACACGACACAACACAACACAACACAACACAACACTTTCCATGACATTTTACAAAATGCAATATGAAATATGAAATATAAGAAACACTACAGTGTTTTAGCGCATGCGCTAAAAGTAAAACAGCGCATGCGCTAAAGTAAAACAGCGCATGCGCTAAAATATTTTAAATACCTCTTTAATTTGGTCTACATAGTACGTATATACATTTTTTAAAAATTAGGTTACTTTTCTACTTGTAGAATCTTTTAGAAATTATTTAGTGTTCAGATAAGAGGGTTGCCACGGAAGTTTGTTGATGTCGGCTCGCAAACGACATGTACCAGACCCTCCCCCTCACCCCCCCGACCCCCCTGCCTCCAAAGAAACAGCAGACATCGAAGAGGAACGCTATCAGGAATGGCTGGCCAATGCAAGATTTGTGAAAAGACTTCTGAAAGCGATCTGTGCAATCCTTACAGCCTACTTGGTGCTGTTCATATGCTTAGGGCTGATAGTGGCGGCCTATTACGAGAGTAATCTTTCTAACAAAGTGACGAAAGGAAGTCCTGATCGCTGGTCACTCAACATGAACCAGCAGCTGGATGAGGGCGTGATGGAGCTGTTCCAGATATACGACTCAGATGCTAGCGAGTGTCTTGAGCCCTGGGAGTTCCAGTACATCGCTAAGCTGCTGAACGAGAAAGACGACGCCTTCAAGTTCAGAGAAGAGCTAGGAGAGGAGGACGGAGTGGTTGTGCATGCCGAGTACGTCCCCATCGATGTGAACTCCATGAAAACCTTCCAAGACGAGCAGACGTCCTACTTCCAGGGATTCCTGTCAGAGAAGAAGCACTTCACCGGACTCTTCACTTGGAGAGGTCCCGCCCGTTCCAATAGCACCTACAGTGCTCAAAACTTCCGCGCCTTCTTGCCCCCCGCTGATGGCTTGGAGGTGGGCACCCCTTACCGACTCATCTCGTCTATGTTCGGGGAAGACAGGGAAGAGATATACAACGCCAACCGCTACTACCCGCCCCAGCCCACGGGCCGCGACCTGTTCTTCTTCAAACTGCTGCAGCAGTTCCACGACAAAGCTTTTCTGCAGAACAGGTTCGGACCTAGAGGAGGTGTCGCTGTAATCCGCGCGCAATCGGGGTCATTTGTAGACATCGCATTCCGTATCCACGCAGAGTTCCAGATCAACGAACCCCCTCAGCTCCCTTTCTGGTACACCCCCGCCCACTTCACCGGTCACATCCTGATGGACACAGCCACGGACACAGTATATCAGTTCGAATTCGGAGTTCCGATCTCGCGTCGACTCAACGTGGACATGGAGTGGATCGTCTCTTCGGATGACATCGAGGGCGAGAAGATGGAGGTGGATATCGGGTACATCCCCTCCATGAAACTCTACATCAACCAAACGACAGAAGGACTGCCGACGTGGGAGAAAGAGATCTCGTTCGAGGAGGCAAGAGCCGATTTAGACAAGATCTTGTACCCGTTCAAGAAGATCCCCTACCTGGAGATCAGAGAGGCCGTGGAGACGGCCAAGGCGGAGGATAAACTGGTGCACTCCATTCTGATATGGGGTTCCCTGGACGACCAGTCGTGCTGAGGATCAGGACGCACCTTGCGAGACGGGCCCCTCGCAAGCGTCGCCGTCCAAGACACCCTCAAAGAGAACTTCATTTCCTCCTGGTCCCTCATGGTCTACATCCAGGACTTGATGGCTAACCAGACCGTGACAGAGGAGCACAGAGCCATCCTCGGCAAGTCCATGGCTGCCTACCAGTTCCCGGTGCAGAGCATGGTGATGCGTCCCGACACCGGAGAGATCCTGCGTGTCCTCAATGCTAACGAGATGATGGACTTCCAAGAGGACGAGTCAGCTCAGCACACGACTGACCCCCTCGCCATCGTATACAACAACTTCCTCATGGAAGGGATCCGTCTCGCTCGAGAAGAGAAGTCTCTCCCTAACCCTGATTCGCCAAATGCACCATAGCTTTTAACTGCTAATCACTAGACTAGTTTAATTTAGAGATAACCCTCTACACATCTGGCCAGGGCCCGGCCAGATCTATTTAGCTTTAACGTAATGGGAGCTGTAGCTAGCTGCCGTATGAGGTGCCCTTGTAAACCTTTGGTGAGGGGATACTGATCTTTGGAGCTAGCTGCACTCCAACTTTTTTGGTATACCATGTTCTTTCAGTTTTGATATTTTCTGGATAATCCCTATTATAAATAGAATATTTTAACTTTTCTTAATAATAGTAGCAGAGTTATATTAGTTTACTTGTGACTAGTCATTATGTCGAATATCAGTATAGAATCAGCTGATTCAGCTCCATTGTTACTTAAAAGCGTTCGGAATCTCAAAATTTTTCCATTGTAAGGGTAAATCAATTCGTAATGCTACTATATCTACATTCAGATCTACCTAGCAGTTTCAGATCTGTATGCGTGCACTCAAGAACTTATGGTTTACAGTTTATCCTTCTCTAGTCAGGAACGAGGTTGTTTCACTCAGGGAGATGGCGACTGCTTCTAAATCGTATGGTGAGAAGTTACAGAAGATAGGACTTCTGACACAGAAAGATGCTATCGCAATCGACGAAGAACTCTTCAGCACTTATCAATACTCGATAGAACAGGTGTTGGAGATAGCAGGTCTCAGTGTAGCACAGATTATAGCTGATAACTATCCCAAGAAAGCGGAGACAGATAAGGTGCTGATCTGTAACGGACCAGGGATGAACGGAGGAGATGGTTTTGTAGCAGCACGACACCTCCTCGCATTCGGACTCCATCCAGTCGTATTTTGTCCCAAGAGGGCAAATACGCCCATTTTGAATCGCGTTTCGAATCAGATTGCAGCGCATGGCATCCCTGTATTGGACGCACTGCCTTCTCCCGCTGAGATCTCAGCCGAGTACTCAGTAGTGCTGGACTGTTTGTTCGGATTCAGCTTCAAGCCTCCTGTCCGGAAGCCGTACGACGACATCCTGAGGAGTCTGGTGCAGGTTACGGCACCCATCGTGTCAGTTGATTTCCCCTCGGGCTGGCATTTGGAGAAAGGACCAGGAGAGGTCCCAGAGGATATGAAACTACAACCAGAGGCACTTATTTCCCTCATTTGCCCCAAATTAGGATCCGAGTTTTTCTGTGGAAAGCACCATTTTATTGCAATGAGGATTCTGCCTAAAGAACTGCTCAAGAAATTCGGTCTCGATCGCCCTACGTTCCCTGGAACTAAGGATTACGTGGAAGTCTAAATTGGACATTGGTATGTACACTCTTTAGATAATTTAAATATAGAATTTAAATTCATGATAAATGAAAGGTGGGAATGAAGTTGGTGATGTAGAGAATTTTATGATGTATATTTGTACCCATTTTAGTGAGTGCAGTATTCATATCTTTTCTCCAGATAATTGTAAGCATATTAAACCCCCATGATGACGTAATGATTTATTGAAAGAGTCACCATAGATCTGCACTCGTATACGAACTTCAATCTGACACATTGGCGGGGTGGTATCCAGGATTAAAAAATTCATGCATACAACCCAAAAACTAGCAGGAATATCAATTCAAGAGTGATTTCATTAGATTCCTCATGCGATGTCAAAGTTAGATGCGTTAACTACCTTGAACTCTCATGGGGAATCTAATAAACTTAACTCTTATTAATATTATTATATTTTACGATAATGGAGGCAAAAATGGAATTCCATTCATGACTCGATTAGTGCGAAAACCTTGCAGTATAGTTACTTGAAGAATGTTTGATAGATAAAACGAACAGAATATCACGTTTGTTACTGGTTATTGACTGGTTTCTCCAATTCAAAATAATCGGAAATACAGTTGAAGTAAAACTTATTAATTAATTAGTAATTTGGAACATACGTAGGTGTTTAATAATCTCATCAGTCTTATCTAGAACGAAATTATACACACAAATCTTAATGGTAAATATCAATTCATATACTTTCTTATATTGAAAAGTAGTAGAAATTACAGCCGTTTGCCCCGTCTTTCCAAGCCTTTACCATCCAGACATCCCACAATCCGCCGCGAATCCAAGTGAGTATAGTACAGCACAATGGAACTTATTGAACAATAACTGTACCCCAGACTATATTCACTTAATATCGCGGCACCTTTTATGGATGTTTGGATGGTAATTGCTTTGAAAGACAGAGAAACTGCTGTAATCCTAGATTTATTTTTGTGTTCTAAGCAGATTATTAGATAATTATATCATTGCTTGAAGCTCGATGCTCCCTGATACTTTATTAAAGATAAAAAGCAGGTGGTGGGATTCACTAGAACGGTGTCATCCAAAGCCATAATGCACTGCTGCGTGTTTATCTTAAAATTCAGATACGATCAAAATCATACCATCACGGTTTCAGGGTACTTGGAATGTATAAAAGTAAGTGAAATATTCGTAAATGGATAGCCTTTAGTGTATTTATTTGTTCATCACTATACTTTTATATGTTTATAATATTCTAATTTAGAGATTCTATACTACTAAAGCGTTAAGGTTAAATTACGCCAAAAAGACCGTTTGAAATTTGGAAAAAATCCACTTTTACAAAAAATGAATAATTTTGTACTAAAACCTCAAAAGGCCCCTGGGAGGCATTTTGGTCTAAAAAACCTCCCCAGGGGCCTATTAACTCGTTTTATAATAATGGAATCATTGGCCCCTTGTAAGCCCTACTATAGATACTATATTCCCATAGCTTAATAATCGGTGCATATTTACTTGTAAACTCGTTGTTATGATCGATTATATATAGAATCAATATATTCAGACGTATAAAGAGGCGTTTGGGAGCTCAAAGTAGTCATAGTTATTAATTAATAATTAGTAAACTAATAATGAGACATATACATTCGGGTCTGTAGGAACTTATGTTTTACAGTCTATCCTCCTCTAGTCAGGATCGAGGTTGTCTCATCGAGAGATATGGCGACTGTTTTTAAACCTTATAATGAGAACTTACATAAGATTGGGCTTCTGGAACAGAAAGATGCCGTCGCAATAGACAGGGAACTCTTCACCACCTATCAATACTCAGTAGACCAAGGGTTGGAGGTGTCAGGTATGAGTGTTGCGCAGATCATTGCTGACAACTATCCCAAGAAAGCGGAGACAGACAAGGTGCTGATCTGTAACGGACCAGGGATGAACGGAGGAGATGGTTTTGTAGCAGCACGACACCTCCTCGCATTCGGACTCCATCCAGTCGTATTTTGTCCCAAGAGGGCAAATACGCCTATTTTGAATCGCGTTTCGAATCAGATTGCAGCACACGGCATCCCTGTTTTGGACGCACTGCCTTCTCCCGCTGAGATCTCAGCCGAGTACTCAGTAGTGCTGGACTGTTTGTTCGGATTCAGCTTCAAGCCTCCTGTCCGGAAGCCGTACGACGACATCCTGAGGAGTCTGGTGCAGGTTACGGCACCCATCGTGTCAGTTGATTTCCCCTCGGGCTGGCATTTGGAGAAAGGACCAGGAGAGGTCCCAGAGGATATGAAACTACAACCAGAGGCACTTATTTCCCTCATTTGCCCCAAATTAGGATCAGAATTTTTCTGTGGAAAGCACCATTTTATTGCGGTAAGGTTTGTACCTAGAGAACTGCTCAATAAATTCGGTCTCGATCGACCTACGTTCCCTGGAACTAAGGATTACGTGGAAGTCTAAATTGGACATTGGTATGTACATTTTTGGTAAATTTAGATTTACATTTTGTTTTCGAGTAGATTGTCATTTGTTGTTACTTGCCATTTATTTATAGAAAAACGCTATATTTTTATTGTGTTTTTGTTTGTTTGTTTGAAAATGAAGTCATATGATATACATTTTAATACTTTGTTCCTGAGCAAATGAAGTAGATAAAATAGCATGACAACCTTATTGTTCTGGAATCAATTTTTTTTCACATCCAATCGAAACCATAAGGTAAAGCTGGTAATGTGCAAATATTTTAGTTCAAGTTACGTATATGCCTCAGACTTAGACAGATTAATGTTAAATAATTCACAGTTCTTTGCCAATTTTCAACGAATTCGTTGACTCAGGATCATTCCCGTACATCTAGCACAAGTGTTAATGAGCTGAAGTAGATCATGCTGCACTACCACACTAATTGGCTTTCACTTGACTCAATTAGAGTTGAGATTTTTAACTAAGGTTGCATATTTGAATCATCCTTGATTTAACCTTCACATACCAATAATATCAAATTATCCTTGCTATAGATACCAAAATCCCGCCTCGCTATGTTCACTTTAACCCTTTGGTTTAGAGATAGTATGCAAGCGTTAGGACTATCCTCTCTGCAAGCTATGCTTCCTGAGAAGTATGCAAGCATCCACTGCAGCATACATACATAATGTACATGCATAATATATGTAGTAATTCTGAACGTTGCTTATAATTCCAATTGAGATATTATTTACATACCTTTGGCACTACATATGAATTTCAAGATAAGTTACATATTCATTTTTTACGTTACATGCTTATGTATTGAGTCAATAGGATCAGTGAGGTTGTTTTTCTACAACAATCTCCCTTATACCCCACAAGAACTGGTTGAAATTGGAACTGGGTCTCTCTTCTATGCTGGAGAACTAGACCATGTCCCCGCATTCACATGTACATCTGGCAGCAATAATACAGTGATTTGGTATGACTCAACCGGGAAAGAAGTATCGACTGGAAATGGGAGTGGAAATGCATTATATTGGACGGGTTTAAGTTGGAATAAAACATTGCATATAACCAACAATACAGGTGGTAGTCTGTTGAACGAACTCAGTGACGGAAATAATTTTACATGCCAAGTAAACGAAACGAACGATTCGAAGGTGATAGGTATTTATTACATAAGGTCCCTTCCAGACCCTGAAAACAGCAGTGTGCCGTTTAATGCCAAGGGGTTTCGTTTGTTCTCCAATGACACACCGCCTACAGTCCATGAATTCACACTTCAGAGAGGTTCTTTCGCGATAGATAGAAACACGATTAGTAAAGTTCAGTCGCTACTACCTGCAAATCTCTCATTCGCACCTGCTCTGACAAATCGAGATTCTCGAACCACCGCTTCGACTATATATAATCCACAGTTTAACACGAGCTCAATTTGTCAAATTGTGGGCCAAGATTTGTTTGATTACGTCTACATTGGATTCTCAGATCAACCTTTTCTCCTCGCACAAGCAGATACAATAACTGATTATCCAACATTTCCTGATTCCTATTGCATCCGAAATGGAACAGTAGCGTTTAAGTACCGGATTGGATTGAATTCATCATCCATTCGGGTGGATTGTCCCTTAGTATTCAACGCACAATTCATTGATATCAATAATTTGAACTTACATATCAACACGAGTCAGAATTCTTTCCAAGCTAGTATTCAAACCGAAAAGAGGAGACTTTGGATTGATTTCACAGAACAAACCCCAGTAACTTTAAAATTTGACAGAGAGTATGTGTGTGAAGATAAGTATGAGAAGAGAGTATCATTCCAAGTACACGTGTTAGCTAATGGTCCCATTCAGGTGTATGACAGTGATGACAGCACGAGTGCAGCTCTGAATGATAGTAGCTACGTCCGGAGTCTGAATGGTATTCCTTCCACACTGTACTGTCTGTCTGGTGACGCTTCCACAGATGTTAAGTGGTACAGAGACACGGGAATGAACAGAAGTGCCTCTCAGAGTATTGAGTTGATAGATTCGACTGGAGATGTTTATCCCATTGCTCACTCATCAAGAATCGGTCGTAGTGATCTCACACTGAACGGAACCATAGCATCAGGTAGAGAAGGTTATTACTATTGTGGAGATGGTAAGAACCTGAGTCTTAAATTTGGAATATTCTCACAACCTCCCTTGGCTCCAATAACAACCATCCTTCCTAACATTTGTAACTTGCAAGTAATAATTGGTGAATATCCTCAGCTTTTGATTTGCGGAAATACAAATGCTCCTCATCCTCCTCCAACTTCTAACTGGATCGGTCCTTTGTATGCTGGAAATGCTTACTTATACACAGGCGCACTGCTAGAGGCGAACTCAGGAATATTTACATGTGTGACTTCGAACGTAGTTAGCTCATCTACTAGAACTGTATACATCGCAGTGTTCCCACCTCCTCCACGATTAATTGAGTCACATGTAGAAGTTGAAACCATTTTTGTTTCTAATTCATTCCAAATATCATGTGAGTTCAGCACATTCATGAATGTAACGCCATGCTTTTCAGTGGACTGGTATCACAATGGTTCACAGTTAAACGCCTCATCAATCAATACGACACTATATGAGAACACTCACACTGTAGAGAGCATTCTCTCCGTCCTCTCTCCCTCCCTGTCTCAGTCTGGCTACTACAGCTGTATAGCTAGAGTGGGAGGGAGTAGCACCACCAATATCACATCCTATGTCCCCATCTATCCAGTCTATCTTCCTGACTCCATCTCACTAACTGTAACTTCTCTAACTCACAAACGAGTTACTTTGTCATGGAATGCAACAGCCATGTTATCGCCACTGACTGAATCTTACACAATATTCTACAAACGTTCTGCTGATTCCACTTTCATGAATATTTCGAGCTTAAACACATCCTTAACAATATATGGTCTCAGTTCCAATACAGAGTATGAAGTATACGTGAATGCGAATAACCAGTTTGGCAGTCGTCGAGGTCCTAGTCTAGTTTTCCTAACTGAACGTATCCGTCTGTTCTTTACACGGAATGGAGAGGCTGTTCCATTCGTGTCTGGATCTATATTCCGAGGAGGCAATCAGATAAGAGAGGCTGTAACTGATTTTCACTGTGCACCCGACTCCTCTTCTCAACAGGTAACTTGGTATCAGCCTAATGGTGGTGTTATTCCGTTTGGAGTTTCATCAGTTTCCGGACTCCATCACACACTAGACAGCTCCACAGGAGTGAGTACCCTCCACACAATGAACTCTGTGACGCAGGAGAATGAGGGGAACAACTTCACTTGCATCATCTCTTCTTCTTCTCTCGTCCTAGGTAGATATCATTTTGGGATTTACCACGCAGAAGCAGAGAGTAGTGAGTTAAATGTTAACGGGGTGAGGCTGACAGATCCAGATGATCTGATCTACGAGTTTGTGTATCAGAATGGAGTGTTCGACTTTGATTACAGTCGAGTTTACAATGTGGAATGTCTAAGTTTGGTAGAGATGACTTCATATTGGCATTTTATACCATTTCTCATCTCTTCTACAAACATTTCAACTCTAGATGAGTTGTTGCCTGATGTGAGATTCGATCCTAATTCCTTATGTCAGTTAGTCCGTTGTGCTCCTTTCGTGCAATATGCCGTGTTCTCTAACCAGCCATTCCTTTTGAAGACTGATATTGATGTGGATATATTTTTTTCTCTAAAATGCATTCCTGACAACACAGTTGAATATACGTTTGAAATAGGTGACAGTTTGGACATCATTATTACATGTCCTCTTGTATTTGATGCCCGTTTCTTGGATATTTCTCCTAACGAGTTTGCATTGTTGAATACTAGTCTTGCATTAGGAAATCCTCGTAGGTTATGGGTAAACGGGACAATAACCAAAGCTAAGATCCATCATGACAGAGAGTATGTGTGTGAAGATAAGTATGAGAAGAGGGTATCATTCCGAGTACACGTGTTAGCTAATGGTCCCATTCAGGTGTATGACAGTGATGACAGCACGAGTGCAGCTCTGAATGATACTAGCTACGTCCGGAGTCTGAATGGTATTCCTTCCACACTGTACTGTCTGTCTGGTAACGCTTCCACAGATGTTAAGTGGTACAGAGACACGGGAATGAACAGAAGTGCCTCTCAGAGTATTGAGTTGATAGATTCGACTGGAGATGTTTATCCCATTGCTCGCTCATCAAGAATCGGTCGTAGTGATCTCACACTGAACGGAACCATAGCATCAGATAGAGAAGGTTATTACTATTGTGGAGATGGTAGCGATATATTTATTCGAATTGGCTTGTTTCGAAATATTCCTGTAGCACCAATTGCTCAGGTTTATCCGAACACATCTACATTAGAAATCGTGATCGGAGTTTCAGTTCCTATCTTGATATGCTATGCCAAAAATTTGGCATATCCACCTCCAACCATGTCCTGGACTTTGCATAATTCCGTAATTCTGAATGCTCCAATGCTAGATACTAATGTGTTGTTGGAAGTGGATTCTGGACTGTACAGCTGCAACACTTATAATATAATCGGATTTTCAACTTACACAGTCAATATAAGCATAGTTCCTCCTCCTCCGCGAGTGCTTAGCTATCAACTCCTGACTCCAGCGCCTCTCTTCACTGATTCTGCATTCCAAATATCATGTGAGTTCAGCACATTCATGAATGTAACGCCATGCTTTTCAGTGGACTGGTATCACAATGGTTCACAGTTAAACGCCTCATCAATCAATACGACACTATATGAGAACACTCACACTGTAGAGAGCATTCTCTCCGTCCTCTCTCCCTCCCTGTCTCAGTCTGGCTACTACAGCTGTATAGCTAGAGTGGGAGGGAGTAGCACCACCAATATCACATCCTATGTCCCCATCTATCCAGTCTATCTTCCTGACTCCATCTCATTAACTGTAACTTCTCTAACTCACAAACGAGTTACTTTGTCATGGAATGCAACAGCCATGTTATCGCCACTGACTGAATCTTACACAATATTCTACAAACGTTCTGCTGATTCCACTTTCATGAATATTTCGAGCTTAAACACATCCTTAACAATATACGGTCTCAGTTCCAATACAGAGTATGAAGTATACGTGAATGCGAGTAACCAGTTTGGCAGTCGTCGAGGTCCTAGTCTAGTTTTCCTAACTGAACGTATCCGTCTGTTCTTTACACGGAATGGAGAGGCTGTTCCATTCGTGTCTGGATCTATATTCCGAGGAGGCAATCAGATAAGAGAGGCTGTAACTGATTTTCACTGTGCACCCGACTCCTCTTCTCAACAGGTAACTTGGTATCAGCCTAATGGTGGTGTTATTCCGTTTGGAGATTCATCAGTTTCCGGACTCCATCACACCGTAGACAGCTCCACAGGAGTGAGTACCCTCCACACAATGAACTCTGTGACGCAGGAGAATGAGGGGAACAACTTCACTTGCATCATCTCTTCTTCTTCTCTCGTCCTAGGTAGATATCATTTTGGGATTTACCTCGCAGAAGTAGAGAGTAGTGTGTTCAATGTTAACGGGGTGAGGCTGACAGATCCAGATGATCTGATCTACGAGTTTGTGTATCAGAATGGAGTGTTCGACTTTGATTACAGTCGAGTTTACAATGTGGAATGTCTAAGTTTGGTAGAGATGACTTCCTATTGGCATTTTATACCATCTCTCATCTCTTCTACAAACATTTCAACTCTAGATGAGTTGTTGCCTGATGTGAGATTCGATCCTAATTCTTTATGTCAGTTAGTCCGTTGTGCTCCTTTCGTGCAATATGCCGTGTTCTCTAACCAGCCATTCCTTTTGAAGACTGCTATTCGTGTGGATATAATTTCTTCTATAGAATGCATTCCTGACAACACAGTTGAATATACGTTTGAAATAGGTGACAGTTTGGACATCATTATTACATGTCCTCTTGTATTTGATGCCCGTTTCTTGGATATTTCTCCTAACGAGTTTGCATTGTTGAATACTAGTCTTGCATTAGGAAATCCTCGTAGGTTATGGGTAAACGGGACAATAACCAAAGCTAAGATCCATCATGACAGAGAGTATGTGTGTGAAGATAAGTATGAGAAGAGGGTATCATTCCGAGTACACGTGTTAGCTAATGGTCCCATTCAGGTGTATGACAGTGATGACAGCACGAGTGCAGCTCTGAATGATACTAGCTACGTCCGGAGTCTGAATGGTATTCCTTCCACACTGTACTGTCTGTCTGGTAACGCTTCCACAGATGTTAAGTGGTACAGAGACACGGGAATGAACAGAAGTGCCTCTCAGAGTATTGAGTTGATAGATTCGACTGGAGATGTTTATCCCATTGCTCGCTCATCAAGAATCGGTCGTAGTGATCTCACACTGAACGGAACCATAGCATCAGATAGAGAAGGTTATTACTATTGTGGAGATGGTAAGAACCTGAGTCTTAAATTTGCAGTATTCTCACAACCTCCCTTACCTCCATCTGCGTTTATTATCCCCCAAGTTTCTGTTTTATACGTAACAGTCGGTTCCTACACCCCCACTGTCACATGTACGACAGATAACTCTCCTCACCCGCCTCCTATCGCTTACTGGCTCAATCAAATTAGTTATAACACTTCGCATCTGAATACTGCTGATTTACTTGAGAATAATTCAGGAGTATTTACCTGTGTTACTTCGAACGTTGTTGGGGAATCTTCAGCCGATATTGTCATACAGGTTATTCCTCCTCCTCCTATCCTCGTTAATCACAGCCTTATCACAGCTCGTCCGATCTATCAAAACGATTCTTTTGCAATATTTTGTGAATTTGCTACTTTTCTTAATATAACTTCAAACATCACTGTTTTCTGGTACCAAAATAGCTCTTTACTTCTCAATTCCTCTTCTACTTCGATAACTGAGTTTAGGAATGTAGGCAGAGTGCGGAGTGTTTTAACAGTTCGGAACTCTGTAGCTTCACAATCTGGCGCTTATACTTGCAGGTCACACGTTGGTGCAAGTCAAACTTCAAATTCTTCCGCCATATTTCTCATTTTCGATCAAACTCCTCCACCAACTTTAGATTATTTCTTCCTTCAAACTTCGGAAACTATTTTCTTCAGAAATCCACTCTCTTTCAGTTGTCAGTTTAGAACCTTTTCAAAGTTCTTGCCTCATCTCGTAATAGAATGGTACCATAATGAAACTCTAATTACAACTAGTAAAGATGTTCAAATTGTTGAGTCGTATCGAGTAGAATCCAGTTTGAGTACACTAACCGTCTCAAACTCAAACTATTCCCATTCAGGAGAATATTACTGTGCTGGGAATATATTGGGCGTCATTGCAAACTCATCAGCCATTTCTGTATCAGTCATTCCATTCGTTACTCTTTCAAATTCATCGATCGGCTCTCCTCAACAGCGCATCTACATTGAGGAATCCCTCTCACTGTTTTGCGAATTTTTTATCCTACCAAGTCTTGCACCCACTGTCTCAGTTACTTGGTTCCACAACAGCACACTTCTCAATACCTGCTGTAACTCTGGAATAACGATAAAGACCGATATCAACCAGTCTACAGGACTGGTTCGAGGCATCTTGGACGTCTCTACAGCTTATAACTGCCATGCAGGAGAGTACTATTGCATTGCTCGATCAAAACATGCGAATTCAACTGATTCAGAGGTCTATCGTGTTGCGTTTGATCCCAGTAAGTTATTTAATTATCTTTACTCTAACTACTACGTAGTGGTTACTATAATTCTTTCTAGTCCCTTATCAACAAAATATACAGAACCTGAGCGGTGCCTACAACAACGCACAACAATCCTACTCGGTAGACTGGCTTCTCTCCAATCCTCCAACAGCAGATGAGACCTTCACACTGGAAATAACAGTCATGACTCCAGACTCCTTCACATCTAGTCGGGGAGAGTTAGGGTGCGATTCAGCTTGTCAAGAATCGAACGCACTCTCTTATCCACTCAATCCTGCGGAGCCTGATTCGCAGTTCTTGGTGAAAGTGACCGTTACTAATCAATATGGACAATCCTCACAGGTAACTACCTTAAGGACCCGTTCTCTCCCTACAACAACCTGCTCAGTAACGACAGACATATCTCCTTCAACTGGAACGTCACGCAATGCTGATGAGTTCTCTCTCACTTCCTTATACTTACTAATTCCCATTGTTCTGGTCATAATGATCTCAGTCATGTGCAACTTGATTCAATGCGTCATGTGTCGCGCATATGCTAAGAAAGAGAGGAGGCGCATTCTCTCCCGCAGTCACGACCAGTTCGCAAGCGTTGAGATGATAGTGCGGGACACGATGCGAAGGCAGCAAACAGACAACGTGTACAGTAATAACACGGATGATGTCTACATTTCCGGTTCAGTCGTGTCAGTTGTGGATGACTTTGATACTTACACTCAAGAGTCGGGGTTCATCTATGCGGACGCGCCGGCTAGAGCCTACGACTTCACTGTGACTCATACACTCTGATTTGTGTCGATGTGAAGAGGGATTATGTCTCAGAATGTGAGTTTATTTATAGTTATCTACACTAAGAACTTTTGTCAGATATTATTTATTCATTATATCTATTAAGTTTTGTTATCATTTTATTTCGTATTTAATTATATGTTTGCTTATTTTAATTTATTTTGTCTCGCCATAATTTTAATTTAATTCATAAACTCAAATTAGTATTTATGTAAGATATAACATTAATTTACATTTAATTCAATTTATTGTTAATTAGAGGCAAAAGGCAACAAACAGAGAAACTATTTTTTCGCAATTGCATTATTTTGGGTGTTACTTTCATTTATTTTTATGTACATACCTAATAGTCTGGACTTTTAAGTCGCTTCATAAGAGACCAATGATTCTCTAAATGAGAAAATCATCTGAACTTTAACAGTCTTTCTTTAACGTTTATTAATATTAGAATAACATAAGTGTTATATCACTGCTCGGAATGATACCGGTACTAGCGAACAAGTACAGCCAGAAAATCGAGAGCACAGACTACCTGTGTGTTAGTGTAACTGACTGCACACGACTGTCTCTTCTCATCTCCCAATTCAGTCAGCTCCTACCCCTCCCTCCCAACCTATTCCACCTCAAGAGAGTTAAGTCATCTCACGACAAGAAGAGCTTTAGCATCCTCCTGGCATCCCCCTCACTGCTGTCTGCTGACACACCTCTATCAGGGGCGCTAGAGCACATCGTACCCTCTCTGTCTGCAGAACTCACTGACTCGCTAGGAGAAGTCAGCGTTGTTAGAGTTCCTGTGCGTAGGCCATTGACATCTGTACAGTGTCAAGAAGTGAAGGACATCTGGCCTTCAGTTGGTTCGCACTCTCCTCAGATTGAGAAACAACTCAATCAACCATTCTCTCCTAAAGAGCTCTCAGAAATGGAGGGTTACATGAGAGCAGCGTTGAGGGTTGCTACTGATCCAGGCCCTCCTGGCTCTCCTCCTATAGCTTCGGTGATTGTTGATCCGAGAACTAAGAAGATTTTAGCAGAGTTTCGCCATTTACCGAACTCACTAGACCACTCAGTGATACTCTGTATTCGCCAAATTGCAAAGACACAGGTGTGCACACCTGTTGAATCAAGATTCAAACGCAAGGCTGGAACAGATAATATTTCGACCGACAGCTACCTTTGCACAGGCCTTGAGTTGTACACAACACAGGAGCCATGTATTATGTGTTCTATGGCATTGGTGCATGCGCGGATCAATAAGGTCGTGTACGGGGCGGATAATAAAGAGATGGGGGGACTCGGAAGTTCGTATAAGATACACTGCCAGGAAGGAATCAACCATCACTTTCAGGTGTTTAGAGGACTGTTGAAAGTTGAATGTGAGCAGCTGTGGTGCTAGTGGAACCCATCAAACGGTTAGTTTCTATATTAGGTTAGCTCCCGTCATCGAAAATAAGATAAAACTGACACATTGCTTAATGAAAGAATATACACATAATCCCTGTGTATTTCCATACGTATATACTAATGCTTAAACATTTTAAAACATGTTTAACCACTTGCGTGGCATGGTTTGTGAACACTATGTGTCCGCAGAGTCGCCCTGCTGGCCCCTGAGGATATCAAATAATTCAGCATGCTTTAAACTTACAATTTTATTCATTTTTGTAGCAAAGTAATGGGGGCTCAGAGAGAGGGGCCCAGTTCCTCTCTCACTGAAGTGTCAAGGATACGACGCATGCACTATCACGAGTCTCATCTCACCTACTGGCTCACAGCTACCACTCTTGGAGACATGTTGTTCCACCTCAACTAATCACTGAGGAGGGCAGTAGCCATTATCAAGGTTGATCCGCCTTTGTGACATATGTCACAAGATACACCAATCCCCTATTTTTTTGACACTACACATGCTACAACCATCAGAATGATAGAATGATATCTTGTATTGTGAATTTAACTTAATGATCCTATCTAATCATTTATTTTAATTCATTTTAAAACTTATTATTAATAAGTCACATTCTGTATTCTTATTTTCAAAAATAAAGCTTGGAGGTTTAATCGGAAATAAAGATGGAAACGCATCCTTGTCTTATTAATGTATTACTTACTTTGTCAATTGTGAACGCATCCCCTGTGCAATATCATCAATCATTGTAGTCAGAGAGAATCGTGAAGTAAACCTGTCCTCATAAGTCATAACCACTCTTCATTCTGAATTTAAGCCTTCTTGCTCACACATTGCCGTTATTGTCTCGCTTGCAGGAGTCCATTACGGTATTCGTGACGTTTATATATTAATTTTAATTATTAACAACGTAGTTTTAAGTTATGGCAAGTGAGTGTACTGAGAAGTCAAAGGCTGAGAACTGTTCAGAAGATCTTCAGGAGAAGAGCGAGACAAATGGAATAGAATTGGAAGATGCAAACTCTCTTCCCGCTCCTTCAAAGCCAGTCTCCTTGGAGCTGCTAGCTCTCGTGTCTGAGTGGAGAATACAGCACGGTTTGAAGCATGACGATTATACCAGATATCGACGGTCCGTTGGGATCATATGATAGTAGAGTCTGTGACTGCGTTGCTATATCGCTTCTACCGTCTAGATACTGTTCTCGTAAACTAACGCGCACTCGGCGTACACTGCACTGTCAGTGCACACAGAAGAGGAAGTATAGGCCTGCTACTGTCCTCGCCTCTGCTGATGTCACGGAAGAGAAACAGCTGTTTGTATGCCTGGTGTGTGCTGAGAGGTGTTGGAGCCATGCTCTCGAGTTGAAAGCAACAGCTGCCCAAGAAGCTAGACACAAACACAGGTATCACTGTGTAGATAACACTCTGTATTAAAACACATTCTTACTCGCGTATCACTATCGTAGATTGTTGAGGAAGCTCCGAAAAGCTGTGAAATTCGCAGAAGAGCTGTGTCAACTGACGGATTCCAACAGAACGGATGCTCGATCAAAGCTTGAGACATCTGCCTATAGGGACTGGCTAGCTGGGACTCTGTCCTTAGAGAATTTGGAGTGGAGTCAAGCTCTGCACTGTTTCTCCAGCTGTAAGGCAGTCTACGAGCAGTTGAGTGCGGTAGTGCCCCCAGCCCAGCAGGTAGGCTACGGCTAGATAGAGGAACTTTGTTGCTAAAGGATTTCAGTAAAATGTTTTGGCATTCTAAAACTTGGTTAATTAGACGCATATTATGTGCAGGAGTACGTATCTAGGGTTGCTACCAGGACAAGGCATCACAGCTGGAGCCCAGTCTCCGCTACTGCCGCTACAATCTCCAGCTGGGGAGCGAGGGAGAGGCTGACACGGACAGCACCCTGCTACAGCTGAGGAGCTCAGATCTCAGCGGACCGTTAGCGGATAAGATAGAAGAGGTGCTGAGGCAGACGAGAGAGAAAGCAGGCTCAGGAATCTCGGAAGTAAAGTGGTTAGGTAAGAACTGCTTAATGTTTTATGTGTAAATTCAGTGTATATGTTATCATGTATGCTTTGTAGGTAAGAGTGTGCCAGTTCGTTCTGATCGGGTTCATGGAGCGATCCGGCGCGTGGAAGAGGGGGGTGCGGAGGTGGAGAAGGTGGAAGGGAGGGAGGCTAAACTGAAACTCTACTCCAAGCTGCTACTGGACTGCCAGGAGGCCGTGCAGAGCTTGAAGGACGAGATTGGGATTGAGAAGCAGTCTAAGCAGCACCGAGATAAGGATTTGAGACTAGAGCAGCTAGGGAGGCTAGGTACGCTGTCCTAAGTATATAAACATAATCTTATCCCCATTAATCGTCTCTGCCACCATTCTCTCAGTGGACTACATCACGTATCTCAAGTTGACTCACAGCACCGCTCGCAGCATGCTGGTTCTGCAGCAGCTGACCAGACCGGAGAGAGGAGAAGCGGGAGGGAGACCGGACGAGCTAGTTCGTCTGTACGACATTCTGCTGCAGAACAACGGGGACCTGATGGCAGTGCCTGGGGTGGAGGGGATGATGGGGCAGCAGCTAGCAGTGAGGCGTACTGAGTTCCAGGTTGCTCATTCTTTATTGAAACTGTTAATATATAAATAAAGTTACACAGATAGAGCCTTGTCGTCTCGTTACCCACACGACTGTACCACATTGTCCGTCCCTTAGGGGTACCGCTGTTTCTACCTGGCCGAGGTCTATCTTACCGCCGGCCGGCTGAGCGAGGGCCTCGCCCTTCTGGAGAAGTCAGCGAGGTACGTGGGACAGCTGGAGACGGAGTGCCAGGTGCAAGAGGACCCGAGGGCTTCTGAGGTGTCTGAAGAGGCGCGACAGCTGAACGGAGAAATCCGCACCAAACGGTGTGCTGCTCTCGCGACTTTATGTCTGGGGAGCAGTGCGGGGGATGTCCTGACCACACCCTCGCGTCCTAGCGGGCCAATAGCCGACTCTCTGGAGGACTATATCGTGTTGGATGCGAGCGAGAAGCTAGAAGACCTACAGCTGGTGTCCTTTCCCCCCGAATACCGGCCTGCCTCCTGCAAGCCTTACTTCTTCGATCTGGCGCTCAGCCATGTCGGGTTTCCAGACTTGGAACAACATTACTCCAAGAAGGGAGGGGTGCTTAGCTCGCTGTTCAAAGGGTTCTGGTCTTCTTAGAGGACTCCCGATTCACTTAGCTCATTGCTGTTAGCCTCTCTGCTCAGATTGTGGTGTAAGCTTATCTTTCTATAATATATTTATCTTACTTGTAGTAATAGAGCACACCTTCAGCTGTCATCATATGGGGGAAATAATGGTACCTCAGAATCTAGGCAGAACCTATCGTGTAAATTTTGTTTGATTTGCCATACGTTACCATCATTTTAGCATTTTAAAACACCTTTGACATAATTTTGGATTTTTTCGCTTGTCACTTAATGGTTGATGTGCTCTTGGCGACTAACTTGGGCTGAAGAGAATCTGAATTTATCTGTTTGCACAAAATCGGTTAAATTAGATATTCTAGCTTAAATCCCATAATTAAAGTAATCAGGAAATGCGATTGAACTTTTGATTAAAATTGATTTTTGATAAAAGTTAAAATTAGAAAGATTGATAGAATGGTAGAGGGAGAAAAAGAGGACTTCTACACCTTGGGGGATTTTAAAGGCGAGGTAAGAATTCGCCTTGATCGCACTTAAATGGAAAAGATGGCTTTACTTTTAAGTGAATTAGGATTCATTTGATGTTGTCAAGAACAGATTCTCGAATGGATTGGAAATTATGAAGTGTATCTACGACTTCTTCTTGGTGAGTTATTTCTTCTAATCATTCATAGTCAGGTTTGATCTGAACATTCCATTCTAGCAATTAGCTGGCTTGGAGGAATCGTTCGCACATGGAATGCAGAAACTTCTGAGAAGCGCCTCTTACACCTTACACTCGAATACCCTAATGCAGTGGTTGGGGCAAGATCCGTATGAAGAGACAGGGTCTGTTGTACTCTGTTCCAATACGGATCAGTTTGTTTTGTATTGAATATTACGTTATTTATGTATATTTATATATATTACTTAGTTCTTTGAGAGACGCCTGGATGTTAATTGGAGACTGCCTCTCTCTGACTGCCAAACACCATCTCGAAAAGGTTTACGTTATGGATAATCAAATTATATTTACAAGCGCGCTTCGCTTGCTTGCGCTGCGCGGCTGGCGGACACAAAGTGTCCGCCGGAGGTGCCCTTCGGGCGCCTGTGGTCACCATTGATTAATTATATGGGAGATAACATCTCTAAATACGTCTGCCCTACTGTTATAATCGATATCACACGAAAAATCATCAAAATGATCAATTTTAAAAATTTTTGATGAGTAAAGATGACGTCATAACAAAGTAATTAGTCATCATTTTTGATGATAGTTGCATCATATGTGAGGTATATTAGTATACATATTTTATTAAAATTTCAGCCTTCTATCTCCTCGAATAACTGTATTGCTTAACTTTTAAAAATGTGACAATGACGTCATAATTCCATGATGAGTCGACATTTTGCTCTGAGCTCAGAACAACGAAAAGACTCCCACATGCAAAAAATCAGCTTTCTGTGCTTGGCAGTTTCTTCAATCAATTCGTTACAGATATAGATATATACAAGCACGCTTCGCTTGCTTGCGCTGCGCCTGCGCAGCTTGCGGACACTGTGTGTCCGCAGAGTCGCCCTGCGGGCGCCTGGAATGACTCAATCTAACATATTTAGGGAATTTTTTCCTTTATATAAATATTGTCAACAAAGGTCAACGAATAATTTCTCAAATGCATCCAAAAATATAATATTCGAAATCTAGAGCACTAAAAACCCCATGTCAACCGTTGGAAGCTAGTCTCTAGCCCATTTTTGTAGTTTGTTTACTTTATGTATCTATTGTAAACAAAGTTAAACAAATCAATCATCAAATTTACTCGCAAATATGATATTCGAAATCTACAACCCTGAAAACCAGATGTCAATCGTTGAAAGCAAGTTTCTAGCATATTTTTGAGATTTGTTTACTTTATGTATCTATTGTAAACAAAAGTAAAAAATTGATCATCAAATTTTCTTGAAAATATGATATTCGAAATCTACACCCCTGAAAACCCCATGTCAACCGTTGGAAGCAAGTCTCTAGCATATTTTCGAGATTTGTTTACTTTATGTATCTATTGTAAACAAAAGTAAACAAATAATTTATCATATCGATCTGAAAATATGATATTCGAAACCTACACCCCTAAAACCCCATTTCAACCGTTGGAAGCTAGTCTTTAGCATATTTTTGAGATTTGTTTACTTTATGTATCTATTGTAAACAAAAGTAAACAAATAATTTATCATATTGATCTGAAAATATGATATTCGAAATCTACACTCCTAAAAACCCCATGTCAACCATTGGAAGCTAGTCTCTAGCATAATTTTCAAAATTCGTCAAATGGTGTTAAAAAAAATACACACAACCTTTTTTATTGCTTATATTGTATAATAATTGTATAATAATTATATAATTATTATATAATAATTATATAATAATTATATAATAATTATATAATAATTATATAATTATTATATAATAATTATATAATAATTATATAATTATTATATAATAATTATACAATTATTATATAATTATTATATAATGTAATGGAGTAGGACCCTCTGGTAGAGTTCATTCAGCCCCTCCCATCCAGGAAGTGATTGATGCAGGAGGAGGAGAATACAATGCAATTGAGAATCACGCACCTAAATTGACTGGGAAGCTCTTCGTATGGTTTGGGAGATTTATGTGGACTCCATTCGGTCAGAAATGGTTACTTAGTAAAATTATGAAAAAAAACCCGGTTTTGGCTGCTAGAGAGCGTTACATGCCGGAAGCAGCGACCTTCTACCCCACACCTCCATTTGTCCCTTTCCCTGAACAAACTGGAGGTGATAGAGATGGGGGAGAGGAGAAGAGTAAGGAGGAGGAGATTGATAGTTTGCTGCACTCTGATTCTCATGAAGAGTCAGGAGGAGGAGAGTTCGTGTTCCCCAGTGTGATGGAGTATCTGCGTGGTTACAGGTGTGGAAGTGTGACACCGGAAGCAGTGGCAGAGCGTATCATTGAGAGTATTGGTGCATCCGAGTCCCTGTCTCCTCCTCTCCGCGCCTTTGTCCAGTGGAACGAGTCTGAAATCCGTAAACAGGCTGCAGAGTCGACACGTCGGTATAAGGAGGAGGACAACATCCGTCCATTGGAAGGGGTGCCTATTGCTGTGAAGGAACATTTCCTTACCAACCCATATGAACTTCGAATCGGTTGCAATTTTATCCCTACATGTGCACATAGTTTGGATGGTAGCGATGAGAGTGAATCAGTGTCGATGATGAGGAGAGCAGGCGCTATCATAGTGGGAGTAGCTAACATACATGATAATGGGATAGGAGGTACTGGCTCCAACCCTAACCAACTCCATCTAACAGCTCGCAACCCATATGATCTGCACAGGTACCCCGGGGGGAGCAGTAGCGGGTCTGGGTCTGCAGTTGCTTCTGGACTTGTACCTCTCGCACTCGGAACTGATGGAGGTGGATCTGTCCGAATTCCAGCCTCCCTCTGCGATTGTTGCGCTGTAGGCTGTCATTGTTAACAATAACTTATATAGTTGTCTCAATTATATTATAGTGTTTAACAATAAAAAAGGTTATGTGTATATTTTCACACCTTTATATACACATTTTCACACGATTTGATGAATTTTGAAAATTATGCTAGAGACTAGCTTCCAACGATTCACATGGGGTTTTTAGGGATGTAGATTTCGAATATCATATTTTCAGATCGATATGATAAATTATTTGTTTACTTTTGTTTACAATGGATACATATATTAAACAAATCACAAAAATAGGCTAAAGACTAGCTTCCAACGGTTGAAATAGGGTTTTTAGGGGTGTAGAATTCGAATATCATATTTTCAGATCGATATGGTACAGTCACCTCTCTTATCCGGAACTCAAATTTTGATCACCTCTAAGTTCCAGGGCCTTATTCACTAAGAAAACTTAAGATTTGCTTAACTTTTGAATCTTCAAAATTAGAAGAGATTTTTAAAGAATTCAAATAGATTGCATACTCTATTAATTTTAAGTGGTACAATTGAAATGCTTGACAAAATTTGACTCATTTGTTAAACTTTTCAGAAAACGTAATATTTTAAGTTAAGTATGACGTCATAATACTTAAGTATGACATCACGAATATTTCGAGAGTGACTTGGAATATTTCCAGTATTTAGGTAGTTTATATTTCTATTGGTATCATTGAACATCTATTTACCCAAATCGTAATGCAACTCTTCAAAATTTCCACTATATAAAGTTATATAAAGTTAAGCAAATCTTAAGTTTTCTTAGTGAATAAGGCCCCAGGCACTAGATATTGTTTAAACTCACCCATTATACAAATTGACAGTTTTAACACTACAAGCGCGCTTCGCGCTTGCTTGCGCTGCGCGGCTGGCGGACACTTTGTGTCCGCCGGAGGCTCCCTTCGGTCGCCTGGAGTCACATTGGTTAATTATAAGGGAGATAACATCTCTAAATATGTCTGTCCTACTGTGCTAATCGATATCACTCGAAAAATCACCAAATTTGTGAATTTTTTTTAAAAATTTTTTTGATGCGTAATGATGACGTCATAACAAAGTGATGAGTCATCATTTTTTGATAATAGTTGCATCATATGTGAGGTATGTTAGTACACAGATTCTATTAAAATTTCAGCCTTCTATCTCCTATAATGGCTGAGTTATGCCCGAATAACTGTGTTGCTTAACTTTTAAAAATGTGACAATGACGTCATAATTCCATGATGAGTCGACATTTTGCTCTGAACTCAGAACTTACTGGAGCCATAGCCAAAAGACTCCCACATGCCAAAAATCAGCCTTCTGCGCCCGGCAGTTTCTTCAATCAATTCGTTACAGATATATATATATATATATATATATATAATCATCGAGTTTTAATAGTAAGGATAAACTGCTATTCAAGTTGATTTCTGAGTTATGGGCACCTCTCTTATCCGGGCACCCTCCGGTCCGGCACTGCCCGGATAAGAGAGGTTCGAGTGTATATATATATACACACATTAATCGAGTTTTAATAGTAAGGATTTAGATTATATGATAAATTAACATTGGCGAAACAGCATTTTGGAGTGATACACACCTAGATTGAATAAAATATTTAGATTCTTGAAACTGACATAATAATATTCCTTTTATAACTTCATTTATCGTAGTTGCCTCGATCTTCAAATGCTAGCATAAATAGTCTTACCTACGACTCTTCATTTTGAGTTTCATTGTAGGCATACCTCTTGAAGCAGTCCGTCGCTGAACCTCTCTCAGAAGCAAAACAAGGATTCGATGATATCAAAAAGCAGGTGTGCATTGGAGTCGTAGTGTAATGATTTTGCGAATTGCGATGGTAGATCTCTAGTATCTACGTCCCAACGTTTTTGTTACATTTAAAACCAGAAACATCCACGCTTCATCTCATTCTGGAGTCTTACTACAGAATTATCACTTGTTAATTCCACCGAATGATGTATTTTACTTTTGTAAGCAAAAGATCAGCAGATCTTTATGTCTATCCTATTAGAATTTGAAAGAAACCAAATTTTCTTCAATTCGAAAACTTCGGAATCAGTTGAAAGCAGTAAGTTGTATATTTAATCATTTAAAACTATTTTAAAATTTCGACTCATTTTGAGAAGACAATCTTTTTCCCAGTTTTAATTTAGGCTCAGAATAGGTTCGTATCTAGTATATATATAATATTCTCAAAACATTATCAACTCGTTCTTTTGAAGCTTTAAATATGAAATTAGTTTTAAATTATTATGAACTTGAATGAATGAGTCGGAATCCTGCATTTATCGGTTAGGAGGAGTTGAAATTGGATGGAATTATCGCAGAGGTCAACAAACTGAACTCACAACCGGACTCAACACGGTAATACATTCGTATCTAACTATGCACTCAAATGTGCTTAAGTAGTAGTATAGAATAGTTTAATTCATTGCCTACTATTTCTCTACTTTTTCCAAAGAAAGAACGGGAAATTTGGCAAACAAAGGTTCTTCTAAGGTTTGTGCAATTTACAACTCCCATATGTGTGGCCGTATTTTAATAATACTGTCCTGTATTTCCAGATTGAAGATCAACTAAAGACATTAGATACTCAGATCATGGAACAAAAACAGCTGTTAGTTTTCATCGATTATCATTGTCCTATTCAGAGGTTGCAAGCTCTAAACTTTCTCCCTCAGCTAAAGTATCTAAATATTTTCTTGTTAGATGCTCAAAGCTGAGTGGAGAGTTTAAATTCGCAGAACGAGGGATGAATCTACAGCTTGAATATACGTATAATGTAAGTGCTGCAAGTTGTTTGAATAATTTTGGCTACAAATATTTAATATTTCTCTTATAGACAGTACATGATTCAGAGTGTCGTAGAATATCAAGAATTAGATCTTCTCTAATCGAGTTTGCCAAGTAAGTGTATGGCACTAATCCCTAGGATTCTAGCAGAAACTTAATTAATAAGTATATTTTTCTATTTTAAAACTCTGGAGCTGTACTCTCGGTCGGTCGACCGGCTTTTTCTTCTTAACGGTAGTATTTCAAAAATTCATTTTACGAAGATTAATGGCAGATATCTCGGATGGATTATTTGATAACTTTGTTGGTAGAGTCTACTCGAACACTGGTCCCGTATACCTACAATACTGTCAGAAGTTAGCTTTTCGTATGCAGGAGATTGATGCAGATAGAGACATCCACGAGTTTGTGCTAGCCAATGAAAAATTGATGTTTTCAAAATACCCAAAATTTGAAGATTCAGAGGTATAGAGCACTTTACTGAGAATTCTCAATGATTGCTATTCTATTCCTGAAATGCTGATAATCTTATTTTGATTAGGAAATGCAATTTGGGAGAGCAGAAAAGAATAGCATCGGAGTAGATTATTCTCAGTCAATTCGAAAAAATGCTCCTCACCCTTTATCTCGAAAAGGCGATTCACCTGAGAAAGTTGCTAACACCCCAAACATTATTTCCAAGAAGCCATCACCACCCAAAACTCTCGACACCACTTCGCCTGTGAAGCAATCTAAGCTCAGCAACACTCCCATTTCACCGATTGATCCTTCTCCTCAGGTGGAAGTTGAATCAGATATTGCGCCGAAGGTCACTCCTCCGATTATACCAACTAAACATCCAAGGACAGCTGGTAAACTGAAAGAAAAAGAAACTAGAGAGAATACACCAACTGTTCATATGTCTTCTCAGCATTGCAACGATAAGAATAAGATAGATAATCCAACTGTCCCCACTCCCTACCCAGCTCTACCCATTGTACACAGAGAGAAGAAAGGCCAGTCAAGCTTAACCGAAAGTTAGTCTAAAATAGATAATAATGTCATATCTACTACTTACCAAGGAACATAATTATAATTATGCTGTATCATGTCTAGTCGTCTCAATGCAAGAGAAACTTATTCGGATGAGCGAGGCTAACGACTACTACAAGATCATCGGAGGGGGAGCAGATGATGGGTTAGAGCATTTGGAAGAGCTGCGGCGTAGCATCACGAAGAAATTACATCCAGACCAATTCGCTGGGAAACCTGAACTTCAGCAGAGGTATTCAACACAATAAAATACAACGTGCTGTGTATTGGTAGATTTGATTTTATGATCATGTCTTCTTAGAGCAACTCAAAAGCTCAGCTACTTGAACACCATATTTACCGACGTTCTTGGGAAAGAAGAAACACGGAGAATTTACAATATCCTCTGCCAGTACCGTAAGGTAAGGAGCTTCATCTCGTTTATATGTTCACAAAAGCGTGCAATCTCTACTGGACCACAGCAGTTCGGTACTTTGAGGTGCACTGCGTTTTTTGTTCATTGATATCTATATCTCTGTAGGCATACTCCCAGATAACCTCACAAGATATGAATTCTCTCAATGTAGCAATGGATAAGTTCCAAAAAATATATAAATTCTTTAAGAAGCAAGAAGTCCCAATCCAACTCATTCAAGAGGTAGAGATGGCTCTCAAGCTTCTCAACGCATGTATCAAAAAAGCGGAGTAGCTCATTAATCTGGTCGATGTGTTCATCTGTTATTTCCGAGGTTGTACATGTGTGTAAATATCGCATTGTGGATGCTAGGTTATTTTTATGTTGGGTTAATTCAATCTCGGATTGTGTTTTACTTTATTAACGTTTTCTTGAATGTCTATTATGGTGCTATAATTCCTGCAAATTAAAACGTTGTGTGTGTTTAAAATCATAGGTAGTAATTTTGTGTTGTAATTATAGTGAAGCGAATTAGGTCCTATTTAATGAATATTTCTGAAGCTGTCGTGAGTGGAGAGAGCGAGGAAGTTCTCCCTGATATCGCAGGAGAACTGCTCACCGCATACAATGCTCAGGACGTTGCAATTAAAAAGAAGCAACAGCTCATCAAAGAGACAAATGAAGAGATTGTAAAGGAGAGTGTGCGATGTCGCGAACTGGAGAGCGAGCTCGCTTCCCTCAACAGGAAGATTTATTGCGCAATCGAGGATGGTAAGGGGTACGAGGCGAAATGTGCTGAGTTGTGGGAGGAAGTGAATAAGTCACTGAAGAGGAAGCTTGAATTGTCCAGCAAACTGAGAGATATCAAACACGAACTTGATGAGAAGAAGAGAGCTTATGAGAAATATGGGAATATAATGTGGGAGTATGGAGAGAGTGAGAGTGTAGTTGAGAAGAAGAATGTTGTGTATAAATGCTTACAAGAGGCAAGAGTTGAATTTGAAGCTGTTTGTGATGAAGTTGAGGCAATTAGTGAAATGCAGTTTGAAGTTGAAATAGGTAAGCTACGAAATGGAATCCAGGAAGCTTTGGAGAGAAGAAACGAGGTAAAGATGAGGAACTCCCAGATGAGTGATAGGATTAGTGAGCTCGGGAATAGAATGGACAGCATTGAGAGAGAGAAGGACATCTACCTGAAACGGAACCAGGCACAGTTGAATCGGATGCAGAGGCAGCTGAAAGAAGTGAATCTGAGTCTAGAGAAGAAACAGGACCAACTGAGACATGTGTCAAGACAGAGACAGCTGATGAGAACGAAACAATGAGTATTCTACATAACTACATTACAACAAAAGTCTACTATCAGGATAATCTCTCAGTCACATCACTAGTATCAATTCCAAGTTTTCACTTCCCACTTCAGTATATACATATTTACATACTCGTGTAGCATACGTTCATACTCAACGTAAACCAAGTAAATTCGAATGTTAAGTTAGATATATAAGAACATTTTTCTTCGCTATAAATCAAATTAAAATAAAACTTTAGTACTTTCAATGGCACAGAATGAAGCCACACCTTCACCTCCTTCATTCGCCGTTCCAGTCAAATGCGTGTTGTCCCTGCCGGACATTGACAAGTGGCAGGAGTCATTAGGGTACCAAGACTTGATACTGTTCATCCAGCATGTGGGGAAGGCGGGTGAGAACAAAAAGACTTCAGACGAGTGTTCAATGTCTGCTGGAGTTACTAAAGTGGTAGAACTGCTACAACAACTCAGTAGCTGGGTGTCAGAAGTACCTCCAGAAGCCCACCCACAAAGGTTTGGAAATAAGGCATTCCGTGTTTGGCATACGCGTGTAAAGGACTCAGCGGCGTCCTTGATAAAGTCCCTCCTTCCTGAGTCGCTGCAGCCCGCACTCATGGAACTAGAGCCTTATCTGATCGACTCGTTCGGTAATGCCACGCGAATAGACTACGGCACTGGCCACGAGGCTTCCTTCACTATTTTCTTGCTCTGTCTCATGAAGTTAGGCGTGCTGTTGCAGTCAGATGCACAGGCAATCATCACAAGAATCTTCACCAAGTATCTAGACCTCATGAGGCTATTACAGGACACATATCGCTTGGAACCAGCCGGATCACAGGGGGTATGGGGGCTGGACGATTATCATTTCTTGACATTCTTATGGGGTGCTTGGCAACTGGTCGGACAGAAGATACTACTACCAGAATCGTTTCTTGATCCGCTTTTGTGTCACAGACTGGCACCTGATTATATGTTCTTTAGCTGTATTAGTTCGATCCATAAGACAAAGACTGGACCCTTTAGCGAGCATTCCAGCACGCTGTGGGGTATCAGTAACGTGCAAGAGTGGAGCAAAGTCAGCTCTGGACTACTCAAGATGTACAAAGCTGAAGTGTTGTCCAAGTTCCCTGTAATACAACACATTCCATTCGGAACTCTTTTCTCTTTCGAGAAAACGCCGGAGTGAGTCGCTAGGATGTATCAATTACAAGCATACGCGAGAATTTAACTGATGAATTTTTTGAAATTATTTGATTTGACCAGGATAATTGAATTAAATGAATGATTATTGAACTTGTAAATATGATGATATTCATCCTGCCACTTTAGTTTAGACAAGCGGGCTTCGCTTTCTTGCGCTGCGCGGCTTTCGGACACCATGTGTCCGCAGAGTCACCCTGAGGGCGCCTGGGGTATCAAAGAAACGGTTGATTGTTTTCTAATTCTCTACTAAAAACGTCATTTACGTGTCTACGGTGAATCATGAATTCAGAACTGGAGTCTATAATAAAAAGAATTCGAAATCTACACCCCTTAAAACTCCATGTCAACCGTTGAGAGCCAGTTTCTAGCATATTCTTGAGATTTATTTACAAATATGCGGTAGTATTGTAGTGCAAACTAATCACTTAGCATTTTTCTTTACATTGTCGATAGTCTTCTCACAGTCAATTTTCACGAAATTTCCTTCATGCTGAGCCCCCATGCTCCCCCTTAGCGCTGCCACTGGTGCTAGATCCATTTGAAACCAAATGAATTTGACCTACAACAATGCAAGAATTTCTAGAGTGTTATATATGAATAAATAACCACACTACAAATATGGGTTCTAATAAGAAATATATATATACTACAATATGGTATCCTTGTAAAGGGATGGTGAGCTACAGTTTATACGGGTACTGAGTCTAAGAGGCCTCCCTTCACTCTTATACCTCCGGTGTTACAACATCTCCATTCACTTCTTCATCGTCGCCTAAAATATTTTTCCACCCCACTCTAGTAGCCAACTTTTCTGCAAACGTCAACTTGTTATTAAAATCCTTAGTTAAGAACATTGTCACATTCTTTCGGGACCTTTTCACCCTACCATAGCCTCTTCTGCTATAATGTATGGTGTTATTTCGCGCCCAATTTAGGTCAAATGTCGGTGTGAGGTGGATACCAGGTAGGAACGTGTATTGTTTGTCAACAGTTATCATCCTCTCACGGTCGAGGTCATGACGAGTTAGCCCACTACTCAACGCTTCGAAGTAATCATCTAGGCCCAGTTTCTCCACATGTAAATAGAAGCACTCATCCGACTCTTCCAAAGGAGCTAGGAATGAGGGAGAGAATGAACTGTTCAGTTGTATCTTAGCCAACCCCTCCCAATCATCCGTCTCGAGGCCTTCGCTTGAAAACAGGTCTTCTTTATCCTTATTTGGGTAGACTAGTACGCGCTTAGTGTAGAATTCCTCGATTATCTGCGTGGCGATACGGATTGTAGAGTCAAGATCTTTCTTGATCATTCTAATCTTGTCAACGCTCACTGTTGGAGAATCCAAGCTGAAATCATCCCGTCTCTCTCCCATTTTCTTATTGAGAATCTCTCTCAATTGATTTTCCTGTGAGCTAATCCTACCAACACTTTTGTTTGTACTCTCCATGCCTCCATGATATCCCAGAGGTGCAAGTATGTTATTGATGAATTTTGAATACGTTTTTGATGGCTGGTTCAATAGATTCATCATGAAGTTCTGGTAAAGAGATAGTTCTAGGCTCTCCAGGTCGTACTCAAATTTAATGAGAGCTTGTGATGGGTGAATTTGGTAGTAATAATTCGTAGCTAGGCCTGGTCCTGAAATTCTTCTTGCAACGAAAGAATTTGTGATAGGAACGCGGCCCCTGGGCTTGATTACGACGACGTATATGAATAAATCCCACATGAAGCGTAGTGATCGCCTTAGGCACGCGATAAGAATCGTAAGGAGTGAAAATACGGGCATGAGAATGATGATTAGCAGTGATACGAGCAACTGTAGAAAGACTCGCACTCCCAGCTTGTAGACAACCAAGTAAAATAATGGGAATGCCTTGCCACCTGGATTCCTGTAGGTTCCATCTTCGTATTGGAAGTCATAGATTAAAGTGCGGAAGAGAATTATAATAATCGACAGGGCGACGTACCATATCGGGATTGTGATCACAAGGACGATGCCGGTTGCTGTTAATACCAAACATGCGGCAGGGAACACGAATGCAAATATGGTAGTCCCAAAAAACCCAAATATCACGTATAGGTAAAACCTGTTCAATAGTCTCGTCATATTCTTTGGGAGAAATCCAGTGTCAGGTTTTTGTTCGAATATCATCCGCCTCCTCATTATATTGCTCCACAAGGATCGCGAGAGAGTAACGAACGTATTTCCGAACTGATTCGGGTATACGTTACCAGTCGTGTAGTCAAGTTCATAGTTCGTAGGGTATTTGTACCACAAGAAGAGCGCACTTAGACTGAAAGGGCCTTTCAAGACCATCCCGACAAGTATGATAAAAAAGAAGTTTAGGAACCAGGTATAGAATGAAACGAAATATTTGCTCAATCTCCATCCTGCGTATTTGCTTGTTACAGTAATCACCTGCTTCTTAGTCATAGAGAATAGAATCGGACTGTTTCGCTTATGAGTAGTATTCTCCACCATTTGAATGTCCGTTTTCCTTTTCCCTGTTTCGAGATGAGTTACAATATAATTAGTTGGTTTCCAAATTATTTTCCCAAAATTACTTTCGACTGTTGTATAATTGTTCTTGGCTAGTCTAGCTATCGTTTCAGGAAGAGAGTTATGAAACTCCTCGGCGCGTTGGATGAAGTATGTCCATTCTGGACCAATAGCTTCATTCTCACCTAACTTCTGAATGACATTTTGGAACGAGTTTTCATTTCGTTCTGAGACTTTTCTTGCTTCTTCCACCTTTTCGGTTAACCATACATTGCATTTGGATCTAATTGTGTGTGTCTCAACGAGTGAGTCATGCGTGTCATTGAGAAATGTACGTATCCTCTCTTCTTGGTTCATTAGCTCTTCTCGAATAATTGACAAACCTCTCAAGTAGGTTTCGATTACTTCATCTTCTTTCTCAGGAAATGTCAGACTCCTACTCGCATTCTCTCTTAGCGATGATATAAGTGTGGTCAGGTATTCGGTATCGAATGCTCTTTGTATGGTTTCAATGATTTCATTGTCAGTCATTCCATTTTCTCGATGCTCCTTTATCAACCTCTGGACATGTCTTGGAGGATAGTTAGATTTCACAAGCTCTGCTACAGTAGCGAATGTTCTTTCTTCGCTCACTCCAATCCAACTTGGTGAAACGGCGAACAAGTTGATTTTATCTCCGTTCGTGTGTGAATACAAGTTGGGAGCTTTATTTTCCAATTCTCGCCGACGTTCATTGCTCAATGGGAGTGAATGAAGAGTTGTATTAATTTTAAAAAGATCGACCTTAAAAGATTTGTAGACCTGTAACATTTTTTTTGCGAAAATTTCAAGTTGATTAGGATCAGCTACTCGCAGATCTTCAGTTAACTTTTGGAACATTTCTTCTTCAAGGTTGTAATTCGGGTTTCGGATTTGACCTCCGATCAGCGAATTATAAACGAAATGGGCGGCATAGCCTACGTTTTCAATGGCATCCCTCATGCTCAACACCCTCCCTGTCACGCGGTTCCTAGCAATGATGAAAGTAAAATAGTATGCTCGAGCCAGTAAACCTCTGAAATCATCATTCGCAGGCTCATTCCCTCTCTGTAGGAGTTGTGTGATTTTCCAAGAGTGAACTGCTCCAGGGAAGTTTTTTGAAGGGACAGAGAAAGTTCCTTTCTGTCTGATCTCGATGTGCTGTTCATCGTTGAGCCGCTTCAGAGAGCCATCTGCACTCGTGGCTAGTTCTATCAGCTCATTCGGGTTTGGGGCTATGAAGACGTTCAGATCTGTTGAACGCTTCTTATCTGGAAACAATCTCTCTTTCAGCTGAGAGGCGGGAGGGCAAATTGTCAACTTGTCGAATAACCAAAGACGTCCATCAGATAGTTCTTCTATCTATTAGGATACACGTATAAAATAGTATTCATTCTATTTTACATAAAACCTACGCATTCACCTGGCCGAGCACTGGGTGGAATTGGGCTGGAGACTCACCCACTCCGATCCCCATCTTGAGTGGTTTAACTATCCGCAGCTCGCTCTTTTCTCCGTGTGACGTCATCTCATCGTACTCCGCACTGTAGCTAGAGATCGCGGTCGCATTTAAGATTGCTTCCGGCAAATTCAGAGTAGGGGCTCCGGACTCGCGAAATGTTACAAATTTCTTTGTAGCTATCATTTCCCCTTCTTCACTAGTCCTATTCCTAGACTCTGCAGGTATTTCATTTGACTCTTTAGTCGGTGTGATGGCTTCTATATCTACCTCGTCATTTAGTGGCTCTGTAAGTATTTCGTACTTCGTTGAAGCAGCCATTTCTCAAAATATCGATTGTAAGACGCTCTGCTATGAAACTGGCAAATTTTAAAATATACTAATACCTAAACTCTAGTTTCATTGAAGGTATTTGTACTGTTTCGAGAATATAGCTATCCCTAGAAGTGATGTGCATACCCTGCACTGCCTACCCGGGTAACTGGACCTTTTGATGATCCGAGAAGAAACTTGATATTTAGTGTAACCTATTCTAATTCAATTAATTTATAGCGTGGTTGAGGCTACGTCTTAGGTTCGTAATTCATTTAAGATATTAGATACTTCTGTATTGATTCATCGAAGTTCCGAATTGAATCCAACTGCTAGTTCCTCCATGGGCGAGTAGAGTCCTGCTGGTTACCAAGTGTGATGCGTCGATTTCAGGGAGTTGAACATAGTGACATTATAACGCAGGCGAGCTTGAGTGTTGGGCCCTGATCGCGGCCAGTCGGAAATTCAGGAAATACCTTCAAGCTGCTCCCAGTATCCGATTTCTTTCGGATCACAACCCACTCGTATGGCTGCGCCGCTAAAAGGACCCTAGGGGTAAATTTTCGCGTTGGATCCAGGAGTTGGAGGGATTCAATTACAATGTAGAACACGTTAAGGGAGTGGATAACGCACCCGCTGGCTTCCTTTCAAGAGCGGAGTGCAGCATCGATTACGGGATAAACGACACGAGCTTTTTGAGAGGCACGTTTACCTTACGAATTTATAAGGGGTCGATCGTGACGAAATGAGACAGCGTCAGGCAGACGATCCGATAACATCTTCCGCAATTAGCCAGCTCGAGGCGTCGGGGAGGATCGTTCACGGACAGTTCAAGAACCAGCTAGGCATGGTTCTTTCTGAGGGCTTGCTGTGCAGAGGGAGGAAAAATGTCGTCCCACACAGCTTGAAACAGGAAGTAATAAACCGTATACATCGGGAGGGCATCCGGGAGTCGACAAAACTACTAGACTAGATTGAATCGATTTTACTGGAAACGAATGGATTCAGATATCGAACGGTTTTGCAGAGGTTGCCTTATATGCAGTACGAACAAGCCTAAAACTCAACCCAGGGAGAAACTCGTACTGATTTGTGTGGCGAAGAGACCACGAGAGGTTGTCGCGTACGATGTGGCTACACCCCCATGGGCATCGATACACCACAGATATTTTTTTGTTACTCGTCGATATTTTCCCGAAATACGTTGAGTTGTATCCCATGTCGGACCAGGAGTCGTCAACGATCTTAGGGTTATCGTTGACGGTTGGATCCACCGACATGGACCGCCAGATTATATGATTAGTGCCCAGGGCCCCAACGTTGATGGGATCGAAGTTAGACGCAGGCTAGGGAAGTACGGTATAGCTAAGGAGAGGAGTTCGCCTTACCACCCTGAGGGCGGTGGCCAGAGTGAGCGTGGCATTCAAGCTGTGAAGCTAATAATGCGCTGTCTGCTGCAGGAGAAAGAAATCGAAATCTGAATTTGAATAGGTGCAAGATTTACGTCCCTGATCCTTTGCAACCTCTAATGACTGTGCTCCCCGTACCGCAATAAACCAGGGATCGGAACTGGAACCATCCAAGGCATCATCTGATGGAGACACATGCTATACTGATGCCTCCAACGAGCTCGCAGGCGAAAGTATATCTAATGAATTAAATGCTCGTAGATCAGACCGAGTAATAAAAGTCAGAAAAGCTTATTGAAGCACAGTGGTTGGATGAACTGACGGATGACGACGATTGAACGTTAGCTGATGGAAGGGGAAGTGATGTTACGATCTATTTAATCATTACATATTTAGTTAGCTTACCATAGTTACCATAGCATTTCTTACCTCCCAAGTAGAAGCCTGAGACAGATAAATTTGTGTTTATTAGATTAGGCATATATGTACTTTATTCACTTGTTGTCTAGTTTCTAAACTAGTATTTCTTCCTTAATTGTACTTGCTATTAAAATATATTATTCGAGTTGTAATCACTATTTAGGACGCGACAGAGTCTACTGCGAAATTTAATTAATTAATAGATATATTTTAAATTTTTCTCTCTAATGAAAAAAAGAGGCTCAACTTCTAGCCCAGTACACAGTAAGCGAGTGAAAGAGTCGAGCATGGCTGAGAGTAAAGATAGGAGACGTATACTCATCAAGGGTGGTACCGTAGTCAACGCTACCCATATGGAGAAAGCTGATGTGTTTTGTGAAGATGGACTAATAAGAGCAGTGGGAGAGATAGGTACTAAATTGCCGTTGCAACAAAAATAGGTCAGCATTCTAATTTATATCTTTCCTCTAGGCGATATCCCTCAAGGAACGACTGTGAAAGATGCCACTGGGAAGTATGTTATGCCCGGTGGCATCGATACACACACGCACATGCAGTTACCTTTCATGGGCACAGTAGCAGTGGATGACTTCTATGTTGGGACTCGTTGTGCGTTAGCCGGGGGAACCACATTCCTGATAGACTTTGCGATTCCACAGAAGGGAGTGAGACCGTTGGACGCCTTCAAGCAGTGGAAAGGATGGGCAACGCCCAAGGTCTCATTTCAATAGAACACATCCTAACCTATTCTTGCTGGTGAATAGTATTTGAGCTGTCGTCTCTAATCTCAGGTGTGCTGTGACTACTCACTGCACGTGGCTATCACCTGGTGGAGTGAAGAGGTGGGGAAGGATATGGAGGTGCTGGTGAAAGACCATGGGGTGAATTCTTTCAAAATGTTCCTCGCATACAAGGGAGTGTTTCAACTGAGTGACGCTGAACTGATTGAATCCTTCAAGAAGTAAGAAGAATAAGGAGCGTGATAAGACTCAGAAGACTGGCATTGATTAATACTTAAATGCGTAGGTGTAAAGCAGTCGGTGCTCTGGCTCAAGTTCATGCTGAGAACGGAGATCTGATTGCAGAGCAATCCCAGAAGATGATAGACCTGGGAATAACAGGACCTGAGGGACATGAGATGTGTCGACCTGAGGAAGTGGAAGGAGAGGCCACCAACAGAGCCATCATCATAGCTAACCAGGTCAGTAGGAACTAAGCTCAGTGATCCCTTGCGACAACTCTCATAATTACTAATAGTCCTTACTTAAAATTAATAGCATATGCTTAAGAATTATTATTATTATGCTACACTGTTACATTTGAGACTAGGTTAGGAGTAAGCATCCATCTTTTGTGATGAGAATTGCTCTTTCGTGTTGAGCTGATCTCTTCCCATCAACACTCACAATTGTCCAACCATCATCCCACTGTTTGATCCCGCCACTCCCACTCATCAGTGCAGGCTCTATCGTGAAGCACATGCCTACCTCCATCTCATCGGTGACTGATTCATTCCTGTAGTGTAGTATGTTGGGCGCTAAATGTAGCTCTCTCCCCAACCCGTGTCCACAGTAGTGTGAGCACACCCTGAATCCAGAGGCACCCACGACGTCCTCAATGGTAGAACCAATTCGATTCAGTTTCGTACCGGGCTTGCATATTCTGATAGCTTCCTTCACTGCCTCTCTTGCCGCTGCGACTAGCCGCTGATTCTCCTTGTCTATGTCTCCCACTGGAAACGTCTCGGACACATCTCCATAATAACCTCGGTAGTACACGGTCACATCTACATTGACGATGTCTCCATCTCGTAGCACTGTTTTATGGCTGGGAATTCCGTGCACTACAACTTCATTTACTGATGTGCAAACTGATTTTGGAAATCCATGAAAGTTGAGAGGAACTGGGTATGCATTCGCCTCTATAATTCTCTGATATGCCATGTCATCTATATCCCCCGTGGAGACACCGGGACGAATTCTTGTTTCGATGTAGTCTAATACGTTTTTCGCGATTCTGCAAGCGTCTTGAATATGACTGACTTCATCTTCCGAGGTTAATAGCTGCACTCCATCTGATTTAGCTTTCACTACTCCAGATTGTGCATAGTGCGGCACTTCTATGTGATCTGGAATATAGCGCCCATGGACAGTAATCCTGCGGACACCTCTCAGAGTGTAAAGCTTATACACAAGTGGACGGCGGGATATAAGTCTTAGCATAGGAAATGTTGTGATATTGTTCAGTTGGAATGGTACTGTATGAACTTGATTTACAATGTTACACTTTGTTATTAATATCTGCGAAACTTTGAAATAAGACTACTCAGGGATAGCTTTTAAGACATGGAACATGCCCGCATATATGTTTATGCTAAAGCTTTTAATCCATAGTTCTATCAATTGTTACATCTGTTATTATCATTTGAGTATTTTAACGAACGGATGAAAGTCTAAGTTTCATCCGCTCTATTTTATCTCAGCTCAACTGTCCGCTCTATGTGGTACACGTAATGAGCAAGAGTGCTGCTCAGGCGATCATCCGAGCGAAAGAGAGAGGGTGTGTAGTGTTCGGAGAACCAATCGCCGCAAGTCTAGGTACAGATGGTACCAATTATTGGCACACCTGTTGGAGACACTCAGCTGGTTATGTGATGGGACCTCCCCTCCGACCAGATCCAACTACTCCAGCTGTGAGTGTTCTCCAGATATACTACGCACGATTTATAAGAGTGATTTATATAAACTCTAAATGCATAGTACTTGATGGATCTGTTGGCTAATGGGTACCTGGACTGCACTGGCACAGATAATTGTACATTCAACGCCAACCAGAAAGCGATGGGCAAGGACGACTTCAGAAAGATTCCCAACGGAGTTAATGGGATCGAAGACCGGATGTCTGTTATTTGGGAGAAAGGCGTAATGACTGGGAAGTTGGATCCTTGCAAGTATGTAGCTGCGACCAGTGCAACAGCTGCTAAGATATTCAATGTATTTCCACAGAAAGGTAGATAGATAGAATACGGTACTTATGCATGGTAAGTGCTAAATATTCATGAATGACGTATTATGTTCAGGATGCATTGGAGTCGGATCAGATGCTGACATCGTGGTGTGGGACGGAGATGCAACCCGGGTTATTTCCGCTAAGACTCACCACCATGCTGTGGACTTCAATATATTCGAAGGAATGGAGGTACATGGGGTTCCTGTGTACGTGATCTCTCAAGGGCGTGTGTGTCTCGATAACGGGGTCCTGAAGGTGGAGAAGGGAGTGGGGCGATACATTCCGCGTCCCTTACACGCACCCTATGCATACCAGCGTATCTTACAGAGGGACAAGGTCTGTCAGCCTAAAAAGGTGGAACGTGAGCCATACACTGGACCAGTTTTCGTTCCGGAAAAATGATTGATCGAATAAGGAACTAAGTTTATTATTTGCGTAACGTCCGATAGGTTATTTATTTATTCTCTTTTTTTACATTACATATATCTATCTATATACGTAATCAATACTCAATTGTCGTATGTGTACTTGTGTTGCGTGTGTGTATGTTTATGCACTGAGTGACGATTTTAAAGTGATATTGGATACAATTAATATTGAATATAGTGATAATTTGATCTAAAACCCGTATCTCTGAAATCATCATCACAATGTCCAATATCTACTGGATCAAATTTCCAAAAATTCTCATACTTCAAAGTACCAAAGCATTATTATTAAATTGAAAATGCTTTCAGTTTACGTATGTGTGATATACACTATGACTATTGTAACTCAAACTAGCTATGTTAAAAGAAGGTGTGTTTCACTTTTAATAGAAACTGATTTACAAACGCCATGCTGATGCATTTCAGCTGAAATTCTGATAGAAGACATTTCTTTCGTCATTCTAAGTACATACCCCTCAGAAAAATGAAAGAAGTAATTTTTATTTTCAATTTCGACTTTAGTACAGTTTAATACGCATATGACAACTCAGTATGAAAAAATTTCTATTCAGTGATTGATGTATGTGATATATCTAAAGTAAAATGATTTCATTTATCTTCAAAGCAAAACATAAAATTTGCCATCTGGTTTCTAATTGGGTAGTTTGACTTCAAAGTTGCTGGCACGATAATTACCTGGGTCTGTCTCACCATATTGAGAAGTAGTTAAGGACACATTGTGAAAAGTAATTTCTTCAGCATCAGATCATTGGATTTCGAGAATTGGTTATATGTCAATAAGCACTTGTTGATAATTATAATCTTTACTGGATCACTGTTTTAGGTGTTGAAGATTCAATTTTTCCGATGAACCTAATTGGATATTTATGTCCAATGATTTATAACTAGGTCTGCCTTGTGTGAGAAAATGTAACTGGATACTACGGCAGATTTCATACTCTTCAAAGAATTTCTCAGTCAGCAAATTACCGAGATTATCTTTGAGCAATTCAGTAATATATTCCATTTGATTAGAGTCAGGTCTAGAGATAATGTAAGCACATCTGGACTGATTCTAGCTAAAATTAAGAACTATTCTTCAACTCATTTAGCCATATGACTAATGTGTCTGCGAAACGATGACTAGCGCATTGACTTTTAAATTTCAATCCAATGGTGCTATATTTAATAGGAGTTTTATTCAGAAAAATACAATCCTCATTGATTCATCTTCTTTTCTTTATCGATTTGTTAGTCATATTTCCCCTATAATCTTAAAATAGTCCTCTATCCTTAACACTCATTATACATAGTTAGTAGAATTGAATGAAGTCATATTCTAATATTTGAGTGAGCCCTGAACTCCCAATTTACTCTGTAATTGTTGTGATCAGTTAGCGGATCTTCAATTTTCTAATTTTTTCTAATATTATAATAATTATATCTTTACTTAATGTTCGGACTTATTGTCGTTACAGATTCGGACTCAACTGTTGAACTTGGAAACTTATCTAAATATATTTTATAGAATTCGCACATTATCACGACTGGATCGAAATGCATAAATATTTATGATCCAATCCCGATTATACTAGATAGTGCACACCATCTTCATCTGAAAGATCCCAATAATACTTGCTCTATTAGCGACATTATGAACTGGACATTAAATTGTAGATGGAATAAGTTCTGGTGTAAGCTCTTCGGATTATTCATTTTGTGCAATTGTGTTTACACTAGTAATGACTTCGTATATCCATTACAGCATTGAATATATCGATTCTGCATATCGTGCATCTTATTGGAATGAATATAAGCAATTAATAATTGTGTGCATATATCAATTACATTTGACTATTTGGATTCATAAATGCTACTAGTAACTTTTCAGAAATATGTCCGTTGCAATCACTACAACATACAGTGTACGTATATATGTGTTTGGTAGATAAGAACTTATAATCTTTACAGTTAACTCGTATATAACATGTTGTATTTACCTCAATACATTGCAACCGACTCCACTTAATAGAGACACATCAGGTCTGTCATTTGGTCCCGGTGGAGTGCACTTATTAAGTAAAGTTTTGAATTGAATTGCTATTGTAACATTTTAATTATCGTTTAATTACAAATATAAGAGAGCAAGAACTTATAAGCAAGAAATAATACAAAATAATACATGCGATACACAAAACTTCTGCGAAATTGCTAGTTCTGCTCTTGAAGTATTAGCAATTGTTACTCTAACAAAGCATTCTATTTTAAAAGTATTTGAAACGCATTAATTAATCCCCATTCCTGAATTACAACGTTTTGACTAAGTGGTTCGCCATTTGATCGAGAGAATTGCACTCTAATTGCAGCTGCAGTAGTTCTTCTTTCAGGAGCATTTTCTCATTTTCTAAACGCTGAATTTCGCTGTTCGTTGCTTCTCTTTTGACAGTGTCGTAGAGCTTTGCCCTTTCAATTCTCCGAATATTTTTAATTTCGTCCTTTTTCTCTTTTGGAATCTTCATCTTTTTCATTTCTCTGTTAAGGAGTTTGATATCTAAGTGAATGATATCTTCTAATGGAATAGGATATTCGCTATCAGTGGGAGTATTTTCCATTTTCGTTAGCTTGTTATTATTGTTGAATCTGTTGCTCTTGTACTTTTTTTGAATATGTTCAAAATGCATTTTTCTTTCCTGCATCCGACTTCCATGTTTATATACTCTATTAAATCCAGAATTTTGATTACATACTTTAAACCCTCTGGCACAGAGATGTACCTTTGTTTTGAGTTAATTCAGATTAGTAATATTTTTCAAGTGTTATTTTTTATTTTTGAAATATGATTAATAGCTTTTATATTAGTGCTTTTTCTATAGTACGTAGGTCTAATTTCGGCAAATCTGCCTTGTTGCTGATTAGCAAATGGGTCCTATCTAGCAAATATAACATATACAAGAATGTTTGTCACCTTTTATCTCGCCGGCCCAAAAATATAGCTTTTTTTATGAATAGGATTTTTTAAAAACATTACTCCATAGATTGAGAGTAGTGATATAAATCTACATCTTACGGATACGATATATCTTTGAACCTCGAAACAAAATCAAGTTATGTATGATGACAACTTCCCTTTCAACACGGAGAAAGTGGTCAAATTCTGCAAAGATATGTTTCATGCAAATTCTGCTCACGTACTTCATTGGCAGGAGAGTATGAGTGACTGTGCCTAACAACCACAGTTATGTGAGAATCGACCTTGAAACTGAGTCTTGGATCATATTTACGGAATGATAAAGTAAATAGACACTGTCTCTTTTCCAGTATTTCGAACTCGCTTGCCTCCATTACTTCTAATTAAACATCCTCCGAATTTTCTGGCTTGTATATTTGATGTCAAGGTTTTTACTTGAGTCATTTTTATAAATTTTTCTTAAAATTTTACAATTGGGAAACACATGCAACCACCTACTCGTAAAAAATGTAATTAATTAGTCATTTAAATAATTAACTGCAATTGCTTTGTCAGAATATATTATTATAGCAATAAATTCTAGATGAGAATGGAGCTATACGTAAATGTATTGTTAACTGAAAAATTACGAACTACTATATATTCCTTTAAGGCAGAGTTTCTTAACGTTATGCCTCGATACCCCATGAGGTATCGAGATTCATTTTAGGGGGTATCCTATCAGCTGGTAAAACTAAAATGTACTTGATTATGTGAAATAATAATTACGCCTTATAATAATTTGTTTTGAATGATTAATTTTTTGGGGATATCGAGGTCTGAAAAGGTTGAGAAACACTGCTTTAAGGTAATCATAATTTTATTTAAAGCCCCTCACATTTGGCATGGCGTGTGTTCTCACTTTTCAGGGGAAATATATGGGACATCAAAATTACGAAGTGGCTATTCAGGGTTCTATCTAGGATGTTAAGTTTGGGGGGAAGCTTCCTCCCCCAGCAGATAGAACCCTGCTATTACAGTACACCGTCGCTAATCCGAACACTCCATTCTTACAATCCGAATACCCTAAATATAATATTCTTATTCGCTTCTATGCATAGAATCAACGTTTATAATCATATTTTTAAAAGAGCAATAATAACAAAATATTATCTTTAAATATTCTAACGATACAAATTTTCCGCATCTGATACGTAAGTATTTATTATTAATCCAACTTTAGTATTCCCAGACCTCTTTGTGTTGCATCAGCTCAGTCGCGCAGTATTTAATCATTCAGTCATATTATTCCAAAAAGACTTAGACAAATTATTGATCATTTCAGAAGCAGTTGGCCACTATATCAGCGCCGGCGCCACGGTTTTATAAGTGGTCCGGTTTTTACCTTACCAACCGGACCACTTTTGAAAAGTTGTCCGGTTTATCATGACCAACCTGGGGCCACTTTTGAAAAGTGGTCCGGTTAAAACCGGACCAGTGGCGCCGGCCCTGTATATACATATAGTCGGCAAACTAAAAATGAAGCATTTTTGAGGTCTGTTAATAAGTTATCCCTTGAAAGCATTTGGGATTTTTCTATTTATAGTAGTAATGTTGCAGTGCAAACGCGAGATTGGTGTACACGCGTGTAAACCCGGGTTTCCATTAAGTTTGATAATCTCGCGTTTACACCAGTGTAAACGCGAGTACCTATATAATTAAATATTGTGGTTGATTTATTACTCTAGAATACGATATGATGAATTGTTTATTGTTAAAACAGTATACTATATTAATTAATTAACAAATTTAATACGTATTAAAATTTTCTCTTTTAATTTGTTTGGATTTCGAGAGTCGGTAGTAATTAATTGCATTGTGTTAATTTTAAAGATTATATGTAGCATACCATGAATAAATAAGAAGAGTAATTGTAGAATTTGCAATCTGCATCATACTGAAATAAGTCAGTTCGTAGCAATTGATCAAAATGTGACCTATATAGTTTTGGAGAGGCCCATCGGATCTCGGCTCTCCCTGTAGCCTCCAGCTCCAAGCTTGGGTGGCGTGCCCTCCAGGTACCCACACCTGGCTCCTATGGTACGGACATCATACATGTAGACATTTTATACTACTGTATAAGAATTATTTACTGGGCAGATGAGGTAGGCTATGACGATAATAAATACAACAGAAGTAAATACAAAATTACAATGATCACTAACCTTCATTGAAGGTTAGAAAGTCCTTCCAACATCTTCAAATTATCATTTCACAACGATATATGTATGATACCTGTAACTGATGATCACCATCTTCAATAAGTTAGCAACGTATTTGCGAAACATAATTATCTAGTAATATGCTTGTATATATTTATGTATATCTTGATGAGAGCAAAAGATCAAGAGAGTAGATGCAGTTTGTGGTTATTTGATTTTGATACCAACAAATAGCTATATCGAAATGTGGTAACTATGTAAATACTACAAAACAATGTTATATCACTTGACGTTCCAAAATAGTCAAGGTGTAACGTAGGAACTAACTATATAGTGTATGTTCAAGTACAAAAAAATTAAAGAAATATTTTTGAAATATTACAAAATATTATATACACCGGTGTGAACGCGTTCACAGTGGGTAGCGTATACACTGCAACAATCCCACAATAGTACCGAAGATAATTCTACGCAAATGTCCCTTTTCTATACACAAATATCTCAATGCATGTGTCTAAAATTCCCTAAGTAATAAAACTAGAAACCGAGATTATAATACTTATTGAAATCGAATTGCACACGAGAATAAATCAGATTAGAAGATGTAATTAGTATACGTCTCATCATATCATATTTTAGAGTAATAAATCAACCACAATATTTAATTATATAGGTACTCGCGTTTACACTGGTGTAAACGCGAGATTATCAAACTTAATGGAAACCCGGGTTTACACCAGTGTACACGCGTGTACACCAATCTCGCGTTTGCACTGCAACATGTACATATTTTCAAGAATTTCCCAATGTGCTATTGATTAATTGATTTATTCATGAGTGTTAACAATTGACTATATTGATGTATTCATATCTACTTCTGATGAGGTGACACATACAAACTTTCCATGTACATATTACCACAGTTCTCATAACGGATCATTGAATTCGCTCATATAAATTGTGCTGTCTTCGTATATGATCACATCCTACCACAATTTTCATCAATGCTATACATTCGTAGATTCTGCACTGGATGTCTTGGGCCCTCGAAGATCAGCGAATTGGTCAGGACTGAATTCCTCCATCGGCTAGTCTCTAGCAGCGCGGTCGTAAATAATCAGCTCTCTGTTTCGAAGCGCTGCTTTAGTGGTGGACGCAGTGAGTATGAAGTCGAGGAAGCGACTGCTGAATGGTCAGCCCAGGCTCCGCCGTACAAACCCAATCCTCTCCACTTAGACGTCTCTCCTGAGAACTGCCCTGTCTCCAGCCACAACGAATGGGACCCTCTGAAGGAAGTGATTGTGGGGAGAGTAGAGGGGGCTTGTGTCCCAGAGTTCTCGATTGAAGTGAAGGCTAACACTTATGATAAAAATTGGCCTTTCTTTCAAAAATTTGGTGGGAAAGGCTTTCCTTCCGATTTCGTCAAGAAGGCCCAGGCAGAAGTAGAAGAATTCTGCAGAGTGAGTATTGAAATGAAGTGCTGTATATGTGAGGAAATTTCCACGCTTACTGGCTATTTCTTAGGTGCTGACTGGAGAAGGCGTGAAGGTGAGGAGGCCTGAGATAATCGACTTCAGTGAAGTCTTCAAGACTCCGGACTTTTCTACATCAGGTTTCTATGCAGCTATGCCTCGAGACTTCTTGCTAGTGTTGGGTAACGAACTGATTGAGTCTCCTATGGCCTGGCGGTCTAGGTACATGGAGCATAGAGCCTACCGCCCTCTCATCAAGGAGTATTTTCTCAAAGGTGCAGCTCTTATTCTTTCAGTATATATTCCTAGCCCTCCCTCAGCATTAGAATGGTAGTTTATAGCAATTTATTGTGTTTTTCCATTATCAAAACACGATGCTTTCATTCATTGAAAATCCTCGTTTTTTTACTTATAAAATTACCGTAAACTGGGGGGGCGACTTTGGCCCTAAGAGGTGACTTTGTCCCACAATAGCAATTTTAATAAAATGTACTCGAACTAATGAATCAATGTAATCACATTGCTAATACGTATGTTGAATGAAACTCTCAATGTATCTAAAGGTATTTAAACTGCAGTATTTCTAAGTTCGAGTATACTTTATTAAAATTGCTATTGTGGGACAAAGTCACTTCTTAGGGCCAAACTCGCCCCAGTTTACGGTATTCATTTTTCATTTGACCAAAAGGGGCGATGAGATTTGATCTCCCCGGGTCTATTTGGGTATACACGGTATGCTATTTTAGGTGCGAAATGGTGTGCTGGTCCCAAACCAATGTTGAGCTCAGAACTGTACGAGCAGAACTATCCATTCAAGAACACAAACTCGCATTCCAGGGGAAGTTTATCACGACGGAGTTTGAGCCAACTTTTGATGCAGCGGACTTCATGCGCTGCGGTAAAGATATTTTTGTTCAGAGGAGCCAGGTGACCAACTATTTCGGGATTGAATGGATGCGGAGACATATCGGCAGTGACTACCGTCTGCACATACTAACCTTCAAAGATCCTAATCCGATGCACATCGACGCGACCTTCTACCCGATTGCGCCAGGTAAAGTTCAATTTTGTCGTTGCTTTTTCCCGACAATAGACATGCAAACTTCGGACAGATGCAGCTCCCCGTACAGATGAATATTTTTAATGGATTCCTATTCTGTACAGGGATTATATTGGCGAATCCAGATAGGCCCTGTGGCCAGCTTGAGATGTTCACCAAGGCTGGATGGAAGGTGGTGCACCCTCCCAGACCTGTCATCCCCGACTCGCACCCTCTCTGGCTCTCTACGAAGTGGCTGAGCATGAACGTCCTGATGCTCTCTCCCACTCGAGTCGTGGTCGAGACCGATGAGATACCGATCCAGAAGATGTTCGAAAGTTTGGGTATTGAGTGTGTCAAAGTTAAGATTCGTCATGCCAACTCGTTCGGTGGGGGATATCACTGCTGGACCACAGACGTGCGGAGAGAAGGAACCTTGGAATCTTACTTCTAAAATATACATCCGAACATACCTTAGCTACTACTGAATAGTTACCATCTAAAACCTTATTGCTTAACTTCAATTTATTCTCGCTTATTTACTATAAATTGTATGGTCTTGTAACTAATTCCTCGATTAAATCAAGTTTTATTGTAGCTCCTATATGGAGATACCTTTATAGCATAGATGGGATAGTAAGACCGTTCGTTCGTTCGTTAGTTAGCAAGTATATACACTGCCGGTCAAAAAGAATTGCTCAAAATGTTTACCCAAATTCGATTGATTTTAACAATGATAGCTCGCCCCGCGTAACTTTCTCTGGACTGTTGAAGTGAATTTTTTTACCGAATATTCTGATAATACTTCGGTTCTTATCTGAGTAGCAGTCTTAAATCGATCCTTTTTGCCTTTTTTGACTAATAAGCTGTCTTACCTTTTGGTTGTGACACGAGGCCTACCCGGAATAGTGAGGTCTCTTACCGAGCAAGTCAGTCCATGTTTCCTTAGGATCTCACCTACGCTTTTTTGGCTACACTCAACCATTTTAGCTACCTCTCTCTGAGTATGGCCGTTTTCAGATACAATATCAGGTTTGCCAGATTTTCAAAGGAAATTCGGGGTTTCGAAGACATTGAAAATTCGATAAATACTGATAAATTGTAATAAAGAGTAGAAAAGTGAAAAAGACAAATTATTCAAATATAATGAATGAAATATCTGTATTACGGTATCACTTAGTAAAATTAACAAAGATGCATAAGATTTCGCAAGAAAGAAACTATCTAGTGAGTCGAAACAATTTGACGTTTACTATACCGTATATATTGCTTTTGAGCAATTCTTTTTGACCGGCACTGTATACTAAACAGTATAACTAAGCTAATTTACATTACTTTCAATTCATCTAGATAGATACAACAAATTTTGTATGTCAACTCCGCTTAATCGGGACAAAATATCCAGGACCAAAGTGTCCCGATTAAGCGGAGTTGCTTATTTCCAATTTCAAGTTTTAGGACAGACCGATAGTGTAGCTCATTAAGTTTAATAATAAGTTAAAAGTTACAGTGAAGTAAAATAAAACAAGGGGTGACTAGAGGGATGGAAAAGTTAATATTTTTAAATAATGGATGTATGAACTAATATCAAAGGTGTGAATACATGATTAATTTATCTGTGATAATATACACAAGCGCGCTTCGCTTGCTTGCGCTGCGCGGCTGGCGGACACTTTGTGTCCGCCGGAGGCTCCCTTCGGTAGCCTGGGGTCACATTGGTAAATTATAGGGGAGATAACATCTCTAAATACGCCTGTCCTACTATTATAATCGATATCGCACGAAAAATTACCAAATTTGTCAATTTTAAAATTTTTGATGAGTAATGATGACGTCACAACAAAGTGATGAGTCATCATTTTTTGATGATAGTCGCATCATATGTGAGGTATGTTAGGATGCAGATTCTATTAAAATTTCAGCCTTCTATCTCCTATAATGGCTGAGTTATGCTCGAATAACTGTTGCTTAACTTTTAAAAATGTGACAATGACGTCATAATTCCATGATGAGTCGACATTTTGCTCTGAGCTCAGAACTTACTGGAGCCATAGCCAAAAGACTCCCACATGCCAAAAATCAGCTTTCTGTGTCCGGCAGTTTCTTCAATCAATTCGTTAGAGAGATATATATAGATATATATAAATATACATTAATCGAGTTTTAATAGTAAGGATACTACATCTATAATTAATTGGTGCAACATAATGGAATATATACGTACACCATATAAGGAATGTATGTTCCAAGTTTGGTAAAGATCGGTCAAGTAGATTTCCTAAGAATGTCTATTGACGTCGTACACCATCAATGCCAATAAAGAAATTTCTCAGTCACCAAATCACTGAGATTATCTTTTAGCAATTCAGTAAAAATCATATCGTTTAGAATTAGGTCCAGGATTATGTTAAGCACTTCTGGATTGTTTTATATCTCTAATTAGAAAAATACAATCTTCATTGATTCATCTTCTTTTCTTCTTTTCTTTGCCGATTCGTTAGTCATATTTTTCTTCCGAGTCTCCAAGTTTAAAATAGTCCCCTATCTATCTTCGCACTCATTATACTTAGTAGAATTGAATGAAGTCATATTCTAATATTTGAGTGAGCCCTGGACTCGTTTCAATATTCTGAAAGGAGCAGTTTTCATACTAGAATATATTTATTTTTTAATGTACGTTTATTGGTGAGAACCCTCATCTCTCTAGTTTGATTAAAAAAGATTAATTATGGTCTTTATTCTAAACCTGTGAATGCTGCTGATCCTAAAGACTCTCAAATTCGAATCGCCAGTGGCCCAAAAATGAATTTAGTTGTGACTAAATTTTCTAAATTATTAGTATACGTACGTTGTAAAAAACGCTGAAAAAGTCCAGTGATGATTGAGATAGTTCTACCGCCTACAATTGCGAGGGGAGACATTAAGCGAGGTTTTTTTAAATCGCAGTGTTTTTATTAATTGTTTAATGTGAATGTTTTTGTATAAATGAATTACAAATTTACAAATGTAGAATAGCGAGCATTTTATAAACAAGAAATGATACATGCGATACACAAAACTCCTGCGAAATAGCTGGATCTGCTCTTTAAGTATTATCATTCTTTTCTTGTGCAGCATTTGAAGCATTCTGATTGTGGCACGCATTAATCCCCATTGATAAATCCCTGAATTACAACGTTTTGATTAAGTAGTTTGCCATTTGATTGAGAGCATTGCACTCTAAACGCAGCTGCAGCAATTCTTCTTTTAGAAGCATTTTCTCATTTTCTAAATACTGAATTTCGATGTTCGTTGCTTCTCTTTTGACAGTATCGTAATGCTTAGCCCTTTCGATTCTCCGAATATTTTTAATTTCACTCTTTTTCTCTTTTGGAATCTTCATCTTTTTCATTTCTCTGTTAAGGATTTTGATATCCGAGTGAACAATGTCCTTTATCAGAATCGGATATTTGCTATTAGAGAAAGTATTTTCCATTTTCTTTCGCTTATTATTATCGTCGAATCTGTTCGCTCTTATACCTTTTGGAACCTGTTCAAAATGCATTTTTCTTTGCTGTATCCAACCTTCATGTTTATATACTCACAATTTAATCAAGAATTCTGAATAGTAGCCTGAGTTCTATGACGCAGAATTGTACTGTTCATTTAGATCCATAATATAATACTTTTCATATGTTGATTGAAATTATTTCTTTTAAAATTTGAAAGTGAAGTTGGAATTAACCTGAGGAGGTAATCTTAATTTCTAGCATTTAATAGACCACTGTATTGTATCCCAAATGTCCATTGGTCTTGCATGGAAAATGGGTTGAAGAGTATTTCCCTGTACGTAAACACATCGGCTTAGCTCTATGATAATTTCGGCTTGATTTACTAAAATTTTTAGGAAATAATGTGGGAATTTATGTTTCCTCTAGAGTGTTTGTTTGAATCCCTTTCAAGCTATAAAGTTAAGTGCAATCGCATTAAAAAATACTTCAGTGATGACCAAGAGTGGGAGCGCTGAATTTTCGCTCCCACTCGCACCCTACATGGAACTATAGGAGTGAGGCCGGTTATGGTTAATAGTGATTAAACTCCCCAAATGATCCCGCCCTCGAGTACCAGACTCATTCGCACCCTTAAAAATTAATAATATACGTATAGGATGATTATAGCAGTTTAAATACTGGAAAAATGACGTGATTTTCAAGATAATTGAATATACAAACAGGATTCGATCTTCATTGAAGTACACGCGAGCGAATATTTTGCGATCTTTGGACACTACTGCTGTTTTCATATACTGTACTACAGGGGGGCGGGCGACGCACCCACTCAAAAGTGGTACGGCGGAAGATTTGGCAGATATCTTCCAGTACAGATTCAAAACTAGTCCGACTACGCCGAACCAAGTATATAAAATGGTACTTAATCGTCGACTATTTTGCATAGATGTATTAAATTACAATGAGTTGTTTCATTTAGAACAGATTAGTATGGTACAGCAAAGCTGAGCCTTTCTGAAAAGTGGTACGGCGCTCGCCGCACCTGCCGGACCGAGCATACCGCCCCTGCAGTATATTATTATGTTAATTGTATACATCGGCAGTTATTGTGAACAGGTTTAACTAGAGTTCAGTCGTCCCTTGTATACAGTATTTTTATCAATTTAGAAATTACATTTAGATTTTTATGCTGTATTAGATATAGAATATGTTTTCTTTCTTCCTAGAATATTATGTTGCATCACACTAACCGCTAATTTCGTAAGCTAGAAATTAATATTCTACAACAATTTTCAATTTAAAATATGGAAATGAGCCAAAGCAAAGATAAAAGTTTCATAAAATGTCAAATTGAAATAACTTTTTCATGACAATACTTTTGTGCAAATGTATATTTAGCGAGAATCTTTAGTGTTATTTTTAGTGTAACACAATGCTTTCCCTCTCAGTGTATCAGTGTAGAAATTGAATACTCTTGAAGTATTCTCACTTCAATCTGGCTACTCCCTTTCAGCATATGTTTCGACTAGCTCAGAACAAACCACTATGACTTTAGAAATCAAATAAGTTCTTAGCTCCAAATTAGCTTGCGCAGTGTAGTTGGCACACTTCTTATTATTATCATAGGGATATTCCAAGAAATATTATTTTGTAACCATTGAATAATTCGATACTCACTAAACTCTAGTCTTATTCATTACATGTCAAATCGATGTGCATTGCTGAAAAATATTTTCCCGCCCAAAGAGAAACTACGTATTAAATTCTCGAACTGAGATTTTTCAGGATTTAAAAAATGGTATGTTCCATCTCTCCTTTATCTGTTTTGATTATCCTTACTATTAAAACTCGATTAATATATATATACAAGTATATACGTATATACACGAAAATAATTGTTCAGGTTAGAAAGTATTTATACTGCTCCAAAAATTATGGCCACTCTAGTCTTGGTGCCAATGTTTGCAAGTTTTAATCCTAAAAAATTTGTGATCGAGGAATGTATAGTAAAATATGCACATGCCTGTGGTACGGTCAAAATCCACGGCTGATTATGTGTATTATAGATTATCATGTAATTTAGAGTGGGTCAAAATTCCATAGCTAATATTTTATAATGTTATTTGGTGCGGGTCAAAATCCCATGGCTAATATTATGCAATGTTATTTGGTGCAAGTCAAAATCCATGAAACAGGACTCTTTGCAGGGTTGAATCTCTGTCGTTAAAATAATTCAGTGGGGCTGTGATTCCAAGGTTAATGAATTTCAAATCGAACTTAAATATTATCCTTACGAGATCTCACGTGTCACCTCAATATATCAAATAAGCAAGCAAAAACGGTGGCCACCAATAAACCTGGGGTACAAAATTCCTATTAGAATAGAATTATATGAGATTTTTTCAACGACAAATTTCTTCGTTATCTGAAGGTTATGATAGTTGACTGGCATAGAGAGCCGTTGTCACTCAAGTATTTGTCGTAAATGATACTTAAGCTGCATATCTATCACCAATTGTCAATTTATGAACCTTCCTCCTCAAAGCATACAAATACATTTATAGACAGACACAGGGATTGTTTGCTTGGATTGCAGTGCTACTGGAAACAGTTCCCGATTCCCGACCAACGTAAACTTTATCTTACCGGGCGTATACCAGTGTCTACAAACGCTAAGCTATACATTTCAATTGCTGACACCTCTCTACCTGGTTCTCCGTTTGACCTTTCTATTCAACCTGGAATTAAGATTGTAAAAATCTTGGGTGCCCAGGCGGCCCAGTAGGTTGTGAAGTTCCAAAATCATCTAAACTTGAAGAGTGCAAAATATTACCGATGTATGTCGGTTAATGACTACCGTAGCTCCGAATCATTACACATCTGAGTCAATGATCGTAATTGCTCGAGCCACACAAAATGCTCTAGGACATGCAAAAAAATTTTTCGACTGGCAATTTTTCGACTGGCAATTTCTTGCGAACTGGTTACTGTCTCGCCGGGGTCGGCAACCTGGCACGCGGAGTTGAAAATATATTTGGGTCGACATACCGACATTTATGTATATTCAGGGGTCGGTAACCCTAGGGATGCGTGCCACTGGCACACAAGGTCATAAATATATTGACATTATGGTAAACTGGCACACTTCACTCAAAAGGTTGCCGGCCTCTGGTCTATCGAATGCCCAAAGATGAGTGTAACTCAATAGCTGTACTTTGAGTTTCACTCATTCAGTTGTTTAGATAAGCGTTTTCTGCGATGGAGTCGTGATCAATTCACAAGAATTTTCACCTTCTTGAAAATGTGCTGCCTACGCAGATGTCTTTTCTTTATAGCTGGTATTTAATCTATTAGTAGAATTATGAGAAAGATTACTTGAGCACCTAGCACGTGTATAATTCTATCTATTCTTCTCCATACAATCTTTAAAACAATACTTATTCTCTATAAGCATTACATTTTATATATATTATCACGATAGTGGAGAATTTCAAATTTCCCTCTTTATCTATTTTGTCAGCAGTTTGTTCAATTGGTTAGATGTCTCGCATTATTCTCTGTGGAGCGAGTTCAGTGGGAAAGACCACACTGGCGAGTGATTGGTGCTACAAGAATAAGAACAAGAAGCCCTACGTCCAGATAACAGAGGTTGCAAGAGATGTGATGAGGGAGCATAACATCAGTCGACATGACATGGTGGTGTCTCTGAGTTCTCCAGGCAAGGACCTCTATTTCGAACTTCAAGGGATGATTATTGAAGAGCAAAACAAGCGAGAATTCGAGCTACAAAACCAACTCTTTATATCAGATCGCGGTCCTGACCCTTTCGTCTACTGCTACCTGGAAAACCAGGAGAAAGCGATGAACATGTCTGGTTCGAAAGCATTGATGGATTGCTTTGCACGTTACAGAGAGAGCTTAGTGGTGATTGTGTGTCCACTCGACAACCAAACAGATGATGGGTACAACTATGTTCTAAGGCGAGAGGATCAGTACAAGTTCACTGATGGGTTACACGAGGTTCTACGTCATTTCAGCATTCCATACATGTATCTAGACGAGAAAGACCGCATGCAGCGTGTTGAGAAGCTCAAGAAGGCGGTGGAGGGGGAGATCCCCATTCCCATCAGCCAGTTCATGGAACAGGACAAGTTTTGTCTGTCCTTTTACTTGGACAGAGAGTCTGCCAAGAAACAAACACACCCACTGCCTTACCTACCCCTGCCCAAGGAAGGGAAGGAAGCAAGAGTGCGAACGTTTGACCTCAATCCGAGCGAGATCATCTTGACCTGTGATCCCATGGATCGGTTCGAGACCAATAGGATGGTAGAGCGGTATGGAGAGGACAATTTCGTCTTGATACAGTTTCATCAGAAACTGCCGACCTCCTTGATAAGAGATGTGCTGCAGAAAGGTGTACAGGTGAACGGCGCGATGTACCAGTTCTTAGGCTGTAGCTCTAGCGGACTGAAAAGTAGGAAGTGCTACCTCCTGAAGGGAGATGTCAAAGATGTTGAAGAGGTTCTCTTTCAATGCGGAGATTTCTCTAAAATTAAAATGGTATCGAAGCGACTGAAGCGAATCAGTATGCTGTTCTCAGTAGCCAAGGACTCGGATGTAGAAGTACCGGATGAAAAAGTCCTCCTCATTGACGATATTGAAACGTCAGGAGGGAATTTCACGGACGGGTGTGGGTTCGTTGGGCTTGAGCTCGCGAAACAGATCGCCCTAGGAGCTAATGCGCATGTAGAATCTCCGCAAGATAGGATTCCATGCGTGTATCAAATCAGGTTTCAAGGGTGCAAGGGGATCGTGATCAAAGACCCTGAAGTGGGAACTGATACCATCCATGTTAGAAAATCTATGCGAAAGTTCGATTCTGGTGCACGGCCTTTCCCTAATGTGTGGGTGTGTGACCACTCTCGCCCCTACTCCTACGGACATCTAAACAAGCAGTACATCATGTTGCTGTCTGGACTAGGGATAAAGGACGAAGTGTTCTTAAAAAAGCAAGACGACTTCCTCACTGCTCTGGAGAACATGTTAATCAATCCAGAGTTTGCTGTGGCAATGTTAAACTGGAGGAACCACCCCGATATTGCCCTCAAGATAAACTCCGCTGTCGATCTCCAACAAGAGGAAGTGCAGCATTGTCTCAGAAAGTTGAGATATAAATTCATCGAGAAAATGGAGAAATTGAGTATACCCATTCTTGATTCTCGTACGTTGTTTGGTGTTTGTGATCCTAGAGGTGTGATGGAGTATGGGGAATGTTTCATTCGCATCACTGTAAACGGTGTCCCACAAACCCTTGAACCGAATACGTCGGTAACAGTTGGAAAGAACCCATGTTACCTCCTCGGAGACATTCGTGTTCTCAGAGCCGTGGACCGTCCTGAGTTGAACCATCTAGTCGACTGCATTGTATTTCCAGTAAAGGGCAAGGCACCCCATTCTGCCGAGATAGCCGGGTCAGACATGGACGGGGACCAGTACTTGGTGTGTTGGGATCAAGAACTTGTCCCCCCTTCCATGGCTGAGCCCTATGACTACCCTTCCATTGAGGCTTTTCCCTCCGATAAAGTCACCCGAGACATGATGATCGATTATTTCTCCAGACAGAAGAACATGATGGGGAGGATCAACAATTGCTTTCAGTATTGGGCCGATCTCAAGAATCCAGGATGTTTTGAGTGCGAGCAGCTTGGTGCTTGGTTTTCCCGAAGTGTGGACTCTTCAAAAACTGGGGATGTAGTGCGAATTCCCCGCAATCTCGTCCCCCCAAGAAATCCTAATCTTGAAAACATTCCGAAGAAAGTATGGAAGGTCATGGAAGGAATAGCGAAAGAGCGCCAAAAGAAGCTAGCAGAGGACGCTACAGACGACGCGCAAGATAACAACCAGACTGCTTGTGCGATCAGCGAGGAATTCATCAAGACCCTTCTGGATAAAAAAGACCGCAGCATTGGGGAGTACAAGCTCTTTAAACTGGTTTATAAGTGGTGCCAGGTGCAAAATATGGCGGAAGTTGATAAGTTAGATAAGCTGTGTGAACTTTCTGATCACATTAACTTTGGTCTGTTCACTAATCTGGAGAGGAAGGAAGCCATTCAACTGGGAATTCCAGCTGAGAAAGTAATGAATGCTCTGAACAAGTCGAAACTCCTCAACAGAGAAATGCTCCGACCGTTCTATCTCAACACCCCAGCTTGTGGATGGAAGTTCTTCTTCAGAGCTTCAAGTTCTGAGTTCCAATGGCCTAACTTGTACCGTGCGATATTGGACTACCCAGAGTCCATGTTAGTCCTACAACTCCCAATGGAAATCAAGCTAGCGTTCCACTTCATCGGACCCTTTGAACATGGAGAATCTATCGTTCCCGCCGGCTCTCTCGTTTCTTATTTCTTTTCCCCTCTTTTTGGCTCCAAACTGCGTTATGTAACAGAGACGGAGTACAATCTCAATCTCACAGAGCGAGTTATTCAGTTCTATCGAGATAACGACGAAATTAATACTTTCCTGTGGTTAAAAAGTCTGATATTTGACAAGGAAGATCCTGACCTGGAACACTACGACAGAGTAAGCATAGACTTGACGAGGTTTGAAAGAACTATAATTAGGATAAAGAGACACCCCCTGATCCAGAAAATGCATTTCTACTCCGCAGAGGTGTTTGTCAAGTGTGAGCGCATAGAGGAGATCGCCTACCTCGATATTCATGAATCAGATCAGCCGGTTAATCTGACCACGACGGACCTAGCCGCTTCTGAAGATTTAGAAGAGCTCCCTAGCGACGAGGAAGACATGCAGGACGACGACATCCCGAGTACAGACCCTATCATAATGCGAGCGCCCGACCCTGGTCTGAAAGATATTGCTGAGTTGGCTAGGAAAGGAGAGTATATACAATTCTGTAACATCCTCTCTGATGCAAATAGTGACGTGCTCGAATTGATTCAATCATCCAAGCTTTCGGACCAAGTTCTCTCTCTTCTATCTAGTATTATTGTCAAGCATTCACACAAGAATCCAAAAGCGATAAGTGACTACCTCCGCAAGATTCTGGAATCGCCTCATATCGTATTTAAATCCCCGAAAGACTTCCTTACCCTCTACTCGAGCTTAAGCAAGCTACACCTGAATGACCTGATTCAGCAGCATATTATGAGGTCACTGGACTCTCTGGTCCTAGATAACATTGCTCAATATTATCAGTGCATCTTTGATTGGGAATTGTGGTGCTTCGTTCCATTTTCTGCCTCCCTTGAATTGTTACACAAACTTTACGTGTTACAGCTTGACTTGGAGCCTAAAAAGTTGCTAGAACGCGTCGATTCTTCTGATTCTATCAGTTTGACGATACCCGATACGATTCAGGATTTAGCTCAGTCGGTTGATAAGCAACCTCCTCCAATTGAGGAGAGCGAATTGAATAAGTACAAATGCCATTTCGCGCATCTGATGCTGTTACACTTGTTAGCGGAGGCTCCAGGTCCAGAAGAGTACAATAAAGTTGCAGACAGCGAGAACAGTGTCTGCATGCTGAGAGTGAACAATTCAGAGAATGACAGCGGCAAAGAAACTCTCGTCAACGTAGTAGAGTTAGAAGACAGCAGCGACGAAGATGAGGAAGTGAAGAACCAAGAGCCAAAGCAAGATTCGAAGCAAACTGGTGGCGTGAAAAAGGAGAAGAAAAAGAGGAAAAAGAAGAAGAAAACGGGAGTAATCAAAATTTGTTTCTCCAAAATAAACAAAGTGACATGTCGTAGTTTCACTGTTGGCTCTTTCGTGAAAATCAGACTCTTACCCAAGCCTAGTTCTACTCACTCGAACGAGCCGATAGCCTTCGGATCTCTCTCCAGAGTGTCCACCAGTCCCGCCGCCATCACTGTGGACATTCGCGAGCCTGTGCCCAAGTGTATCTTGCGGTCAGCAGAGCTGCAGGTCGGATTCTGGTGCTTGACTCTAATCGGTAACGTCACGAGCTTCAAGAGATCAACCAAATCTCTGCGCTGTTTAATCAATTCAGAGATTACCCCCATCTTGATCTCCCAGGAGGCGTTCCCTCCCACCGTCCACAAAGAGCAGTTCAAGATAGAATTGAATACAGACGCGTCGGATGCCCCGCCTGAAAAAGAGGCGAAAGATCGTGGGCCTACACACAACCCTTATCCTCTGATGGACAACTGCAACGCTTGTAAATCCCGACCCCGATTTAATCCAAGCCAGGAGGACGCTATATACTCCGCTCTCCACCAACGCATCACCTTAATACACGGACCTCCAGGAACTGGAAAAACTCACGTTGCATCAGAAATTGTGCATCAAATGTATCATTCGATTCAGCGTAATGGTGATGGAGACGTGAAGACGAAGATTCTGGTGGCAGCAGAGACTCATAACGCGGTGGACAATCTCACACGCAAACTCCTAGGCATGAATATGCTGATTGTACGTGTCGGGAAACTGAGTCAAATCTCTAAAGACATCCACGAGCACACGCTAGACCAGCAGGTCGAAATGAAGCGAGTGGAGTTAGGCAAGGATAAGAGGGGCGAGTTCCAATCTCCCAAATTGAAGAAGGAAATCCTACATTCTGCGGATATCATAGCCGCGACTTGCACTGGTGCTGGAGACGCAGACTTGAAAGAAATTAAATTTTCCTTCATCCTCATAGATGAGGCAACTCAAGCTCTTGAGCCAGTCTCCCTAATTTCAATCGTCAAATCGTGTCAGCAATTAGTCTTGATTGGGGATCCGAACCAATTGGCGCCAATCCTGCCTAGCAAACCTGAATTGCAAAACTATTATTCGAAAGAATCGCCATCTTTCGAAACTCTTCGGGTCACACTTTTCCACCGACTTCACAAAACAATGGATTCATTATTCCTTGACGAGCAGCACCGAATGCATCCCTACATCGCCTCCTTTCCCTCCAGGGTGTTCTACCAGGGAAGGCTAAAGAATGGTGTAACGAAAAATGAACGAAGAGCGCCTTCATTGAACTTCCTCTACCCTCACAAACCGGTGGTGTTCATTGATGTTGAATCGGATGAATGTCGCATCGGTTCTTCGATTAAGAATCCAAGGGAGGCTGACGTGATTGTACACGTGGTCAAGAAGCTCTTGGCTACGACAGAATTCTCCTGGAAGGATATTGGCATCCTGACCCCGTACACTGGACAGGTAAGGTGCATCAAGGACAAGTTAGAGTTTGTCGCTAAGGTGGAGGTGTGCTCCATTGATGGTTTCCAAGGGAAGGAGAAAGAGGTGATCGTCTTTAGCACAGTGAGAAGTAATGCGAATGGTGTTTTGGGATTTACGGATGATCAGTATAGAATTAACGTATTGCTAACTCGAGCTAAGCGGATCCTTATAGGAGTTGGGAATTATGAAACTCTTTCATACTCTGAGATATGGAAAGATTGGTTCGGAAATTATGACATCTTATCAGAAGACAAGTTCTATGAACTCAGCGAAATCAAGGATGATTCGAGAGATGCACCACCTTATCGAGACAGAAGTAGGAATGACGGTGCTCGCTCGAATAGGAATAATAATAACTATTACCCTTTCGAGAGACAGAGGGGAAGTGTACAAGTCGTGAACTCCAGACGTAAGCCTCTCACCGACTTTATAACCTTTCCCAAGAGACAACCTCCTAGAGGGAGAATCTACGAGAGGGATTCAAATCATAATGCCGAGATACAGAAAACCCCTTCTGGAGATACAGAAAAACCCGTCTCATAATTGTTGCTCAATTAGTTAGCTACTTTAAGTGTCGTATGCCACTACTAGGATCTTGTGAAGACGCTCTTATAAAGACTAAATGCGTATTTAGTTTCAGACTTGAGTTTAGGAATGTTCAAGATTGGTTAGTATACACATTTGTGGCTTTCCTTACAGCTGTTATCATTTTGTACAATTACTTATTTCCTATTCTGTCATATTTCAGTAATATTGCAAAGTGCAAATATCTCTTGTAAGAAAATGGAGTCAAGTTTGAATGAATAAGTAAAACATTGATTGACCAGATGTTCATTTTTGCAAAATACGAAGTGATTCTCTCTCATTCATTCATTCATTCAGTAACAATGGTAGTAACATTTATATAAATTTTGACATTTTGATATTTTCTACGCGAATTGTCAATTCAAATGCGAGAACCTCATATCTATAATAAGAATTTCGCTGAGATATTCCACCAACCTAATTACCTTCTGTTTTACGTAGGAAATGCACTTTAGATTCACAACGTGGTGGGCATTACAGTTGATTTCTCTGCTCTGCCTATTCCGAAACTCTCAATCTGAAGTGAAGAGTATTCGGGTTACGAGGAAGACCAAGTTTGACTCTCAGGCTCAGAGCAACTGCAGCTTCAATGATGGAAACTGCGACCAGTGTCTAGGTCAACTAAATACACAGGGCATTGGACTCTGCGGTTTTTGTCACATTTCAAACAGCAACTGCTCCGATGCCTCTCAGTGCCTCTGTCTTCCCGGAGGAGTGGAAGGGCCAAGTGCTTCTTCCTGTGACAGGGGGAACTGGTACTATGAGGCGTGTCCCGACGAACCCACTGACAAAACCGCAACCTACCGTGTCTCTGTCCGTCTGCTCAATGTCGCAGGTGTCAACTTCCAGTCTGGCACTTTCAGCGCTGACTTCCTGCTCTTCTTCGAGGGGAACCGCGTCGCGTACACGGAGAGAGAGTGCAACTCTGATGACGGCGTCTGCTTCAACATCCTCAACTCAGTCGGAGCGCCCATCGTTGCCAAGTACCACACCTACTTCCACGTGCAGGGGACCTTCTCTTTCGAAGTAGATCTATCAGAGTACCCTTTCGACAATCAGACCCTGCCTCTCCTAATCCAGGACTCCTACGACTCTGCAGCCAACCTCCAATGGAAGATTTCCGACAGCAAGCCGCACGCGAGTGGTATAGACTCCCACCTGGCCTTCTCTGGCTGGGCGTACGACGCCAACTCTTGGGAGGAGTCCCTCTCTCAGAGGTACAACCCCATCCTCCTGGAGAACTTCTCAACCTACGTCTTCAAGTTCCTGATAAAGCGTCCGCAGACGGTGGGCTTCATCAAAGGGTTGCTCCCGCCTCTCTTCATCGTGCTGGTGATCTGTGCTTCCTTCTCCCTCCCCGCCAAGGAGATGGGCAGTCGCATCTGGATAGGAGGCTCTCTGCTCATCTCAGTCGTTCTGTTCCACTCCACTCTGGCAGAGGAAACCCCGCGCAGAGGCCAGCTCACATTCGCAGACAGATTCATAATATCCGTCTACGTATTCATTTTCCTCTCTCTGGCGGTTAACATCATCGTCATCCGCCTGTTCAGATCTGGGAAAGAGGGACTGGCTAACATAGTGCAGGGCCTTTCCGAACTGACCTCTTGGCCAGGTCTTTTCATTTACTTCTTCTGCCATTTCTACCTGAGCTGGAATATCTTGCTGGTTCTGTTTTTAGTGACTGTCTCGAGTCTCCTGATTATTCTCTGTTTCCTCATCTATCCTTACACCCTCGCGTGCTCGAGTAGTCTCGTTGCCATGGTGATTCTGAAATGGGGAAAGAAACAGGTCGGGAAGGAGCGAGAGAAGGAAGGACTCCTCGAGGAGAATACGACCGCTCGAGATGAGAATGAATTATGATGTATACATTTCGACAGGTAAATCAAGTTGTATTAAGTTGCTAACTCTTATCAGATTTTTTCTTAGCTGTGTTACACATTGTGAGTAATGGAATAATATACAGCTCAATAATTAAGTTACGCTCGCACATAACTACATATAAGACTCACATATGGAGTCTTATAGAGCTGAGCGTAACTTAATTATTGAGCTGTATATTATTCCATTATTTATTGGAGAAAACCCTGGAATAATCCATGCATTATTTAAAACAGTTGATTAATTAAACTCTCAGAATACCCATAAGTATGATATAACAAATGCCTTTTGGTTCGGGTTTAGTATTACTAATATGATCCCAGAGCTTGTTATAACGGAGTTGACTGTAGTTAAAGCTTAAAATCTTGTTTTATAAGAGTATTAACCATCCACTGTAATTAAAATAGCCGTACTATGTTAAGGTCTTCGTTTCCTAACATCCCTCACAGCCTCTCCTCTCTCCTACTCACCCTATACCAGCTGCTGGTGCAGAGACCTATCCGCTATCTCCTTCTCCTCTACAAAAAATACGTTCTGCAATTCCAACCCGTTACCTATTACAGTCCCCCTCCCTCGAAAGAATCTCTCTCCCTCCTCAGAAAGCTACCAAGGAAAACATTAGTGCTTGACCTCGACGAGACGCTAATACACTCACAGCACACCTGTCAAGTGCCTTATGACTTCTCTATCAACGTACAAATAGACGGAGTTCCCACTGAATTCTTTGTGTACAAGCGGCCACATCTGGATTTTTTCCTAAGCAAAGTGAGCGAGTGGTATCACGTTGTGCTATTCACTGCTAGTCTGGAGACATATGCAAACGCAATCGCGGATAACCTAGACGCTAAAAAGAGATACATCAAGAAGAGATATTTCAGACAGAACTGTAGTATTGATTTCACAGGATTTACTAAAGATCTGAGAATCATAGAAAAAGATCTCTCTCGCATCTTCATCGTTGACAACTCTCCCACAGCCTATAAAGGCAATCCTGACAACGCGATTCCCATCAAGTCCTGGTACGCGGACACAAGGGACCAGTGTCTACTCCAATTGCTACCAATTCTGGACGCGTTAAGATTTACAAAAGACGTGCGGTCAATCCTTCGGAGGAATATTCATTTGCATTCTCTCTGGTAGCAAGATCCTTGTAATTATTTTCGTTTAAATCCCGCTTCTTTCCAGCGCATTTCTAGTATCAATTCAAGTAATGGTTCTTTGTAAATTTGTGTCTTTTGCAATTTATTTTTTCTGTTATCATAAAATATTATTTAAGATGAAATTATTTCTTAACATTACTTTAAGTCCAATGACTACTTATCTGTTCAGATGATGTTATACCACTACACTTGAAGAATCCTTCAAAATAGCATCACACGTAACACACAAGGTTGCTCATATATCTCCATTCAAATGTTCATGCATGTAGTTTGTATTAATATATAGAATTGTTATTGAATTAGAAAATATTCACATATGTTCAGTTGGTTAGGATTTACATTCGGTGCAGTATTTGCTGCATTTGTGCTCCCTCTCGTGTATTCAGTGGTGAAGGCACTCTTAGGAGTAGGACCCTCTGGTAGAGTTCATTCAGCCCCTCCCATCCAGGAAGTGATTGATGCAGGAGGAGGAGAATACAATGCACTTGAGAATCACGCACCTAAATTGACTGGGAAGCTCTTTGCATGGTTTTGTAATTTCTTGTGGACTCCATTCGGTGAAAAATGGGTACTGCAAAAGCTAATGAATGATAATCGTCTGTTTGCTGCTAGAGAGCGTTACTTACCGGAAGCAGCTACCTTCTACCCCACACCTCCATTTGTCCCTTTCCCTGAACAAACTGGAGGAGACAAGGAAGGGAGAGAGGAGAAGAGTAAGGAGGAGGAGATTGAGAGTTTGCTGCACTCTGATTCTCATGAAGAGTCAGGAGGAGGAGAGTTCGTGTTCCCCAGTGTGATGGAGTATCTGCGTGGTTACAGGTGTGGAAGTGTGACACCGGAAGCAGTGGCAGAGCGTATCATTGAGAGTATTGGTGCATCTGAGTCCCTGTCTCCTCCTCTCCGCGCCTTTGTCCAGTGGAACGAGTCTGAAATCCGTAAACAGGCTGCAGAGTCGACACGTCGCTATAAGGAGGAGGACAACATCCGTCCATTGGAAGGGGTGCCTGTTGGAATTAAAGAGAGCATCCCCACTAAGCCTTACGCTCTCCGAATTGGGACCTCTTTCATCCCGATTGGAGCCCAAAACTTCACAGAGCAAGATGAATCTGAAGTAGTGCTGAAGCTCAGGAATGCTGGGGCCATTATAGTTGGCGTTAATAACTTGCACGAGTATGGGATTGGAGGGACTGGTGTGAATCCTAACGAGCTGCACGGAACACCTTGCAATCCGTATGGCCAGTACAGGTATCCCGGAGGCAGCAGCAGTGGGGCTGGAGTTGCCGTTGCTTCTGGTCTCATTCCCCTCGCGATAGGTACGGACGGAGGAGGCTCAATCCGCATACCTGCATCCCTCTGTGGTATCGTAGGACTCAAAGCTACTTTTGGGAGGATTTCAGACGCTAGGAGTGTCACTGGTGCTCCGACCGTCTCTCACGTCGGACCAATGTGCACCTCAGTAGCCGACACCGCTCTAGCTTACCTAATCCTAGCAGGTGCTGATAAGACAGTTCCACCAAGCATACACCAGGGACTTGTCACCGTGGGAGACTATCTGGATGCTAGCCAACGTGTGAAAGGGTTGAAGGTGGGTGTATACCGCGCCTGGTTCGATCATTGTGACTCTGAAGTCCGTAAAGCTTGCGAACGCGCTCTCACCTATATCAGGGAAGCTGGCGCTGAAGTGGTGGACGTTCACATTCCTGAGCTGAACCAAATTCTCACAGGACATGTCCAAATTTTTCTCCCAGAGCTCAGGAGCGCATTTGGATATGATTTCTGTGAGCATTTCCAAGAAATAAATCCACATACCAAGCTCTTACTATCGATTAGTCAAGGCGTGACAGGTTCTGACTACATAGTAGCAGCTAGGCAACGGACGAGGTCCATTATGATAATGAAGTATCTTTTCAAAAAGGTGGACATCTTAGTAACACCCGCCACTGCTTGCACAGCTCCAGGTCTGAATAAATCAATTCTAACTCACGGTGAGAGTGACATCCATAACGTTTCTAAACTTATTCGCTACACCGTCCTGGGTAATATGACCGGGGTGCCAGGCATCGCTCTCCCTGTGGGGTATGACTCTAACAATCTCCCAATCTCTCTCCAGTTGATGTCCAGCTGGTGGAGAGAAGACCTCCTCTTCTTACTAGCCAGCCAGATCGAGAAAAGAGTAGTGAAGCGGAAGCCTCAAATATTTTATGATATCTTAAGAACGTAGGGTATTGACTCTTGTTGCTTCAAAATTATATTCAACTATTAGCCCTGCTGAGATTATGTATGTCTGTATATGTTATAGTAGTTATCTTTGTTTGCTAGGTCCATGTATGACGACCTCACAAAGAACCGCAAAGCGAAATGCTCATCTTTTAATATTACTTTTGTTGTGTTTAATATAACTAGACTATAATTTTATGGAAAACAATTATTTCTGTTCTTTGAAGCTGTCGGGTTAGCAATTACGTACATACTAGTATGTACGTTGTAATCTTGCATATTAAAACGCTAGGATTTTTTTATTTTATTTTTGTTTGTCCGAATTGATTGAAGAATTGGCAAGTCGTATAGAGATGAAAATTGGTATGTAGGTGGCAAATGATGAGTCTACGATTAATTTCTAAGATCTAAGTGAAATTTTTACATCTCAACAAAAAATGGAAAAGAATTTTCACACCTTTTCTATACAATATATAAGGCTTATCCATAGCATTCTATATACTAAGGCAATGGCACTCACCAAAAAATTAGTACCATGGATTGGTTAAATACTTCAAAACCAATAATTTTGATATTGTAGATACGTATTTCAATTTTCCATCAATTTAGGCATTCACCCCCCTGACAAACTAACTATTATTTCAGAACAATTGAAATGAGATATATTATTTGGTTTTTAATGCACATAGTCGAATTATTTAATACTTAATACATACAAAATATCAAAAGAATAGTTAATCACACACAATATTGAGACTTGAGGGACAGACTTGACTTAGCTTGAGAGACAGACTTGACTTAGCTTAAGGGACAGACTTGACTTGACTTGACATGACTTGACTTGACTTGACTTGACATGACTTGACTTGACATGACATGACATGACATGACATGACATGACATGACTTGACATGACATGACATGACATGACTTGACTTGACTTGACTTGACTCGGGACTTTCAATAGAATATAGTCACACATTCCGGACTTCTACAGTCTGTGAAGTTGACTAAATAAACAAAGAATATATTAAATTAGTTCTTGAATTTAGCCAGTTTACTATTCTCTTGTTTCAATACTAGTGCATTATATATAGGTCTTAACTTTATTAGAAGTGTATACAATGTTTTAGTTCCATATTAGCACATGCCAAATGAATAATATTAGTACGGGAAGAGCCAGAATAAATGTTTTAAATTTCTGCTGAGGGTGCAGATACATCGTCGTCATAGGTGTAACTCCAGGGGTGGCAGGGGTAGCGTGCCACCACAGACCTAAATGTTATGTTGACTTGGGGTGGCATGCCACATTAGTTTGATATATGTTTACAAATCTCGCCACCCCAGCTAACCATGAAAAAATCAAAATAGTTACGCCTATGATCGTCGTTAAACGACTATTCTTCCCTACCCAATTCACATTGAACATTTCCTAAACATCATTAACGAATTTCAAGAACTCAACAGTTTAGTTCTGGTCTACACTGTTCTTATCCATCATATAAGCTAACAGTCCGGCTAAAGTTGACTAATAGAAAATCTTCTTAAGGGCCAAAATTACATTTCGCCTTTCCAACCTGACAACCAGCAGGCTTGTTAGGTTGGAAAGGCGAAATGTCCCGATGTTAATTTGGAGCACGTTTAGTTAAATTGCACTTGTCCGAATTTAAAAAAAGGTATTTATGCCCACGTTTTTGTAGTAACGAGGATTGCATTTACTAAATTTGGGGAAGGCAACACTTTTTCTTGGTCTTTTAAATTCAGTCAATTGTTTCTACCCAACTTGAGTATGTATATATGCATGATTCTAGAATAATGAACTACATTACTTTATGTATCTATTGTAAACAAAAGTAAACAAATAATTTATCATATCGATCTGAAAATATGATATTCGAAATCTACACTCCTAAAAACCCCATGTCAACCGTTGGAAGCTAGTCTCTAGCATAATTTTCAAAATTCGTCAAATGGTGTTAAAAAAATACACACAACCTTTTTTATTGCTTATATTATATAATAATTATATAATTATTATATAATAATTATATAATTATTATATAATTATTATATAATAATTATATAATAATTATATAATAATTATATAATAATTATATAATAATTGTATAATAATTATATAATAATTATATAATAATTATATAATTATTATATTATTTTTTTGTTTACTATATTCCAAATAGCTATTCAGGGCAACATAAAAACCTTAGGCTACATATGTTCAGTTGGTTAGGATTTGCTTTCGGTGCAGTATTTGCTGCATTTGTGCTCCCTCTCGTGTATTCAGTGGTGAAGGCACTCTTAGGAGTAGGACCCTCTGGTAGAGTTCATTCAGCCCCTCCCATCCAGGAAGTGATTGATGCAGGAGGAGGAGAATACAATGCAATTGAGAATCACGCACCTAAATTGACTGGGAAGCACTTCGTATGGTTTGGGAGATTTATGTGGACTCCATTCGGTCAGAAATGGTTACTTAGTAAAATTATGAAAAAGAACCGGGTTTTGGCTGCTAGAGAGCGTTACATGCCGGAAGCAGCTACCTTCTACCCCACACCTCCATTTGTCCCTTTCCCTGAACAAACTGGAGGAGACAAGGAAGGGAGAGAGGAGAAGAGTAAGGAGGAGGAGATTGAGAGTTTGCTGCACTCTGATTCTCATGAAGAGTCAGGAGGAGGAGAGTTCGTGTTCCCCAGTGTGATGGAGTATCTGCGTGGTTACAGGTGTGGAAGTGTGACACCGGAAGCAGTGGCAGAGCGTATCATTGAGAGTATTGGTGCATCTGAGTCCCTGTCTCCTCCTCTCCGCGCCTTTGTCCAGTGGAACGAGTCTGAAATCCGTAAACAGGCTGCAGAGTCGACACGTCGCTATAAGGAGGAGGACAACATCCGTCCATTGGAAGGGGTGCCTATTGCTGTGAAGGAACATTTCCTTACCAACCCATATGAACTTCGAATCGGTTGCAATTTTATCCCTACATGTGCACATAGTTTGGATGGTAGCGATGAGAGTGAATCAGTGTCGATGATGAGGAGAGCAGGCGCTATCATAGTGGGAGTAGCTAACATACATGATAATGGGATAGGAGGTACTGGCTCCAACCCTAACCAACTCCATCTAACAGCTCGCAACCCATATGATCTGCACAGGTACCCCGGGGGGAGCAGTAGCGGGTCTGGGTCTGCAGTTGCTTCTGGACTTGTACCTCTCGCACTCGGAACTGATGGAGGTGGATCTGTCCGAATTCCAGCCTCCCTCTGCGGGATTGTTGCGCTGAAGCCTACTTTTGGGAGAATTTCAGAGGCGAGAATGGTACCGGCAGCATTCACAGTGGCGTACCCGGGTCCGATGTGTACGTCCGTAGCAGACACGGCGCTCTCCTACCTCCTGTTAGCAGGAGTGGATAGGAACGATCCTTTCACTGTGAGCCAGGGTCCTGTAACATTGGGGTGTTATCTGAATGCCAGCCAAAGTGTGAAAGGGTTGAAAGTAGGTGTGTATCGTGCTTGGTTTAATCATTGTGATCCAGAGGTGTTGAAGGTGTGCGAGGAGGCCCTCACCTGGACAAAGGAGGCGGGAGCAGATATTGTCGATATACACATTCCGGAAATGAATGAACTACTTTCAGCACACGTTTCAACCTTTTTAACGGAAATTTTGAGTGTGTATCAATATGATCTCCCCAAGCGTTTTGGAGAATTGTACGGTGAAACGCTTTTAAGTTTAGCTGTCGCTAGCCAGGTGTCAGGTGCTGATTACACTATGTCTGGGAGACAGAGAACAAGAGCAATTAAGACATTGGAACACGTGTTTAAGCAGGTTGACATCATCATCACCCCAACCACCGCCTGCACTGCCCATCCTATAAAGCCTCAAGCTGTGAAATATGGAGAGAGTGACATCAACACAACTGCCAAACTAATTCGATTCAACGTCCTTGGTAATATGACCGGGGTGCCAGGCATCGCTCTCCCTGTGGGGTATGACTCTAACAATCTCCCAATCTCTCTCCAGCTGATGTCTAGCTGGTGGAGAGAAGACCTCCTCTTCTTACTAGCCAGCCAGATCGAGAAAAGAGTAGTGAAGCGGAAGCCTCAAATATTTTATGATATCTTATAAATAATTGCGTTTTTTAGTTTTGTTAGAATGTCGAATTTGTATATACTAATTTGCATATATTTATAGCGGTAGGCTGATGCAGACTTGATATGTAGTTCTGTATACGTATATATTTCCAAATCAAGTTTTTTGTATAATCCCTTCAGATATTAGTTCGTATAAAGAGCTCTGATATATCCTATGTCTCCTAGTTTTTTGGGATAGGGAACTTGGCGGGGATAACATTTTTAAAGTTTTATCGCACTTATTTTCTTGCTAATAAAATAGCCCAATGTAACCTAGTCGTATACACTTATTTTACTTTAGTTAGTGCTGGCTCGCATTAATTATTAAATTCAAGGATATCTAGTCATAAAATTTTCATCCATTGCAAATAAAAATAATTGGATACTTTTTGATGTATACTGATAAACAAATTTTACAATCATTGTACTGAATTAGTGTGAATACCTATTGCTATTTAGCGGATTATCTGTCTTTAGACCTCTGGGCTATACACACATTTGCAACGCAATTCTAGAATGGATTTAGACGCCTTGTATTATGTTAGTCAAGCCTCTCAAAATGGCACAGGCTGGGAAGTGTCCTTAATCAACTATGCACTAACTGCATTGTCAGTGGTTTTCTACAGCTCTTCTAACATACCAATCAAGAGGTATGACTGTGGAGATGGAGTGTTTTTCGTTTGGTTAACTTCTGTCTCCATATTTATTTGTGGTTTTATTTGTCATTGCATTCGAAGCTTTCCGACATTTCACCTTGAACCCGCTATAGGCGGCGTATTGATGTTCATTGGTCAAGTTTTGAATGTGACCATCATCCAATTGTTCGGATTGGGGATATCAACACTTGTTTACAGCATTGTTGTCGTTATTGTAGGATGGGTTTTGTCGGTTGTTGGATTCTTAGGAATGGAGAAACCTTTTTTCTATGAAGCTTATCTGAACTACATCGGGTTGGCATTTTGCATAGTGAGTATTGTAGCATTCTCGCTTATTAAAGTAAACACAAGCAAACACAAAATACCCCAAACAAATACACCAGCAGAAATCATCGAGCGAAAATTAACAAAAAGATTATTAAGATTATTTCCTATATTGCGCCAGAATGCAAATATTCTCAGTATCTTAATTCTCAAGGCGTTAGGCTTATTGTTAGCAATTGCGATAGGACTGTGTTATGGCACTCAATTCGTTCCAACTTACATACTTCTAGCTCGCAGCAACGCAGACCCCAGTTTATCCAGCAACCCGCTCGACTACATATTCCCTCAGTGCTTGGGGGTGTTGGTAGGAGGCACACTCATTCTAGCTGTATACTGCGCAGTAAAGAAGAATAATCCCTACGTCAATCAGAGATTAGTCCTCCCTGGATTCCTGAGTGGAGCTCTGCTAGGGGGAGGAACTGTGGTTTGGGGATATTCCAGTTTCAAACTTAACCCCGCGATCTCTTACCCTCTGGTATCAGTGGGATCACCAGCTCTCAGCACTTTATATGGAATTTGCTTGTTTAGGGAGATTAGGGGAAAGAGAAATTATATTATTTTGGCTGCAGGCTTATTCCTGATGACAGTTGGGGTAACATCTGTAGGATTCTCCAGAATACCTCTAAATTTTTAATTTATATTTTACATTTGATCTGTATAGTTAACCTAGGGGCGTTTATATTATTTTTTGTGAAATTTCATTTTTTGTGTAAGATATTTTATTTGTGTATGCTTCAAGTGGGAATGAGTTGTTACATCGAGTGGGTGCCACGAAGGATTTGAGTTAAAGTACAACTTTTTAGTGACCCTAAGTGACCCGCCTCAGGCAGATTATACCCGCATTTGGAGGTCGAAACCCGCTGACCCGCATTCGGGCTGAAATCTGCTTTTCTCGCAAATCCATGAATCTGATAGCCATAATTAAGCTGATTAATTTCACTTTATTCACTCAAATTATTTAATAGACCTATGTCTTTATGGTCTGTCATTTGGAAACAAGGACCATTCAATTTGCTTTTAAATAATCTGAGTTCAGGAAATACTGTTTCTCATAATGATTTTTTCTTGTCTATTTTTTGTCCATTTTCCGATTTTTATGTAAAAGTTTTAAAATATGCCTGTATTCATAAGTTGATGATAACTCGTAGACCATAAAATATATAATATCTACGCTATCCGATCTAAAGTTCAGTCAAATACGTACACGCCAGTCTGCGAAACGCAGGCCTATTAATTAATCTAACGATTATTTATGTGAAAGTTCCAAATACAATTTGGTACACATAGATTGGTAGTATGTGCTGATATGGCGCGAGTGCCAGAAGAGTATTCATTTAGATCTCAGCAGTCGGATGTGGAGATCAGCGATCTCAGTGGAGAAGCAAGGATATTCCAATTGCTAAGGTGTCTCTGCCAGAACTCCTGCCCCCCTCTGCCCCCTAAGCCGTCCCAATCCGAGCTCCAGCAGCACAAGAACTTGAACGAATTCATATTCAACCACAGTCTTGAGCAGCTCAAGTTAGGTTCCCGTCTCCCCGGCTCTATGGATGATGAGGAGGGCGTGGTGAGGCGAGTACACAAGAACCTGCTGAAACAGAAGAGGGACTCCTCCACTGCTCTCTTCTCTGAGAGAGTTGCTAAGCTAGCGAGGATCGTGAGGGATCCTGAGAAGAGGTGTGCAATGCTGTCTTTCCTCTTGAGGCTGATGACTGACGCCACAACTTATCAGAACTCGACTCTCATATCAGGTACAAGCACCTTCCCAAAGACACGGGCATTCTGAATTTAGAATTGTAAGATTGAAACATTTTCATTTTCAGACATGTCTGTTCTCTCCCTCAACAAGATCATTCCCTCTGATCTCAACCTCACCGGCGCTACCAGCGGGATATCTCTTGGATTCGACGCGTCCCAGTTTTCCACACAGCAGCACCTCAGCACTCAAACTGCGTCAATGCGCTACGGTGCGGAGAGTGAAACCCCTCGATCCAGACCGCGCTCCTCTAACATCACCTCGCACCCTGCGGTCTCCTCTCACCGCGCAGACAAGACGCTGGACGCGATCTCTTGGTACGGAGTGGCCTTCTCTCACATGTGTGATGGGAATATCTGGGGGGTCTGTGAACAGGACCTGGTCCGCGACCTCATCTTCATATTCCAGGGCGCGGCCGGTACTCACATCCAATGGGACAAAGGTCGACATTGTTTTTATTTCCCAAAAGAATCCAGGATCCCAATCCCTGTCTATGGAATGTGTATGAGAATGACGGAATTAGGAAAATTGTATAGGAAGGTACGGAATACTTCATTAGTGTTTTGTTACACCAATATAAATATTATTTTATAATTTTAAAATGATATTAACTACTCAGCGCAATCAAGCTTATTATACAATTATTAATTTATATATCTTATCTTATATAATATGTATATACAAAAATGTGATAATTTGTTGATTTTTTGTTAAGGTGTGAAAATTTCGCTTAGATATTTAAACTTGTCGTTAGGCTCGCCATTTGACACCTACATGCCAATTTTCATATTCTTGCCAGACTTGCCAGTTCCTTAACCAATACGCACAAACAAAAAATAACTAATCCTAGCATTTTAATATACAAGTCCTTGTGTAGGTGCATTCTTTCGTGAAAGAGAGTGGCCATCAAAAAGCTCGAAAACCCGAGTTTTTGGTCCAGGCGTTTAAGACCGCAATACAAGACCACTTGTTCGAGTATTACCGCTTCATATCAGTGTTAGACGAAAAGCTACATAGAGAAGTGTCAAACCCAGAGGAGGGTCCGCTCCTGTCCCTCCGGAGACTCATGGTCTGGACTTACGAGCCTCTTCACTGCTTCCAAATGCTCTCACACATCTTAGACCAGTGCGAGAGTGAGCAACTCCCATTCATTTTGACTTGTTACACATTTTCAATATATTGCATTTAGATCTGAGTGGGTGCCAGCTGATGAATAAAATCTACGAATTCTCTCTTACTGGCCATCCTGATCACGGGGTGCTGTTGAAGAGCATTCTAGAAAAGCTGTTCTCTCCTTTCAAATCCATTCTGGATAAGTGGTTATATGAGGGCGAGCTGCCTTCCAAACAGACTCACTCACAGTTCTTCATCAGAGAGAGTGCCAAGCCTAAAGTTGATGAGATGTGGAATTCTAAATATTTGATTTTGAATGAACAGATCCCTACTTTCATTTCGGGTGAACTAGCATCCAAGGTTTGTCTTGTGGAATATACGTAATAACATTTTATTTTGATAGTGACTCTCCTTGAAATATTAGGCCTCTTCAATAGGTGGTGGTAATAGGGAAAACTGTGAACTTTCTGAAAGAGAAGTGCCATGAGCTCAAATTGGATGAGATATTCCATTATGCAGATGTCCTCAAGAGAGCTGAGGATGAGACTTTTGATTCCTTGATTGACGGTCGTATGGAGACTCGGATAAGGCAGGCCTATGGAAACACTTGTCGACACCTGTTGAACGTGTTAAAGGAAAAGTTCTTCTTTTACGACCACCTCAAAGCAATGCGTCGTTACCTCCTTCTGGGACAGGGCGATTTCATCAGGATGCTAATGGATCTACTTTGTGACGATCTGGAGAAAGACGGGAAGCAGATATTGCGCCACAACCTGATCGCACTCATGTATGACGCCGTACGTGCCACCAACGCACGATTTGAAGAAGATTACATACTGGACCGTCTGGACATCAAGCTGTTAAAGCCCACTGAGGGGGAGAAGGTGTGGGACGTTTTCTCTCTCTACTATCACTTCAAGAAGGACGAACCTCTCAGTTATATTTTCGAGGAAAAGGTAAGATTTTCTAGATAGAGCAGTGGTTCCCTAATTTCGATGTTACCCTCATGTTCTAGCTTGGAACTACTGGAGTAATTATCTACAAGGCGATTCAAACTATCAACTAACTAATGCTGTGCCGTAGGTAATGCTGATGTATCTGAGGATATTCAATTTCATCTGGCGAGCGCATCGCACGGAATATCTCCTCACAAAGGCTTGGAAGGATCTACAGGCGACGTACCAAATATGGGCCAAGGCGCTAAGAATCGATGAGTTATACCACATGAGCCACATCATCGTGGGAGCCATGATCCACTACACACGCCAGATGCACTACTACCTCTCGTTCGAGGTGCTCTCCTGCAGCTGGGACGAACTGCTGACGCAACTCAAGAAGGCCACAGACCTGGATCAGATCCGAGAAGCGCACACCGCCTGCCTCTCTACCATCCTGGCCAGCTGTTTCATGAAGCTGCAGACGATGAGTGAATCGGAGAGTGGGATATGCCAGGATCTGTCCACCCGGCACCGCGGGATCTCGGACTCTGTCGTGAAGTTGGTGGCCAAGTTGAATATGCTATACGGTTTCTGTAAGGAGGAGGAGGAGCGCCGAAGGAGGCTCGCGTCAAAAAGAGGAGGCGTGAACTGGAAATCCAATCTTGACGAGGACGCTGATTTACGGGATGAGTTTAATAGAAAAGTGGAGGCTCAGATTGCACCCGATCTGCGGCTAATTTCCAACTCACTGATGCGAATTTTACACGAGTTTGTGAAGAAATTGAAAGATCATCGAGATTCAAACTTTCGACTTTTAGGTACCAGGCTAGATTTTAACAACTATTTTCACAAATTTAACCCAGATGCCTAAACTCGTATCAGGACTAGTAGATATCTATCAGCATTGTGTTTTATGATATAAGACTATTACTCCTCGATGAATTTTTTACTACATTCTGATTAACTTTATGCGCAATAAGAGTCCGCTCATATTCCAATTTGAATAGCACTTCTCCCTCTCTAGCACATACCTGTTGCCAATGCCTCCTGACTTCCGCCATGATATTAAATAGTATTCTGATTTGTTTATATAAACATTGGCTGTATTATTATCCATCTGCTTAATTAATGTGTCACCGACTTTGAGGGGAACCATGGTCTTGGATGGGAGAATTTCTCTCTAACTCCTTAGCTACGTACTTGCAGGGCTGTGGGAGCAGGTGCGGCACCACTATTGGGATTCCACTATCCGGGAGGTGAGGTGCAGTGTAACCCAAGACTGCCACTTTGCCGCACCAATAAACATTCGCCTCCTACAACTGTGTTTGTTGTTATCTGTTAGAATGGATCCAGAACCAGTTATCTCTAATCGCTGGGAGGACATCAACAGTCTACTCATAGCCAGCAGTCCTCTGGCGCACCCCGACTTCGAAGCGAGTCCAGAAACTCTCTCCTTTCTCAGGGAGACCTGCAAGATCCTGGTGATAGGTGCTGGGGGGCTGGGCTGTGAGCTCCTCAAGGATCTCGCCCTCCTCGGCATCAAGAACATTCACGTCATAGACATGGACATCATCGACGAGTCCAACCTCAATCGGCAGTTCCTCTTCCGTCCTAAAGACGTGTCTCGACCTAAGGCGCTAGTGGCAGCCGAGTTTATCAACCGAAGAGTTCCTGGTGCCAACGTGACCGGCTACTACAAGAAGATTCAGGACTTCGACATTTCTTTCTACACTTCTTTCCACATCATCGTGTGCGGACTGGATTCCATCGTAGCTCGTAGATGGATGAACAGTCTGGTGGTCGGTATTCTCAAGTACAGCGATGAAGGAGTGCTAGACCAGAGCAGTCTTATCCCTATCGTGGACGGAGGGACTGAGGGGTTCAAAGGGAATGCGAAGGTGATAATCCCAGGGATAACCGCCTGTCTGGAATGCACGCTTGACCTGTACCCGCCCCAGGTCACATACCCCCTCTGCACCATAGCTACGAACCCGAGACTTCCAGAGCACTGCATCGAATATGTGAAACTCTTCACTTGGAAGAAAGAGGGACCATTTGGTGAGAATGTAGCGATAGATGGAGATAACCCTGAGCACATTCAGTGGCTGTGTCAGAAAGCGCAAGAGCGAGCGAATGAGTATCGCATTGAAGGTGTCAACTACCGACTGACACAAGGTGTCATCAAGCACATCATCCCAGCAGTAGCCTCTACTAACGCAGTTATTGCGGCTTCTTGCGCTACTGAGGTGTTCAAAATCGCGACGAGTTGTTCCCCCTACATGAACAACTACATGGTACTCAATGACACAGATGGCATCTACTCATTCACCTACTCCCCGGAGAAGAAGGATAACTGTATCGTGTGCTCGGGTAGGAAGGAGAACCTTAGTTTTCCTGAGACGGCGAAGTTAAAGGAAGTGGTGGAATACCTCTGCGACGATCCCAAGTACTCCCTCAAGAGTCCCGGCCTCACCACCATCATAAACGGGCAGGATAAGACCCTCTACATGAAGACGAAGGCATTGGAGGAGCTCACCAAATCAAACCTGGACCGCACCCTGAAGGAACTCGGACTGGTGGACGGACATGACATCTACGTAGGGGACCCCAACCTCTCCAGGACGGCCGTCTTTACCATTAATTTCATCTCGGAGATGGACACCAATAGCAGCTAGAAGAATTTGTTCCGTTGACTCACGTTTGTTCATATGCATAGGTTCCGAATTCGAGTAGTATTATTAGCTGTGTATGTATATACTCCGCACTAGAGATTTTAATAAAGATTTTGTGTTGATGTTAATAGTAATTTATTTATAGATACCATCTAATTAGCTTGTAAAGCAAATAATGGCAAGTTCGGCGGTCAAAATAGCTCGAGAATGGGTGGGAAAAGTAGCGATAGTGACAGGTGCATCTGCTGGGATCGGTCTCGATCTGATTCGAGCACTGGCTTCCAGTGGCATCAAGACGATAGGCTGTGCCAGGAATATCTCCAAGATCGAAGTGGCTGCATCGAATACGAAAGGAAATGTGAGTGGAGAGATCTCGGCTTTCAAGTGTGACGTGAGCAAGGAGGAGGAAGTGAAGTCCATGTTCGAAATGGCTGGGAGGAAGTACGGTGGTGTGGACATCCTGGTGAATAACGCAGGTCTGGCATATGATGCTCCTCTTCTTTCTGGTTCAACAGAGGAATGGAAGGCCATGCTGGAAGTGAATGTGCTCGGTCTCTCTATGTGCACCAGGGAGTTCTTCCAGAAACACCAGCAAAGGAAAGCTGGTGGCGGTTATATCATCAACATTTCCAGCATACTAGGACATATTGTGCCGAGTTATTCCTTAGGTCACTTCTATTCCGCTTCGAAATTCGCTGTGACCACACTTACTGAGGGAACAAGACATGAGCTGAGAGACATCAAATCGAGCATCAAAATCAGCCAAGTTTCTCCTGGATACGTTTTTACGGAATTTCGTGGTAGGCTGTACAAAGACATGGCAAAGGGTGAGGAGCTATATAAAGAATCCTTGAAGAACCAGACTTGTGTGGAAGCAAAAGATATCACCGATTCGATTTTGTACCTCCTGAGCACTCCGCCCAATGTTTGTATTCATGACATGATCGTCCGCCCTCTGCAGCAGACCTTGTAGGCCTTAGAGTATTCACTTATCAACTTTTTATAGTTTCGAAATGGTTAGGTTTTTATTTTACTTACACTACGTACAAGTACTACGATTGCCAATACTTTGAAGAAGTGGAAACTTTAGACGTGTTTCCAAACTATTCATATCCAGTAGAACTGCTGTCTCCCTGCATCTACTGCGAATAAGAAATTGTTGATTAAAAATATATGATCTAGTGCAGGGGCGCCGAACTTTTCGAAATCTAAGGACAATTTCGGGGTTCCAGGGGGGGCTCAGCCCTAAATTTTGTATTGTGTCTATGGGCCATCTTCGAATCCAGGGGGGGGGCTCGAGCCCCCCCAGCCCCCCGGGTTCGGCGCCTATGATCTAGTGTGTATTAACTACGTATGTAGACAGTCAATACTCGCAAAGTTAAGATGTCTAGGTCAGGGAAACCGAAGGATTCTAGCGCATGAGTGCTATTAGGCAATACCATTCCCACGCAGAATTCTACAGCATCAACCCACTAGTTTAATTGCAACAATCGTGAAGTACCAAGTGTGTAAAAATAACTGTCTACTGGTTACTTTAATTCTTGGTTTGGATTGATTCAATTTGAATTTCAAATTAAACGCATCCAAAACAAATAAGTATGAGTTACTCATAGAACTAAAGTAACAAATCCCTCAACCAATAAATTAATAGTTATTTAATAAATCTCCAGTTCCAATGCCGAACAAATCTTTTCTACCTAAAATAAATATCATTTTTCGTCTGTTCTCTAGAAAACTGAATAATGGCAAGTTCGGCGGTCAAAATAGCTCGAGAATGGGTGGGAAAAGTAGCGATAGTGACAGGTGCATCTGCTGGGATCGGTCTCGATCTGATTCGAGCACTGGCTTCCAGTGGCATCAAGACGATAGGCTGTGCCAGGAATATCTCCAAGATCGAAGTGGCTGCATCGAATACGAAAGGAAATGTGAGTGGAGAGATCTCGGCTTTCAAGTGTGACGTGAGCAAGGAGGAGGAAGTGAAGTCCATGTTCGAAATGGCTGGGAGGAAGTACGGTGGTGTGGACATCCTGGTGAATAACGCAGGTCTGGCATATGATGCTCCTCTTCTCTCTGGTTCAACAGAGGAATGGAAGGCCATGCTGGAAGTGAATGTGCTAGGTCTTTCTATGTGCACCAGGGAGTTCTTCCAGAAACACCAGCAAAGGCAAGCGGAGATAGGGTATATAATCAATATATCAAGTATTGTAGGTCATATTGTATCACGCTCTCCCTCCTCTCACTTTTATTCTGCATCAAAGTTTGCAGTAACTTCACTTACCGAAGGTACAAGACATGAATTGAGAGATATTAAATCAAACATTAAAATCAGTCAAGTCTCTCCTGGACTCGTAAATACTGAATTTCAAGGAAGAAAAACCAAAGACATGCTTAAAGCTGCTGAGTATTATCGGGAGGGTTTGGAAAGGAACAGCTGTATTGAAGCAGGAGCTATTTCCGATTCAATTGTGTATCTTCTGAGCACTCCTCCTCATGTCTGCGTCCACGAATTAATTATCCGTCCTCTGCAGCAATCTTTCTAGTTAGAGATCACTCCCCAACTTTATAACTGCAATACCAAAAATACAGCGATAAATCAATTTTGAAATCCATATCTTAGCTTTGTCAGTATTCCATATTATCTAATGATTGTAGTCATTTATGTTCTATAATGGATAGGTTAAAGATAGAACTTATAATCTTGCAAATATCACTCAAGCTCAGAAAAAAATCTTGAACATAAACTAAAAAAATTTAAAAATTTGAACAATGTTATTTGTATAGGAAAATGGAACTTTCAGTTGACTGTAAAAATGAAATTAAGCCTCTGATTGATACAAAAATTGAAATACAGTATCTTTGCGCCGCATACTTCGAAAATAATTCATAATAACGATTATCAATTTTTTGGGGATACAATAATATTCGATCCTTTTAAAAGGTGATCAAAAAATTTTTACTAAGATGTTCTATTACAAGCAGCTTGAGACTGATTGTAGTATACTTAGATCCTATAGAAGTAATGGATAAATACAGATATAAATTCTATCTATGTATGTAAAATCTAAAAAGAATTGGATCATCATTTTCTTCAGATAGTCATAAAGCAGCACTTGCAGGCACCTCCAGCCAGTATAAACTGAGACATTTCGCATTCAATCGTTTCGAATCCATGTTTGTCCAGCTGATCACGCAACCTTTCGCTATATTTATTCCCTATCAGGACAGGGCGCTTAGGAGCAGGTCTCGCGACACATAGCGAATTGCAGCTAAAATCCATGGCTTCCTCGCTGGTCATTTCGATTATTTCATTTTCAGCGAAATTTTTGTATATTTCTTCCAAATCTTCCTTTTTGAATGCATCTGGATTTAGTAGCAGCTTGTTATCGGTCAGGGGGCAGAAGGAAGTGTCGAGATGGTAGAAGTGAGGCTTGACAAGTTGGAGTGGCTTCACTGTGATGGACGGGTCAATCTCTTTTACCTTTTTTCTTAGTTCAGGGATTACCTTACTCTCCGTCCTAAAGCCGTATCCTACCCAGAGAATTCTGTTGGAATGTGTGTAGAGTGCATCTCCTTCGCCCTCGAAATAGCCTTCTACTTCCCTTACATCATAACCATGGTCTCTAAAGTATGCTCCCATGACTTTACTTTCTGGGCGTCGGGGCTCTGCTTTGAAATTGGCCAGCAGGATAACGTTTGATACTTTTAACCCAGCGTTAGCTGTAAACACCAGATCTACCAACCCTTCTGCTGGAGGAGCTATCGATATTTCGCAATTTTGCTTCTGAACTTGCATTTTGAGATTATTCCATTGAATTAGACTCTTTGCCTTATTTACGGGTTGCTTCATTGTCATATGGGGATTGAGCATCTGGTGGATAACGTTGAAATACGTTGGCGTTGACATCAATAATTTTAGTCTTTTCATAACTGCGGCGGGAGTCCTGAGGGAAGTTCACTTTATTATTTCTAACTCGTATTTATAGTATGCTCACCAATTGAACCGAGCATGTGATGCCATTAATTTGCATATCGCACTAAAGGAAGTGTGCATTGTTGTGACTTGACAACTTAAGAATTATAAAAAACACTCAACTATTCTAAGTCATTCCAATGACTGATCCTTCAAAATATTCTCTCCCAATGAGAGAGATATCGCAAACGGCACAAAAAATTGATGATTGCGAGTAATCGATCATTGAGAAATAGGAGGAAGCTCTCATGAATATTCTTAAGGTCCGAGTTATGCGGCGTGATGTTTAGACCAATATTGATCTAGGCCGCGAAAATTCTAAACTCCTATATCATAATATTAAATGCATAGGCTAGGCGCATGAAATAGTCAGAGAGGGATGTTATACGTATATATATCCAAGAAAAGTTGGATGAACCCCTGACCCATTGCTTCCACACTCTAGGACTAGTGTTTCTCTGTGATTTTTTTTAAATTTAAAAATTAATAATTTATGAATGGTTGAATAAATTCAGAAAAAACTTGAGTTATTATGTTTAAATTTGTAGAATGAAATGGCCACAATTTGAACACTATTCATATCTATTTTTTGGATATTCTAATTTGTATATAATACAAATATGTAATAATAAATAAATTTTACACCATACATACAGACATCTAGTGACTGATAGTTTAATTAATTTAAGTAGTCTTTCTTTCTCAATAAGGGTCGTATGTTGTCGTAATTGAATCGATATATTTGTTTTTTCCTGGATTTGAATTTAGAGTAGAACTTGAGAAAGCTGAAGAAGGGGACAGGTAGTATAATCAGGAAGATGAAGACCAACTCAGCTACTTGTATTACCTTGAAAAGGACTGCTAAATGGATGTATTGCTCGATATAGATGAGCAGAGAAATTATATTTAAAGTTAGTACCGCAAAGAAAACAATTGCGACGAGAACCCTGGTGAAAAGTACGTATCTCTTGTATAATCGTACTTGTGATCTGTAGAAATATGCGTCCCAGTGGTAGTTCATGATATCCCGTATATTCGTTCTTAACGCGTAAGAGAGATAGCAGGAATTAATCCATATTGCAACCCAATTTATCCATAAAAAAAGCAACAGGAAGATTGTAAAGATTTGTATGAACTTGTTAAATAGTGGAATGCTGGAAACGAGCACGAATACCTGTAGCAGAATCCATGCTATGTGTTTGTATATTACATTATTTGAAGGGTGGACAAGATAACGAACTGCGAGGTACTTGGTTAGAAGAGAAAACAGACTGACATAAATGATCAAGTTTATGTAAAGACTTATTTCTATTACAGTTTCTATGCTATCCGTCAAAGAGTACACAAGCACATGTGCAGTGCAATTTGAATGCTTACTAAAGTGCTTTAGGCTCGATGCCATAATGTCACTGATGATCAGGGCACTCGCCACTAGTTCACAGAAACAAATGCAAAACATGATGCATGATTTAGATAGATGCGTGCGGAGATTATACATTTCTCTGTAAATGATACGACTGTCTATCTCGGTTTTATTTCGGAACTGCTCCATTTGTTTGCGCGTTTTCCTTGCTATCCCTATTATCCTCAGTAACCAGCCACTGGAAAGGACAAAAATTAGAATTATCACGATGGAACCCAACAGACTTCCAATGTAAAACACAAACTCCATGAAAAACATTTTGTCTATCAATCTGATTTATTTATTTTAATAAAAAGCTTGGTAGTTTCTGACATTTATAGCTTTCCTTCGAATTAATATGAACTGAAATTAGAATGGGGGGAGGTATCATATCATTAATCGACTGTGAAATCCCAATTTAAATTCCCTCAGGATTAATGTGCTGATTCGACTTGTACAATAGAATTGGAAGAGATTGTGCAATTTATTCTTGACTAAACTTGTAAGATAATATTCCCCCTATGTATCCCCATTTTCTTTCAATTTATTCTACACTAGTAACTACAACATGTTGACACTCATCAGCAATACTTTGGTAAATTTCGGATATTTTAAGAAGCGGAGTATTACGTTTACGCTTCACAGTTTCCTGTGATAGCATAAAACTTCCCAAAATCATTCTTTATAATGTTACATCATTAATTAGCCAATGCTTACTTCGTACAGCAGTTGTATATGGTTATAATTCAATATTATTCTTAAAAGCCTCTCGAGTTTTGAAATTTGGTTACTTATTAGAGAGTAGAACATTTTATTATTTTTAGGCATCAAAAATTGCTAAATTTATTTTCTGTACATAGATAAGATGCGAATAAAACATAATAATATCGTACCATGATTAGAATAAACTAAGGCAATGGTACTGTTGCTGTTTTTGTGGCTATTAATTATAATTGGACTAAAACATAATTTAGTCTATCATTATTTGGGAATCTTTTCGATTAGATTTTAAAATTGATAAATCAGTGAACAGATAGACTGAATGGATATCTTGAAGAAAGTGAGTATCATCCGCAAGGAGTCCACCCTTACACCTACCACCCCTCTCCCCCAGCCCATTCCTCTGTCAGAATTTCCCCGCCTAGCTAACAATAAATTCCCCATCCATGCCACTGCCTATTCTGGAAACCTTGCAGTCCTGCAGCATATCTTGGCGGAAGAGAACTTCGCAGAGAAGTACCCTCCTTTCGATCCACACGGTGCTTCCCCCATACACCTGGCGACGAGAGGGAACTGCATCTCCACCCTGCATTGGCTGTTGGCTCAGAAGGAGTTCGAGCATTTGAATGGGAAACCTTGGCTGTCCGCCCTGGCTACAGGCAACGGTGGGGACACGAGTGCGCATGTGGCCGCGGTGAAAGGGCACTTAGACTGTCTCCGTCTCCTGTGGGAGAGCACTGACGAGAAGCTGCAGTTGATGATTCCTGATTCTAACGGCTTCTCTCCCCTCCATCTGGCTGCTTCCAAAGGACACGACAAGGTAGCTCTAGTTCACGGTATCTGACACCTATGACCACCTGCTCATGACTAATTAAAATTCAAGGTGATCAGTTGGCTGTTGAAACAGCTTAGACCGGACGCATCTGATTTTTTCAAATCGGGCACGGTTACACCCTCGCACGTGGCGGCTATCAAAGGCCACCTGGCAGTGCTGACTGCTATCTCGAAGAACTTCAAGCAGCATTCCAACTTGAGAGATCAGAGTGGATGCACTCCCGTCTACTTCGCAGCGCAGGAGGGGTTCTATGACTGCGTCAAGTACCTCGTGGAGGAGACTAAGGCGGACCCCACTGTTGCCTCTTCAGACGGAATGACTGCCTTGCATGCAGCAGCACAGGGAGGCCACGTCGAGGTGGGGATGCCACTCTTCATTTGGTTCTACTCTGAGTGGGTCGATGTAATAACTCAAAATTATTTGATTGACATTTTGATTAGGTTTTGCGATTCTTAACGAAAAAGTGCGGCCAAGAAGCCCTCAGTACTCCTAGTTATAATGGTTCTACGGTGTTACATTTCGCATCTTGTGGAGGACACGACTCCACCGTAGCGTACATCCTGGTAGCTGACAAGTCTGGGAAGTTGCTACATTCCAGGGATGAAGAGTCGGGAACTCCCGCCCACGACGCGGCGGAGAATGGACATCTCGAGGTGTTCAAGCTGTTAGTAACCGCAGGTGCTGATATTATGGTGCTTGATAAATCAAAAGCATCTCCGTTCCAGCTCGCTATAAGGTAACTTTATGCATCATTATTCAGAGGTGGGGCACACTTGAGAATTAGTTTTCTAGCTCCTTCAATAGAATTCTGCCAAACTACCGTTTTGTTTTAGTTGAGTAGAACGGAGTGTCAAACCCAGCTAAGAGTGGTAGAACAGAATTCTGACAATCATTCCGTGTTCCCCCTCTCTACTTTATTTTCATTATTACTACGTTTAAATTATCCCAAATTTATAATTCTCAGTAAACCTAAAAATCCATGTTATGAATTCGCTGCTCAAGAAAAGCAGCGACTGGAGGCTCTGCAGTATCCAGATCACGTGGAGGCTGCTGTGGAGGTTCAGAACAGCTCCGTACTAACGCAAGGCAACCAGATCGACCTAACTAGCCGTATCCAGAGGAAATCTGCCGGGGATTACTACGAAGCTATTGTGAAGAAAGAAAAGAAGGATAGCGTACGAGATAAGCGGAAGTCTGCTCGTGTGACTATCATTGCTAATACGGAACTCGTGTCAGAGAAAACAGAGTTTGTCCCGAAACCTGTCCGCATTCGACCCCTCTCTGTCCCCACCGAAGTGGGAGAAAAAAGGGACGAGCTGGTAGAGATGCGCGACAAGATTCGCAGTAGAAAACTCGACATTACCTCTCCGAACTTTCAGCCAGAGGCAGAGAGGCACGGGATGGAAGGAGCAGGTAAGGAGTTGATGGATGTGCTCGCTGCCAGATCCAAGAAGTCTGAAGTGGTGGAGACAGAGACTGTACCACCGCAGTGATAGATTAATGCAAATGTGGCAACCCTAACACTTATAACAATATTTATATTATTCCAAAGGCATTTATCTTTTCAAATATATTTTTGTATTTTAGGAACTACTACGATAGTATTAAATTATGGTAATTCACAAGCTAGGTACGTATATTAATACAAGCGCGCTTCGCTTGCTTGCGCTGCGCGGCTTGCGGACACTGCGGGTGCCTGTGGGTATCAAAGAAACGGTTGATTGTTTTCTTCTAACTCTCTACTAAAAATGTCATTTATCTACGGTGAATCATGAATTCAGAACTGGAAAAGAAAAATTAGGTCCATGATAAAAAGAATTCGTATGACAGTGCTACAAATAAGACTCTGGGAAGATAACTTGAAAAGCAGTGGACCCTGATTCACGATTTTCGCTGCGTGCCAGGACACATTTTTTTTTCTCAAAACTCACCATACAAAACATATTTCTAAGTCATAGAATCGAAAAATCTTTTAAAATCATTGAAAATATTCGAATTACAATATCTAAAGACCATAATAACTAAGATTGTTTGAGTTTAAGAAATTTTATACCTAATAAAGCTTGGGACAGAACTTACAAGCCACCCTGTACACAAAATAGCTGTATTCAATCATTTCTATGAAATAGAATCGTGTGAATCGCATCCTAAAAGCCTGATAGTTAATTGGTTGTCACAAGAACCAATGAATTTCGATCACAAATACTGTTGACTCCGCTTAATACGGACACTGGTTAATCGGACCACTTTTGGCAGGACCGGAATATTTGCCACACATAAAAGGTATACCAAATATTTTCGGTTAATAGGATCCGCTTAATCGTGCCTAAATGTCCTCTGACCGATATGGCCCTATTAAGCGGAGTCGATTGTAGTCCTTTTGATTGTATGCATTGTAAATGTAAGTCACTACTGTTTAGATCCCAATGTATTTGCATTATAGAATAATCGAATTTGATTGGTTAGCACAATTTGTCACCTATTTCGGCGAGGTGTGAAGATTTTGCTTTGATCTTCGAACTCCCTTGTAGACTTATTATTATTTAACCGTGTGCTAAATTTCACAATTCTAGCACGTCCCAGTTCCTTAATCAACTGTACAAACAAACAAACAAAAACCGAGTTTAATGTATAAGATATGTAGCCTCCTATCTAACCACTTATTCGTCAGCTTTCAATTATATGAAATTGTGTTTAGCACCAATTGAAAATTCGTGCGTATTTCATGTCGTCTTTTCTATATCTGCAAAAGTTCACTGAACTGCACTTTCTAATTAATGATCCTGCTTCTTCTAAAATTAGTTTCTACTTTGAAGTAGTATTACTCAACTTCTCTATGATCCAACGAAGCTCTTAATCCTGATCACATATTGAAACTAGTACTTTTACATAATCTGGCAACTTTCTACAGTTTCTGAATAAAATTTGATCTTGCAGTTTCTTACTCGACAATTAATTAAACTAATGATTGTATACACTAACTAATAATTCCCAACGTAAATCCAACAGGTTTCTCAAATGCATTTATGGAAGTTTCATTTACGTTCGTAACCTTAGCTGCATGCATTAAAGCTTTGTACGTACGTAACCGAGTAGGCTGAGATCATTGAATTTTCACTGTTAAATAGTGGAAAGTTAACCTCTAAGAAGTTTAATTCAAATAATTCTTTGATTCATCGGATTTATAATGTTTCTCCTGAGAGCCAGGAACCAGCTAAACGAGAAGAAGCACCGAGTTCTCAAGTACACATGCTTGTACATTGCCTCTGTCGAGCTCTTCATGGATATCGGTCCCGATCAGTCGGCCATGAAGAAGACCATAGAGAGGACGGTAGGAAATCTGGACTTGAAGACTGTGAGCGGCGATTCAGTGAATCTTTTAATCAATAATAATGGGATAGTAATCCAAGATTCCCGCACTGAGACTCTAATAATGGCGCATGCCCTCAAGCGAATCTGTTTCACCACCTCTTTCCCGAAGAAGAAGATCTACGTGTTCGTATCGCGTCTCCCTCAAGAAGAGAGGATATTCGCACATTTCTTTCTGATGCACGACAAGAGCTCAGGTCAGAAGATAACTCAGGAGCTCGCAAAGGCATTCACGCACGCATATAAAGAGAAGAAGACCCGATCCATCCAGCGAGATCACCGCAGGAGCATGCGTGCTCAGCCTCAACCTCTCAACTCAGGAGCTCAGCGACCCATGCCACCCGTGCCACCCGTGGCATCCGCACCTCCAAAGAAGAATAAAGCCAAATCGCCTCCTTTCACAGGATTCGATCCTCCTCCTCCTGCTTATGCGGATCAAATCGTTCAAAATGAGCAATTCTTAGAAGCTTTTGATGTTGAGAGTCCGGTTCACCTCCCTAGCGCCCCTCCCCTGTCTGCTGGGGTACCTCCCTACAACCCTCCACTCCCTACTCTCTACCCCTTCTCCCAGCAGCCCGCCCTCAACAACGGGCACTATCCTCCTGTGGCCAATCAGCAGCTGTTACAACCGGAACCTCAGTCTATTAATTCAGTCCCTGCCCAATGGGCACAAGACCCATTCTCTCCCTTCCACGCGTCCGCACAGCCTCCCAACTCTGTACTAGGAGACGGACTCCCTTCGTATAACTCGGCTACAGTAGAACTCCAGGAGGGACGGAGAACTAATGACGGACTGCTGATCAACCTCGACTCCCCCGAACATATCCAGAAGCCAGCCACCAATTTGTACAGGTCTCTATCCACCTCTAACATGCTGGACGACACGAGGAGCTTCACCCCTCCACCTCCTCCTTTCCAGGAACTTGATATGATCCCACAGCTGCCCTTTAATCAGCCCCAGCCCCCGCTCTTGGAACCTAATCGTGTCAGAGTCGCGGAAAGGGATGTTCCCGCAAGACCGATGTCTGGATTGTACCCCGCCCTCTCCTACGGGATGGAGGAGAGGACTCATCAGGAACCGATTTTTGAGAGAAATGCAAATAACATAGAAGAGGACTATCAACTGGAGAAATACGAGCTGGCTAATGAGCATTGGTTCCAGCCCGGCCTCCCACGAGACATCATCATCGAGATCCTCTTGAGTCAGAAGGAGGGCAATTTTTTCATTCGAGAATCTGCTTCCCAGACAGGAAAACTCGTCCTCTCAGTCAGGAGCAGTACCGATGTCTCGCACTACCTCATCGTAAAGACTAAGAAGGGATATCATTTAGAAAACGATAAACTTTTTTTCCCCTCTCTCTCTTTTCTGGTTATGCACCACTCCATCAACAAAGGTCTGCTGCCTTGCACACTGAGCTTATCCGACACTAACCCTTCCTATCTGCGAGCTGACCACCTGGAGAGTTCCGATTCTGAGGCTGAAGGGGAGGATCCCATCTACACCCAATACGCCGTCACTAATTCCATGAAGATACATCAGTGAACCAGCTGCTGCCACTGGTATAACTTTCTTAGCGACGTGATTCCCTTTCATCTACGCTACGTATTTGAAACCTTACCCCAGGCTTGTATTAATCTATCTGACTACTTTGTGCACGTATTTTGACTATAAATGGCTCTCTACTGCTGAGTTAATTGAGGATTTTATGATTGTGTTATTCATCTAATATTTCAATTTACTCGCCAGAATTTGAGTGTTGGTTGTAACATTCAAAATTATTTCAATGAAGTGTTAATGGTACTATTAGAAAACTTGGTTGAACCGGATGTACGTATATTCAATTCTAGTATTGGGCTGTATTTGGGACCGGAAACTTTTTGTTTGGGACGTATTAGCCATGTCAATAATTCTGCTACTGTAACCATATTTTTATTGCCACCTGCTCTCAGATAAAACACGAATTGTTTATTTAAATATTTGATATGTTGAAGGGTGCATACCGCATACTATCTCTCACAATATTCATACAATTTTATCAATCGCCTCAAGCTGTTAGTGGAACTACACACAGCATGGACCGGGGCCGCATAGACCAGCACGTGTCTCGAGTGCTGAATACTATTCAGACAGCAGAAGAGCGAGTTCAGAAATCCTACACAGTAGCACACATGTATTCCAAGGTGGGAGAGTACGACAAAGCTCTGCAGTACATTGATACATACCTCACGAGCTACCATAGCGACGCTCCCGCCTTCTATCTCAGAGGGTTTATCCTGGAGAAGAAGGGCAGAATTCAGGACGCAATATCTGCTTATTCTGAGTCCCTCAAGCTGAAACCCAAGCAGAAAGAGCTCATTGCAAAGGTAATCTTTTTAAATTTATACGGAAGGAGCTAGGACAGTATTATACTAACTAAACTTTATGTAATATTAATATTTAGAATATTTGATTTATATTTGTCCGAATTGATTGGAGAACTGGCAAGTCACAACATTTTAAAAAATACAATTTTTCCTTGCTAAAGTTCTGGTAGCTGAAATGGGTTTGTGATCTTAGATTTGTGATCTTCTCTCCACCCTGGACAAGTCCCCTGAGGCCGTGCTCGCTCACTGGCTAGAGCAAGGCAGACAGGTGGGGGTGACTGTTCCAACCATCCAGTCTCTCTTCGAGAAGTTGGCTATAACGAGAGGAGATGTCATAACTCTTGAAAGGTTCTACTTGGACCTGCTAAAGAAAAATCCTGCAGACCTCGCCACCTGCAAGAAACTGATCAATCTGAAGCTGGTGAGCAAGGACATCAAGTTTGCTAAGATGCTGGTTGATGAGACGAACAACAAATTCTCTCATGGAGCGGTTCGGCCTCTCGAAAACTTAGACTGGGTCCAGGTTTGCTACGCTGTCTACTACAGAGCCTACACTGTTAGGTAGCTCACTACATTGTCCTATATAGCGCATACTGTGCATGTGTGAGACCACTCAATTCTTTTCTTAGCGTCCAGGGCACTGCTACTCCGGAAGAAGAAGGAGTGAATCCGCTCTTGGAGCAGATAGTCCTCCTGTACGGAATGCTCGACTTCCTCAGCTATTCTTTCCTGATCAGCATCTCTGCTCCCGACGTCAAAGAGTCCAAGGATACCTTGCGTCGCCTGGACTCCCACCTCAGCACCCTCCTCACTGCTGTCGATAAGATGCACATCCATCCGAGTCAGAAGGTCCAATTCCAGATGCGCTGCTACGAATTCTTCGCGAGTTTCTGTCAGTTCTGCTCCTACCTCATCCTCAAGCTGGCGCACGAGCGCGTGTACGAGCTAGAGAACATGCTCCAGCTCGCGGCGGTCTGCTTCTCCATATCCTTCTCAATCGCGCCTCCGTCCCTACAGCGGGAGGCCCCCACCTCTGAGCGGCTGCTGCACGTGGCCAACAAGAGGATGTGCGTGGTGGGGTATCTGCTCGCTGCTCTGATCAAGCAGAACAGTCAGGATTGGATGCAAAGATACGTGAAACCCAAACTCAGTGCTGAGGGGGTTTACAGCGTGATAGATGTGAGTGTGTGCTGCTGTTACATCCATTCTAACTTCTCAAGTATTATGCAGTGTTTATGTAGGTGTTGGAGCTTGAACCTCAGGACCTACGTCAAGCTCAGATAGGTCCCAGCTGTCTCCGCCTATTTCTTCCTCTGATAAACGTGGCCGACATATCCTGCACTCCCCCCTCCCGCACCCACCTCATGCGCTACCACGAGTCCTACTTCCGGGACTGCTACTACCACCTCCCCTCTCTCATCTGGCTCTGTCTCTCCGAGGTGACAGCTTACGACGCGCCTCCTTCTTTCCCTCGCTTGTTTGCATTCTCAAATAATCGGTTCGATTCCTTCATCGAAGAGAGTGAGAATCTGACTCGCACAGACTTCCCCAGCTGTTCACGCATGGACATAGAGGCCTTCCTCTACCTGTCTGTCTTCGAGACGAAATACATTGATTCTGCAGAGAACAACTTTCGCGTTTTGCTTCCCCTTAGCATGCACAGCCTGCCCATTCCAGAAACCAGGTGTAGCTTCTGGACTTCTCTCCTCACGCTCGACGAAGCTGCGTCCAACCGCAAACTCCTGATTAAGGAGGCATCCAAGCACAAGACGTGTGTGGAGAAGGGACTGGTTCCGATCCGCTGTCTCAAAAGGATGGAGCTGCCCATCATCGTCCTGTTCAAGATTGCAGAGGCGTTTGAGCACAGACTGCTGCTCTGCACCGCGGACAGCTTCGGGTATTCGGAGGAGAGACACAGGTGGCTGATGGCTAGGAACGAACTGTACTGGAGCGAGACTCTGCGCGGGTTGGACATGAGCGAGGCAGGGGTGAGTTCCATCCGACCGGACGCGTCCCTCTCTGAAAGCCTCGCCGTGAAGCTCCTCTCGCTGCCCGCGCTCCGCGGCGCGAGGGAGGGGATGGGGGAGGAGAAGAGCCGGGAAATCAGAGCCCGCGCTGAGATGGCGCTAGCCGACCTGGCTCTCTGCAAGAATCACATCCTCAAAGCGGTCAGCCTCTACGAGAAGGTGGAACTGCCGCAAGCTGCTTGGAACCACGCCCAGCTGCTGAAGCACGTGGCCCTCTCAGGGGACCCCGGGATCCTGAGCGTGACCCAAGCCAGACCCACGACCTCCCACGACCTCTTGCTCCGGTCCCAGAAGATCCTCTCCGACTGGACGGAGAAGGATGAGGTCAGGAAAGCAGGGCTTTTGGAGAAGTTTCAATCTGAGCTCACCAGCCTGGATCAATCTATTCACGAGCACCTGTACGAACTTGAAGATAGTATCCCCGCACCGCTCCGAAGCAGAGACTCTCCTCGTAAATCTCTCAATAGAGATCTGAACGGAGACTCCCCCACTCCCCCTCTCCCCTTTCCCTCCCACCCAACTGGTCCACAGTCCACATCTTCTCCGAAGACGCAGGCAGTAGTGAATGGAGATCCTCTCTCAGACCCGACTCTAAGTACGGAGGAGAAGATGCAACAGATGCAGCTGCAGAGAGAACGGATGCTGCTAGCGCTCAAGCAGAGGGAAGACATGATCTCCAACCTCACGAAGAAGAATGTAGAGCTGAAGGGCATCGTGCAGAACCTGCAGTTCTATTTCACCGACCAGAAGCTGCTGTTCAAGAACCCCAGAGACCCTGAACAGGCCACCCTACGTCCGGAGGACCTCGACAACCTGCCTACCCCGCAGCTACCCACTGTCCACAACCTGAGCGGGAGGAACCTATCTCTCTCTAACAGCAGTCCGCAGTATCCGTTCAACAACTCCGCTTCTTCCAACAAAAGCCACACCCCTGTCAACTCCACACAACGCTCCATTCTCGAGGCTAGCCACGAGGAGGACTACATCGAGTCATTTTCCTCGCCACAGCTGCTCGCCAATCAGTCCAACGCAAAGAATCTGAGTTCGTATCTTGATGACTCATTTGAGCAACACAGACCCATCATCTCCTTAAAAGGAAAAGCACAGCCGCAAATGTCGGAGCAGGAAACAGCCAGTCCCTTCGCGAACTTGCAACTTAGTGGAGGAACGGGTAAACCCGGGCCCTTCCAAATTAATTTCCAGCCGCCACATTCAGAAGTGGCACCTAGTGTCTCAAATCAACCTCCCATGTATGATTTCAGTGCGAATGTGCACCCTCCATTCGCTCCCAAACAGTTCTCATTCAAAGGTCTGAATCAAATTCCAACTGGACAACCGGATGTTCGCACCGAGACAGAAGGGAACACTTCAAGAGAGGATTACGTCTGCACTGCTGAATTCCAGCCCCTCGTGCAGCTGCCCCTTGTGAGGCTGGAGACGGGAGAAGAATCGGAGGAGGTGCTCTTCTGCAAGAGAGCTAAGCTCTTCAGGTTCAAGGAGGGAGGATGGGTAGAGAAGGGGGTCGGGGAGATGAAGGTGCTGAGACGCGGAGATGAGCAGAGGTGTCGCTTACTAATGCGTCGTGACAAGGTGATGAAACTCTGCTGCAACCACTTGATCCTCCCTAGCCTAGAGCTGAAGTCCCAGGCCTCGTCCGATAGGACGGTCACATGGGCCACCCATGCTGACTTCTCAGAAGTCGGAGAGCCAGAAGCCCTCACACTCGCGATTAGATTCAAGACAGCGGAGATAAAAGAGGAATTCATCGCAGCGGTTGAGACTTGTAAACAAATTCTAAAAGAATCGACGGTAAAAGCTATAACAGACAAGACTCAAGCTTCACCTCACACCTCTACACGCAAGCCTGAATCCACTCCCCCTCGAGGCCCACTGGTGGCTACTGCTCCGCCCATTCTGGGATTCGGTTCCCCTCATCCTCCTCACCTCGACAGGCAAACGACAAACACGTCTGACTCGGATGGAGATACGGACATTCTTTCTGCTTCCTCCGACAACGGACATATGGTGTCGACGGGACCATTGAAGATAACCGAAGATAATATATATAGAGAGCAGACTCTGTTCAAAGAGCAAGCCATGCTGACTGTAAACGAGAATAAACAGATTCAGAATATCGGGAGTATTGTGATCACGGTGCTGGAAAATTCTGACACAGCTCAATACCGTGTTGTCATACAGAAGGAGAACTCCAATGAAATCTTTAGTGAGCATCAGATTTCAGCTACTTTTGACCTGCAACCGTATGTAGGCAAAAAAATGGACAAATCTTGGTTTTGGACAGACGAAATAAAGGAGAAGAAGTCTAAATATATTGTGCGTTTCTTCACGTCTGCCATTTCAGAAAAATTTAGCCAAGTTGTTCAAAAATGCATTGAAAGGATCAATTCATTTCTCTCGGATATGTTTAATAACAAGCAAAAACCAAGTTCATTATTTGGAGTGGAAGCCATGCCAAACTTTACTTTCGGGAATCAGCCTCGGTTTCCAAAGGTCTCTGCCTCCAGCGGGGGTAGTTCTTTCGAACAAAGTATTCCATCTCCAACTATTCCTGGAAAATCCAATCGAACAATCGAAGAGAAAGCAAATGAATCGAATACCTCTCAGACTGAGACGAGTTATGAAGCAGAACCTTACTACGAGCCAGTCATAGTACTTCCTGAGCTGACAAACCTGAGGACAGGAGAGGAGGAGGAGGAAGTGATGTTTTGTGAACGAGCTAAGATATATCGCTTCGCGAATCAAGAATGGAAGGAACGAGGTCTTGGGGAGCTGAAAATATTAAGTAACCCGAATACAGGGAAATATCGAATTATTGTGCGCCGTGATGTCGTGAAGAAACTTTGTTGCAATCATTACATTACCAGCGACATGAAACTTAAAACAAACCCAACTAGCGACAAGATTTGGGTCTGGAACACGCTTGCTGATTTTTCAGACGGGAGGCCACAAGCCGAACAGCTGGCTGCTCGGTTCAAAACTTTGGCCATTGTTAACCAGTTCCGAATTACGTTTGAAAAATGTCAATCCTATTTGAACGGAGAACCAAAGCCTAAAACTGAACCAGAAAATGTAAGTAGACCCAATGAGCGAGGAAAAGATAACGATTCGAAGCAGTCCGAAGCTTCTAACTCTGAAACTGAAGACGTGGTTATAGTATCCGTCACTCATCCGACAGAAGATCAAGTTCGAAGAGCCCGTGAGTTTTTACTGCCTGACGGTTTCTATATGTTTGAAGAAAAGCCTCCTTGCTTCGGATGCTGTGGCTGTAGAGAAGATTTCCGTATTGAATACCAGAGCGAAATAACAGCTGATAATACTGACACTTCTCACCCTCTTGACACCCAGACTCCCTCCTCACATAGGCAAACTCAGTCCAAATCTGGAGCTATATTCGGGGGTAATTTAGGAAATTTGTCTTTCTCTTCTCTCCTCTCAACTCCATCGTCAGGATTCCAGGGAAATTCTGGCAATAGTTCATTCTCGAAGTACGCTAAGCCATTGTTTGGTTCGGGTCAAGGAGGAGAGGCTGATACTTCTGATTACGAGCCTGACAACCAGTATAAACCAGTGGTAGAACTAACCGAGTTGGAAGAAATAAAAACAGGTGAAGAAGAGGAAGAAATCTTATTCATAAAGAGGGGCAAACTTTACAGATACGAGAATTCTCAATGGAAGGAAAGAGGAGTTGGAGAAATGAAGATACTGCACAACGCAGAGATGGGGAAGTACAGAGTGCTGATGCGCAGAGATCAAGTCAAGAAAATTTGTTGCAATCATTTTATCACCTGTGAAATGAAATTGCGGTTACTCCATAACAATGACAAAACTCATGTTTGGCAAACTCTAGCAGATTACTCGGAAGAAACGCCGCATAATGAAAAACTGGCGATTCGTTTCAAGACGATTGAAATGGCTGAAGATTTTAGAAATTGTTTCGAAAAATGTCAGGAAGAGCTAATGAATCAAACTCTGAAACCGATAAACCTTAATTCTGCCGAAGAGAAAATAGGAGAACTGAGTTCTAAAATACCTTTAGTATCCTCTGAAGAAAAGAACGAAAATAGAGATTCAGATGACGTCATAGTTATCCCGCCTCTGGGCTCCGAAGATGTTGATCAGGGGACTGAAGTGGAGAAAGATGTCAAAGATGAGGGGAAGGAATCGGATGAGGTCACACTCGTCTCTCCGACTGATCCTACGGATAATAAACAGAGCTCTGGAGAGAGGAAGGATATCAAGGAAGAGGCAAGAGAATCAGATGATGATATCGTTTTCGTTTCTTCTGCTGAGCCAACTCCGGAGCAGATTGCCAAAGCAGAAGAGTTTATGTTACCCAGACACTTCTATCTCTACGAGAACAAAGCTCCATGTCCTGGATGTCCAGGTTGTGATGAAGAATTTGAAATTGTCTACGCGAATGAGAGAGCAGGTGTTGACAGCCCCACTGATGGTAGTAATAGCCACGTTATTAAAGAAATAAGGGATGCCAGTGAAGATGGCGAGAGTAAGGGCAGAGGCCCTCTTAAAGGGTCATTTTTTGGTTCAAAGATGGAAGGAGGTGATTCGTTCACCGATCTGGCGAAATCTGATGGCGCTCAGGGGTTCAAGAGTGGAGCTGGTAATCCATTCAAAACATTCGCTAAGCCTCTATTCGCAGAAAGCGACGAAGAACACTCACGAGAGTTTGAGTCTGATTCTAGTTTTAAGCCGATTGCCCAGTTACCTGAACTTCAAGACTTGGAAACAGGAGAGGAGAAAGAAGAGGTTCTTGCGTCTCATCTGTGTACGCTCTTAAGATATGTAGATAGTGAATGGAAGGAGAGAGGGAAGGGAGAAATCAAGATACTCTATAACCCAGATACTGAGAAGTTTCGAGTAGTGATGCGTCGTGATGTAATCAAGAAGGTCTGCTGTAACCACTACATAACCACTGGAATGAAAATTGCCCACCATCAAGGTAACGAGAAGCGTTTGGCATGGCGCACCAACGCTGATTTCTCTGAAGAGCCTCATAGAGCAGAAACCTTCGTGGCCGCATTTCGGAAACTTGAGGGAGCTAAAGATTTCTTTGAGACTTTTAGTAATTGCATCACGAAACAAAACACCACTTGATCCCACCCTGTCGATTTAACTAGTGTCTTAACAGATTTATATGTTTAGTTTATCTCGTTTTAATTCTTATTCTTGAAGACTAGAATCAATTCCTGATCTGATTGAATCAAGCTCATCTTGTCTCCCCTTTAACACAACTGTTTCAGATATTACTTGTGTCTTGTTCTCACAGGCTCATTAGTAACAACTCGTTTGAATTATTGCGTTTATTTCTGAATTTTGACCTACGTGCATACTTATATAATACTTCTTTAGTTATTGTCTCCTACTTACAATTTACACACGTTTCTTATTTCTCTATTCTGTTCTTGATAACTTTTCGAAATGGAAATTCATTTTAGGCCACTGTTAATAGTTTTTCAGCTCCAAAAAAAGCTAGCTACAGCTTTATAGAGGGAACCGAAATTAATTAACATGACCATATATTTATTTTAGTAATTCAAAGGAGTTGACTGAATAAGGCCGAATTGTCAAACTGGAATAAGGCCGAATTGTCAATCCGGAATAAGGCCGAATTATATTCATGACTGGAATAAGGCCGAATTATATTCATGACTGGAATAAGGCCGAATTATATTCAAGACTGGAATAAGGCCGAATTTTCACAACTGGATGAGTCGAGTGATATGTGCGTAATACTGAAATAAATAAGTGACAAAAAAGTTGAATATACATTTTGCTTAAAAACACCTCACCAGGCGAATTTTCAAAATATTCCATGTCAAAAACCCTTAAAATCTCCCTGTTTCCCAACAAACCAAGTGATGCTCCCAATCGACCCTCCATTCTTTAGTTCACAAATTTAAAACCATTCTTCCCTAGATCCAAAATGAAAATTCGACCTTATTCCAGTTTTGAAAATTCGGCCTTATTCCAGTGTTGAATATTCGGCCTTATTCTAGTCATGAATTTAATTCGGCCTTATTCCGGATTGACAATTCGACTTTATTCCAGTCATGAATATTATTCGTCCTTATTCCATTCGGTTTTATTCAGCTTTCCCATTCAAAGGTCCCAACATCTGAATTATTTGGGCCCAGTCATTCTAAAATCTCATGTATTTCGCTACTAATTATTTAGATAAACAAATTAATGTTATTATTTCGGAAATTATTGACTCCAATTCTGATTCGAATTGTCTTGTCTAGTCGCGTACTAAAGATAAGAAATACGAACTACTTTATTCAACTTCTGAAATTGATTCAGTGACTATTCGTCGTAGGAGTCAGCTATTCAAATTTCAAGAGCTGTTTTATAGCACAAACCTCTTTGATAAGATACCATATAAACTAGCAATCTCTTCTTTCAAATCTGAGATATTCATTCGTGCACTCATTAATATTATCCTGATTTACTAATAATCACCCATTTTAGCCTTTTATTTCCTTCTCGTACTGTGTTCATTCTAACTATTCGGCACCAGGTTTGTGGCGAGTTTATAAATAGTAATTTAATAATTCTCGAATTGCTATTACTCGTTTTTGCGTTTTAGTTTGGATATGGCACAGGGCGGAGATTCTGGCTCCGACCAGCGTCTCAGCTTCGTAATGCAGTACGTTATGAAGTCATTGAAGATTAAGTCTGACAAGTGGGAGAAGATGAAAAGCATCGAAGATAACGAAGTGTTGTTGAACGATTTCCTCGAAAGGGGAGATGCAATCTTCCTCGTTTTCTTCGTCAACACTACAGGGCAGCTATTGCCCATGGCCCAGTTCCCCAACTCCTGCAAGAACAAGATCATCTACTTCATCAAGCACAAGAGAGAAGCGGTGCAGGCTGGAAAGCTACAGCAGATCTGCTTCTACGGAGACCTCTCCTATGCTCCACTCGACCACCTCGCATTCCTAGTGGACCAAGTACGACACGCCTACTCCTGGGTTACGCAGGTTGTAGCGGAAGTTAAAACTATTTATACTCTTAGATCCTGCTCCCACTGTTGGATAACAGGATGAACCACAACAAGTGGCCGTCTGTAGTGGCTACAGACGTGATGCGACACGTCCACGCTCTGAAGAACGCTGTCTACGTGGTGTGTGGTCAGGTGAAGGGGCGCACTCTACTCCCGCTACCCCCGGGCACTGAGCAGATCGTGGAGAAAGTCTCTGCTCTCGAAGAGAGGTAAGGATCGTAGGCTTTCTATAATGTTTTATTTTTAAAAATTATATAACTATTTTTACATATCCACCCTATCTGTGGAACCTTGGGTGTAATTATGCACGTTCACTCAATTATATTATTGAATAACCAGAATATGTATAAGTGCCTGGCCATCCATGATCTCTAACTGTGGATTGAGCTAAGATAGGAATACAAAGCACAAGCGGAGAATGGAGAGTAAAACTGTCCTGGCACTGGGCTGGTCAGCTTATCTAAATGAATTGAGTGAACAAAACAAACCCATTCAGTCTGATATTCCGTCAATCAAACCGAAACCGCAAACCCCCTTGCCCCCTCGCACCCTCTGGACGCGCTGTCTCGAGGCCGTTGTTGAGTTTTCGCGAGTTGCGTTCGACTTGTTCTACGGTATTCACTACCTCAGTGTTGTGTGTGCAGATCATGTCGAGATCAAGAATAAGGCCATGATCACGTGGGAGCTAGGGGATCAGAGGCTCAGTAAGCTGCAGACTGCTCTCGCTTCTTATGAGCGTCCCTTTTCAGACCCTCAGGCCCTGGCTCAGCACCAGACGGCGTCTTGTGTGAACAGCCTTACTGAGAGCCTGAAAATGGTATTCCTGCCGACTCAGACTGAGCTACAGAACCCTGCCAAGTCCTTTCCTAGTCGCATTCTCCTCATCTCTGCTGTCTCCAATGAGGCACAGCTCTCAGAGATACAGAACAATCTAGCTACATGTCTTTGTTCTAAAACCTTCCTCCAGCATTCCCAGCTCGACATAACTCTTCTCAACGTCCACTTTGACTTTTGTCCAAACCGTCCCCCCACACTCCCCCAATGCACGATCGCCCCCGGCTGTTCCTTCCGCTGCATCTCCTGTCCAGGCAATCAGGTCTCCGCTCAAGTGATGGCACTCTGTCGAGTTTTCTACTCCCTCAGCTCAGTCATCATCAAAGGCATTCCGATGAAGGAAGAGCAGAGCAAGCCTGCCCCCTCACACCACTTCGATGTGGAGCTGTACCACTCGCAAGAAGCGCAGAGAGATTTTCTACGGACTAGTGGATGCACCACTCCCCCTGGAGTAAAACAGGACCAGGGAGAGCTTGTGTTTGATTTCAAATGGTGCTCGCCTAAGAAAAGCAACTTAGAGTTCCGTTTTTGTTCAGGATCTTGGCGCATATCTCCAGTTCTGGTCTCCCACCGTCCTACTGCCTGCCTCTTCACCTTCCTGCACCAAGGAAACCAGGTGCTTCTGGAGCATCACCGTCCACAGGGGACCCCTGCTGACTCTCCTACACCCACTCCAATCTCCTTCACTCTCCTCACACACAACAAGGCTGCTTTTCTTCATAGCATTCCTCACATCAACCATACTCCCATCGATGATCCCCCTCCCGTCCCCAGTTCCGCTACGAGCAGAGCACATGAGTCCCGTGTTGAGGAGTTTGTCCGATTGATGGAGAGATATAAACTTGCACCCCTGCCTGCTGAATCCCTTGCACCCTTCGGGTATATATCACCTTGTGACCAAGCACTCCATAAATTGCTCTTTCAGAACCATCAGCTCCCTCTCACTCAATCGGATTCACTTCTACACCAACTGTCCGATCGGTTTAGACCGATTCTGTCCACGCAGGAGCTCCCCTCCATCTCAGAGGAAGCTATCACAACCTGCAAAGACCTGTTGTCTGAGCTAGACTCAATGATGCGTAAAGGAGAACCTCTGATACAGACTAGAACCATCCCGAAAGGAAAGCGAGAAGACAATTATATGCAACTTTGGAGAGAGTTGATCTACTTGTTGGATGGTTCTCGCCGTATATGCGAGGGAGCTCAGCAAGTGTATGCGCACCTGCTGTCTCTGCTGCAGAATCTGCCTCAGGAGCACCTGACAGCTGCTCTTATGCAGACATTCGAGGAGGCTAAATCTGAAACCGAGAAACATATGAGTCAGTTGGCACACGTGCCCCAGGCAGACCAACGGGTAAGGCGGACTCTTTCGCTCCAGGAATCAACTGGGGTCAAGAGAAAGCTGGACGGTTTCCCAATACAACAATCTTTCACACCCTCCAGAGTGAATATGCAACCTCCTCGCCAGCAAATCTCTCTCCTTACCATGTGGTCCCTTAACACTGAGAAGGATGCCAAATCTCGCCACGTCGAGTTTGCAGGCCGTGCGAATTCGACTTCCAACAGGGCTGAGCTTTACGGTCTCAGAACCAGGGATCCCATGCAGGGAGAACACTCCCTCAACCTCTGAGTGGCGATCCTAGGATCGACTATTAACTATCTGTCCCTGAGTATTGTACTTGGTCAAATCCGAACCAGGGCTCTTTGCGTAATTTCACCCTGCATTGCAGATAACAAGTATAAATAGGGAATTAGTATACTAAGTTTATTTATAATATGTTACATATATACGTACTCATTTTAGTTGAAGGCTTCATTAAAATAACATTTTAGCCGCTCTTCCTTAGAGATTGTAGTTGGCCCTCGGAAGAGACGGGTCCACAAGCGCTCCATATAAATAGAGTCTGTCTCCTTACTCATCTTTCCGTACATCGATTCCATCCACTGCCTGTGCATCGAGATTGTGCGGCGTATTAGAGCCTCCGTCACCAAAAACTCGCCTCCACTCGAGCTACGAAAGTTGAGACAATTTTCTTTTGTTCCCGTCAGAAGAGAGTACCATTCACACATGTTTTTCGCGTATGTTTTAGAGTTGAGCTGAGACAAAGAGCAAATGTATGATGCATTTGTATCAAACTGCTCTGCCATTTCTTCCCTGGGAATTTTGATATAGTCACTTGGCTCAAAGCTCTTCACATTTTGTTGCATCCTGTCGATAACTGCCATCACATCCTGGTACCTATGGAACTCAGGTGGGTTTGGGAGGAAGATGTTGATATTTTTGAAGCCAAATGACTTGTACAGCATGTGGAACAACCAGGTTTGACTTACACTTGTTGTCTCAGGGAGTTTGACTTGGTTCACTCTACATGCCCCGTATTCTCCACTCAAGTCCGAACTCACCCCGCACCTTTGGTAGATATAAATACTGACATCATGCGTATTGCATAAATTCGTGAATTGTTGGAGGAAGTCTAGCCCATTTTCACAGTTTGTAGTGATAATGGAGAGAGACGGGTTATTATGTGCTCGGTTAAAAATCCTATTCATGTCCTTCAATGTAGTTTTACCGTAGATTTTCTCATCCTCAAAGGAAACGCCTTCCTCCTCATAAATTTTCTTAAATTCATTGATTGCATTTTGAATTGCTTGATCCATGTTAAAGTATTTAAAACTAGCGAGACGCCCAACAAAGTGAACATTCTTGCTACTTTCTTCTGATTCTGCCAAATTCCGATACTTTGAATAGAGAATCCTGTTTTTCTCATTGAGTACAGGGTAGTATGGGTCTCCTTTATCTGTCGAATACTCCCGTACGATTGTTGTCCCTTTTGTTTCCTGAGTATACTGAGTATAGAGATGTTTGTATTCCACAATCCGAGTGAATGTCTCAGGTCCTTGAGGGTAGTTCACTACGGAGTTAGACTGATAGTAAGAAATATTTTCAAAATGAAGGGTTTCAAATTTGATTGATCGATATTCTAAGCTATCTAACCCCCTCCCTGCATAATAGCGATCTATTGGTCCGGTAAAGAAGACCTTTTTGAAGTTACTTATGTCGATATGCCCGTTCTTCCCAGACTCAATGTAGTCCACACCTAGATGAGTTGTAATTCTAGCGTGAGTTAGCATGTTCCTCGCGAATGCTGTGTATCCACCTACAGGCAGAGCCTGGTAGGGATCATCTGGGAAATAGCGATCATCAAAATCATCTCGAACTGGAATTCGTTGCAAGATGGAAGGGTCTAACTCCGCTGGGAATTTGTTCCATTGTTTCTTTGTATAGGTTTTGAATATCTTCTCATAAAGTTCTTTCCCTACCCTGGCCAATCCTGCTTCTTCACCATTCTTCGGATCCGGAATGTCTTCTTGGTGTACCTTGAGCCACTTTTGCATGTGTTCATGATTCTTTAAGTTTTCTTCCATCAGGGAATTGACGGTCTGTATGTTGACAGGAATAGGCACAAGTTTATTATCTACTTTCCCTATGACACGGTGCTGGTATGGTGTCCACCGGGAGAACTTGTTCACAAATCTCCATACTTGTTCATCATTTGTATGGAAGAGATGTGCTCCATATAAAGATACCCGTATCCCCAATTCGTTATCAAAGTCATAGATATTTCCTGCGATATGGTTTCTTTTCTCCACCACGAGGACTGACTGATTTAGCACAGTTGCATGAAGATGCGCCAGCACTGCTCCACTCAACCCAGCTCCAACTACTAGCACGTCATATTTGTGTTTTCCATCTGAACCTTCTGATTTTTCTTTCAATTCCTTTAGGAGATTATTATTTTGTACGATCCTGAGATTTACCTTGACATTAATACTGATCCAGTGGAGATTTTTCCTGAATAGTATTAAAGTTAATATGATGCAGAATGCTAATACCAGTCTCCGATAAAAAGTCTTCATTTTACTTTTAATTGAGGTTTTCTTGACTAATTCAGTGAAAAATAATACACAAAATCACTGATATTAAAAACATTCAACCATTTTAGTAATGAAATACCAAAATGGCATTTAAATTTTTTTATTAGGAAAAATTTCGATTATTTAATCATTTTGGTACTGGTCCTTTTAGTACTGGTCCTAGACACATGTAAATAACGCGAAATTTGGTAAAAATCGGACTGTTATATTTTGCAGGATCGCGCGGACGGACGGGTTGACGGACATAAGTGCATCTCTTCACAGGAGCAGCACAGATGTGCTAATCCATCTTCCCGTCTAAGAGTGCCACAATGCTCATTTTCAAATCGTTCTTCAGTTAATAGTTATTGGGTAGAGGGCTAAGTTCTCGATATATACAGTTGACCTTTGTTACACGGATAAAAATACAAAATACTCATACGCACAAATATTGACTGCTCACTTGTGTACATACTAGAGAGCAGCAGCATACTCAGGCTATCACTTAATTTAGAGCGTATGGATTGTCTAGTACAGTTGTTTTAACCTGTCGTCCTTTTTACCAAACGTAAACGAATTGTAGTTGACTGGAATTTTTTGTGATTGTATGTTGCAGATATTATATTAACATTGTAGCCAGGATTGATTTAATGGAATATGCTACTGTACTTTATTTTAATATTTTAATATTTCGCTCTTCCTCATATAAATCGATATTAAATAGTTGTATATTTTTATGCCTATGTCAAATTGTTAAACTCAAATTGTTCTTCATGTTAACAAATTAGTCCAAAATGCAATTATTAATTAATTATTTACTTAATTAATTCACCATTCAATTCTTAATCAAGCAGTAATTCTGTTGGTTGGGCGAAATTTTCCGATAAAACCATCGTATTAAGGTTTCGCCTAAAAGCACAAACTTTGAAAATTGCCAAAGAAGCCCTACATATTTTAGGAAAAAGACGGATTTATTTCATCTAATATACCGACTTGGATCAATTACTTAGAACTGTTTTTTTTGCAAAATTTCCAATTTCTAATCTTTCTAGCCATCATAAGCGAATTTTCAAAATTTTCTCATTTTTCCGGCACCAATCGACGTAGAAGTGTCTCCTCTAACAGACGTTTTTACGAGTTATGGTTTTAAAGTTATAAATTCCCAAATTTCTGTGGCTAAGTGGCTAACTTTAAAACACCATAACTCAAAAACACGATTCTAACCATACATCTGAAAGAGGAGACATTTCTACGTCGATTGACGCCGAATAATGCGGAACTGCTGAGTCATGATGGTTAGAAGGATTTTAAATTGTGATTTTAATATAGAGGTGAGACTATCGACAAGCATATAGTGCATGCATTCGAGACAGTAGTGATAGAATGGGCACATCAGATTCAAGACGTACTAAAGCAGAAGTCAGACCAGCAGCTTTTACAGGGATTGCATCCTAATCCTCTCGTGGAGCTAGAGTTTTGGAAAGATCGGTGTGCAAACATGGAGTATATTTACGAGCAGGTTGGATACTAATGATGATAGAGTAATCTATCATTTGGAAACTATGAATTCACATTCCTAATTTCTGTTTAGCTCACGAGTGAAAATGTCTCCAAGATCGCTCAGCTCCTCGAGTGGTCTGAAAGTACATACTTCCAGGCTTTCCAACAGATGATTGGACATGTTGAAGAGTCCCTCGAGGAATCTCAGGACATCTGGATGCATTTGAAGCTGACACAGCGTTACTTCGAGGACATGGAGAGTACAGAGTATTTGGAGCTGGAGCAGCTGATTGCTGCCACCATCCATCTCATCTGCCTAATTTGGGCCAACTCTGCACACTACAAACAGCCTTCCTATGTTGTCATTCTATTCCGCGAATTCTCCAACTACTTGATTGAGCTGGTATGGTTCGATTTGTACTATTTAGTTTGTTTATTCCGGGTATCTTTAAAGTGTATTACAATAAGCACAGCGCAAGCGAGCTGTTATTAAAAAGTCATAACCTTAATCTCACTCATCAAGATTCGCGAATGTTGTTATTAATGCGTATTCTAATTGTTTCAAGATTATATTGAATAGTTAAATTTTAAATTATTTCTTTTCAATAGACGAGAGCTTATGTTGGCCCTGACGAGATATTGAACCTTGAACCAGAGGAAGCGATTGAGAAAATAAAACTCGCACTGAAGACTTGCAATGCTTTCATCAACCTCTTTAGTGAGAAGCGACTGAATCTGAAGAACTATTTCAAAGAGGGGAACGGATATATTGCTTGGGATTTCACGAATGATATGATATTCTCTCGATTGAACCGCTTCATCGAGAAGCTGAATACTCTCCAGGGGTTCATTCGCACAGCCATGGAACTGTTCAAGCTTGAGAAAGTTGAGATTGGCGGCCTGAAGGGAAGAGCTCTGTCCGAAGAAATTCTTACTCTCTTCGAAGGGTTCAGTACGATTTACACTGAATTCCAAGGCAAAGGCTATGACTCTCTCTCTTTGGAGAGTGATGAGTTTGAAACCGCCTATGATAAATTCTCTCAAGGAGTATTGGATATTGACAAGAAGTTGGCTAGCATCGCCTGCCAGGCGTTCGACGAGTGCAGTAATTGTGACCAAGCTTACAAACTGATCCTCATCCTCGGAACACTTGTGGAGCGTAAAGAGATCAAATCTCACTTCGAAGACAAGTACCCTGTTCTAGTTAACATGTTCATGAAGGACCTTGACCTGTGTAAGGGTATCTTCGACACGATGACCGGCCGTCCCGAAGGGCCCATTCTGTATAAGAACATGCCTCCTGTGTCCGGGGCTTTGCGCTGGTCTCAAGATCTCCGTGAGAGGCTTTCTAACACAATGGTTAACATACGCGCATTGAACCATGGACATCAGAATATGCCAGAGATTGAGCTGGCCAACTCGAAATTTGAAGAAATGTCACAGCTCATTGACAAGTCAGTTGGCATTAGTATATCCATAGTATTTTATAAGGGTAGGGATTATAATGATTTCTCAATGGCCTCGCATCATCATATATCCATATTACCATACGTTGAATTAGTATTGTTGTAAGGAAGTGTCGATTTCCTTGTCGTTGTAGGTATGAAGAGCGGCAATATGTGGAGTGGTCTCAGGATGTGAATGCTATCTGCAAGGAGAATCTGAATCAGCCCCTGCTCATTCGCAACCCTCAGACTAACCTCGTCTCTCTCAACTTCAGTCCCAAGCTCGTCGCTGTCCTGAAGGAGGTGCACTACCTGAATCAGAGGAAGCACGGACAGGAGGAGCACCCGATCCCTGAGAGCGCTGTCGCCATCTACTCGGAGAATGAGGTCTTCCTCAAGTACGTGCACAACCTCACTCTGGTACAGGACCTCTACAACAAGGTGCGGGAGACCATCTTGGACGTGGAGTATCCTCTCATCGAGCAGGAGCTGAGGGGGATAGACGACCGTCTTAACCAGGCCATGAACAGCATCAACTGGACGTCTGACGGTGATTACTGCTCTGATCGCAGTAGCAATGTGCAGTGAGGTATTCGCAGTTTAAACTGTTCTTTCCAGGTATCTGGGAGTACATCCAGGGGACTCGTACTGCTGTGGTGGATCTGGAACAGAGAGTGAGACTCGCCAAATTAAATGTTGAACAGATATCCAATGAGATGGCGAAATGGTGCGATTCTCCTTTTTACTATCGAAAAGATGGCAAAGATACTAATTTCTTCTTCCCAGAGGTAAAGTATATCATGCATCATCAGTTTAGATCCTGCATTGTTTGAGTAGACGTTTTAATTAACCATGCATATTACATACGTTCAGTCGTGATAATGTGAAATGTAATCTGTTATATCGAATGGAGAGATCCCATGCAACGAGACATACAGATAGATAAATAGATGAGCTATGAGTGTTCCTCCTCTTAAGGATCGCAATGCTCAAGTGGAGCCGCGCTACACTCTCATCCGCACAGGCGCTGACATCATTCACCGGTTGGTGGGAGAGAACTTGAAGCTCTTCGCGGCACAAGAAGATTCCGACACTTGGAAGAGCTATCTGGACTACCTCGATGAGATTATTGTAGACGGTCTGTTCGAGTGCGTTCTTTGCTCTCTCAATTTCCTCATTTTCAACACAGACCCGACCAAAGACATCTCCCCCTTCATGATGGTCAAGTTGGAATTGCATGCCCCTGAGATTAGTTTCCTGCCTACCCTGGACACAGATGACCCTGACGGGTTCTATGCGATTGTAGAAGGACTCGTTGATGATGTGTTCAAAGTCGCATCTCTAATCCCCCGCGTTGCTAAGCACTGCGGGCAGGAGATGTACCACTCGGATGTGGATGAGATAGCAGAGTTGTCAGACATCAGAGACGAACTGCTCTCTCGTGTGCAGAAGGGAATCAATTCTGCTACCGATTACAGAGAGACGTTCAACACCTACTCATACCTGTGGATAGATGATAAGGAGGAGTTCATGCGCCAGTTCCTCTTGTACGGACATATGCTGACTGCTGAGGAGATAGAACAGGTGTCCATCTGATCCTTTCAGTCTCTAATTTAATGTGCAGGTTGAATTTATATTTCTTTGTTAGTACGGCGATGATCCGATTCCAGAGAATCGTCCCCATCTCTCCCAATTCAAGTCTCAGATAGACAACTACGAGAAGCTGTTCACAGAACTGAGCAGCATGGAGAAGACCACTTTGTTCGACAAGTGGTTCCTAGCCGACATCCACCCCTTCAAGCAGGGTCTGCTCAACACTGTGAAGAGGTGGAGTCTGATGTTCAAGCAGCACCTCACAGACCACGTGTACAACTCTCTTAATGAGCTGGAGAGCTTTGTCAAGGCTACCAAATCAGGACTTGATGTAAGAACCGCTGCGTGAAATATTTCGAGATTTTAACATGATTTTTAGAAATATATTCTGCTATTTAAAGATGTTACCAATTTATAATTCTAACACTTCAGGTGAATATCGACGAGGGAGACTATGACACGCTGGTCAAGGTCATGTACCACCTCTCCGACATCAAGGACCGTGCCTCCTCGACTGACGGGATGTTCGAACCTCTGAAAGGTATGATTGAGCTGCTCAAGTCCTACGGACAGGAGGTGGGGGAGGAGGTGTACGAGCAGCTGCAGAGTCTCCCCGAGCAGTGGGTCGATCTGAAGAAGCTCTCTGTTGCTATGAAGCAGAATGTGGCGCCCTTGCAAGCCGCAGAGGTCAACCTCCTTCGGAGGAGATCGACTAACTTTGACGTACGACAGCACGAATTCAGAGAGATGTTCCGCAAGGTCAGTCCTTTCTGGCTGGATTCTGCGCGCCCTTACGCAACGCTGGACAAAATGTACGGAGAGACGAGTGAGATGGAACGGGAGATGAAGAGTTTGCAAGAGTCCGCCTCTCTATTCGAGGTTAACTTGCCAGAATACAAGCAACTGAAGACTTGTAAGCGAGAGCTCAAGATCTTGAAGGACCTCTGGGACATGATCACTCTGGTGCAGAGCTCGTTCGAGGCGTGGAACTCCACCATGTGGAAGGAGATCAATGTGGAGCAGATGGAGATGGACTGCAAGAGATTCGCTAAGGACATTCGCGGTCTCGACAAGGAGTGCAGGGCGTGGGACGCGTACTGCGGATTGGACGGGATGGTGAAGAACATGGTGACGTCACTGAGAGCTGTGGGAGAGCTACAGAACCCGTCGATAAGAGAGAGACATTGGGAGCAGCTTATGACGGCTACAAAGGTAGTTGGCAGGCATAATGTGGCTATTTGCGTTAATAAGCTTGTAAACATATTCTCTCTAGGTGACGTTCGTAATGTCTAACGACACTTGTCTTGCCGATCTGTTGAAGCTGAATTTGCATAATTTCGAGGACGAAGTACGGAATATCGTGGATAAGGCGAACAAAGAGCAGAAAATGGAGCAAGCGCTTAAAGACCTCGAAGTGACCTGGTCCCAAATGGAGTTTGAGTACGAGAAGCACGAGAGAACAGGACTGAAACTTATCAAGGCTTCTGAGGAGCTGATTGAGATCCTGGAAGATAACCAGGTACAGCTACAGAACTATCTCCTCGACAAGTTCGTGGCCTTCTTCTTGGAGCAGTTCACATCTTGGCAGAAGCGGCTCAGTATCGTAGATTCCGTGATCGCCGTTCTGACAGAGGTCCAACGCACATGGTCGCATCTCGAGTCCATCTTCATCGGATCGGCAGACATCCGAGCTCAGCTGCCGAAGGAATCTGAACTGTTCGATGAGATTGACTCCACATTCAAGGAGAACATTACTGAGATGGTCAAGTTCTCGAATGTAGTGGAGTCTTGCAATCTCGCCGGTCTGTTGGGGCGGATAGAAGACATCCAGTCCAGACTAACCGTGTGCGAGAAGGCTCTAGCTGAATACCTGGATACCAAGAGGCTAGCATTCCCTCGATTCTACTTCATCTCATCCGTAGATCTTTTGGATATATTGTCAAAGGGAAATAACCCTCAAGCCGTTGCGAAACATTTAGCGAAGCTGTTTGATAACGTGGCAGCACTCAAGTTTAAGGAGGAAGAGGGAGGCGTCCCCTCTAAACACGCAGTAGGGATGTACAGCAAGGAGAAGGAGTACGTGGACCTGTTCCAGAACTGCGAGTGCGTGGGTCAGGTGGAAATCTGGTTGAACCGACTGATGGACCGTACGCACGAAACCGTGAGAGAGACGTTCGCAGACGGAGTTGTGTCGTACGAGGAGAAGGCCCGGGAACAGTGGATATTCGACTACCCTGCGCAAGTGGCACTCGCCGTTACTCAGATCTGGTGGACGACAGAGGTGGGACTCGCGTTTTCACGCCTGGAGGAGGGCTATGAAAATGCAATGCGGGATTATTTTAAGAAGCAAGTTCAGCAGCTGCACACTTTGATTGCGATGCTGTTGACAGACCTCAATAAGGGGGACCGACAGAAGATCATGACGATCTGTACCATTGGTAAGTCTGCCTTCAAAGGAGCTGTATAATGGCAGTCAATGGCTGGGCTTTCGTTTTAGTGGCAGATGCTATTTTGAAACTTCTGGTTGTTACTCTTTTTATTTGATTTTATTACGTAGATGTGCATGCACGAGATGTTGTGGCGAAGATGATCGCTCAAAAGATAGAAAATGTACAAGCATTCTTATGGCTGAGTCAGCTGAGACACAGATGGTCTGAAGAGAAGAAGCACTGCTTTGGTAACATATGTGACGCCGAGTTCAGATACTCGTACGAGTACCTAGGGAACACTGCTCGACTCGTTATAACCCCACTCACGGACAGGTAAGTGTGCATTGATGCTCTTTTATTATCGACATGTTGACTCTGATTATATTAATTCCGCTTACTTCAGATGTTACATCACTCTCACTCAATCGCTCCATCTAACCATGAGCGGTGCACCAGCTGGTCCGGCCGGTACTGGGAAGACAGAGACCACGAAAGATCTAGGACGCGCACTGGGGATAATGGTGTACGTGTTCAACTGCTCTGAACAGATGGACTACAAGTCTATTGGGAACATCTACAAAGGGTTATCGCAGACAGGTGCCTGGGGCTGCTTTGATGAATTCAACCGTATTGCAGTAGAAGTGCTGTCCGTAGTAGCTGTGCAAGTGAAATGCATCCAGGACTCGCTACGTGACAACAAGACACAGTTCATGTTCCTCGGGGAAGAAATCGTCCTGAAGAACACGGTCGGGATATTCATTACCATGAACCCAGGCTACGCCGGCCGCACGGAGCTGCCAGAGAACCTCAAGTCTCTGTTCAGGCCGTGCGCCATGGTAGTGCCGGACTTTGAGCTGATCTGTGAGATCATGTTAGTCGCTGAGGGCTTTATCGACGCCCGTCTTTTAGCTCGTAAGTTCATCACTCTCTACACCCTGTGTAAAGATCTTCTCTCGAAACAGAGGCACTATGACTGGGGGCTCAGGGCCATCAAATCTGTCTTGGTGGTAGCCGGTTCCCTCAAGCGAGGGGACAGAAGCAGACCTGAAGATCAGGTGCTAATGCGCGCACTCAGAGATTTCAACATTCCTAAAATCATCACTGATGATCTTCCCGTGTTTATGGGACTCATTAGCGATCTGTTCCCTGCTCTCGACGTCCCGAGAAAGAGAGACGTGGACTTTGAGTCTACGGTAAGGAAAGCCGTCACTGAGTTGAAGTTACAGCCAGAAGATAGCTTCTGTCTCAAAATCGTACAGTTCGAAGAGATTCTAGTCGTACGCCACTCTGTGTTTGTTATTGGAGCTGCTGGCACCGGAAAAACTCAGATTATTAAAAGTCTCAACAAGACGTACCAACTGTTGGGTATGAAGCCTTACATCAACTACCTCAACCCCAAAGCTGTTACCACAGATGAACTCTTCGGAGTCATTAACCCCTCCACGCGTGAGTGGAAGGACGGTCTCTTTTCAACCACCATGCGAGACCTCTCCAACATTCCGAACGAACATCCCAAGTGGATCGTCCTGGATGGGGACATTGATCCCATGTGGATCGAGTCTCTCAACACAGTCATGGACGACAATAAAGTGCTCACTCTAGCTTCTAATGAGCGAGTCCCGCTCAATCCCTCTATGCGTCTAGTTTTCGAAATCTCACACGTGCGAGAAGCCACACCTGCCACTGTGTCCCGAGCTGGAATTCTGTTCGTTAACTACGCAGATCTCGGTTGGAACCCTCCGATTGCTTCCTGGATTGACACTCGGCCGATTCAGTCAGAGAGGGCGAATCTCACCATCCTCTTCGACAAATACGTTCCCACCTGCTTAGACACGCTCCGCACTCGCTTCCGTAAGATTACTCCCGTGGTCGACCAATGCATGACTCAGATGCTGTGCTACCTGCTGGAGTGTTTGCTCACCAAAGAGAACACGCCCCCTGACTGCCCTAAGGAATGGTATGAACTCTATTTCGTATTCGCTTCTGTTTGGGCGTTTGGAGGTACCATGTTTCAGGATCAGTTGGTGGATTGGCGTGTCGAATTTACCAAATGGTGGGTAAACGAATTCAAAGTGATCAAGTTTCCCACACAAGGCACTGTGTTCGATTACTATATCGACAATACTCAGCATAAGTGGGTACCATGGGTTGAAAAGGTCCCCAAATTCTCTTACGACCCCGAGATCCCACTCCAGTCCGTTCTTGTGCACACCGCTGAAACGATGCGTATCCGATTTCTACTCGACATGTTAATGGAGAAGAGCCGTCCTGTGATGCTAATCGGAGCGGCCGGTTCAGGGAAAACAGTGCTTATCAACGACAAATTCACTGCTCTCTCAGAAGATTATATGGTCACGACGATCCCCTTCAACAACTACACCACTTCCTTGATGTTGCAGGGAGTCATGGAGAAGCCGCTTGAGAAGAAAGCGGGCCGTAACTATGGACCTCCTGGTCTCAAGAAACTAATCTACTTCATTGACGATATGAACATGCCTGAGGTTAGTTGACATTCATCATCCGCTAAAGTATGTGTCATAACACACTGTCCCACTTATCTCCATTATAATCCTTTATCCTAGGAACCTGCCTAAACTAGCGAATAAATTGCTTGGGTCATAATGATATAATAAGGGGCATGCCTAATTTCCGGGACGGACATCCCGAAAATCTAGGTACCTAGTAATTTCCGGGACGGGACGAGTCAAGATGCCTAATTTCCGGGACGGGACAGAAAAGGTACCTAATTTCCGGGACGGGATCCTGTCCCGTCCCAGAAATTAGGTACATGATTTTCCGGGACGGTCCCGTCCCGTCCCGGAAATTAGGCTTGCATTCTACTAATTCGCTTTGAATCACGATTAAAGCGATTAAAATTTGTTTCACTGAATTAGGTGGACTTCTACGGGACAGTACAACCGCACACTCTGATCAGACAGCATCTGGATTACACCATGTGGTACGACAGACAGAAGCTAATACTGAAGGAAGTGCATCGCTGTCAGTACGTGGCCTGTATGAACCCAACATCCGGCTCTTTCACCATCAATCCGAGGTTGCAGAGACACTTCTGCGTTTTCGGTATCAGTTTGCCAGGTCCGCAGGCCCTGCAGACGATCTACCAGAATATCTTCCAGGGCCATCTCAAGCAAGGGAACTTCTCATCCACTATTCAGCGGATTTCAGAGAAGATTGTGCAGGCAGCACTTAACTTGCATATTAAAGTCTCTACAACCTTCCTTCCCACCGCAATTAAGTTCCACTACCTCTTCAACCTGCGCGACATGTCCAACATATTTCAAGGAATTCTCTACAGTATGCCCGAGATATTCAAGACCCCGATTGACATAGTGCGTCTCTGGCTGCACGAGTCTACCCGTGTGTATTGCGATAAGCTCATTGATTTGAAGGACATTGAAATGTTTGACAAAATTAAGCTGGAAGTCGCTCAGCAAACGTTCGAAGATATGGACGAAGAAAGCCTCAACTTGAACCCACTTATCTTCTGCCATTTTGCAATGGGTATCGGTGAGCCCAAGTACTCCATGGTCTCCAACTGGGATAACCTCAAGAAGATTCTAGATGAGGCGCTGGAGTCTTACAACGAAGTGAATGCTGTGATGAACCTAGTACTGTTTGAGGACGCCATGCAGCACGTCTGTCGCATCAACCGAATCCTCGAAGCTCCGAGAGGAAACGCACTCTTAGTGGGAGTGGGCGGATCAGGTAAGCAGAGTCTGACACGGCTTGCTGCCTCTGTTAGCGCGTTAGATGTTTTCCAGATAACTCTACGGAAGGGCTACAGCATGGCCGACATGCGAGTTGATCTTGCTCAGCTCTATCTGAAGGCAGGCGTTAAGAATATCGGTACCGTGTTCCTACTCACTGACGCTCAAATCCCGGAAGAGAAATTCCTGGTACTGGTGAACGATCTGCTCGCGTCTGGCGAGATCCCAGACCTATTCGCGGATGATGACATGGAAATTATTTATTCAGGTGTGAAGAATGAGGTGAAAGGATTGGGGATGGAGGATACGCGGGAGAACTGCTGGAGTTTCTTTATCGACCGAGTGAGACGACAGCTTAAAGTGGTACTCTGCTTCTCACCTGTAGGCACGACCCTACGGGTTCGAGCTAGGAAGTTTCCTGCTGTTGTGAATTGTTGCAGCATTGACTGGTTCCACGAGTGGCCTGAGTCGGCCATGGTGTCCGTCAGCGAGCGGTTCATCTCTGAGAGCGAGTTCGTCCCCGAGGAAACTCGGGGTTCCACATCCCGCTTCATGGCATACGTGCATCGTTGTGTTAATAAGATGAGCAAAGTTTTCCTGACCAATGAACGCAGATACAACTACACCACGCCCAAAACTTTCCTAGAGCTGATCAGTCTCTACCTCAACATGCTCGCTACTAAGAACAAAGAGCTCATTGATAATATCGAGCGGCTGGAGAATGGCCTGACCAAACTAATCAACACGTCTTCCCAAGTCGACGATCTGAAGGAGAAGCTGAAGGCGCAGGAGATTGAGTTGAAGCAGAAGAATGAAGATGCTGATGCTCTGATCCAGCGCGTGGGCGTCGAGACGGAGATTGTGCAAAAGGAGAAATCTGTCGCGGATGTGGAAGAGAAGAAAGTGGCCGTGAAGGCGGAAGAAGTGACGGCTAAACAGAAGTCCTGTGAGGAAGATCTCGCTAAAGCAGAGCCCGCACTGATAGCGGCTTCAAACGCTCTGGACACGCTGAATAAGAATAACCTGAGTGAGTTGAAGGCTTTCTCCCAGCCGCCCCCGGCCGTCCTGATGGTAACCTCAGCCTGTATGGTGCTGCTTGCGCCATCCAGTAAGATCCCTAAAGACCGTAGCTGGAAGTCCTCTAAGATCATGATGGGAAAGGTGGACCAGTTTCTCGATTCGCTGCTTCACTACGATAAAGAGAATATTGGAGACAATAACTTGAAGGAAGTACAGAGATATCTGGACGACCCTGAATTTAACTTCGAGAATATTTGCACCAAGTCCATCGCAGCCGCGGGTCTCTGCTCCTGGGCTGTCAACATCGTCGCTTACTATCGTATCTTCTGTGATGTGGAGCCTAAGAGATTGGCGCTAAAAGCTGCGAATGATGAGCTGGCTGCTGCTCAAGACAAACTCTCCAAGATACAGAGCAAGCTGAAAGCTCTGAATGACAATCTCGCAGGACTGACACGAGAGTTTGAAGAGGCGACATCCGCGAAACTTAAGTGCCAGCAGGAAGCCGAAGAGACTGCCCAGACGATCTCACTCGCTAACAGGCTGGTGGGGGGGCTTGGTTCTGAGAAAGTTCGTTGGAAAGATACTATTGAGCAGTTTAAAGAAGAGCTAAAGAAGCTGCCTGGAGATGTCTTACTCGCATCTGCCTACCTGTCATACATGGGCTGCTTCAGTCGCTCTTACCGTGTGGATCTGCTGGAGAACAACTGGTTACCCCATTTTAAGGAGACAAAGGTATGTTATAATGGAGGCCCTTGAATAATCACCCCCCCCCCCATGGGTGCTAATCTTTTCAATACTTATTTAGCCTCCAATCTCATACACTGAAGGTCTGGATCTATTGAAATTGCTGACGGATGATGCTAAGATTGCACAATGGAATAATGAGGACCTGCCTAACGACAGAATGTCTATTGAGAATGCAACCATCTTACTCAACGCAGAGCGATGGTCTCTAATGATTGACCCACAGCTGCAGGGAATTAAGTGGATAAAAACGCGAGTGGGAAAAGCTTTGAAAATTGTTCGTCTCGGACAAAGAGGTTATCTTGACACTATTGAGCGAGCTGTGTCATCAGGTGAGTCGCATGTTGTAAGATGACGAATCAAGAGTGATGAATAAGTGAGGGAGTAACGGGTCTATGCACTGTTCTATTTGTAGGAGACACTATGCTTCTGGAGAATATCGGGGAGAATGTGGAACCGGTGTTAGATGCTCTGATTGGTAGAAACACGATCAAGAAGGGGCGCTACATCCGGATAGGCGACAAAGAAGTGGAGTACGATCCTAGGTTCAAGCTAATCCTCCATACTAAATTAGCGAATCCGCATTACAAGCCTGAGATGCAGGCTCAGACCACTCTCATCAATTTCATGGTCACTCGCGAAGGTTTGGAAGACCAGCTGTTGGCAGATGTAGTGGGCTATGAACGGCCAGATCTTGAGAAATCCAAGGTTTGATGGCAGACAATTCTAATTTATTTCACTTAACCTCTTCTTTTCCCAAATGCGAATGGACTATTTATTAGGTTCTATCCATTTTATTATTGTTTCTCTCTCAAGGCGGAGCTAACCAAACAGCAGAACGACTTCAAAATCAAGTTGAAAGAGTTGGAGGATTCCTTGCTTCACAGACTCTCTTCTGCTAAGGGAAACATTCTCAAGGACACCGCACTGGTGGAGAATCTTGAGATCACCAAAGCAACTGCTCAGGACATCGAAGTGAAAGTGAAAGAAGCGAAGAAAACAGAGGAGCAAATAAACTTGACTCGAGAGAGCTATCGCCCCGTAGCTTCTCGAGCCGCGCTCCTCTACTTCATACTGAACGACCTCCACAAGATCCACCCCATGTACCAGTTCTCTCTCAAAGCTTTCAATGTTGTCTTTGAGAAGGCAATTAATAAGGCGCCATCTGCGGAAACCATTAAAGAGCGAGTGGAAATATTGATTGATTACGTCACGTATGCGGTGTTCATTTACACCTCTCGAGGTCTCTTCGAGAGAGACAAGATCATCTTCACCACACAGGTCGTGTTCCAAGTGCTGCTCTCAGCTAAGGATATAGATCCCGGGGAGCTAGACTTCTTGCTTCGATTTCCGATTATACAAAATGTCGTTTCTCCTGTCGACTTCCTCAACAACGTCGCTTGGGGCGGAGTAAAGGCTCTGTCAGCGATGGATCAGTTTAGGAATCTTGATCGAGATATCGAGGGTTCAGCAAAAAGATGGAAGAAATTCGTAGAGTCAGAGTGTCCCGAGAAAGAGAAGTTCCCTCAAGAGTGGAAGAATAAGAGTAGTCTCCAGAAGTTGTGCATGATGCGCGCTCTACGCCCGGACAGGATGACATATGCGGTGACCCTTTTCGTAGATGAGAAGCTTGGGAGAAAATATGTGGAAGGGCGTGGGATCGAGTTCGCGAAATCTTTCGAGGAAACAGGTCCTGAGACTCCTGTCTTCTTCATCCTGTCCGCTGGCGTAGATCCTTTGAAGGACGTGGAAATCTTAGGCAAAAAGTTGGGATTCACAAGTGACAATAAGAACTTCCACAACATTTCACTGGGACAAGGTCAAGAGGTGGTAGCGGAGGGAGCTTTAGATCGGTCTGCCGAGGAGGGCCATTGGGTCGTATTGCAGAATATCCATCTGGTGGCTCGTTGGCTTCCTTCCCTTGAGAAGAAACTGGAGTCCACTGCTATGAGCGGACACAATAATTACCGGGTGTTTATGTCCGCAGAACCTTCATCTACTGTGGAGTCGCACATCATTCCGCAGGGCATCCTCCAGTCTTCGATCAAAATCACTAACGAACCACCCACAGGGATTAAGGCTAATCTCCACGCGGCGATGGACAATTTCTCACAAGATACACTTGAAATGTGCGCAAAGGAGAATGAGTTCAAATCAATTCTATTCGCGCTCTGTTATTTCCATGCGGTTGTTTCTGAACGGCGTAAATTCGGGCCGCAGGGATGGAATCGCATCTACCCCTACAACATGGGAGACCTCGCTATGTCCGCCAATGTTCTATACAATTACCTTGAAGCAAATCCAAAAGTACCATGGACTGATTTGCGCTACCTGTTCGGAGAGATCATGTACGGAGGCCATATCACTGATGATTGGGATCGCTGTCTGTGCAGGACTTACTTGGAAGAGTACATGCGACCCGAGCTGCTGGATGGAGAGATGGAGTACGCGCCTGGCTTCACTTGCCCGCCTAACGTAGACTATAATGGGTATCACCAGTATGTTGATGACCTGCTGCCCCCTGAGTCTCCTTACCTCTACGGACTGCACCCTAACGCCGAAATAGGATTCCTGACGACTGCATCTGATAATCTCTTCAAAACAGTGCTCGAAATGCAACCGAAGGAAACAGGGTCGAGCGCGGCTACTGGGATGAGTCGTGAGGAGAAGATTAAGAGCCTCCTGGACGAAATTCTGGATAAGCTGCCGGAGGAGTTCAACGTTCCTGAGCTGATGGCGCGAGCAGAGGAACGCACTCCTTACATCGTGGTCGCATTCCAGGAATGTGAACGGATGAATAACCTAACCAAAGAAATGAAACGTTCTTTGAAGGAGCTTGATCTAGGACTGAAGGTTTGTTGGTACATTTTAATTATACTTGTAACGCGAAAAAGGATATTCGATATTTGTAGTGACATCAATTCCGCGGATACTTTGTTATAGAGCGTTTTATTATTTTTATTAAAGGATTTCCGAGATTTATTCAGTTTAATTTGTATAAGCGATGAGAGAGTGAGAGACAAACCTATTTCTAGCATTGATGAAGATTCATTGGTTCTATTAGCCATGCCGTGCTTAATCAGAGACACAATATGCGATCTCTACCCCTATCTTATGATTGTATTCAAATGCATTTAATCTAGGGAGAGCTGACAATCTCACCACATATGGAAGTCCTTGGCAATTCTCTATTCTTCGACAATGTGCCTGAAGTGTGGGCTTCACGGGCATATCCATCTCTCAACAAACTTGGAACTTGGTTTGTGGATCTCCTCGCTCGAGTGAAGGAGCTTGAGAATTGGGTATCCGATTTTCAGATGCCAGCGGCAATCTGGCTAGCTGGTTTCTTCAATCCACAGTCCTTCCTGACAGCCATCATGCAGTCTATGGCTAGGAAGAACGAGTGGCCTCTTGACAAGATGTGTCTCCAGTGTGACGTCACTAAAAAGAACCGCGAGGATTTCGCAAGTGCGCCTAGAGAGGGCGCGTACATCCATGGACTCTTCATGGAGGGTGCCAGATGGGACACACAAACAGGTGTGATTCAAGATGCGCGGCTAAAGGAGCTCACCCCTACCACCCCTGTTATTTTTATCCGTGCAATCCCGGTGGATAAACAGGAGACGAAAAACATCTACCCCTGCCCAGTGTACAAGACGAGACAACGAGGTCACACCTACGTCTGGACGTTCAACCTGAAGACGAAGGAAAAAGCTTCTAAGTGGGTCATTGCTGGCGTAGCTATTCTCCTGCAGATCTAGCAACCCGTTCACTTATCGATTATTTCAGTATTTACTATCTATGCTATATTACGAATCTTATCATAAACACTTCTGATTCTAAAACTCGAATAGGTATCTACTCTGTATTTATTTACCTTCTTGTTATTAATTATGTCCTTGCATTTATTGTTTATTTTAATATCGCATTAATTAAAACTAAATAAATAAATAGTAATTATGTTTTTTCATTATTTTTAATCAAAGCATGGCATTTGAATCACAGCTCATAGCTTCGTATAACCGTCAGCTGAAGGATAACATTAAGGCTATCGCTGAGAACTACATCAAACTACTCCAGTGTTCAAAAGTCAAACAAGTTTCTTTGGAAGGAAGAGAATCATTCAATTTCGAACAGTCTCGGTTTGAGATCTTAGTCCGCGCGCAGAAGATTGTCAGAGCGGCACAGGCCTTAGCACAATTGTCTTCTGACATAAAAGAACACATTTTATTAAACGATTTTTCTCTCATCAACAATTCTATAGACCAGCACACTGGTAGGCTTCAAGAGTCGTGTGAGCAGTCGAAAGAGGGAATCGATAAGCTCAGAAAAGTTATACTGCAGCGACCTTCACAAGAACAGGTCATTAACTACGATCTTCTATTGTGACAATAAGCATTTCCTACTGCACTATGTTTATAAGCTCATTATTTTGCTTATTTTAGAATTCAAATGTGAAAATCTTGAGATAAAAATGTTTAGGTTACAATTGAATAAATTTTTATTTACGTTTCAGATTTAGAGTTCAAAATTCTTTCAATAATTAAATTATTAAATGATTTAACCTCACTCATGAAGCATTTAGATTCAGATAAATTGTACCTTGTGACAATTATCATTTCCTTCTCATTGCAATTCGATATTACCAATAAATTTGAATGACCTACCTTTACTAAGTCAAAATATGAGGTTACAATCACAAGATATTCGATAAGGATATTCTTCCAAGACATTTAATCTCGTGGCTTAGTATCATCCTTAAAATAGCTTGTGTACTCGCCATTCGTTTGAACTCTCGACCTTACATCTGCGTATAGCTATGTAGTGTTCCGCCTGAGTCCCAAAATACATATATCCAACGCATTAGTAGAACTGTACACGACATGTACTCAGAGGAGAAAACGAGTAATATATAAGCTCATAATGAAATATTATTAGTACTGATAATTAACTGTAACAAATTAATAAGCTATCATGATGCAATTCACAACATTCCTTGTGCTATGTGGGTTGCTAACGATACAAGCTATTCACATTGACCTTGGCTTTGGCATTTATGTTGACGAAATTATCCCCCCCCATCCGTTTGCTGATGAAATCGAAAAAATAAACGCCTTAGACACTACCTGGAAGGCCGGTAAGCAAAAGCGATTTGAAGGGATGAGTGAGTCTGATGTAAAAAAATTGTGTGGCGTACTTCCTTATTACGGCCCCCCTCTCCCTACCAAGGAAATAAAAGCGGCAGAAGATATTCCTGACACCTTTGACGCTCGAACAAAGTGGCCCGATTGTCAAGGTATCGCAGAGATTCGTGACCAAAGTAACTGCGGTTCTTGCTGGGCCTTCGGTGCTGTTGAGGCGATGAGTGACCGTTATTGCATACACATGAAAAAGACCTACGAGATTTCTGCTGCTAACTTAATGGATTGCTGTGAAGCATGTGGCAGTGGATGTGATGGTGGATACCCTCCTGTGGCATGGCGATATTGGGTCGAGACGGGAATCGTTACTGGCGGACTTTATGATAATTCTACCACTGAAGCGAAAACCTGCCAACCTTACCCGCTCCCAAGCTGTGATCATCATGAAGCAGGAAAAGAATCTCCTTGCTCGAAACAAATAGCTCATACCCCTCATTGTACGAAGACATGCCATGCAGGGTACAGCAATCCATATTCAGAAGATGTGCACCACGGTGAATCGGCTTATGGAGTTTCTGGAGTTGAAAAAATACAAACTGAAATTATGACAAATGGTCCAGTCGAAGCGTCTTTCACAGTCTACTCGGACTTCCCTACTTACAGGAGCGGTGTCTACAAGAAGCACTCATTCCAGGCGTTGGGTGGACATGCAGTGAGAATATTAGGTTGGGGAACTGAGGATAGCACTCCGTACTGGCTGGTTGCGAACTCTTGGAATCCAGATTGGGGGGATAACGGATATTTTAAGATCGTGAGAGGCAAGGACGAGTGTGGGATTGAGTCTGGAATCATGGCTGGGATGCCCAAGGACTAAAGATAGTCGAGTATCGAACTATCACTACTTCCCATACCTTTCATTCTTTTGTTTATAGTTATTTGTTTATTGTTTATAGTGTTTATAGTTGTTTTAGTTTTAGTGCATGTTTGATGAACTATGATAATCATTGTGAGTGCATCAATATTTTATTGTGTAAATGTAAATTAAAATGGTATTATGAAGCGGTTTTTTCTTATTAAAGTTACATCAATAATTTTACATCCAAAAGGAAATGCACAGGTTCTAATATAAAAATTGAATTAGACTGAGACAGGTTAAAGTATACTAATCACGAACTGGACTAGGTTAGCCTGCATTTAAAAAATGTAGAATATTTTCAATTGCAAAGACCAGTGCCTCACTCTGTTGAAATCCTAAACAAAATTTTAATTGATATAATTCGTTACATAATATCACAGCAATACCCCCCCCCTATGTTACATTTTGTATGTTACATTTTGTATGTTACATTTTGTATGTTACATTTTGTAACAATTTCATTGACACAAAAATGATATTCAAAACAATTTCTTTTATATATCAGAAAGTGATATTAAACTTTTTAAATGGACGCGATCCTTTAATGCTCTGAGCATGACCACAACACTTTTTTTTGAAGATTTTTATAATTAATTAATTAGAATGGTGCATCGAAGGAATAAAGATGAGAGAAGCATATTCGCACAAATATTCTTTTTCTGGCTAGATAAAATTTTTATCAAGGGATTCAAAACTAATTTGAATTCAGATGATTTATCTTCATGTCCAAGAGAACTACACTCAAATAGAATTTATCAAAAATTCCACTCATATTGGCAGACAGAACAGAAAAGGCGAAGACCAGATATCAAAATTGCCCTTGCTAGAACTTTGAAACCATATCTTTTAATATCTGCTATTTTTCAACTTCTCGAAGGCGTTCTTTTGTTAGCCCAAATAATCTTAATCAACTACTTATCATCATGCAATGTGAATACAGGGAATCAAACTATAGCTTATATCGGCCCTTCAATTGCTTACACACTTGCGTTAGCCTCAATTACAATTTCCCTCCCATTAATTCGCAGCGTGCTTTACTATCTAATGAATTGTGCTGGGATGCAAATGCGGACAATATGCACCACTGCTATCTACAAGAAGATCCTGAATGTTCAGTTGGCTGTGTTGCATCGGGTCTCCACTGGACATATTATAAACCTCGTTTCTAATGACGTTTTTAAATTCGATTTGGGAATCCAAACTTTGAATTCACTTTTCGTCTCTCCCCTTATTGTCCTGCTGTCTATCGCTGTACTACTAGTATATGTTGGTCCTGTTGCTTTACTTGGTATTATTTACATTATTATGCACATTCCATTACAAATTGTAATAGGGTTTTTATATGGTCATTTCAGACATTACCAATCAAAAACTGCTGACAATCGCATCCTTCTCATGGATCAGATTATTCGGGGTATGCGAGTGATTAGATCCTATGTTTGGGAGAAGGCGTTCATAGAACAGATCAGCCAGATTCGTAAGAAAGAGATCTTATTTGCTAGTCTTGCTGGCATTTCACAGAGTAGTACTTTTGCTTTCTACGATACTAGCTTGTTCATTGGTCTCTTCCTGTCCTATTCTGTCAGCATAGTCTTGAATCAACCTTTAGAATCCTCCCAGCTAGCTCTCACTTTTTTGGTCTTGAGCACAGTTCGTCTGTATTGTGTGTTCTTAGTGGGGTTTTCTATTTTTGGCTTAAGAGAGAGCGTTATCGCTTTGAGAAGAATACAGTATATTTTAGAATTACCTGACACCCAGAATAGACCGATGCTCTCTTCTAAATATAATAGCTCAATCAAAATGAGTGATTTCTCTGCATCTTGGAAAGAGAACGATAAAATCGTTTTATCATGTATCAATCTTACTATAGACCATCCTCAGCTTGTGGTTATAGCCGGTCCCATCGGATCTGGAAAGTCAAGTCTCCTTTTGAGTCTGATCAATGAACTTCCTGGTTTGTCAGGCGATCTGTGCATTACTGGTAAGTCTGCCTACTGCTCACAGGTACCATGGATTTTCTCTGGAAGCGTAAGAGATAACATTCTGTTTGGAAATATATTTGATTCAGAACGCTACTGGTCAGTTTTGAATGCATGCAGTCTCAAAGAGGATGTTGATTCACTTCAGGATGGAGACATGACATTGATAGGCGAGAGAGGCATGACTCTCAGTGGGGGGCAGAAGGCTAGGGTGTCTCTAGCTAGGTCTGTGTACCACCGAGCAGATATTTATCTCTTAGACGACCCACTCAGCGCAGTTGATCCCCAGGTTGGAAGGGAAATATTCAATAATTGTATTCAGCATTTTCTCAAAGATAAAATAGTTATTTTAGTCACTCACCAAAATCAATATTTACAAAATGCTGATCTCGTAGTAATTATGAGTGAGGGAGCAGTTGTTAGTAGCGGCACATACAGATATGTCATTGAGAACGAATTAGATTTTATAAAGGGTTTGGAAAAAAAGAAAGGGGATGAGGACAAATTTGAAAAAAGAAATATTTTTTCCATCAATGAAAATTCTGTTGAAATAACTGAAGATATCGAGTTAAATCCAGCGACAAGTGACCTTGCAGTAGAGCGAGATGGTGATCAGCCTCACACTCATACCTTATCTACACCCCTGACCGATGAGGATGATGGGGGAAGCTCGGTTAGAATTTTAACATATTGTCGCTATTTCTGGGCGGGTGGGCTCCTCGCATCACTTTTTATAATAATCCTGACGATATTGAGTAACGGAGCCCTAATTATTTCATACAGATGGATGCAATCTCTTGCCACTTGTATAGTAATAAGAAATGGAACGAATTTAACTAGCTTTTATCAGGCTTGTCCATGGTATCTATACTTTGATACCAATCTAACCTTGAGCTTATTAGCACTTCTTACATTATCTGGGGCAATCTTCGTGTTTCTTCGTGGGTTCAGCTTCTACTACGTCCTGCTTCAGGCCAGTAGAAGACTTCACAACAGGATGCTACATAGATTACTGCGCACACCAATGAGATTTTTCGATACTAATCCCAGTGGGAGGATTCTTAACAGGTTCTCCAAGGATATCGGATTTTTGGATGAACAATTACCAACGGTATTCTATGATTTTTGGCAAAACTTTACTCATAACATTGCAGTGGCCATTGCGATATGTACAGCTCAATACATCATGATCGTCCCATTCTTCATCTTGACCATTTCTACCCTCTCTCTAAGGTTTTATTACCTCAGGTCATCTACACAGATTAAACGCATGGAAAGCATTGCTCGCAGTCCGCTCTACTCTCACTTTTCACTCACTTTGCAAGGTATTTCTACCATTCGTGCCCTTGGAATCGAGAGCAGAGTTATCCAAGATTTTCATTTTCTTCAAGATGAGCACTCTCGAGTTTGGTACCACTACATTGCTGGAGAGAGGTGGTTCGGAATGAGAATTGACCTTCTCGCAACACTGACAATTGAATTTGGTATCTTCTCCGTGTTTGTTTCACATTGTATATTTGATCAGGGGGAACTTATTAATTTTTCCTTCCCCTTGCTCTTCTCAATTGTCTATTCTTTTTACTATTTGGTAAAACTGAGTGGTCATGTAGAAATTTTCATGGTGTCTGTTGATAGAATTCTAAAATATTCCGAACTGCCACAGGAGAGAATAACTGACTGCGATTCACCCAATCCTCCTCCCCAACGCTTAGATACAGGGAAGATTGAATATGAAAATATTTGTTTCAAATACTCAGATGAACTTCCCTATGTACTTCGAAATATATGCTTGACAATATTTCCTGGAGAAAAGATTGGAATAATCGGGAGAACTGGAGCAGGAAAATCCTCCCTTTTTAACTCATTGCTACGTATCAATGAAAATTCCAGTGGGAGAATTACTGTAGATTCACAAGATATACAAAGTCTGAATCTTTATGAGCATCGAAATAGGATATCTGTAATCCCACAGGACCCTTTCCTATTCTCCGGAACCCTTAGTTTCAACTTGGATCCTTTTAGTCAGTTTAGCACGGAAGAGGTATGGGATGCTCTAAGTAAGTCGCATATGAGAGGGAGGGTAGAGTGTCTCCCTGGACAACTAGGGGCTAAGGTAGAGGAAGATGGTTTTAACTTCTCTACGGGGGAACGACAACTCCTGTGTCTAGCGAGAGCTATTCTTACAAGGAACAAAATTATTCTTATAGACGAGGCGACAGCTAATGTTGATCTACATACCGACCAGTTAATACAGCAGGTAATCCGATCCCACTTCTCAGATTGCTCTCTACTCACCATCGCTCACAGGATTGAGACCATAATCAACTCAGATCGAATAGTTGTACTAGAGAATGGTGGGATTATTGATACAGGTGCTCCATCCACAATGCTACTTGATGAAAATAGCTATCTGAGCAAATTGCTTGCTCAGCTAGATCCGGGTACTCAGGTCAACTTGAGAAGATTTGCGAAGACCCTAACCCAGTAACTTATTTTTTTACATAGCCTTAACTATTAGTTCCTTTAATGGATGCGTTTGATGAACATTAAAACGTTGTACTTCATTTAACCATCTCTATAATATACGTGTGTACAGTGGATGCCGGTTATAAGAACACCGTTGGGAACTGCCTATAATGTTCTTATAACCGGCATAAGTTATATAGGGTATATGTCAACCGTTTTCTTATAGAATATTCTTATATCCGGCATCTACTGTATTACGAAATATACTAAGAATCAAAGTTGGGGTTTGTTCGTCCCGAACAGGTTTTGGACAAACTTAGACCTTGATTTGAAATGACAGGAGGAGGTAGCCTGGATGGCGCCTATAAAGATTTAAGTCTACTCCTCAATTTTTTACACACTAGTAGTAAATTTAAATTAATTTGCTTTTACTAAGTTTATTTATACTAAAGAAGGTAGAATCATGCGATGAATAATATTTGGTTAAATTGTTAAAATTTTAAATCGCAATAATTATCCCACTTCCAAGCAAAATAATATAATGGCTGAAGCTCACACATCTGAATCTCAATCGTCTCCAGTGCCTACAGAGCGCATGAACCAGGTCAGTTCCGCGTCCGGAGAAGTTCTTACTGTATCTGACTCCATTTTCAAACACTCATTCCTACTCTCCACGATGAGGAGCGTTCTTGACTCTGAGAACGAATGCGAACCGTTTCCATTGCCAAGTGTTTCTACAGATTGTTTGAGAATAATTATAAAATTTGTGGAATCTTACCCAACTCTTATGTTGAAGGAAATAGAGAAGGAGAAAGATTACAGTCGCTGGGGCAATATCCTTTTTACTCTCTCTACCTCTAACTTGCGTGAAATGCTCCTTGCTTGCAATTACATGGATACGCCGGTTCTAATGTATGTCGTTACTCGCACTCTTGGTGAACGTTTTAGAGACACACCCCTTGAAGACACTGCAGAGATGGTTGAGTTTAGGAAGCCAGGTGACAATCCTGTCAGAAGAGAGTATTTGAATGATCTTGTCGTTCATTTTCTCCCGCACTCCATGGAATTGTGCATGATGGTGTTAGATTTTGCCGAGGTTTGGAATTGCACTGTTGTACGAACCGATCTAGCCTTTAAAAAACAACATTGTAAGGAGATGTACTTAAGAATTTCTGTGCCAAATATTCCCATGTCCAAAGGTCCTAGAAAACTAGAAATTTCTGTAGACTCACATGATCAGGGATGGTCATCCTATCCTCATCACGCCAACACACGACAGAATAGCTGGACATGGGGAGAAGTGTGGGTGAGTAACAGCCAAGGTGAGGCCCTATACAAAGACCATGTCTATCGCAATCTACACGCTTGTGGTCAGTGGGAGTTGCAGCATAAGACTTTTGATCGTTATACTGAGTTGTTGTCACACATTAAACCTGGAGTTAATGTGGACTTGATGCTGTGTGCAGAATTTCCTGGCTGGATGAACAGTACTAGATTTGCTGAAATGAAGCTTTACTTCCTATAATTTAATTAGTCGAGATGTTATGTATTTGTAATATAATGTTGTACTTACATACGTAGATGTGTGTGTATGTTTCGTAAAATGGATATAATCTGGGGGCCCCACCCTTTTTTTCATTCTTTTTTCGTGCTTTTTTCGTGCTTTTTCATGCTTTTTTCGTGGTTTTATCGTGCTTTTCTCGTATTTTTTTCATGCTTTTTTCGTGCTCCGGGCATTACTTGATCGTGAGAAAGAAGTTCGCATTCCCAATCCTATCTTAGCTGATATTATAATCAGTGATCTCGATCATACTAATTTAATTAACTTAGCTATCAGAATGTGTAATGGTTTTTAGTCCTGGTAAAATGCTCAAATTGGTAACATCTTCAAATAGGATCGCGATTGTAATCGAGCGATCCTAATTCCCTAATAGCTAAATGCCGTCACACGATTTGGTTTGCTTACAGGTTGAGAGGCCTGCATTTGAATATTGTACCGTGGGGGAGGGGTCTTGTTTACGTCAGATTCGGGGGGAGGGGATAAATCTGGTCTTTCAGACTGTATTAACGGGAATCGCTTAGAGCGCTGGTGTTCCGATCGTACCAACGTTAGTGGGCAGTACCATTTATCGTACGCCTTGTGTCAGATCAGTATAACGAATCGCGTTGTAATTATTATATATATCTACCTAGTGATATTATAAGTACCTCAAAGTATCTCAATGAGCGTTACTCCCTCTGATTCAACTCTTGAGCTCGCCACTCCCTATGTTTACCTCTCGTCAGGTACTAAGGACAGAACTTCACGAATTGAACATTTGCTAACCCATCTCGACTCCCTCTCACAAACACAAATTGAAGACACAATTCATATTCTATTCCGCACTCATCTTATCTATGAGGACCGAGTGTCTCGACTTGCAGTAGAGAATGCATTCAAATACATCCTAGGCCACCATCCTCAAGTTTCAGACTTCTTTATTTCACAATTACAGGCCTCCTGCAACAGTTCGTTATTGACACCGAATCTGAAGACAAAAACCCTCTCTGGATCTTGCCTCGTTCTACTTCGCTGGACCTGTTTGCTGCTGAGAATTGATGATGAGCATAACACAGATCTTGTCCCGTTGTTATTCCCACTACAATGCGAACTCTTATACTCCATCCTTACTTGTAAGAGCACCATCGTATTCAACTCAGCATCCCACCATGTCGAAACTCTCTGGTCCTCTTCTACCGTTCTCTTGAAGCTCTATGCAAAAGAAATACTTGGATTGAAAGAATCCACACCACACCACCTCCTGTTTATCTCTCTCCTGTCTAGATATTGCCAGAGAACTGGGAGCGATATTATCGTCAGTCAGCTAAAGCCTCTCTCAATACAATTCTACAACCATGAGATGATTAATCGAGGATTCAGTCATCCGTCTATGTGTGAAGTATGTGGACACATCTTCACTCCTATCAGTGTGGAGGAGTTTGAAATTCTGGTTCGTAGCGATGTTCAAAAGGCTCTGCTTAGGAATCCCGAGCTGTCCGTGATTCCTCTGGCGGCTATGCTGCGCCAGGTTCAAATTGACATGAGCCGATTTTCATTCGAGATTATTAAGACTTCAAGCAAATGCTTTCTCTCCTCCAACGCTCAATTACGCCAATCAGCTATACAAATATTCCAGAGTCTTATCTCGAAAACGTACGACTTTGGACAGTTCGAGGTTATACTGCATCATCTAATGACGCTGCTTACAGGAAATGAATTCAAGAGTTCGACTTGGGAGCAGCGATGCGAGGTTATTGGAACTTTGGAGCTTTTCACACAAGTTCCTCTCCCTCAGGAAGAGTTACCCAATTGTTTGCAGGGCCTCATGACCCACTTAATTTCTCTGTCTCTACAAGAAGCCAATGAGAACTGTAAGATCCAAGCTATGCGCGGGCTCGCTAGTGTCGTTATTAAAGTTAAAAGAATTCCAGCCAATCTCCTTTCCCTCTCGGCCAAGTTCATAGAACATAAGAACACGACAATTCGCTTGTTATTCTTCCGTATTGTTGACAGTACCTTAGATTTTGATCTTGGTTTCGCCACTAGCATGAAACAGTCCTTCACCTCCATAATCGAAAAGTCTCTATCTACTCCTTCCAATGCTAATTTGCTGAGTGATTCATCACTCGCATGCTTGGTGTTGCTGAAATTCTCAAAATCTAGCAAGCTCCCTCCATCTACTCTTACCTGCGTCAAGAATTTCATCCTACTCAACCCTCTCCCCTACCTGCAAGACAAGTTCTTCAAAAATGCACCAGAAGACACAGTTATCTCAATGCTAGCTCTGTGTGCTTTCCTTTTAACTGACCACTTCGAGATGCTAACACCTCAGTCTCGATACTCATGGGCGGCCGTTATAATCAGAATTTCTACACACCCAGTCCTTAAAGTTAGGCGGGCGGTCCCAGCTCTCATTCATAGTCTTGAGACGACGGAAAATAAAGTTATTATTTTTCAAACGCTGCAAATTGCGTTTTTAGAGTTTATTTTTGCGAATAAAGTCCAAGCTGAGACTCAAAATTGGAGTGTTAACCCTGCTTACCTGTACCGAGCTATCAAACTTATTGCCAAACCCTTCTCTTTAGATCCAAAGAGTGAGTCCACTAAATCTATATTTATAGCTTTTCACCACCCTTGTCTCCAGGAGTACGAGTTACTGTGGGTGAAGATTCTGAGCGCTTCTCAGGCGATTGACTGTGAAACTTTTCTTGAATCGATGCTAGAATCGTTGTGGGATAAAGTGTATGAGTTACGCGCGGACTCTACTGCGAATAATATGGTTAGAACTCTACTCAATACGGTCGGCCATCCTTTTCTCGGTTTAGTATTCGAGAAAATAAGTCACTATTTTCTTGATGAAAATCTCCTTAAAATCACTGAAAGTGATTTCGAGATATACCAGTCCCCTTCAGACGAGTTGTTCGATAAATCTGTTTTGCCCAAGCAGTTGAGTGAGACGAATGTCAAGCGAGAATCTAAGATGTACAGTTTTGAGGATCAAAAATGGGAAATTGAAATGAACAAGAAAAAAGCGAATGAGAGTAGAATGAGAATCGTTAAAATTGAGTCATTGAAAGACCCAAATACTGGATATTCTCCGAAACAGGTTGAGTTAATTCAACAACAGATTTCGCTGGAGCAATCTATCCGTACCCAGCTCTCAAGGATCTATTCAGATATTCGGTTTGCGGTTAATATAATTATGATTATTATTGATTCACAACCCCAATCACTCACTGGTCATGTTTCGATGCTGTTATCAATTTTAATTCCCCTCTTTCCAAACCCTCTCGCTTCTGAATGTGTCACAGATTTATACTACCATCTACGGAATGTTGTGTTTCTCAATCAACCAGCAATCGCGTATTTGATTACAATTAACACAATGCGTCTCTTGAATCCATCTCACCCTCTCCCTAAAGAATGGTACGCACAATCCATGAAACAAGGAATTGCAGCCATTCTCGAGAAGCTGTCTCAACTCAACCTCTTTAATATTAATGACAAATTCTCGATTCGCCCATCCTCCATTGCTTGTATAATCCCATTCGTTAATTGCCTCTTTTACAAATATCCTGATGTCAGTAACACCCTGGTTATGGACTTTCTACAAACACTCGCGGATATAAATACAAGAACTGCCGTACACGTTAACATAACGGATTCTGAGCAGTTACCCATCTCCTCTCTATTCTCTCTCATCACTGATTTGAATAAATTAGGCAAAACATGTCCTGATCAAGTCTGCAGGTTTGGACTGAACCTCCTGGTGGGGTATTGTGAGACGCTAAATTTCGCAACAAATCCCCTTCCCTTTGACATCTATAACACTTTGTATCAAGGTTTATTCTCGGCCGTCGAGTCCACACGCTTGGCTACCATATCCTCCCTACTCGCAATGACGTCTGTCATCGACGTGTCGAGACTGAGAGGTCTGCTGTGGAGGATTTGGGTTCTGTCTCATGACACAGATAAGATTATTAGTGAACGCGCGAGTGATACTTTGCAAAAGTTAGACGTCTCTCTGCTCTCAGAACTAATCGAGGAAATCCCTGGCGATCTCTCTCATGTGCCGTTTGTGTTACAACTGCCATTAGCACAAGCTATTGCAGACGTTTTAGAGACAGCAGAATTTGAAAACGTTTATCAATTAGTCCACACCTTAGTACATATCTACACTGAACAAAGCAAATCCTTAGAAGTTAAGAGCAAAGAGGGTAAGCCACTTGTAAACAAACAAGTGAGTGAGGAGCACCGATTAGCCATCGCGAGAAGCTTAACCAGCTGTTGCCAGTTCTTATCTGGGGATATTGTGATCACAATGTGTGAGATGGTCTTTTCCTTTGGTCTGGGTGATGCTAGTGCTAAAGTGAAGGAAGAAATGCGAACAATGGGACTGGCCCTGCTCATGAAACTTGAGACTTCGCAGATTCCAGATACGCTGACTCTCCTTGAGAACCACTTGAACGCCTATCCTGAGACAAAAGAGTATGACGACTCGAAATCGTCCTTAATCATTCTATATGCTACCCTCGCAAAGTCTCTTGACCAACATGACCCTAAGATTAAATCTATAATATCTCTCCTGCTCAGTTCATTACGCACACCGTCTCAAACGATCCAGGAAGCTATCGCTAACTGTGTAGCCCCACTCATTCCGTTCGTTAAGAGTCAGGGAGAAGAGATGATCAAAGACCTCCTAAAGACACTCTTGGATAACACGAACTATGGCGTGAGAAGAGGAGCTGCGTACGGCTTAGCTGGTATCGTGAAAGGCCTTGGCATAATATCTCTCAAGCAGTACGGCATCATCAAATCACTGACTGACGCCGTGCAGGACATGAAGAGTGCCCGGCACAGGGAGAGCTCTCTCTTCGCTTTCGAGACGTTTTCACTGATGCTGGGCAGACTCTTCGAGCCCTATGTCATGCACTTACTGGACTATTTGCTGCTGGCATTCGGGGACGGCAACCAGTACGTCAGAGAGGCTGCAAACAGTGCCGCTAGGACCATCATGATGAAGTTGAGCGGCCATGGCGTGAAGCAGGTGCTGCCCAAGTTGATTGGTGCAGTTAACGATGATTCTTGGCGTACCAAAGTGGGAAGCATCGAACTGTTAGGGTCGATGGCCTACTGCGTTCCGAAGCAGTTATCCCAGTGCCTTCCTATCGTAGTTCCTAAGCTCATTGACGTGCTGGCGGATTCTCATAGCAAGGTGCAGCGAGCAGGCCAGGAGTCACTGAAACACATAGGCTCTGTGATTAAGAACCCTGAAATCCAGCGAATCGTTCCCATCTTAACTCGCGGTCTGGTTTCTCCAGACGAGCATTCGAGCACATGTCTAGATACACTCATCAACACTTCCTTCGTACATGTTATAGACCCTCCCTCCTTGGCTATTATAATGCCCATCGTTACGAAGGCATTCCAGCAAAGATCGACCGAAACAAAGAAGATGGCGGCTCAGATAATGAGCAACATGTACTCACTCACAGACCCTAAGGACCTCAAGCCGTACCTGGACGCAGTCATTCCAGGCTTGAAAGAGACACTGACCGATCCGGTGCCGGAGGTACGCCATCTGGTCGCCATTGCTTTTGGCGCCATTATCAATGCACTCGAGAACGAGGGTGAGCAGCTGGTGAAATGGCTGCAAGATATGATGATCTCGGATACCACTACTGTGGATAGGTCAGGTGCAGCTGAAGGTCTGGCTGAGGTGTACAAATATAGAGGTATCCCTGTTCTAGAACAATGCTTGCCCGAAATGGTAGCAGAGATTCTGAATATTAGCAATCCTCCCTACATCCGTGATGGCTACATGACTTGCTTTATTTTCTTACCCAAAAGGTTTGGTGAGCGTTTCACACCTTACTTGGGTCAGGTGCTCCCTTGCATCCTGCAGGGGCTGGCCGATGAATGCGAATACATCCGAGACAGCTCAATGAATGTTGCTCAAGTCATAGTAAAGTTGTTTGCAAACGAAGCATTGATTTTGTTCTTGTCTGAATTCGAACAAGGCTTGGAAGATGAGAACTGGAGGATACGGCATTCGTCTTTGCAGCTGTTGGGCGATCTGCTCTACAGACTGGTCGGCGTGACCGGGAAAATGACCACGGAGACAGGTGACGACGATGAGGGTTTGGGGAATCAGCGTATCCAGGTGGCTCTCACTCAGGCGTTGGGCGCCGAAAGAAGAGATCGGATCCTTGCCAGCATCTACATATGCCGAGCTGACGTGGCATTGTTTGTACGGCAGGCAGCAGTGCATGTGTGGAAGGTACTTATCTCAAACTCTGCGCGCACGCTACGCGAGATTCTGAGTCAGCTGCTGATCATTCTGCTATCGAGGCTGGCGTCAGGAGATGAAGATAAACGACTTTCAGGTGCTCGCACGCTGGGCGATCTAGTCCGTAAGCTAGGTGAGAAAATTATTCTCGAGGTCCTTCCCATTCTACATACCAGACTTTCCTCAGAGGACCCACTCGAAAGACAGGGCGTCTGTGTCGGTCTTTCTGAGCTTTTGAGATCCACATCCAAAGACCAGATGATGGCCCATGTGGATTCGATAGTGTCTACCGTGAACCTAGCTCTGTGTGACCCAGACAGGAGTGTTAGAGAGGCTGGAGCAATCGCATTTAATAGCTTACACGCCTTATTAGGGTTGAGAATTCTGGATCTTGTCATGCAATCCTTATTCAAACTAATCGAAGATCCAGATCGGAAAGAGCTAGCTTATGATGGACTCAAACAGCTTTTGGCGGTGAAGAGTCAGACAGTATTGCCCTACATAATTCCGCGTTTAATCGAGCCCCCGATTAACTTCGGAGGAATAATAACACTTGTAGGTGCTGCCGGTGAAGCCCTGAACCCGTATCTGAATCGATTGATATCGACTTTGTCTGATACCTACCTCAAAGCTACTGATGAGTCTAAGGTAGAGCTGGCGTTTCAGAGCTTAAAACACATTCTCTCTTGCGAGTTGGATGACGAAGGCATCACGATCATTCTCACCAACTTCAGTGTCTTGGTTAAGAGCCAGTTCCCAGAAACGCGAAAACTTGCAGCTGGGCTACTCCTACATTTCATCGAGAACAGCGATCTTCAGGACATTATCGACTCATATGGAGACCTCTTTAAATGCATATTTTATCTGATTGATGATCCTGAAGAACAGGTGTGGGATATCGCGTGGGATTGTCTGAGTGCCATCTTGAAACCGATCGATCCTAAAAATGAACAGCTAGCTCTGGATCTGTCTCTCAGGGTGTTCACTAGTTACGAGCTGGACGTATGTATTGCGACGAAATCTCTCGAATCAAGAGGGAAAGAGATGCCTTCCTTCTCGAAGAGAGGCATCACTCCTCTCTTCAACGTGTTACGCCCAATCCTGCAGAAAGGCTCTGTTGAGAAGAAGAAAGAAGCATCCGAATGCATTAAGCAAATCATCAAACTAACTAACGCAGCCGCTATCAGCCATCAAGATATCCTCAACAGTGTGGGTGCACTTATGAGGATTTTGAGTCAACGTTTCGATGCTAGCACCATGCTAGCCTCCCTGGAAGCTATCAATTTGATATTCCGAAAGGTTGACAAAGCTGCGAAGCAGTTCTTCGCTCCCGTCCAAACTACTTCCTTGAAATTGATTTCTGAGCCTAATTTTCCGCTCCGTGAAGAGGCAATTGACTGTTTATGCTTCTTAGCACCGAGAAACCCAAGACCTGACTCTGTTTTCAAACAACTAATCGACGGATTCAATCGGATAGAGGATCACAAAATCAAAGAGAGTTTCTTAAAGGCCATAAGTATAATTTCCCTCTCTTGCACCTCCTCACTTCAAGAAGTCACCCTAAGCACGTTGGTGAAGTTCCTACTGACCATTTTTAAATACGATGACGAACTAATAAGAGTTCTAGCATCTGATACCTTTGGCTCCTTGATTCAATACATTCCAGAAACAGAATCCATAGACATTATTCAGACAGAGCTCTTCGCTCCTCTTCAAGATAAAATTGAATGGTTTGAGATGCATGGCATTTGCTTAGCCTTGGGAGCCAGCGCAAAGCACTCTTTTGCTTATCTCCAAAAGATAGGTTTAGAGAAGGAGGTAGTGAATAACCTGATTCAAATCACGTCTTGTGATGATCATAGGATCATTTCAGTCACATGCATTGAGTTGTCTCATGCGATGGTTGAGAGTAAACAGATTTATCCTAATACTCTGAATATTTTGTTCAAACTGCTCCAACAGACAAATGCCAACGACATTCGTAAGATAAGTGCTGATTCATTGGAAATCTTGGGCAAAGGAGATATTGAGATTCCAATCGACTACTTAGTCAAAGTAATTCCCTTCCTGGTGGAGAATGCTGGCTCGAAATACTTGCCACTTAAGACCAGCTCTGAAGAGGCTATAATTGCTCTACTAAAAATGAGAGAAGGCGATGCGATTCTCAATTCATTGCAACAACTCGTTGACGGTTCTATAATGAAGGATATAAATCAGATTTACAAAAAGTTCACGATGAGATATCTCTGATCACTGCCATAGCATCATTAGCCGGTATGTAGTATAATTATTTAGTTTTCGGACTTTTTGATTTATTTGTCTAGAACATTGTAGGCGAGATTCAGGAGCATGTTAGGAATACGGATTACGTAGCTAGTATATTTATAATGTACGTATAGATATATTTATATATTTTCTATATCAAGTCAACTTTATATTTGGGCTTCTCTACTCGTTCTAGCCATGCAATTTGTAGTTCAGTCAAGGTCTCGGGTTATCTGTTGTCATTATTTAATTATAACATTATTTACATTTACAACGAATGACCAATTAGCAATGATGGTATCAAATTTATTATTGGAAATCTTTCTCTTCTCTATTCTCTACTCTCATGTAAATTCGAAGCACTTTGGCGACCTCATTGATCACATAAACTCGATTGGTACCACGTGGACAGCTGGGACACAGGGACGTTTCAAAGGGATGAGTGGGGAGGATATCAAGTCCCTACTAGGTGTACTGAAGGGAGGACCCACACTTCCGATGAAAGAGTTAGATGGGTTGGCTTATATTCCTGAGAGTTTCGATGCTCGTGAGCACTGGTCGCATTGTACCAGTATCGGAACGATTAGAGACCAGAGCAACTGCGGGTCATGCTGGGCTTTTGGTGCTGTAGAAGCTATGAGTGACCGTTTTTGCATATTTGAGAATGAACAGGTGTCGATATCTGCTGAGAATCTGCTCTCTTGCTGTACAGAGTGTGGGAGTGGGTGTAACGGGGGGTATCCATCTTCCGCTTGGAATTGGTGGCTGAAGAATGGACTGGTTACTGGAGGCGTCTACAACTCCAGTGACGGTTGCCAGCCGTACTCTCTAGCGAACTGCGACCACCACATTCAAAGGAAGTACAAGACGTGTGAGGGGCATGCGACTACGCCTAAATGCTCAGAACAGTGCGTATCCGGATATGTCAACTCCTACGCGAGCGATAAACACTTTGGCGCTTATGTCTACCAAGTAGGTGTTCGTCCTGAGAATATCCAGGATGATATTTATAATAATGGCCCAGTTGAAGCTACCTTTCAGGTCTACGAGGATTTTCTGGTCTACAAGAGTGGAGTCTACCAACATGTGACTGGGAAATCGCTAGGGGGTCACGCAGTAAAAATATTAGGTTGGGGCGTTGAAAATAGAACCCTGTATTGGCTAGTGGCTAACTCGTGGAACACAGACTGGGGTGACGAGGGGTTCTTCAGGATCCTGAGGGGGCAGGACGAGTGTGGGATCGAGAACAGTGTCGTAGCTGGTTTTCCGAAGAAGTCAAACGAGCTATACTAGCATACAACCTCAAATTCTCCACTATACATACGTAGATATGTAATATGATTGTACAACTTGTGAATTGAATATGTTATCATAACAAGGTGTGAGTATATTATATAGGATGTGTACGTGTTTAGTTTCAAAATGAAGGGGTTTAAGTTGGGACATATCCACTCCGACGATGCTCAATTTACTCTTATTTGTATTTTAAAACGTTTATCATAGTTAGCATTTGCTCGCTGCTCGTAGTGGTATTTCTATAAAATGGATGTTGACGCTCTTGCTGAAACCAAACTGAAGGACCTAGGAAGATGGAGTTCCAAACACTTCTCGTCTCCCAGGAAAGTTTTCAACTCACTCAGACGTGGCTATCACAGCTACTTGCGGGCTTACGTGTTGCCTAGAAAAGCTGGGCCTAACTTCATGTTTCACGTAATGATAATGTTCGTTGTAGTGGGCTATAGTCTGGAGTACAGTCACTTCAAGAAGCACGACCTGCAACGGAAGTATCACTAACTGTTTGACTGTGACAACGAATCCTATGTCATCGTTATATTACTGTAATTAGCTAATTTACTACTTATTATACATACCTACTATATGATACTACTTTTTGATGCATTCATTGTCTTGTGATCTCTACTAGCTTGTTCCGACAATCAAATGCTATTTATATCAAATAAAGCGAATCGTGTATAGATTAGCGATTACTTACGTAGATTATAGTTAAATGCGTCTGAATTATATTTCCAAATAGAGTTATACTACTACTAATAGATTCACTTTCACTTTCTCAGCTTTAGTGGAGTATATTAATACTTAGGCTTGATAGAGTATTTTAGTTGTATAACTAACTTGTACCTTTATCAAATACAAATAGAAATGAATAGGTTGTTTGGATCTTCATCTATTCAGGGGGGTGGGTTCTCCAAAGGGAAACCTAAACCAAACCTTACGGACGCCATATCGACTGTAGACGGACGTGCGGAGAGCATTGAGAAGAAAGTTGCCAAGCTAGATCAGGAGCTAGCCAAGTACAAGGACCAGATGTCTAAGATGAAGAACGGCTCGGCTAAGAACATGGTGAAACAGCGAGCTCTCAAAGTTCTCAAGCAGAAGAAGCTGTATGAGAACCAGTTAGAGGGATTGAGGTCGCAGAGCTTCAACATGGAGCAGTCCAACTTCGCGATTCAGACCATGAAGGACACCAAGACGACAGTGGATGCCATGAAACTGGGTGTGAAGGAGATGAAGCGGGAGTACAAGAAGATAGACATCAACAAGATTGAGGATGTGCAGGATGACATGGAGGACATGCTGGAGCTGGCTAACGAGGTGCAGGATACCCTGGGACGCTCTTACGGACTGGGAGATGACATTGATGAGGCCGATCTCGAAGCTGAGCTTGAGGCGCTGGGAGATGACTTCGCACTAGACGAAGATACCTCTTACCTTGACGCGGCCGCTGCTCCTGATCCCCCCTCCGGCGTACCTGAGGGGAACCGTGTCAGAGATGGCGTCGCAGTGGATGAATTCGGTCTTCCTCAGATTCCCAACTAACTGCTTTGCTCTCTATCTCCTGGTCTTGCCATGAAGTGGAATATTTATGTTCTTTATACTAGTTTATAATGTGGAATTGTTTGAGAGCATTTCTCTGTCTCACTCTATTGTAATATTGGTGCTCTAACTATCTAATGTGTGTCTGTTAGCCCGTGATTTCCAAACGTTCGAGATAACGTATAGCTCAAAAATAATCTTTGCAATAACATCATTTTGCAATCAATTTTCAAATACTGAAATAAAACTTCTAGAAGTATAATGGCGTATCGAGACATGCTGGTTTTCCGAGAGCAGATGCAAACTCTGGGGTATCCACGGCTGGTGTCCATGGGGAGCTTCAGACAGCCCAACTTCCCCTTCTTAGCCGACCTCTTGAAGTACCTCGTGCTCCTCTACGAGCCGTCAGTCATCCTCCCACTGGACACGGACACAGAGCAAGACCGAGTCTTGTTCGTGAAGTCAGTGGTTCAGTTCTTAGCAGAGAAAGCGGACATCAAAATGAACCCTCGCAAGCTGTACGGGGCAGATGGGTATGCAGTGAAGGAGGTTTTGAAACTGAGTTCCCTTCTATACACTGCTGTGCAGACTGAATCCAACCCAGATGACGAAGAGAACGAAGTAGTAACCGACTTCTCTCTGAAGCTGTCTGACCTCAAGAGATGTCGGCAGCTAGCTAACGATATAACGAGCAGGGGAGCGGCACTGTACGACTTGATAGGACGTGAGATTGACCTGAAGGACCAAAGGAAAGCCGCTCTCGCAAACACATTCGACCTGACCGAAATGGAGGAGTCAGTCACCGAGGCAATTAGAGGTGGAGAAGAAGAGATTTCAGAAATGTTATCCAAACTCGAGAATGCTGCAGGCGACGATTCTAACTTGCGAGGTAAGATTGAGAAGAAACAGGCAGAACTTGAGCGCAGTGAGAAGCGCCTCAAGAGTCTGCAGAGTGTGCGTCCCGCCTATATGGACGAGTTCGAGCGATTGGAAGCAGATCTGAAGCAGCAGTACGAAATGTATGTTGAGAAATTCCGTAACATGACTTACCTTGAGCAGCAGTGGGAAGAGTGGAACAGGGCAGAGCAGGAGAAGCTGGAGGAGAGCCAGAACTCTCTGAGGCAGATGCAGCAGCAGATCAGAGTGGAAGAGCAGCGAAGAATTCAGGATATTCAGAACGACGAAGTTTTAGAAGACAATTCGGGCGAGAACCTAAGTGATGAGGAGGATGAAGGTGGGGTGATGCTAGACGAGGGGCGGCGATACATAGGAGCAATGAACCCGCAGGGAATTGATTCTGACGAGTCGCTGACTTCCTCTTACGACGGAGAGGAGAGTCGTGACGTAGGGGAAGAATCCAGACTCAGTGGGGACAATGTGGGAGGGAGTACGGATGATGACTTTTGAGGGTAGACAGTGTGGCAACTACATAATACATTTATTGCTGTAGCCAACCATTAAATCACTTGTTTCCTCTCGATACATCTAATTACCCTACTAGGCTGCTGGTCCAATCTAAATACTAACAGTTCTTGCTAACTAATATCCCATTGAAAATTTGGATATTAGGTGTTTACATGGCTGGCGTACTGTCAGCCGAAACCAGCAGGACTAAAGCCTGATGGACTGAGTATGGGTTGTTTACCTGGAAAATACAGCAAAGCTATCCATTGCCAATAAAAATGCTGGGGCATTTCCTGAAAAAGAGTAGATACATTTTAGAACTCGTAAATTTACAGAGCCAACAGCAACAGACCTGTTGCGTGAAATTATGAGGCAATTATATAAAAGGAACCATGGATGTGCAACTTATAAGTTATAATGATTCTTTTGCCACAACCACGCACAGCAGCAATGGTACTTGATAACACCACGAAGCCAAATATCGTCCATTTTACAAATACTCACTGAATTACTAAATAAGGCCTTAAAGTTATAAAAAATGAATTTTGTAATAAAAATGGTAGAAATAAATGCGTGCAAAATTTCATTAGTCTAGCATAATCTCCTTGATAGTCAAAATACGAACTTTTCAGCCGACCCTAGTAAAACCAAATCATCATGTTTTGTGAAATATAATTCACTAATAGGAACTACAAGTTGCATGATATTAGATCAGAGCTTGCTAAGGCTTCTAAGCGAATGTCTCAGAATGTCACACAACAGTCCTACGTACCATTACGTAGAATGATAGTAGTTCATGTAGACATATATTTAGTAGATTGTCTGAACAGTGGTTCAAAATACTGCTTTAGAAACAGCAGCTATTTTTAGGTATTTTGGTGATGCAGTAAGTCTACTAATTATAGACATTGATTCTAAATATAGAATCTTCGTTGTAGAATATAAAATCATGAATAACTGAGAAGAAATAATTTTAATTTTACTGTTGAGATGGGTCAAGTACTTACTAAAGAGATTCAAGAACAAGATGATGTAGAATGTTTCATTTCAGGAGAACGAAAGATCTTTACGGTACCACATATCGCGAATGAAGTTGAAAACAACTATGTCTTGTTTATCATCGACTGGTCCCCTTCAATGAGACACATTCTAGGAAAAGGACTGAACACTATAACTAATAATTTAGTCCAGAAGTATAACCTCGTGGGGAAGTGTAGTTTCATATATTTCAGCACTAGGAACATAATTTCAGACACTCCCTACACTGATCAGCAGGTGGAGCCCAGGTTGAAACCTAGCCAGACCAACATAATAAGTGCCATTGATGCTGCGAAGAAAAAGATTACCAAAGTACGTTCATTATCAAAAACAATACTAATCCAATTAATCTTCATTTCTGATGGGGAAGACACGTGCCATAGTGAGGACGAGTTCAAGAGACTCCTGTCGCAGATCGCAGTGGGATTCAATTGCTCGCAGTTATCTTTCAATAGCATTGGCATTGGTAAGGAATTCCCTACTCACGTAGCCATGACGCTACGTAAAAACTTCCACACCATCAATCATGTCTCTCAAGGCGTACAAATAGTCACGGATGTGGAAGAGTACGAGAGAGCACTGGAGTGGCTGTTGTCACACCTTCACAGCTCCGTCCTAGAATCGAATATCCCTCTCTCTACGGATCTCTGGTCCCCGCCAGAAACTGTCATCAACAGTGGCAATGTCGTGTTCGTCGGAAAAGATGTGGAAGAGGTACGATTTATATTCCAAGATGAAACTCTGATAAAAACAGTTTCTTGTCGACTGATTCCCACTCCTATGAGAGCTGAGACGATTCAATCAATAATCCAACAACTAATCAACACTCTCAACCAGCTCTCTTACACTCAACCGGATAGAACACAGCTGAAGAACTGGGCGGTGGAGGCTAGCACGCTAGCTGTAGCTCTCTATGAAGACTGGACCGACAACGCGAGACGTGCAGAGAACCTCCTACAGAAGATTGAGGTTAAGAGACAGCGAGAGTTGAACTATAAGATCAAGTGCCTCCTGTTAGCCGAGTTGAAAAGGATGAGTGACGGCTCCTTCGTGAACACAATGACCCCGCATGAGGCGGCATTGAGGATGGACCTGCAGCGAGACCTCTCTACGGTACACAAGATAGACAGGAAGATCCGGAGACACGGGATACAGCGGGAGGATTGGGCCGAACTCCTGGACTCATTCGTCAATAATCTGCGTAAGAATTCATTTCAAGACAGACTCCAAGAATTGACGGAAGAGGATTGGAAGGAGTGTCGGTGTGCGATTACGATGACATCACCAGCTGACTCACTCCTCTCACCGAACTTTCTAGAAGCTCTGAGAGTAATCGACAATCCCTACGACTTTATCCAAGACTTGGAGTGCCTACCCCCGGGGTTCGGTGTCATGATAAAGTACAACGACGCTATGACTCACGAACCGTTCAACATCCGGATTAGTGGCATGGTGAGACACGTGGAGCTCATCTCCTACTGCAAGTACCTCTCGGACGGAGTAGACTCGCCCTGTGGACGTGTCTGTCGCCTCCCGGTTGGTGAGGGTGAAGTGGAGGAATTCAATGCTACCGTCCTAGTTATTCCTGCGAATTTCGCGAATATTCTCGCCCCTTTTATTCGGCAAAAGCTCACTTCCCTCGTGTTAACATTCACTATCCAACAGAGTGCAGATTTTCTGGACGCCAACACTCACTTAGGAGCACTCGCCGCTTGCGCGATGTTCTTAGTTCAGGACGGGAATTGTGGGTTCCGAAACAGGCGTCTGAAACTGATAAAGGACACGTTTAACTTGGTCTACCGTGGACAGGGAGACTTCAAGGCGAGAGAGGATATCAGAGAGTATTTTGAGTTTATCACTAGCACCCCGAAATGTGCTGCTGTTTCTGAAAAGCAGGAAATACTAGAGAAGTACGGAATGGGTGCGAAATGTCCCGCTCTTGCGAAATTAGCCCTCTTCCTCATTTGCTGCGATGATATTTGTTTGGCGCTTAAATTTGAACTATTTACGAATCTGTTGCAGGAGTCCATTGGGCGGATAGGCAGTGGTTGCTCTCTATCCGATCTATTTATGCTGGAGAATGTCGAAATTACTTTTCCTGAAGTGACGTGGGAATCTATGGAAGCTGAGGTAGGACCACTCGTGAAGTACTTCGCTTGGTATGAGTGCAAACCTGCCATTGAGCTGAGGTTTGAACAGTTGAACTCTTCTGTTGAGTCGGAATGTCGGTTCCATGCTGAGAAGATCTGGCGCATGAAGCCTAACCGACTCGGCTCAGTCGATCTGCCAGCACTGAAAGCGCTGGGAGAGTTCCTCTTCACTGATAGCGACCTCAGTTCATCCCTACTCACTCTTTTTTCCCCTACAAAGATAGAAGCGATGGCTTATCATGGAATGTGCATAGACTGCTCTTACACGCGTGCTACCACTCCACTGAAGAGCATCGAGATAGTAAGAGACGAGGTTGTCAAGGTTCTAAATCATAAACTGATGAGTGAAAGAAGACAAAAGCTGTTAACGGAGCTGCTTGAGAGAGGAGAAATTCGACACATGGAGTGTGTGCGTGAGGTGCATATAAAGGGACCTTGCCTACCGATGAGCTTAGAACAGATTCAAGAACTCCCAGATGTCCAGCGCCTTATCGGGGAGGGAGGGTTAGATCGCAACAGCTTAGCTAAACAACTCCGCTACAATCCAATCACCAAGCTCCCCTCCTTGATCTGCTGCATCAACTCTTGCCCTTTCTATGGGTTGGTAAGGAAAGATGCAAGCGAGCATTTCAAACTGATTAATGAGGCCGACTTCTTCCTGAAAGGATTGCACAAAACCATAGCCAAATACTACAAGACCCACAGCGCAGAAGAGATTGTCGAATTAGCCATAAAAGGAGTTGAGTGTGTCGGAGGCGCAAATGCGACTAACAATTTCAGCAGGGCGTATTATCAGGACGAGTTGAATGTAGTGAAGGAGTCCATTAATGCGTATAAGCAGCAGCAGCAATAGGAACAGACGTAATACCCAATATGTTGATTATATACGTGTGTTAAGAAGAGAGATTTGTTTATATTTTTATTTAGTTTTTATCTGTTAATTACTTGTTCACTATTACAAATAATTGTTAAGAGATATCTGACTGGAATCAATCTATGTTTATTGGTATATATGGTGAATTCTCATCTGTACGAGATTAACATTAATTATGTAACAATATGATTATAATATGCTGCGATTACACTCGAATTCAAATTCAATAATGAACTGACTAGTGATCAATGACGTCATTAGCTCCTTCATACCTTCTGCACATTCTTCTTGGATTATTTGATTCGCAGGATGTCCCTAAAATAATATTCCGGTATCCATACACGCAAGATGCAGGGCAGAGCAGCGCTTCAACTCCCTCTCAGGAATCCGATGATGAAGTGTCGGAAAACCTTATCCTTGACTCACTACTGATGTACTCTCTACTGAGCTCTGACACCTGTAAACTCCTGTTCTCAGTGGACCACTTGCTGTTACTGGGACACGTGGAGATATTCTCTCAGAATAAGTGCAGCTTTGTATTTATACTCAGAGCTGACACTCCGGTTCGCGTGTTGGATAGATTCTATGGGATTAGTAAGCTCATCGCTCAGGTATGAAAATTTGTGAAGTATAACATACTGATTACTAAATAAAAACTTTAAGCTTTGAAAGTTCTCCAGGTCTACTTATTAGAAGAAGAGCGCTGTAAATACTTCACTAATGAGTGTGTAGATAAGTACTCAGCCATGTTGGGGGCAGGTACGGACATCAGCTACCAATCTCTCTATGAGAGTTTCCACTCGAGCTGTGCTGTGGCTAGAGAAATGCAATCCATTTTTAATGGACTCAAGTCTGGATCGTTTTCAGTGCATCACATAAACAATCTAGTTCCGTTGCACTTGAGTCTCGACTACGGTGATAGTAGTGAGATCGAAGTGAAGGCCTACCACTCGCTCTTACTGATAGACCCTCCCAAGTCCATATCTGATTCTCTACTCTCACCTGTCCCTCAGCTGGCTCACAAGTTCTTACAGGTAGTGAATCCAGTGAGGAACCTTGAAGAGATGGCAATGGACGCAGACATTCATTTGGACGAGGTTATTTTGCTAGTGAAATACTTCATCGCCCGTCGCAGAGCCAGGCTTATCTTCCCAATTTCAGGCGCCAATGTGTACGTACTACATCCCAACTGTAACATCCAGTCCCTCACACCTGCGACTGAGTTCCAACGGAGATTCAGCGAACTGAATATGAAGTTTTCTCAGTTGATTTCTAAGTTTTCAGACGCACGTAAAATTGAGGATCTTCTCTCCTTCAGCACTCCTCTCCTCTACCGGCTGATAGCCTGGCTGCTAGAGCACGAGTTCATAGTACAGTTGCACAAGTACATCTTCCTCATGCCGCCTAACATCCGGTCTGACGTGTTCAGCTCAGAGATGAAGGAAGATGCGAGGCTGATGGAGAGCATGAGCGATTCGCCTCGCTTGATGTTCAGTCACTCAGAGAGTTCGTTCACTAGCCCCACTAATACGGAGATCGCGCTAGATTCAGGCTTGCCTCGCAGGTCTAGCTCGAGTGACACGGAATATTCGGGAGAGAGTGGGGACCAGCAGACAACTGTGTACATCGATGAAGTGTTCGGGAAACGTGGCTTGAGCTGGGAAGAACGAGAAGAGGTTGAACAGGCTTTCCGTTCAAGTTCAGAACCCTGTCTTTATCTCCTGCGGAGACTCGCTCCTTTTTTCGACGGCAGACACCATGTAGAAGAAATTTTGTTTAATGAACTGATATCCGGAGTTAATGAGAAAGACCTTGAAAAGTTGCTTCTCGAGTTCAGCAATATTCTTGTGCCATATATCAGACCAGAATTCCTTTAGATCCTTTTGTTTTGTGTGTTTTAAGGATATCATATTATTCTTATCGTAAATGAGAATTAATCTATTCGTTATGTCATGTACGTACTTTATAATATCAATAGCCAACAGAACTCTGGTATAACGAAATGGTTTTGGCCCGACTAGAGCACTATTATACTAAAACGGCGCTTACAACGAAATAAAAACGATCTCCAGAAAGTTTCGTTATACAGAAGGAGTGACTATCATAGAAATAACTTTTCCACCTACAAGTATTAGCAATCGTGAATAGTTAGTAGGATATATAATTCAGAGAAAATTCGATTTACTGTATATATAGGGTTCGAATAATAAGATTAGTGATAAGGAATCGAGTTTAGTATAACAAGTGATCAGGTAGCTGATAGTAGTTAGTAGTTGAGAGCACACAGCATGGCCACACCCCTCTTGATCCAGTGGTACTGCGGCATGCTGGTCGGTAGTTCTATCGAAACGACGAAGTTAGTTGAGTGTCCGGTTGTGGACAAGGTGCCTGCTCTGGTTAAGGTCTTGTAGAGAGGACAATCGTATATTCCGGTGTCAGGGGAAGTGCGGTTAGCAGTCGGGAGGAGACATATCACAGGCATTTCCGTGTACAGTTCTTTAGGACGAGATTCTGTCAGCTCCTGTGCCGTATAAGACCACCTAGCTCCCTAGATAGAAGTTGGAATGTTTAACCTAAGATCAAATCTATCTACATAATACGTAAACAAGAGTGCTCACTTCGATATAAAGTCCTCTGATGAAACATCCGCTCTCCGGCCTATCTGTTATCTCCAAGTAAGGCTCTTTCCTGACTTGGAAACTAAAGCTGATAACGTCTATTGAAATCTTAGTGCGGCGAGCGAAATTCTGGAGTGTTCCAGTCAAGAAGGCTTGGGGGAAGAAAAATCCAGAAAACCTTGAATAAAATTGGAAAAATTACTAAACAGCTGTAAGTATAGCCAATCCAGAGTCGTGAATACACATACCAGAATACAGTAGGAATCCCATCGTTTATCCATCCATCAATGAACTTGACCCTATCCACCAGATCGTCCACCCAGGCGGCCAGAGGTTTGAGTGATGGGTAGGCTTTATCCGCCCAAATCTTAGGTACACTGTTGTTGTACAGACTGATCGACATCTCCTCCAGCTGTTGTGACATCACTACCAGCCCTTTCAGCGCCTTGAGCAGGTCCTTCAGGGTCTGGATGATAGTCTTGATGAGTCGGTTGTATCTGATCACTTCCTGCACTAGGACTGTGTTCATTGACTCCTCGTACATGACGGGGTATTTTTCCATCACCTTCTTCAGAGGGAAGGGAGGTGGAATCTTTGAAAGAATGTTCTTTGACATTTCTTCTATCAATACTTCTCTCGAACTCCCACCTCCAGCCGAAGTCTTGGGTTGAATGAGTACGATACCATCCAATAACTGAATAATTACAACTATAAAATAACTTTTAGTATATTACCAATTCGCCACCCCAAAAATTAAGAATTTATCAAATTATAGTTGTAGTTAATAAAACCAGATATCGACGGTACATGATGGATGACACAAAGAGGATTAAGATCGAATCAAAATGTCAGATGTCACCGTACACTCTCGAATATGCAATGAATATGGATGAGGAAGACGCATTGTCTCAATTCAGAAATGAGTTCAACATTCCTCTCGCAAAAGATGTCATCAAGAAATACGCAACCGATAATAAAGAAACCGGAATTCAAGAGCTACTGAAAGGAATTGATGATAAAAAGGAATGCCTATACTTGGTTGGGAACTCTCTTGGCTTGCAACCCAAAAAGGTTATTTTGATAACTATACATGGTTAATAAAATTTTGAAACAAATGCTAAGGTAAATTAAATTCTAGGCAGGTGATCGTGTCGATGAACTGATGAAAAGTTGGGGTACATTGTGTGGATATTCACTTCGAGATTATATCCCAGGGGACGAACCCCTCCGCCTCCCCATGGAGAGAGTGGTAGGAGCAAAGAGTGGAGAGGTGGCGCTGATGAATACTCTCACTGTTAATCTCAGTTTGGGGCTGACAACTTTCTACCATCCTAAAGGACTAAGAAATAAAATTTTCATAGAGGATTTTTGTTTTTCATCTGACTACTACACATTTGAATCTTACATAAAGCTGCATGGACTAGACCCTAAGACTAGCTTATTGGTTCAGAAGGCTAGGGAAGGGGAGTGGACTCTGAGAACAGAAGACATCCTGGATAGGATCGAACAGGAAGGAGACAGCATAGAGCTAATTCTATTCAGCGGAGTACAGTACTACACAGGGCAGCTGTTTGAGATGGAGAAGATAACGAGGGCCGGACATGCTAAAGGCTGCAAAGTTGGATTCAACCTAGCTCACGCTGCGGGAAATATTCCTCTCAGTCTACATGATTGGGAGGTGGATTTTGCATGTTGGTGTAGTTACAAATATTTGAATGGAGGACCAGGGGGCATTGGAGGATTTTTTATCCATGAGAGATATGCAGAGAGATTTGATCTCCCTCGAATAGCTGGATGGTGGGCTCATGAACCAGAGACGAGATTCCTTATGGATAACAAGTGCGTATGATTTCACTGAGGTGTTATAAATATAAGATGCATTTAAATTAATTTATCGCAATTAGATTAATACTCCAGAAAGGAGCTCCTGGATTCGCACTGTCAAACCCTGGGATGTTGTTACTGAGCTGTATGGAGGCTAGTCTAGATATATTCTCTAGAGCTGGGATGACAGAGATACGCAAAAAATCTCTCCTTCTTACAGGTTACCTTGAGTACCTGATAGAGGGATTCAATGATGACCCACGATTAAAAGGTAAAGTGTACTACTACATACAGGCATTTAATTTTTATCCATAAACTAAACTGTTCAAATAAACAAGAGTGCTACTCACATACTCAATTAGGACTTAGATATTATTTTTTTTTGTAGAATTAGAATAGAATGACAACATCTCAAGATATGAGTGCATTCTACTACTAACTACCATGTGGACAATAAGCCATGACCTATATACAGATTGAGCATTATACTATTATTCATTATAAATAACTCTTTAGTGAATAGATTTATTGTGTAGAGCAAGCTGTATAGCCTCTGTCAGGAAAATACCTAATGTAGTTCCACCAAATGCTAGAATAACATTGGCAGTAGAGGTGGTGACTGTGCCAAAGCTGTTCATTGTGAATCTGATCTTGCTCTTACCACAAATGTTCAACTCGTCTCTTATTTCTTTTGTAAGTTCGATCTTCTTCTCGGCAAGAATGACAAGGATATCATCAGTGAAGGTGTCCAAGGTGAGGTTTAACCTTGCCATGGAGTCAACCATCAGCCACACGCTTATCAGATGCAAAGTATACCACATGATTAACCTAACAGCATCCGTGGTATCATGCGCCAAAAAATCCACCATTTTATTGTTATCACTCATAATGAACTTGACACTGAGCCCAACTACGCCGAAGATTAGAACTACTGAATTGATAGCTGCGATCCAACGGAATTTATTCGCAACTTTTGCTACTCGATTTAAAACGAAGTAGAATTCACTCCACAGTTCGAAGGGAGGTGACTTTGCTATTACTTCCTGCTCAGGGAGAACATTGCCTGCTTCCTGTATTTCTCCTCTCTCAAGACTGTCCAACGTTTGGGTAGTAGGGGAGAGTCTTGAAGAGGCTGGAGAGGGATTACGGGTGGATGCCTGATCTTGACGCAATGGCATCATTTCTTGGCTTCGATTCTCCATGATTATGGAATTTCTGAATGGGAGGCAACTCCAAGCGAACTTATACACGAGTTTATTTAGTTTAGAGGTGAGTTCTATGCAGGACATCCTGATAAAGAAACAGACCAGCACTGGCGCTAAATGCCAATAGAAAGAATCGAATATCATGAAAATGAAGAGAAGATCTGAGTTTTGAGTTAGGAGGGAATAGGATTGAGTATTCTCCATCCATACGTAAATATTAACGACTATCCAATAGATGACCAATACGACGCTCAGGATAATCACGATCAGATGAAGCAGGCTCCAGCCGAACCTTCTTGAAAATTCAGATCTGTACTCAGAGCTCTTAATAAACTTCTTATACGAGAATGTCGGCGAATCTTTGAGACCGTTAATCCGCAGCTTATACTTGTAGCTGCTAACTTTATTTCGGACGATATCCCTAACTAATCGGGAGATAGGCTTGTGGTCATCTCGCTTCACCCAGGAATAATAGAATAGGAAGAAGGTAGAGCAAAGTGCTATTAACCCGTATATGTAATCCCAGACGAACAGGAAGTAGTCCTCGTACTCGTGGTAGAGACGGCTTGCAGGAGAAATTCTAACGTATCCATTCTCATTATCAGAGAAGTTATCGAAATTATCGGTTAGGATATAGATGAACAAGACAGGCCTGTAAAACAAGATGTCAATCAGGAAAACGAGCAGAATTGTGATTTGAAGAAACGCACCAAGGGAATTCAATATCGCTACAGAAATGCAACATGTAAATTTCTTCCAACCAGCCCTCTCCTCCGAATTTATATCAGATAGATCTTGTCCCCATGTGCACAGCTGGCATTGGGCCAGTAAGAACAAAGGGGTCAACCAGGATCTTTTATGATCCTCAATTGCCTCATATTTTTTCACTGATTCGTCCAGGGTCTGTTCGAAATTGGGTCTAAGCTTAGAGAGATCCTCTCCGTTGCTTATTGATTGGTAACCATGTCTCGATGCCATTTTAAAAAATCTATGCAAAACAGCTCTATTTATAGTAATTCATGTAATTACTTTAATACGTCTTATTAAATAAGATATGATTCTCGTAACTTGTATTCTACATAAACTATAATACACAGGTTATATTAATATATTTCAAGTTTATTCGCCTTGCTTCATATTGATTTATTGTCTTTTTTGTGTATGTGTTTTTACATAATTATTAGTCAATACAGTCTAGTATTACATAAGTAGTTGTCAGTGATTTTTTTCGAATTTGTATTTACATAAGACTAGATAATATTGTACTTAATGCAATTACGAATCAGCTTAACTTGTGTGTATGAAAAGTACGTTTATGATATTATGTAATACGTACTACTAAAGTTTGATATGTCCTTGTGTTAGGATTAATAGAAGTGATAACCCCCAGGGATGAGGATCAGAGAGGAGCCCAGCTATCCCTACTTAGTATACACGCGAAAGAAATCTATCCCAAACTGAAGTTGAGAGGCATCGCAGTAGATTACAGGCACCCGGACGTCATTAGAGTAGCCCCGATAGCTCTCTACACTCGTTTCAGGGAAGTGCTAGAGTTCTATCAAGTATTGAGGGAGATACTCATAGCTGAGGAATAGACAGAGTTTTTTGTTCACTTACATAACTAACATTTCGTATTCCACAAATAGTTTTGTATTGCAGTTAGGCACTTAATTGATAGCACTTACCTTGAAAGTCTCACTTTGTGCGAATGTTATATTCGCATTTTCATGCAGCCCAAATATTTCTGGGGTGTCATTAATCGGTAAATCTTTGACGTATTTCAGGTAGGATGTTAGTTTGACGTCTGGATCCAACTGGTAGTATATCCCGGTATTGTCGAATTTATGTTCGGTACTAAGTACTTTGAGATGATAGAAATTTGTCAGGATGTTCATTAAACAACGTCTGTCCCAATCGTCTGTCACTCTACCTCCGTAGTTGATATGTCCCGCAGTGTAGCTAAATCCAAAAGAGTAAACTTTTATTGTTAATAGAATATTGTGTTGTACCAATAATAACTGACCTCAGTACTTTGAATGGAACGTCAGAATACTCGTCTAAGAACATTTGCAGTTGACTGATACAAATTTTCAAATCTCCGTCAGTGAACTCGTAAGGAATGTTGAATCCTAGAGCTCCGAATTTCCTTCTCTCCAAGGTGACACCGTGGAAGAGACAGAGAGAGAATAATAGGAATCTAAACTCGTTCTTCTTCGTACACAGATTGAGGAACTCGTCACTCATTCCTGTGTAGGACTTGAGCAAATTCGCTTTTATACCCCGAGGAGGTTCTATGGTCATTTTACACCCGTTCTGTAGGATAGGCACAGGGAACCTGGCACTTGGCATGCTGGTTAGCCACAGTCTAAAGTCCCTGTGTACCTAGTAGGTGCAAAACATGTAATAAGGTGTCTATAAATTGAAGAAGCTAATATCCAGACTGTGTTAGGAGGACATACTTTGTCTCCTTCTATCTGCTCGATGAGACGCTCGAGAGTTGGCATCCAGCTGGGAGCAAGGTGACAATTCTGGAAGAATATCCACTTTCCTCTCTCCATTCCTTCCTTCATCATCTTCTCTGCGATCGGCCCCTGTCCCTGCCCGAGAGAAATGGCCGACAGCTTCTTAGTGAATTTCATTTCTTCTGTGAATTTGTACAGATCAGCCGCCGGGTCAGTCCCCTGCGAGAGCACGAAGATGAGCGGAGAGACGGGACTCGAGTCTTTGAACGCAACGGCTAGATCAGATGTCTGCGGCTCTGGAGATTGAATGAATGCAATCATTAATTCAAACTTGTAATAATATTGATTATGATGTAGTGCTTCTAACCGATAAATCGCTGTCCGATATTTTCAGAGACGAAATCCTGCATTGCGTTGGTAACTTTGTCCGGTCTGAGGCAGCGCAGCACGAGCAGCTTCTGGAACGAGTCCAGCTCGGACCAGTGGTTGGGCAGCTGTTCTTTGTGCGGATCGATGCTGTCGAATATTGACTTGAATCGCTCCTTCAGTTCTATGAACTCCTCTGCGAAGGTGGTGAACCTCGTCAAGTTCTACATATGCAAAGGTATTAGATTAGAAGTTCAGTACGCAGTGTAGGATGTGTGCTTGTGACCGCTTACTTGGATACTCAGTATTTCCTTCCAAGACCGCTCGTTGATCCAGTCAGGAGCCGGGTTAGGGAGCTCCTTGGGAACAACCGCACTCCCGGAAATGAGGAACCGCCATTCTTCCAGGTCGATCTTGTCTTCGTTCATCAGAATACGGATTGAGAGTAGGAAGGAGAAAAGTAGTTTGTGCTTCTCAAACAGAGATCTACATAGAGTGGCAGTATCAGTGTGTCGTTACTATTTCGGAGATCAAATTAGAACGGTGTATCTACCTGCAGACGTTGGAGTAGAGACTGAATGTGAAGTAATCATTGATGTTGTATATCCGTTCAGATAGATCCTCACTCTTCTCAGCTCCAGCAATGCTAGAGAGGAAGATAGTGAGGAACCACTCCAGAGAGTACTGGTACATGGGGTCGATGTTAGATAGGTCGTTGACACAGAAGAAGAGGATGCGAGTGCGTATCGACACTGGAATGTACAAGCTACGCGTCGAGTCAATGTCTTGTTCAGTCTTCTCCGCCACTGCTACCTGAGAGAGAGAGAGGATTCAATTCGCAGCACCGCACTCTAGCACTAACACCAGACACTCACTTTACTCTGTATCTCCTGGGACTTAGCCTTGCTAGCTTGCAGTACGTCGATCATCTCGATGTCATCAACAGGATTCCCTTTCGAGTTGCTGAGTTTGAAGAGAATCTTGTCTTCAATTTCTTTCAGCTCCTGCTTCATTCTAGCATTGGAGACGATGAGTGCATTCTTGGCATCTTCTAGATCCGGCCTCTCCTCTGCTACCACGAACCCCAGTAGCTGGTCCTCCAGTCCTCTTGGACTCAGCGTGAAGTTCAGCACGGTCACCTTGGTGGCCAGCTCTGGGGTGTAGCGGGGGTTGGGTAGCTTGGTGGTTATGTATAACTTGAAGTCGTCGTGGTATGGAATCACATTATCACCTGAGTGGGCAGCATAACACACAGCGCAAGGGATTAAACGCACCAGACACAGTCACAACTAACCCAGCTTTATGACCATACTGCCCGCCTGCTTGAAGGTCTGGCGCGTCAGGATGGGGTCCAAGGCTGGGTCCAATTCCTCGCCTACGTTCTCTAGGAGACAGGGCTTACCAAACCTCACCGCGTTCTCTAGACTCCTCAAGAAGTCCCTGTCAGTTAGCTTCACAACATCAATCGACTTATCCTTCTCCAAAGACTTCACCCATCGATTGGCCTGGCCTTGAGGGTCAATGAAGAGAGGCCAGCGACGAGAGAACTGGACGATGACTCCGTTCTCCACTGAGAGGTTGTCCCGCGGCAGTCCTGCTAGCTGCCACTGTCTGATGCGGACAGGATCGCTCAGCGTGTTGATGAGGGTGGCAGAAGGAGAGTACTCGATGTGCTCTTTAGTTAGCTTCGATTTCCAAAGCTGAGCATACAATAAACAGCATAAAGTACTAGTTCCACATGATCGTAGTTTCCCGTTATCTTACCTGTACAAGGGCGTCTCTAAAGTTCCCAGTGAATGGACCCAGGTAAGCGATGGCACCAGAGGCGAGTAGCACATCTCCAATCACGTTCACTAACAGTTTATCAAACCGTTGCACGGTATCTCCCCAACGGTCCTTCTCATCTGCTAGACCTCCGATCAGTTTATGAGCTCGCTCCAAGCGCTGAGTACATAAGTCCACCTTTTCAGCTAACTCCTGTTTCTTACTTGCACACTCCTCGTACTTGGCTTGTAGCACATTGATGCCGTCTAGCACCTAAAACAAAGAAATAAAGGATTTGTACGTATACACGTATCGTACTATCTAACAGTAATTTATTGTAACAAAATTACCTCCTTCAGTTTATCTTTCGCTTTGGCCAACTCCTTTTTGGTGATCTCCAGCTCGGAATTGGCCTGCTGCAGTCTCGCTCGCTTCGGAGCGACAGATTTGGCGACGTGATGGTACTTGTGCATTGCTCGCACCCACAGACAGATAGAGGTGCAAGCATGGCTTACTTTCTCAATGTTAGCTGGTGTGAAGTCTGAGTTTTCAATGTACGGGTTGATCTTCTGAACAATGTTCTCAGGAATGTTGTCTTTGTCGTAGTCGTAGAGTGCTTGGAGGAACTTGTCAGGGTTGACCAGCAAGCTCCTGCTCCCATCCCAGTAATCGTCGATCTGGAGAGACTCAAATAAGAATTCCATCAATGCAGTAACAAATCAACAACCTACCTTCACACCCGGTTTGTCCCCTGCTACTCGCTTCGGCTTGACTCCATGCATGATGCACACAGTCTCCATCACGAGCTTCACACCGTTGGGAGGGTTGGCGAAGGCCCTTATCTCTACGATGTCGTTCCTGTTCAGGGACTTGAGACTGGCTACGGCCGCATCCAGAGCCGGCAGGGCTTCGTCCAGGTCTCTTTGGGCGTCTTTCTGTATCGCCTCGCACTCCTCGGCCTTTGCGACTGCACTCACTTCCTCCTTCTCGACGATCGCCTTCGTCTCATTCGCCACGATGGAGTCCTTCTGAATCTGCTCGAGCGTCTCGTCTGTCTCAATCTGAGCTTTCTCCAGGAGAGGCTTCATGTTGGCTAGCTCCTCCTGCAGCCCAGCCACGATCTCGGCAGTGGAGAGCAGCTTGTCCAGGCCTGTCTTGGTGCGGTTCCTCCCGCTAGAGAGCTCCGTCTTCTGAGAGGTGACTAGCTTCTGGAAGAGTCCCAGCAGCTCCAGATAGCTGGTAGGTGTCACGTGGTTCTGTCGGTTCAGCTCCACCATGTACTGTCTCGACTTCTCCACCACCGACTGGTGGATGTCCACACACACCTGCACCAGCCCGTCAATGGAGTCCAGGCTGGACAGCTCGGGGAGGTCCTGAAGGTAGGTATTGGCCACTGACTTCAGAGCTTCGTCCGGCCATTCAGAGAACCAGTCGATGGTGCAGCAGTTGACGAGACTCGGGAACTTCCTCAGTCTGGACCGAAACACCTCTCCGATGGGACTCATGCAGATCACCATGTGTATGCTCGCGCGCACTCGCTTCGTGTAGGCGGTGAAGAGGTTGGCTTTCGTCGCCTGCTGGCCTGCGTCCTGGACGACCGGCTTCATGGCGTCGAGGATTTTGTCCTGCTCATCTGGCGCGTAGATGTTCGGCACATCTCCTGAACTGAGAACGTTGTTGATGTCCTCCAAGAAGCTTTCGCTCTTTATCTGAGTGTCCGAGAAGAGGAACACCACCGGTTTGTTCTCCAGCCCAGCTTTGAGCAGCACATTCTTCACGTCCTCTCTCCACTCGGCGATCCCGTAGTTCTTGCTGAGCTCTATCTGGAAGCAGTCGTACTCCGCCATGTGCGAGGCCAGTCGGGTCAGGGACTGTCGCCCGGAGCCCCCGACACCTAGCAGCAGCGCGTTGCCCAGGGGCTGTCGGATTATCCGGGAGATGCGACACACGTGCTGCATCGCGTCTTTGAACAGAACCAGGTCCATCTTCGGGGTGTTGATCTGATTGTAGTCGTCCAGGTACTCGTCCAGTGTTTGCGACAACTTCTCGTAATCCTCCACCTCCACGTACTGCTTGTCCTCTTGGTTGGGGACCATAAAGTCTCCGTAGAATAGCGTGTCCTTGTTCAGGATCTCCTCGGGCTCTACGCCGAACTCTTTGAACCGCTCCTTCATCCTCTCACTGAACCAGCTCCTGTCCTCACAGCTGACGAGTCGGTCCTGGAACACGCGGCAGCACTCGTGGTACCACAGTCTGAGGAGGGAGGGCAGGGAGGTCATGCGGTGCGGCTGCACCATGAGCACCCCCTGGAACACCTTGCTCAGGTCTCGCAGGTTGAAGGTGTAGTGGCTCTTGGCTGGGGTGGGGAGGAGCTCGGAGGTGATGGTGGAGTAGACGGAGACGGTGGCTCTGACCAGCTTCTCTTTCAGGTCTTCTTTGTCCACGCGCAGCTTGGAGCAGATCCCCAGCCACGCCCCCAGGATGGCGCAGAAGATGGTGGCCTTGGAGGCGTCCTCCAGCTCAGTGAATGCCAGGAAGTTGTAGTGTCTGAGCAGGCGGGGAGTGGTGGGATTCCTACCGCCACCAGGGGGGCCGATCGCAGAAATGAAGTTCATGTCTACCAGGTTCCTGAATGCACCTACCACCTTCCTGTCGTACCAGCCCTTGTGGTCCATCCACTGGCGCACAAGCTCTATTGGCGGTTGAGCGCCGAATTTCTCCAGCGCAGGCATGTTTAAGTCGTCAACAAAGAATACATATTGCTTACCTGTGAAACACAACACATATAACACAATTTCCTCTCATTACAGTGCTAGTTGATGGAGGTGTTGATAAACCTACCGAGAGGTGGTCCAAACACTCCTTTCCTTCTCTTGTCCAGCTTGTTATCAATAATGTCCTGAGTCTGGTTGGCGCTAGTCTGAGCTGAGAAGTTGAGGATGTGGGAGAGGTACTCCTTCGGCATCGTACTGAGCAGCTTGTCTACAACACAGAGAGTCTTGCCGGTCCCAGTCGGTCCCACGCACATCACCGGTTTCTTGTTCGTAAGCAGGAGTTCGATGAGGTAGTTAGAACGGATGGTGTCTTGTGTGGGGACGATGATATCCGAATATTTCATGTAAGGATCGATCTAACAACAAATTCGGGGAGATGATGTTATATAATGCTACCATATAGGAAAATGCAATATCAAATGACTACCTTGATAGCTTTAGAGTCGTGCATCCAGTTTTGCCATTGAATCTCCCCCGTCCTAATCTCGGTCTCATCTCCCTCCTCCCTCTTCTCCATCGCACTAGCACCCCCGTCATCCAGCTTGTAGTCGTAGATCAGGCCTTCTTCCGGGAATAACAGTCTGAATCCTTCCTCCTTCATCAGCCCGCGCACATACCCGTCCAACTGAGCTCTGCCGTCGTTCTCACACGTAGCCCCCATCGTCCACACGAAGGAGAAAATGAACCAAGGTTCGATTAGATCAGAGATCATTTTCAGTTTTTCCTCCAATATTGACACGCCTAAGAGATTAGTGTTAAAACCAGCACTTAAAGACCCCAACCATCGACACTACTCACCTTCTGTAATGATAAATGGCTTGAAAAAGCACTCAAACATCTTCAACAGACTGAACACCAAGTTAGCATCTGAAGTCGTTACAATCTCCTTGATTTGCTCTCGGATGAAGTTGATGCTTCTCTGAACGAACTTATCCAGCAGCTGAGATATGGTGGGGATGTGGGGGTGGAAGTGTTTCAATGTTTTGTCTTTTTTTAATTTTTGTGTCCAAGATCTCAAGAAAGGAGACAAACCTTTAAAAAATTATGAAATAAATCTCAATTTCGCATTGCGTTATTTGTGTATACTGAAGAACTAACCGATTAGACTTGGCTCCAGATACACCATTCCACAGCGACTAACCGTTGCTGGGCTAGCTACAGCCAAATCCTGCACCTCAAACATGAGCGTCATCTCCTCTGTCAACTTTATGATCTCTCCACTCGTGAGACACAGCTTCTTGTTGTCATCCAGTACCGTGTTCATGCTCTCGATCCACAGGGTGTCAACCGGACCATCAAACACGAACCATTTCTTGTCCGGAGTGTCGGCTGCCACACCCTGACGTACCAGGGTGCTGAGAAGGCCATCCGTCCATTCGTGAGTGAGCGCATCAAACTCTCCATAGAGCTGTCCCATCGTGATGGATTTGGGATTCAACACAAATGTGAATACTTCCTACAATCAAATTTCCGTGAAATGATTTAAGTAAGTAGAGAATATTGTATATAATTACTTCGTAAGGCTGTCCGCTAGATGACATCTGCCCTTTCAGGTTGGTAAGGGCAGCCTTGAGGACTTCGTAGCACTTGGTCTTTCCAGAAGCGGTGGGGCCTACCAGCATGAGTCCATGCCTCACGACTGTGGTCTCGTAGAGCTGGATGCACTTCACCACGAACTCGTCCACATCCTGCAGGCCCTGCTTCAGGGAGCAGCTCCTGATCTGGGACTCCAGGTCTCCGTAGTCCACTGCCTCATCCTTAACGTGAGGGAAGAGATCGGATACGATGCCGTTGAAGAGCTTCAAGTCCTCTCTCAGGAATTTCGGGACATTCGCCTCTCGTATAGCTCTGAGTAGAATAATCTCCTCGTCCATGTCTGGATGTTCTCTCTTGAGGTTACCAGCAGCTGATATCACCGTCTTCACTGCTCTCATTCCGAAATCATAATGATCCTATTTTAAACACGTCATAGTTATCTGGCAATCAACCCTCGACCATTATCAGTGTATACCGACCTGTGTGCTCAGCTGCTCAGAAGATAGCTTGAATGTGGTGACTATCTTCTTAGACAAAACCTTAGCTTCAGAGAATCCGAATGAGAAGAGAGAAATCTGTGCAATCAGCGCGTAGTCTGGCACCATCATAGCTACCGGTCTAAACAAGGCTTTCAGGTTGTCCGGCAATTCTGTTCTACCTGCATAGCCGGGGTTCATGGTGACAAAAACCGCACATGATCGTCTCAGCGGAAGCTCGATGCCCTCGAACCAGAACCTAGAACATATAATTTTTAAAATAAACGAATCTAAATTCCACATCCATGGTATATTCGTACCGTTCAAGTTGTGCCATCTGTGCCTTCTGTATGGTTGTTATCTGTTGCGCCACAACAGACAACACCTCGATGTCAATCCTGTTAAACTCATCGAAACAGGCCCAAGCGCCCGCACTAGCCAATCCTTTGAAGAACTTCCCCATAGCCATATAGTCCAGCTGGTCTGAGCAGTTGAACACGACGCACTGGATTGCCATCGCTTTGGCCAAGTCCTTCACTGTTTCAGTCTTCCCGGTGCCTGCGGGGCCTGCTGGGGCCCCTCCGAACCGGAGATGGAGAGCTCCGGTGAGGGTAAGGTAGCACCTAGGTAGCACAGATCCTGACACGGTAGAGCGAAAACAATACTTCCAAAAGAACTGAATTACAAGGACACAACCGATCAGTTAGAGGCGAAGACTAATGTAATGAGGACACTAATTTTTGGACAAAACCTATGTTAGTAAAAGGTCGCATGATAAAAAATGCGAATATCCCTGCAATAGTTTACCTGTCAGTGAGCGGAGTAATGACAAGTCTTCCGGTGTTGCCTAGGTACTCGTAGCCATAGTTGAACTTAGCATTGACTGCCCGCATGATGGTATCATCCTCCCAGTAGTAGCGCAGCTGAGAGATCCACTCGAAAGCGTTCACATCCTTCACACCTTCTCCTCTCATATTCTCCACTACGTCCCGCGCATGCACTTCTATCACGATCAGCGCCGACATAATGGAGCGCTGCATCCGCGTGAGTTTGCCCCTCACCAGCACGACCAAGCCCTCTAGCTGCGTGAGGAGCAGTTCGCAGTAGGGGTCCAGACTGCCTTGCTCGAGAGTTTTGGTTACTTCTGTTGTCCAGTATGTCTGACATCCAGCTATGACGACCTAGCGATGGATTGATGTGTGATAGGTAATCATAGCATTCTCCTGAAGGGTTTATCAGCTGGTAGCACTAACTTGTCCAGGCCACTTCAGCACCCACTCAGATCTAGGCGTGGAGGGGTAGGCTTCTAGAGCCCGCTTGATGCAATCACGAACAGAGTTGCGCATGGCACGCTCCACCTCCATCATCCAGAACTCCACGTTCCCCTTAGGGTAGAGCGGTTCAGAGAAGGGAACCATCTCTCCGTCTCCTGACCACATCTGGGACATTCGCAGATCTTTTTCAAAGGTCAGTTTAGCTACGTTCTCGAAGCACTTCCTGAGGTGAGGCTGTACTGCGGTGGGGTCCTTCGTCTGGGACAGGATCTGGAGCAGCTCGTCATCTGAGAGGAAGTAGAACCTGGGGAAGGCAGAGCGCTTCGTCTCCAAGTACTCGCTCAGTCCTTTTTGAACCTGGATACATATAGCATAGCATAGCATACACATAGTGTATATGCTATAGTAACATCGTAATACCCTCATGTTGAGAGGGGGCAGTGGGCTACGGAGATCTGGATCTACTCACCTGTTCCAGCAGCTTGTTGCACTCCCGCTGGTTCTCCAGCAGTCGCACATCCGGACACAGACTCACCACTTTCGGGTTGTTCTTCGCAGAGTTCATTATCTTCCTCCACATCCGCTCCATGGTCTGGTAGCGCTTGCTCTCCACTGGCAGCTGCTGGTTGATGTCCTCAGAGCTGAATATAGGCTCAAGGTAGAGCCACTGCCTCTGACACAGCTGCCACTCCTCAATCACGTCCTGCGTGATACGCAGCTTGTTCTCCCAGCTGGCGATACGCAGCTCGAACGGTTTCTTGTACGGAGAGAAGGACATCGACTGCGCCATCACGATGTGGTCGTCTAGCAGCTGTCCTACGTCCTCTCCCGCCTTCATTATGAACGTCCCTAGACGAGCAGACTTAGCATTACTATGCATTAGGTGATTGGGACATAAACCTATGGTATCTGTGTATATTAAGGGAGATTGTTCAGTAGTATGTGGTAGGAGTAACTGCCTGCTTACCAGTGCTCTTGTACGGTCTTATCTCTAAGATCTGTGGCTCCCATTCCTGCTCCATCTTGTCCAGCGCTTGCTCGATAGAGAATTCCTTCGCGGCTATTTCTGCAATCTTGGTGATTTCGTCTATTCTTCTATCCAATCCCATTTCCAGACACTTGGCGAATGTGAGGCTAGGCTTCGGCTTGATGACAGTTCCGAGCTGTGCCGACAGCTGTTCCCAGTGCCTGTTACGCATGCCCGGGTTCCTCAGGCTCTGGATCAGTGGGAGGAATGGACGGAACTTTTCTATCTCACTTTTGATTTCTTCTGCAACCTCCAAGCATCCTTTGACCTCCTATAAATCAGAATTATATACCAGCTTGACACACTCCAAGTCTGTGGCTTACTTTGAACGTTTTGGTGCACTTGTGAATAGTTTTGAAGTAGAGTGTGACTTTCTGCTCCAATTCTTCGGGGTTGATATCCATGAGTGAGTTGTTCATCCAGCTCTCATGGCAGTTGCGCCACTCAGCCGTGGTGGACCAGAGGTTCTTGTAGGGGTCGAACTCTCGGAAGAGTCTCGCAAGCTTGTCGTACTGAGTCACCTGCAGAGTGAACAGTCTCTCTCTGCTCTGGAAGAGACTTGAGTTGTCCTGGCACTCTTTGAGGGACCGTTCTATTCGCCGAACCTACCACAGTACCAAACTATATAATACAAGTTCAGTGCACGTCTTCGTACATACTAATCAGCTCCATTACCCTGACTGCGGTATCCTGTGCTTTGGAGATGTCTTGGAAGGAATAGAAGTTGCTGATCTCTGAATCCAACTCATCCAGCTTGTCTTCCAGCTTGTTCTGATCAGCAACCAAATTCTTTCTGAAATGCTCATCATCTTTATCGAGTGTCACTTCAGCCTGTTCCATCTCGTCTGCAAGTCGAGACGGCCATGCCACCACATCCCATCGAGTGTCGAAATCTTCCTGAGACAGAGCGAAGTAGAACTCCTCTAACAAGTTAAAGCCAAGAATCGATTTCTCTATCATACTCTGTCTCTCCTACATCAGAGAAGTGAGTATCAATAGTTTAGTGTAAGACACACTATATGCTTGATTTAGCTCTACTCACTTGAAGGAGATCAGGTATAGAAGTGAGGTATTCTCGTTGCTCCATCAACTCCTCAGGAGAATTAGGCCGGATGTGAATCTTGTGCGACACCTCCTTGAACTCATCGCATATCTTCTCACACTGGCTACGGAGGGTACTGCATAATACTGTTAAAAGTCGGGTTGCGATTTTCTTTTTCTTCTTTATCAATTCACCGCGGATTGTTTCTGTATTAACGAAGAAGGGACCTGGGAATATATCTCAATAAAGTTAATGTAATTATGATAATCACGCATCACTACGATGATACGTACAGGACATGGCAGTGACAAACCCTGATTAAGACTGGAGAAACGGACCCAGTTAATTAATACTCAACAAAATTTGCTTAAACTGTACAAAACATGGATTAAAGAGATGATAAATCCACTGAGAACTAATCCTGGTAATCCAGTACGATAGAGTGTTCTAACCAATAACGATGTTAGCTGGAATGCTAGCATCAATAACATCTTTCTCGCTGAGGTGTTTATCAATCTCCGCTTTGATCTGCTGAGCTGTCTGCTCCTCCTCCATGAACTCCGCGATGTACTGGTCTATGTCCAGCAGGTGTAGCGGCATGTACTGCTCATAGCGAGCTGCGTACGCTCGCAGTGGGATCAGACTGTGCGTGATGGAAACGCGGATCTTTTCACGCTGTAGGCTTACTGGCGGTTCTTTAGCACCTACCGACTCCAGGAGAGGAGTGTTTCCTTTCCAGAACAGCCGATCCATTATTCTGTTCTCAAGCTGAGGGATAGCCTGGAAGAAAATCTTTAAATTAAAACGCAATGGGTTTTTTGTTTTGTTTGTGCTAATTGATTGAGGAACTGGGAGGTGCTAGAAACGCGAAAAGGTAATTAATAATGAATCTAGAAGGGAGTTCGAAAATCTATGTTTAAACAATTGTCGCACATGTTGCATTATTACAGAGAATTCAGATATACCTGTGTCACGTCTATTCCTTTATCGAAGCAGCTAATGAGATTCCTCGCGAACTCTGAGAGTTCGGATGAGAAAGCGGGTCCTTCATCATGCAGCTCTAAGTCAATCAGGAAAATAGGTCCCCTAGCAGGTAGGAAGGTAGAGTGGAATATGTCGCTAGGCCATACGAACTCCTCGTCGATCTGAGACAATGTTTGAACCGAGATGAGCACCATCTCACAGAACAGCGCTAGCGACCCTTCAATGAGGTACCTATGAAAGTGTGAATGAACCTCTATAACAGAATAGTGAGTGCGATACCACTAGGGCTTACAACTCCGAGATCTCGAAGCATTTACTCGACTCCATATTTGAGCATGTTCAACTCCATATTAAGGACACAGTTTGCAATTGTAAGCCCTAGATACCACAGAATGTTAAACAGTATAGATACCTGATTGCATCCTGCATCGAGAATCGAACTACGTTCATCAGCTTCCTCATCTTAGAGACTAGGTACACATCCCATTGAGATTCCTCGAGGTTGTACGCTCCTTTGCTGTGTCCCCTCAAACAGTTGAGTATGTCTGAGACTATTTTCTGACTCCAGTCTTGCATCAAGTAAGTCTGAACTTGTACACATTGCTGGACCTAGAAAACTCGCAGCATTAAAACAAGTTATAACTCAAATCAATAGTTAAAATTCAATAGCAAGTTTAAACACATTTAAAAAACATGTTTAAACGTGTTTAAACGTGTTTAAACATGTTTAAACATGTTTAAACATGTTTTTTAAATGTGTTTAAACATGTTTAAACGTGTTTAAACGTGTTTAAACATGTTTAAACATGTTTTTTAAACGTGTTTAAACATGTTTAAACGTGTTTAAACATGTTTAAACATGTTTTTTAAATGTGTTTAAACATGTTTAAACGTGTTTAAACATGTTTAAACACGTTTAAACATGTTTAAACATGTTTTTTAAACGTGTTTAAACATGTTTAAACATGTTTTTTAAATGTGTTTAAACATGTTTAAACGTGTTTAAACATGTTTAAACACGTTTAAACATGTTTTTTAAACGTGTTTAAACATGTTTAAACGTGTTTAAACGTGTTTAAACATGTTTAAACATGTTTAAACATGTTTTTTAAATGTGTTTAAACATGTTTAAACGTGTTTAAACATGTTTAAACATGTTTTTTAAACGTGTTTAAACATGTTTAAACGTGTTTAAACGTGTTTAAACATGTTTAAACATGTTTTTTAAATGTGTTTAAACATGTTTAAACATGTTTAAACACGTTTAAACATGTTTAAACATGTTTTTTAAACGTGTTTAAACATGTTTAAACATGTTTTTTAAATGTGTTTAAACGTGTTTAAACATGTTTAAACACGTTTAAACATGTTTTTTAAACACACTATGCTAGAAACTGGCTTTCAACGGTAGACATGGGGTTTTCAGTGGTGTAGATTTGGAATATCGTATTTTCGAGTAAATCTGATAATTCATTTGTTTACTTTTGTTTACAATAGATACATAAAGTAAACAAATTACAAAAATAGGCCAGAGACTGGCTTTCAACGGTAGACATGGGGGTTTCAGGGGTGTAGATTTGGAATATCGTATTTTCGAGTAAATTTGATAATTCATTTGTTTACTTTTGTTTACATTGTCATTTCAAATTGGTCAATTTAAATAAGATAAACAATCTGCACGATAGTATTCAATTTAAATAATATCACAAATGCTTTCGATAATTATACCCCTTTAGAAACAGCATGTACGTATACTTTATTATAATTTAATTGTTGAACCACACTTTATCACTTCACTGTTTCATTGTATACGTAGTCAATAGTATATTATCAACTCAAAATAAGATATCTTAACAAATTTTATACGTTTTCAGTTTCTTAATATTCAAGGATATAGTATTGACCAGTATTGACCAGTAAAAACCGGGTTTTTCCCACTGTCCGTCCAAAACCAGTTTTGGACAGGACAAAACCCAACCCTGATAGCAACCGTAACATAATGTCGCAATGTCTCCCCCAATTCATTTGCCTATTAAATCACTCTAATCATATGCTTACCTGGAGCTGTTCGAACTCGTCTACTTTCAGCGGTTTGGCGGGTGACGTGTTGAATAGGAACATCTCATGCACCTTGTTACACTCGTGTCTGACGCATACCTGAGCTCTGACAGCTTCCGGCGACGTCATCAGTGTGAGGAACATAAACTTCTGAAACTGTGCCTGGTACGGATATTGGGGAACATCTGGGTGCTTGCCAGTGGGGGGAATAGGCGGGATCTCTTGTTTGGGGACACAAACATACGGGAAAGTGTTCGGGTGTAGCTGTACAGTCCTAATGGATAATGAATGTGTCAATTCTAATAACGAGCCACCTAGCATATTATGCTTGTAAGTATGCAGGGTTCGTTTTGGCGTATCGGCCAAATACAAAAAATAACAAATTACTTGTCGAATATAATTCTGTTCATTGCCCGTCTGTGGTCTAGCTTAGCTTGCAGTTTAAGTTTGTTGAGACACTCTTGTAGTAGGTCTCTATCCTTCAGGCCAGGAGTGTCCAGCGCCCATGTGGACATCTTCTCCAGACTCCGAGGCTCAAGAGTGACGTCCACCTCTTTGCAAGGCATGCAATCAATATAGAGATGGTACCTATAATGTACATTCTCGTAACAACACGTAATATTGACGTTAGAGCTATACATGACTGTATTTGAGTCACCTCAAGTGCGCCTCAGTGATTCGTCGATCCCGAATCGCCTGGACGATCCTCTGCGAGAACACGCGTGGGTCCTCTGCCATGAAGAGGAGGTGAATCCTCGGCACCCAGTAGGAGGTACGGCCCCCTGTGTCCTCAACTGAGGTCACTACTCGTTTCAGTTTCCTCTTCTTTCTAGGCTTTTCAACCTCTTCAGATTTTGTATTACCATTAGCTCCTGCTGCAAATGTGCAATGAAATATAGTTCATTTCAATAGAGGATAATGCTAGACTGACACAACTACAGTCTACGTACCAGATATGCCATTAGAGGGACTATCCGTGAGGCTATCCTGACCATTTCCGTTGTTGGAGCTAGGGTCAGAGGAGTGTCCCTCTTCTCCGTTGTTCTCAGCATCAAACTTCTCATTACTAGATGAGCTCAGTCCATTCTCAGTCAGAGAGTTAGGAACCACCGCTCTCTTCACCAGATACCGCTTGGTGTCTGAACAATAACGTAGCACCCCTACCTCCACCCACTCGTAGAAGGGAGGCTCTCTGTCCTCTGCAGGGGCCTGCATCTTAGAGGCTAGCTCAGGGGCTGGGGAGGGGGAGAGGAGGCTGTGTCGGGATGAGGAGCATGAGGTGGGGATCGGATCTAGAGGGGTGTGCGCTCCAGATCGCAGAGATCTATAAATACTCGGTATCAATGGATCCTCATAGATCTAGAATCGTGATAGAGTTAAGCATTCAGATATACCGCGAACTGCCTGGCCTTGAGAAGCGATCGCTCTCATCCTGCATGCTGCTGAGGGGGCGGGAGGGGGGAGGAGGGGGGTTCAGGTCCGGGAGAAGGGCTTTACCAGGAATTGGTTTACGAACTATTTCTCCACTCTCCACCACCTTCTCCAGTCCCAAATCCATCCACTCGTCTGGGGTGCGAGGGTCGAAGGATTCGTCATCAAAACACTCCAGGGGGAGGAAAGAGGGGAAGTGCCAAGATCCGGGCCTGGGTTTGGAGGAGGCAGTCGCATTAGGGACTAGTCTCCTAGGATCCTCCCCTTCCTCTTCGATCAAACTGGCTATCTGGTGTCTGCCGTACTCCCGCCTGCGTCTCTCCATCTCTACCTTGCGAGGCGTCTGTCCACTCAGCACGTGGAATGGAACCTATGGGAGTTATGTAGTAATCTCGAATGGGATCATTACAAGAATATTATCCCTTCTGTTTACCTGCACTTTCGGGTCCCAGGCTCGCTTTGCATAGTCTGATATCCCGAGCAAGGCAGTAGAAGGTCCGTACGTCTGTCGGTCCAACAGCTCCCTGAATTCGTCCGGGGGAGGGACAGAGAAGGTGAGAGGGTCTGGGACGTAGTGCAGGGACCCCGTCTTCTTGAGGAGACTGTCTCCCTTCTTGGCTCTGGCCACCTGTCGCGGGTTGACAGCTGGCAGCTGTCTGTCGGGGTCAGGGTTGATCAGGTCGGAGTAGTAGCCGCGCTGCTGCGTCATCGCAGCTGGGACGGGGAACGAGTTGGCGGAACTCCGGCTCCTAGGGGTCCGGGGGTACCGCCGGTACTGACTCATCCTATTTATATCTGAACTGACAGACTGGATTCGCGGTTAGAAAGGTGTGTATTTGGATATGCGTTTCATTACGTATGTATATACCGTTATTCGTCACAATATCGTGTTGACCAATGTCTCACTCTTATTATTAAATAGTTAAATGGTATACACTTCCCCTCCAAATTATACACAGAAAATTACAGTAAAAGGTATAAGAATCTTTGAAAATCACTGCAATATATCTTCGATGTATTTAATAAAGTGCGGTGACTCTATCTTTTCTCCGGGGTTGTAGAAGGGGTTAGAGATGAGTTGGGTGTAGGAGCGATGCAACTGTTTGAAGAGAGACTTCACTTCCTGATCAATATTTTGACTCGTATTCTCCGTCATAACTAATATCTTCACTTTGGAATTGGTTACGTATCCGTAGATCTTGTACTGCTCGGTAGGGTAGAGCTGGCCGAGGTAGAGCTCTCTCTGATCCACAGCTGTGCTGCGAATAGTTAGTTTCTCCTCGATAACGTCGAGAGAGGAGTGAGCTAGGAACATCAGGTCAAGCTCTGAAGACTTGTACCCAGAAGAAGTCCGAAGTAGGAGGGGGGAGTTGTCACTTGAAATTATGGCAATACACACTGGATTCATCCCTGCTAGTTGAAAGATTAAAGATTTGTCATAATTCTTTAGAGAAACGGTGAGCAACCTGTAGCCCTCGGGACCAATTGGTAGACCTAATTTCCAGAACGGAACAGTACCATTAGGCGGTACGGTTCCGGGATGCCTCATTTCCCGAACAAATAAGTTTTGGCAATTAGGTATACAGTATTCCCTGAATAATCGAGGTATTTAAAATATTTTAGCGCATGCGCTGTTTTACTTTAGCGCATGCGCTGTTTTCATTTTAGCGCATGCGCTAAAACACTGTAGTGTTTCATATATTTAAAATATTTTAAATATATGAAACACTAGTGTTTTACTTAGGTCATTTCAAAAGTACTGATCACCCCCCACCAATTTGATATTAAGCAACGACTGATGTGTTATTTAATTACATATTCTCGAAATAGTCTCCCTTGACGTGAATACACTCCTTTAGACGGTCTACCCAGCAGCGAAATGACTTTTTATACTCCGTCTGTGGGATCGATTTCAGGTACTTATGAACGGCGATTCCGATCTCCATTCGGCTAGTGAACTCCTTATCAGAGAGATAACTTTTCAGCTTTGAAAACAACCAGAAGTCACAAGGACTTAGGTCAGGGGAATAGGGAGGGTGATTCAGTGTTTTCATCCCTATATCCTTGATGTATGCGGCGACTTGTTTAGTTTTATGGCTACTGGCATTATCATGTAGAAGTTGTATTCCACGAGGACCAGTTCTCGGCCGACGCTCTGTGTAGTGTTTACTGATTTCTGTGAGCACATTAGTGCAATAAAAGTCCCCAGTAACATCCTGGCCCTTCGGAACGCAAACTTGAGCAACTGGGCCGTAGGCGTCAAATGCAATTGCGTACATTACCTTCTTGGCACGGAAATCTGGACGCGGTCTTTTAGGTCGGGGTTCGCCCGGATGCAGCCAACACTTAGATTTTTCCTTGGATTTAGGTTGTGAATAGTAAATCCAAGTTTAATCTATGGTTACTTTCTCATAGAGTCGCCTTGCATCAAATTTTTCGTAATGTAGAGAAGATTTTCAGAACATTCTACCCTCTGTTTCATCCGGGCCTCTGACAGCAAATACGGCACCCGCCGAGCGCAAACCTTCCTTACTCCGAGATCTTCCTCCAGAATGCGGTAAATACTTCTCGTTGAGATATCCGTATACTAAGAAATCTCTCCAATAGAGCAGCAAGGGTCATTTCGAAGAAATTCACCAACCAACTCAATTGAGGGTTCACAGGTTGCAGATTTAGGCCTACCAGTCCGAGGCTCATCTTCAATGTTGTCTCTTCACTCTCGAAATAGTCGAGCCCATCTTCTAACCGTGGAATAAGCAAGTGCTTGATCTCCACAAACTTCCACGAGATCATTGTGGATGTTCCTGTTCGAATCTTTAGCAGTGAACGAAACTTGATATACGCCCTTTGCTCTTGCTCAATAATTGACGATTTTGAAGCCATAAATGTACAAGTAGCCAAAACTGACAAGATTGAAATGATGATTATAAGAAAAATACTTATGCTATCTTAAAAATTCTTTTAGATATTAGGAGAGAATGGGTAATGCTATCTGGATTATATTAATTGGTACATTCGATATTCACTAGCTGTCAAAAATCAATAGTGATCAGTACTTTTGAAATGACCTAAGTAGCGCATGCACTAAAGTAAAACAGCGCATGCGCTAAAATATTTTAAATATATGACAAGTATGTATATTTCATATTGCATTTTGTAAAATGTCATGGAAAGTGTGTGTTGTGTTGTGTTGTGTTGTGTTGTGTTGTGTTGTGTTGTGTTGTGTCGTGTCGTGTCGTGTCGTGTCGTGTCGTGTCGTGTCGTGTCGTGTCGTGTGTCGTGTCGTGTCGTGTCGTGTCGAATATTTTAGCGCATGCGCTGTTTTCATTTTAGTGCATGCGCTAAAACACTGTAGTGTTTCATATATTTAAAATATTTTAAATATATGAAACACTACAGTGTTTTAGCGCATGCGCTAAAATGAAAACAGCGCATGCGCTAAAATAAACAGCGCATGCGCTAAAGTAAAACAGCGCATGCGCTAAAATATTTTAAATATATGGAATAATCCCCTCAGGGTTTATTATTGCAGGTCCTAGTATAGCTAGTATAGATGCGTACTTGCCAGTTGCCAGTTTCTGGTGGGACATTCCGATTTGTTCACTCTTCTATTGAACTAATTTTCACGAGTGTCCCGCTTTTACATGATATTTCCCCATTATGTCCCGCTTTTTTTATGGAAATGCTTGTCATAATCGGCGTGTGACACCCGTACATAGTACGTCCGTCTGCTCGCTCCTGGAAAATATATTGGACCAAATTGCACCGAGCATGCTCTCGACCTAAGAGCATGCTCTCGAACCTAAAGAGCATGCTCTCGACCTAAAGAGCATGCTCTCGAACTAAAGAGCATGCTCTCGAACCTAAAGAGCATGCTCTCGACCTAAGAGCTAAGAGCATGCTCTCGACCTAACCTTCATTGAACATGGAGTTTTCCTCATATTGTGCTCTGATATAGTTCATTAATGATCTCTAAATCCATAGTCGTGACTTAGATTGGAAAGTATGGGTTTCACATAACGTACAATATCCAAGTCTAGGAATTGTAGACAGATTAGTCATTAGTGAAGAGAATATTATTCTATTTGTCAGTAGCTTTTACGAATGTGGTGGTACATATCATTTGCATTCGGTGCAGTATTTGCTGCATTTGTGCTCCCTCTCGTGTATTCAGTGGTGAAGGCACTCTTAGGAGTAGGACCTTCTGGCAGAGTTCATTCAGCCCCTCCCATCCAGGAAGTGATTGATGCAGGAGGAGGAGAATACAATGCACTTGAGAATCACGCACCTAAATTGACTGGGAAGCTCTTCATATGGTTTTGTAATTTCTTGTGGACTCCATTCGGTGAAAAATGGGTACTGCAAAAGCTAATGAACGATAATCGTCTGTTTGCTGCTAGAGAGCGTTACTTACCGGAAGCAGCTACCTTCTACCCCACACCTCCATTTGTCCCTTTCCCTGAACAAACTGGAGGAGACAAGGAAGGGAGAGAGGAGAAGAGTAAGGAGGAGGAGATTGAGAGTTTGCTGCACTCTGATTCTCATGAAGAGTCAGGAGGAGGAGAGTTCGTGTTCCCCAGTGTGATGGAGTATCTGCGTGGTTACAGGTGTGGAAGTGTGACACCGGAAGCAGTGGCAGAGCGTATCATTGAGAGTATTGGTGCATCCGAGTCCCTGTCTCCTCCTCTCCGCGCCTTTGTCCAGTGGAACGAGTCTGAAATCCGTAAACAGGCTGCAGAGTCGACACGTCGGTATAAGGAGGAGGACAACATCCGTCCATTGGAAGGGGTGCCTGTTGGAGTTAAGGAAGAGTTTCTAGCCTCTAATTATAGGCTACTAAACGGGGCGGCATTCTTGCCAGTGTGTGCTCAGATTCTAGACAGACAGCGTCAGGAGAGTGTCCCTGTTGTCAGGCTGAAGAAGGCTGGGGCGATCCTTATTGGGATTACTAATATGCACGAAATTGGGATTGGGACTTCAGGGTCAAATGTCAACAAGCTGCACGGCACTGCCCGTAACCCCTATGACTTGAACAGATACTGCGGAGGAAGTAGCAGCGGGTCAGGAGCAGCTGTGGCCTCCGGACTCATCCCTCTCGCGCTGGGAACAGACGGAGGAGGTTCCGTTCGAATACCCGCTTCCTTGTGTGGCATAGTGGGTCTAAAACCAACGTTCGGAAGGATACCCTCCAAAGGAGCCTGTCCCGTTGGAATGACTGTGACTACTGCTGGCCCTATGTGTACCTCTGTACAAGATGTAGCCCTCTCCTACCTGCTGATAGCTGGCATGGATGATGCGGACCCGACAGGTTTTCAGCAAGGGCCTGTAACCGTTGATCGGTACCTAAAGGCCGGTAGTAAGCTGTCGGGCCTGAGGGTGGGTGTGTGTAACCAGTGGTTCGATCATTCAGATTCAGATGTGAGGATGGGGTGCAGAATGGCACTAACCTGTCTGCAGGAGGCTGGTGCTGAGATAGTCGCCATCAAGATTCCAGAACTGAATCAGTCTCAAGACGCTCACTTGACCATAATTATGAGTGAGATATATGCAGCATACAGATATGACCTTCCACAACACTTCCAGGATTTCAATAGAGAATCTATTTTGCCGTTTGCAATTGCCGCTCAGTTCTCAGCTGCCGACTATGTGGTGGCTAGTCGGCAGAGAACCCGGGCCATTAAGGTATTGGAGCATGTATTCAAACAAGTCGATGTCATCGCCTCTCCGTCCACGGCTGGAACCGCATCCCTCATTCCTCCACAAGCAGTTACATCTGGAGAGAGCAATGTGCAGAATGCTCTGAAATTTGCACGGTTTGTAATGCAGGCTAATCTCACCGGAATACCAGCCATCTCGGTCCCGGTAGCTTATGACTCTAACGGACTCCCTGTCTCTTTCCAGCTGATGGCCGCTTGGTGGCAGGAAGATCTACTGCTTCAAGTGGCGAGCGCAGTTGAGAAAAGAGTGAAAAAGCAAAAACCAAAGCTATTCTACGACATCCTCGGTAAGGTGTAGAGTCTGCCTCGGTAGAATTATTTCTAGTTTATAGTCAGCTACAAGAGAATATATGCGTATGATATGTCTTGTATATGATATCTTTAGATATTTAGAAGTGTGTCATAGTTGTAAATTAACGAGAATGCTTAAAATGCCACGATTTTCTCCAATTGTCGTTCTTAGGGTGAGTAGGGTAAGATAAATATTTGATATGGGATATCTAGCATTTTAAATCTGATTCACTTCCAGATTTCAGAAATAGAATTTCTATTTCTCATTTGACATACTATTAATAACTATAGCTTTAGTAGACTTGTAATAGTTAGCATGAGTGAGTGCGAGATGGTAAGTACTTCAGCCCCTGCAGTCCTGTCCCTCCAACCAACCTCTAGCTCTTCTCAGGAGAAGAAGGAGAAGGAGACAGACATAGCTCTAGGCTCTGTCTACTGGGTACGGAGGAAGGAGGAGGAATGGTTCCTGGGTGAAGTTATTCAGAGCAGAATAAACCCAGACAACCTCAAACAAGAGTTCTACGTGCATTATAAAGACTTCGATCGACGCCTCGATGAATGGGTGCTCTCAGAGCGAGTGGACACAGCGAGGAGTCTTGTGGACGTCAGTGAAAGTACAACTCCTTCTAAACCAGAGCCTAGCACGCACCCAGAGAGGAAAATGACACGCACACTAAAACGTAAGCATGAAGAGTTCAACAACCAACAATCCGTGTTCATGGATAGGAGCTGTGATGACTCTAATTCTCTGGCGCTAGAGAAGGAGCACGAGAACATTACTAAGGTCAAGTATATTGACAAGGTGGTCTTCGGTAAGTATGAGATCGACGTGTGGTACTACAGTCCGTTTCCTGATGAGTACAGCAAGCTCAACAGAGTCTTCATCTGTCAGTACTGTCTCAAGTACATGCGTTACGAACGGACCTTACGGGAACATTCTCTCACCTGCTCCCAGAGACACCCACCGGGCCAAGAGATATACAGGAAGGGGCCGATATCTGTCTTCGAAGCGGACGGTCTGCACCACAAACTGTACTGCCAGTGCCTCTGTTTACTCGCCAAACTGTTCCTTGACCACAAGACCCTATTCTTTGATGTGGAACCTTTCCTCTTCTACTTGATGACGGAGGTGGATAGGGAAGGCTGTCACCTCGTCGGCTACTTCTCCAAAGAGAAAGAATCCCCTGAAGGCAACAATATCGCTTGCCTCCTCGTGCTGCCTCCTTACCAGCGCAAAGGCTACGGAAAGTTTCTTATCTCCCTCAGCTACGAGCTGAGCAAGCTAGAGAGCGTAGCGGGATCTCCAGAGAAGCCTCTCTCCGACCTGGGGAAGCTGACCTACCGCTCCTATTGGTCCTGGGTCCTTCTGAACATTTTGAAAGAGGCGAGGGGGGTGCTCACCATCCGAGAGCTGAGTGAGAGTACGTCCATCACACAGGAGGACATCATCAGCACTCTCCAGTCTCTTAACATCGTCAAGTACTGGAAGGGACAGCATGTCATCTGCGTCACGCCTAAACAAGTCGAGGAGATTATTCGCACCTCCATCTACAAGCCTCCTCTTCTCACCGTTGACCCTGATTCACTAAAATGGCACTCAAATCCCTCCAAAAAGCAGAAAAACACTCGTAAAACCTGAATTTAACATTAATACTTATTTCTCAAATGACAAAAATAATATTTTATCTCATGCAACAGTTCTATTGTCTGAGTTAATTAAAGAGCACAATAATATGTAGAATTGAATAATGTCTGTTTCAAATTGGAGTAAGAAATTATGATCTTTTGTTTAGTAAGGTTGCACTCAACGAGGAAATACGTGTAATTTGAAATCTGTGAGCTCTAGCTTGTTTATACTTTATCTTAATCTGTTCCCAGGTATACATGCTGTAGACCAGGAGAAGAGAAATGTTAAGCAGGGAGCCTCCTATGAATTGTGCATACACGGCTGTAGACATTAATATTGTAATGAATTGACTCCTCTCAAACGAGAAGTTGAAATCCAGATAATAAGTCACTCTGAACCAGCACGGATTGAATAGCAAGTTTCCTACTACTGCTACAACTAGAACCTCCATCGTTTGTCCTAATATCTCCATTCCATAGCCAAATATTAGAATTAGTGAGAATACTTTATGCGTTCTTACTTTCTTCTCCATAACCCAGAGCAGTTTAACTTCTGCTTCACTGCCATGGTTCTTTACCTCTACGCATTTCTTTTTAAAATTTGGTGTAGTTTATTGGCTGTAATAATGTATAGAATGTAATCAATGCTGAATACTGCAATATAGAAGATCTGTCCCAGCAAGAATGACCAAACTATGAACAGTGAGATGGGAATAAGCACGCATTTAACAATGCTATACAGAGTGTAGAATTTAAGATTCATCGGACTTAACACTCTCTGATGTGTAATGTGTATATTTATTATGTAAATCGAGAGAATGCAGACCAATGATAGAATGAAAACATTGCAAGCGTAGTTAGCCCCTATGAGACTGATGTAAGGCCATCCCCACGAGTAGAACAATTCAATACTGGTTCCAGCTTGTAATGAACAGTTTGGTGCTAAAGAAAATTCTGAGTTGATACCTTGTTTAGATATGATAAACAAAATATCTGCTACACCCACAATCCTATAGAGCGTTTCAAAGAACAAGACTGCTAGTATTATATTGTCCCGTGTAAAGTTTTCTTTTGCGATTTGCAGTTCCTCTTTGGATTTAAATTTTGCTGCATTTTTTGCTTTATAATCTTTCCTTACCATTTTACTTGCGTAAATCAGGAACAGGATGGAATAACAAAGGATTGCTATTATTCCTGATAAGCCCATTAGAAGGATGGCATAATTTAACTTCTCATTGATTTCCATATCAGAACTATGTATAAGGAATGATCCTACTTGTATATTTTTATGGTACGTGTTCGTATTTATACTACCGTACTTGGGTGGAAAACCTCGTAATCACACACAGAATATATACCTCGTAATCTGACACACAATATATCCTGACGATTTAACAAAGAGTTTGATTTGCTTATATAATACATTACGTATTACGTATATAAAATAAGTATATACTATATCACAATTCACATGATGCTTATCAAACACATTGGGGACTTTTTATAGCATCATATTATTACTTGCATCATGCTTAGTTATATACAGTAGTATACGAGTAACCCTTACATTAAAACTCGATTAATGTGTGTATATATCTATATCTGTAACGAATTGATTGAAGAAACTGCCTGGCACAGCAAGCTGATTTTTGGCATGTTGGAGTCTTTTGACTATGGCGCCACTAAGTTCTGACCTCAGACGGAAATGTCGACTCATCATGGGATTATGACGCCATTGTCACCTTTATAATTAGAAATTTCAGTTTTTCGACTATAATTCAGCCACTTTAGGTGATAGAAGGCTAAAAATTTAATAGAATGTGTATATTATTATACCTCACATATGATGCAACTATCATCAAAAAATGATGACTCATCACTTTGTTATGACGTCATCATTACTCATCAAAAAATTTTAAAATTGACAAATTTGGTGATTTTTCGTGCGATATCGATTATAATAGTAGGACAGACGTATTTAGAGATGTTATCTCCCTTATAATTAATAAGCCCGTAGGGCGCCTCCGGCGGACACAAAGTGTCCGTCAGCCGCGCAGCGCAAGCAAGCGAAGCGCGCTTGTTTACTATAAATAGAAAAAGCCCCAAGCAATCTGGGGGATTAATTAATATATGAAAATAATGTTACCTCAAAAACAATTTTATTTCCAGAATATTATTACATTCAAATCGGTTAATAAAGAAAAGTACGTATGAATCGAGTTCTACGGTGTAAGATCTATCCAAATACGCATGTCAATAATGAACCCTTGCTAGCACATTTTCATAGTTTATTAGTTGACTTGAGGGAGTAACCTGCCACACATGGTCGAGGTCATTTTCAGTGAACACAAGTACAGCCGCCTCTATCCCATCTTCGGTCCAGAAGGGAGAGCAGTCAAGCACATCTGTCCTGACACAGAGCTATCCCGTCTGAGCTCGTTCCAGAGGGTGGGCGGGGATGAGTCAGAGGGGGAGGAAGTGGACGTAATGGGTCTGGAAGAGAAGCACGACAAATTCCAGTACGAGAGTCTGCACCGCATGAGCAGCAACCTCAGCTACTCACGAGGCGGTGTCCTCTACTACAACCGTAAGACCATGTTCTCAGGCCTGCGGGAGACCAGCCAGCATTTGGACTTAGCCAAGCTAGCCATCCAATCCTCTCGAGCTGATTCCTACTCAGAAAGTGAGTGGACGTAGTTGCGTGGAGAGATTGGATCGTGTGACGTACTGCATTGTGTAGGTTCTACCAGGAGTAAATCACGGCATAGTATCACTCAGGAGTCAGAAGAAGCTGCCACCCCTCAAGAACAGAATATTGAGACGAGTGGAAATGATACTAATCTGGTAGGAGAGGAGATGAAGGAGGTGAGCTCGGGAGAAGGAGAAGAAGAGGGGGAGGGGGGTCTTAGTGCGGAGGAGTGGACGCCTATCCAGCACTCTCTCTTCACGGAGGTGAACTACTGCCTCCAGGAACTGTACCTGCAGAGGCTATCCACCAGGGAGCACCCCCTGGAGCCTATCATTCGAAGACTGGACACGGAAAAGTATTCCGAAAAGGTACGGAGTTCATTAGCTAGCACCAAATTGGTAGTTATGAATGGTAAGCGGAACTTTCGTCCCCGGAATTTTTGTCTCATTAGAGACTAAAATAAACGGGAACTAATATGTAAGGAACGGAAAGTGAGCCTTTTGGAGTGGAGTATGTTTGTAAAAAAGGGTGAAAATGAGGCATTTTGATTGAGAAATCAGTGGATGCGAAAGGGACATTTCAGGGGACGAAAATTCCAGGGACATTCGTTATGAATATGACTCGCGTTAGGTGCGCTCCATCATAACTCGCTACGAGTGGAACGAAAGACTGACCTCCTGGCTGCACAGCTACTTCCTGGAGCTGCTGGACAAGAACATACTCCCTGTCTATCTGGACATCCTGCAGACTCTGCACAACAAGTGTCCGCTGCTCACCCAAGCCATGCTAGGCTCCAGCATTCAGGGAGAGACTGGGGTGGGGCTGAGGCTCCTGCTCTCTAGGGTCTGGGATCCCGCCCTGGGAGGCATCCGATCTCTCGACCACTCCATCGCGCAGTTTGACACGTCCCCCACATTCATCATAATCCCCTCCTGCAACCTGGGGGGCCGGTCACGCTGGCACCTATGGAGGAACCAGTTGCGTCGACTCGGCAAGGTACGCCAGTGCTGTCTCACCAAGAAGGTATTCGTTAACAAGCCCGGGGTGATCAAGGTGAGTCAGGTGGCCCGGAGGCTGATCAAGAGCGTCTACAAACAGGTACCCTCTGTTCACCATTCATTTATTCATGTGTGCTTATGTGCATTGATGCTCTATTCGTTTCAGATTCGTATCGCGAGCAGGAAGTACCCAGGGAGTCCCATCATCCTACTGGGGTGGGGAGCAGGAGGCCTGGTGGGTGCTCGTCTCTTACACCTCCCAGCAGTGACGTCACTGGTGTGTCTTGACTATCAGACGCGGGGCTGGCGAATGGAGCATCCAGTCAGCGAGGATCCTCTCTTCCAATCCAGCAAACCCTTCATGATCGTCGCGCCTGTCGGGAGTCCTCTCAGCTCCGAGGAGTACCTACGGCAGCTGAAGGAGAGCGCTCTGGACTTCTGCGAGCTGTGTCTGGTGGGAGGGGTGGGGATCGGACTCCTGGCCTCATATGAGGACCTCTACAGGAGGATTACCACCCAGAGCTCGATAGACGGGGCTATTCTGAGGGCAGTTCAAGAGTTCCTTATCTGCATCCTGCCCACTCGGTACCAGCCCGCTTTCCAGGTCCAAACAGGACAGGGAACAGACACCGAATCGAAACCTGCCAAACCATCGACAGAGCTCAGCTCCCTCAAATCTGCAACCGCCTTAACAACTCTGCTCAAATTCTGCAAGAGTCGCTCCCTCTCTCCCAACAAGAAACACCCAAGAGAGACACCTTCCTCACATAAGCGCCCCGCCCCGTCGATCAAGCCCGGTTCCTCCCAGTCCTCCACCAACACGTCCCCCACTCTGCCCCCTTCCAAGCGAGTCCGCCTCGAGGACACGGCTCATAAAGAGAAATCCACTGTCGTTGCTGTTACGAAGATTCCCAGCGCTATGATGAAAAAGCTAGCCACTCCAGATGGAAAGTCCCGATCAAAAGAGAAACCCAAGAAGAGCATATCCCACAAAATACCCAAAAAGCACAAACTCTCTCAGCCTAAATTCTGAAGAAATTTGTCTGATTTTTGTTAGCTGAAATGTTTTAAATGTTTTATATTAATTGAATATTATATCGGACTATATCACTAAATTTAATTCAAACGTAAAAATTCTCTATTTTCCACTTTTTGGTCTAATCTATATTACCGAGTATTGTATACCGGCGTATATGCTCCTAGTAGCCGGCCCTCGAATAATCGCCCCCCCCCCCCAAAGAGGGTTTTTTTTTGTTACTCCTTAGAATGAAGATTGAGGGTATTTCTTCCCTTCTACCATTTCTTGAATCACTCATGTGCTCACATTCATTGAAAAGTCTCTCATCTGAAATATTAATTTTCCTTCAAATGGTAAATGGAGCAATCGCCCCGGCTGCTATTCGAAGATGTACGTTATTCCATTCATTTATATCCTTATTTATACTTATTCAGAATTCTATTTGTCATTTTGTCTCTGATATTTATCTAATCATGTTCAAACGAATTAAGAAGAGTGGGCGTTCTCTCTTGCCTTCAAATACCACCTATCGAGAACAAAGTATGGACCAGAGTAAGAAAGACCTTCCTTACCCTGGGAGAAACAAACCAGTTATCTCGAGCTGCCCTGAAGGAACAGGAGAAAGCGAACTAAGTAACCCCAGCGGTATAACGATACACCCTATCTCCTCCAATCTCTACATCTCTGATACTAAGAACCGCCGAATTCAAATATACGACCCAGATGGAGTATTCATCTCCACTTTTGCTTCTTCTCCTTTGATGTGTGATCCATGTGGAATCCGTATTGTAGCGGACAGAGTGTATGTCACGCAGAATCCAGGACACTATATCACTGTATTCCAAGAGGACGGTAGTCTGATTTCCACGTTTGGCCGCGAGGGTGGACAGCCTGCAGAGTTCAACCATCCCTATGATATCGATGTCGATCAGACGAACGGGGACATCTATATCTGTGATATGGACAATGGTCGTTTGCAGATATTTACTCAAGACTTCGAACTCAAAACGATGTTTGCGTTTGATTACATTAAAAGACCACACAACGTGAAAGTGATTAACAGAGAGCTCTACATCTTGAATCAGAGCCAACAAGGAGAATTGATCTACTTCTGTGAACATGCGATGTCTGTTAAGAAAATTTGTACCAATATTGTGTATCCCATTGGCTTTGATATCGATAAAAACGGGAATTTTTTGATACTAGAATACTATACACGCAAATCTATCACAATTTTATCGAGAGACGGTGTGTTTCTACAGAGAATAGAGATGAACACTTCTATGCCTCGCTCCATATCTGTGGACGGACAAGGTAGAATCTTGGTCGTATGCGGGACTAACGGTCAATCTGAGAACTGCCTCTATGTATTTTAATAGCCCATTGAGATGTTTATTTTGCTACAGATCTTCCAGCCAGTTGTATAAATATTTTCTTGTTTGTACAGTAATTATTAAATAATTAACTTGTTATTACCGCAAAATAACGAAATATCCCTATTTCGCTATTTTGCAGAATGTCTAAGTTCAGTTTCCAGAATATTTTCTATCTAGTACTACCACTCTACATCCTGAATTATGTGACATAACACGGTGGTGCTATGAGTCAATCACATCAAGTTGTGTTATAAATTAATTATGTGAGAAATAATGAATAGTGTAGCTCGCCTATAAGCTACATGCCAAGTGACCAGCATTTCTTTTTTTACTCAATTGTGGCTTAGTTTACTAATTCATTGTCGTTAATACTTACTATTTACGATAAATTAATCACTTTTGATAGCTATTTATTGCCTAATTCCGTTTATATATACATTTTTGAATTTGTGACGTGTCAGGACCAGCATTTGGATTCTGCCAAGTTCTATGCTATAAGCTCTGCTCAATAGAAGAGACTTAGACTTTGTTATATCAATGAGTGTAGTTCACTGCATCCATACATTCTATATCTCTTGAATTAAAAAGAAACACTTTTACCATTACTTTGTAGGTGTTAATATTCGTATTTTAGAATGAGTGCGGGGAAACAGCACCAGACAGCGGGGGGCGCAGGGGCGGGCGGGGCACTCTCTCCCTCTCACAACACGATATACTTCGCCGGGTTCAATCAGAACCACGGCTGCTTCGCTATTGGGCTGGAGAACGGGTTCCGTGTGTACAACAGCGACCCTGTGAAAGAGAAGGTACGCCAGAACTTTGATTCTCCGGGCCTCGGCTTCATTGAGATGTTGTTCCGGTGCAACTACCTTGCACTGGTGGGGAGAGGGGGAGGAAAGGACAGGGATGAGTCTTTGAATGCCCCCAACCGGGTGGTCATCTGGGATGATCTCCAGAAGAAGGAGGCCATCACACTTGAATTCACTTCAGACGTGAAGGCTGTTCGATTGAGGAGAGACAGAATAGTGGTAGCTCTCTCTAAAGTTATCAAAGTAAGTTATGTACAATATCCTGCTATTGACTAGCGGCTTTAATTAGACTACTTCACAGATATTCACATTTACTCAATCACCAATTGAGCTGCTCACGCTAGAGACAGGCATCAACGAGAGGGGAATCTGCGTCCTCTGTCCGTCCTCTTCAAACTCCATCCTCGCTTACCCGGGAATAGAGGTGGGTAAGGTGCACATCGTGGACCTGGGCGTGCTGGAGAACAACTGCCCCAAAATAATCCCCGCTCACGAGACCCCTGTCATCTGCCTCGCCCTCAACCAGGAGGGGACACAGCTCGCCACTGCCTCTGAGAAAGGGACGCTGGTGCGCGTGTTCGACACCGCTTCGGGGAGCCTGCTCCACGAGGTGCGTCGCGGCACCAGCTCTGCTAACATCTACTGCATCAACTTCAGCAAGGACAGCGCTATGCTCTGCGTCAGCAGCGACCACGGGACTGTGCACGTGTTCCTACTGCACAAAGACACTCCCAACCAACCCAAGTCTGGCATCTTCAAACTCGTCAGCACACCTCGCAGCGAATTCTCCATCAAGATGCCGGAGCATACGGACAGAATCTGCGCTTTTACAGAAGATCTTCAAGGACTTGTTGTGGTAGGGTTGGATGGGAGTTACAAGAAATATGCGTTTGAAGACTTGAAAGGAGGATACCACGAAGAGAAGTCTTGCCTACTGTCTGATCTTTGACAGCGAGTTCTGCTCTCTACCACTTTAAAGTTCCCATCCCCCTGCGATTTTCAACACACCTTGTAGAGATTGGAATGGACTGGATTAGAAATAGACTTGTATCTATGAATCTATTTTTATATTTGTTTGAGTATTGCTATGGTGCTTCTCTATGTAACATACGCTTGCTTATTATCTATTAATAAATAGTTGAATTTAAGACTTTGAACTCGATGTTATAGTTTGTACTACAGATATTCTGATATATCTAGTCATGTTATTGCCCCTCTTCTGCTCCCTCTTCTTCCTTTATTTCACAACTGCCACGCAAAATTCCACTTTATGCTCTCTCTGTTCGTATCATGGGTCTTGCTCTAACCTCACGTGTGTCTGTCTCCCCAACTGGTCTGGACCTTCTTGTGCTAACTTCACTGATCCATGCAACGACACAACTTGTGCACATAGCGCTAATTGTACAGCTACGAACTTTCCCGTTCTATCTCACACCTCGACTCTCTCTCTAACGAATAGGACCAACCTCACTACGTACACCCCAACTAGAAATGATACTCAGTACCTCCTCAACCTGAACTGGGATACTTCACATCAGTGCAACTGCCCTTCTAACTACACTGGAATGAGGTAAAGTTATCTTAAAATTATTTTTAATAAAGATTTCACAAGTTTTCTATAATTTCATATTTTAAAATTATTGTAAAATTATATTACAATTTTATGTTACAATTATTTTAAAATAGCTATTTTAGACCGGTACTATCTAGTGGGATATATGAATGTCTCACTATTACTTGCTTCCCTCTCTCCCTCCCATCTGTCATATAATCGGTCTCATATCTGGCACGAGTGCAGATGGCATTGACACGTGTTTGGTTGAGTTCTCAAAGCACCCAGATGAGACCATATCCCTCGACAACATTCATTTCAAGGTCTTAGCTAACCGTACCTACGCCTACCCCTCCTCGCTCAAACACAGACTCCTCACTATTGGCGAGGAGGGCAATGCGAGACAACTGTGCAGTATTAACTTTGAGTTGGGAAGACACTTCGCTGAAGCAGTGACGCGTATTCTTAGTGATCCGGACACCCCGCCGGTAGTCCTAACAGCTGTAGGCTCACACGGACAGACGGTGTATCACGACCCTCCCACCAGGGATGGAAATGGCCAGAAATTCGGGAGTACTCTTCAGTTGGGAGAGTCCTCTTGTATCGCTAACGCCTGTGGCGTACTCACTGTGAGTGATTTCCGCTATTCAGACATGTCCGTAGGCGGGCAAGGTGCGCCCCTCATGCCTATATTAGACCGGATGTTACTACAGCGGTCTTACGCTAGGACAGGTAGACTCGCTGCTATGCTTAACATCGGTGGCATCTCTAACATTTCTCTGATGCACTCTGGTTGTAAAGGAGAGACAGAGATGCTAGCATTTGACTGTGGACCAGGGAATGTGCTATTAGACGCTGCCTGTAGGAGATATTTCAACAAGGAGTATGACGAGAATGGAGATATAGCCAAGAGTGGATGTATCGACTCAGAACTTCTAAGTTTCCTCATCAAACACCCATACTTGAATATGCCACCTCCCAAGTCCACAGGGAGAGAGGCATTCGGAGAGGAATACTTCTCCTCACTTCTCTCTCAAGTGGCAGAGAACGGGGTTATTCCTGCTGACGTCATCACCACTCTCACTCACTTCACATCTCACTGCATCTTGTCTGCTATCAGCAAATTCGTGGCGCCTAAACTAGATGCTACAAGCGGTACTGCCCTCAGATCTGTGTTTGTCAGTGGAGGAGGAGTTCACAATACTTTTCTATTGAATCTTTTGAATAAGAACAGCAGCTGTTTAGTGTTTGAGAGCAGTGCCATTCTGGGAATAGATCCGGATGGAAAAGAGGCGTTATGTTTCGCAATGTTGGCTTATTTAACCCTCAGCGGTTGTGCTGGGAATTTCCCTTCTGCCACTGGAGCGGAAAAGAAAGTAATATTGGGAAAAATAGCTTTTCCTCCACCATAATTTTCTAATTAGTTTACATAATGTATCACTGATAAGATATCTCGTAAAAGCGACTACAAACCATATTACTTTTGTATATTGATAACTTCTTGACATAACAGCTGTTTCATTATGCGATTTAGACTTTATTAGTGAATTAGATGTTCAAATCAATTAATGAATAAACCATTACCCCAAGCTGTTTCATATAGGTGTGAGTTTGAGATTTGTGACTCCAGCCACTGCTACAACCACGGTCTGTGTCTACATCATCCCATAACTAACCTAACGCGCTGTCTGTGCTATCCCCAGTACAGCGGAGATAATTGTGAGAACTGTCTCCAGTGCCCAGAAGACGCTTCTCACCCATGCTCCTCCGTCTCCTGCACTCACGGGCACTGCGAAGTGACACCTGCCAATCACATCTGCCACTGCTCTATCGGGTTCCAGGGAAGCGACTGTGATGAGGATATCGACGAATGTTCACACCCTTCCATCTGTAACAATGGACGGTGTGCGAACACGATTGGAAGCTACTACTGTAACTGCGCAAGTACGTACAAACTGCTTCCTAGCTACTAGCTCAATTAATCGAGTCTTACTGATGAACTCTCTCCTAGATACTGGCTTCAGTGGGAAGAATTGTGAAGAAGAGATCTTCGAGTGCGATCTTTCTCCCTGCAAGAACGGTGCTTCGTGCAGTGAGGTCCCGGGATCAGGCTACAGCTGTCTGTGTACGAGCGGCTGGTCTGGCTACACCTGTCAGGTGCATGCTTGTCAGCAGGCTGGTACGTGCGTACACGGGACGTGTAAGCGAAGTCCAGCTCCGTACACATGTGACTGCTCTCCTGGGTATGAGGGAGTCAGCTGTGACCAGGATATCGATGAGTGTTTAGGAGTGACGTGTCAGAATGGAGGAGTTTGTCAGGATGGATTGAATAGCTATCTGTGTGATTGTAAGCTGGGATATACTGGAATACAGTGAGTTAGAATATCTTCCTAGCACAGTAGAGGTATAAATGCTTTAGTGTACTAATCTCTTTGTAGCTGTCAGAATCGAATTGACTACTGCGCATCAGAACCTTGTGCGCACGGCTCATGTGCCTCTCTGCTGGGTGGATACACCTGTGGCTGTGATCCAGGCTATACTGGACTCGTTTGTGATACAAATATCAATGATTGCGATCCCAATCCATGTCTGAATGGTACTTGTCTGGACGGAGAGCACAATTACACTTGCCAATGCTACCCCGGTTACACTGGTAAGCTGATATAGTTACTGCGCAATTGAATCCGTTCTATATTTATCTCACTTTACCTTGTAAGGCATAACATGTGATAGGAACATTGATGACTGTGTCGGGAATCCCTGCGGAGTTCGTGGCGTATGCAGTGACCTCCTCAACACTTTCACTTGCACTTGTAACCTTGGGTACACGGGACAACTGTAAGTGAGCTCATTCAGATTGTTTAGATTAATTTGTTCAATAATGCTAGAAAACAATTACTTGAATAGTATCAAAAAACTTAATTAATGAATTCTTCCGTTAATTACGTAGTCGGATAGACTAATCTAATTCGTATCTCATCTTTTCTAGGTGTGGAACCTCAATTAACTACTGTCTGCAAATAAACTGCTCAGATCATGGCACATGCATTCAATCTAACTGTACTAATGCCTGCAATAGTTCCTCCGACTTCTTCCAATGTTCCTGTTACCCTGGTTATACGGGGCTTCTCTGTGGAGATGACATAGACTACTGCGAGAATCATGACTGTAGATATGGGGAGTGCGTTGAGGAGAGCGCTGGTTATAATTGTGTGTGTAATGAAGGGTTTTCAGGCGACTTCTGCACTGTTAATGACAGCAGTTGTATTGATAACACGTGTGAGAATGGCAGCTGTATTGAAGTATTTCCTGAATATAGATGTGAATGTCTACCAGGATTCGAAGGTGAGTCTTGTCAAAGTAAGATCGATCTTTGCGAGAATGTGACTTGCCTAAATGGGAGCTGCATAGAGAATGCGGGCGGTTCGTATTGTGTCTGTGAAGCTGGCTTCTACGGGGATATGTGTGAGAGTGTAGACCTGTGTTATGGACAGCCTTGTCTAAATGGAGGTAACTGTACACTCTCTAATGCAAGCTCTTATTTGTGTTTATGTCCAGCTAACTACTCAGGCTCAGTCTGTGAAACCTCCATACACTCTTGCGCATACGTTGAGTGTTCTAACAATGTGTCATGCACTGATGTGCATGGCATAGCAGTCTGTATCTGTCCTCCTAGATATACTGGTCAGCTGTGCCAGAGTGAAGTAGAGCATTGCCAATCTGAACCCTGTCAGAACAACGGAACATGTTTAGAAGCTTCAGACGGATTCAATTGTACATGTTCCAGTCAGTATGCTGGCGAGAGGTGTGAACTCGAATTAACACCTTGTTCTCAGCACTTTTGTACGTCTGATCCTAATCTTGTGTGTGTAGATTCGAATATTCCCAATAATTCCTGTTACTGCCCCGATAATAAGAGAATATTTTCCTGTATTGAGCCCGGGAATTCTTGTAATAATTCCCTCTGCAAGAATAACGGAGTTTGTGGAGCTTTCAAGAACGGTACAATATGTATATGTACTGGTAATTATGCAGGAGAGAATTGTGAAGTTCTAAGTGATCCTTGTTTGTCCAATCCTTGCAATGACGGATATTGTGTAGCCACCAACCAGACCGATTATGAATGTACATGCTCCTCACCTTATACAGGAAAGTTTTGTGAATCCATGGTTATTCCTTGCGAAGAGCTGAATATTTGTTCTCTGAATGGAACTAAGTTGTGCATTCAGGATCCAATCGGACATACCTGCATCTGTAATCCAGCTTTCTCTGGTGCTACTTGCTCCAATCTCTTCGAGTGCCCCACTCGGTTCTGCTCCCCGCCTTTACTCTGTGCTGTTGTAAATGGATCATTTGGATGTGTTTTCAACTCCAGTATTCATCCCCAGCCTCCTAATGTCACTACACACCCACAGGACACTACAACAACTGCCACCAATTCAACCTCAACTAATTCTCCTACCAACTTCTCTCCTATTTCTACTAACACTCCTACTTCATTTTCTTCCTGCATTCCTCAACCTTGCTTGCATGGTAACTGCACCTCTATTGGTGAGAGGGAGTATTCTTGCAAATGTTCTTCTGGATTCACTGGGACAGATTGTGATACAATGATTGACTACTGCTCACAGGTTAATTTGTGTTTATTTATTTAAACGGAATCTAAACCAATTATTTTAAATTTCTTGTAACTTTTTAGGTTTTCTGTGCAAATGGAGGAACTTGCAAAAATGAAAGCGACTCTGCTAAATGTCACTGCTTACCTGCTTTTGCTGGTAGCTTATGTTTGTTCGAGTTGACAGAACCAGAACATATTTTTGACAAGTGCCCTCACAAGGAATGTAGACACGTTTTCAACAATGGAAAATGCAATGCATCATGTGCAGAACAAGAGGATTGCTTGTTTGATGGAATTGATTGCTTGGAAAGACCTGTCTGTCATAACACAGACTGTGAATCTTCCTTCGGGAATAGTTTATGTAACGAAGAGTGTAACAAAAAAGAATGCATTTTCGATGGAGGAGACTGCTTCCCAGATTATCTGTCTGGTGACCGTCAGTTCGCCTCTGGAAATCTGTTGATAACTGTTGAATCTACAAAATCAATCTTCCCCTTCCACGTTCACGTTCTTCCCCTCATCCTCTACCGCATCAGCTCCATACTGCATACCATGGTCGTACTGGATTATGTGAGTGAGGTAGAGCATACGTCTTCTCGAGTAAGGAGACAGCTGGCCAATGAGTACGAGTACATCTACAAAATCAGAAGTAGGATCGATAACTCCCTTTGTGAAAATTATTGCTTTGGAACTGCAGCAAAAACGGCTGAGTTTTTGAACGAATATTTTGTGAATTCTTCTATTGACACGGATCAATTTCGAGTTTTGCAGATTACCAGCACTGAGGTTGCTCCCTCTCAAGTAGCTGTTTGGCAGATAGCTACTGGAGTGTCACTCGTAGCGATCATAATTTTCGTTTTTGTTGTCATCGGAGGTGTTATTATTCGCAAGAAACGCCCCAGGGGCATCTATTTCCCTAGAAGGACATCTGTCCATGGCAATAACGAGAGAGCTGCTCTCGTGGAGTCTAGAAGTGAGGAAGAATCAGTTGCAGTCTCTCAATACCTTGGCTCGAACAATCCCGCGAAACGAAGTAGGTTAGATCGCACTGCCACTGATAACAAATCTGTCATACCTCCCTCGTGTAGCCCTCCTCCTTATGAGGCGTTCCAGCTGTCCCAGGTGTATCTACCGAATGAAGTGTTCCCTCCGATCAACGCCAAATGTTCATATTCCAGAGCCGAACCTAGAGCAAGTATCGAGCTCGACCTTCTCCTGGTAGACCCCTCTCCTCCCACTGAGATTTTTAACCCAAGCCTAACCTCTCTCAACTCTAAAGCAGCAGGCGGTTACACCCCGCTAAGCTTGGCTGTCATTATTGACAATCCAACCATGCGCAATGACCTCCCCTTCCCTGCCCTTCCTGACTGCCAGCATAGGATCATGAGCGGAATGCTGGGCGTGGAGGACCTTATAAAGATGGGAGCTGATGCTAATCTAGCAAATGACGAGGGCGCTACTCCACTTCATCTGGCTGCTAAGTACAGACGCCCTGAAATAGCCGCCAGTTTAATTACTGCCGGGGCTCTGGTAAACAAGCAGGACAAACTGGGTCGCTCTCCTTTGCATTCAGCGGTTGCTTCAGATGCGAGGGACGTGCTCCAGATCCTCCTATCCACTCGCAACGTGAATATCGATATTCAAAGTCATGACGGGTCCACACCACTGATGATGTGCGTGACGCACATTAACAACGAACTGCTAAGAGACCTGCTGCAGGTCCATGCCAGCGTAGATCTAGCAGACAAGCAGGGATGCACTGCGCTACATTGGGCAGCGAGCGTCAATAACGTCGTAGCTCTCCAAGCCCTGATTCCCTGCGTAATGGACATTGATTGCCAAGATTCCAGCGGGCAAACTGCACTCTTTCTCGCCGCAAAGGAAGGGAATCTAGATTGTGCCAGGATTCTACTTCAGAAGCATGCGGACCCGCATATTACTGATACTCTGTGCCAGGACCCGATACACGTTGCAAACCATAACTTGCATAAAGATATCGAACAGTTGTTGAGACATAGTTCATTTTCTGGTGATAATTCAGAAATATTGAACTATGATTCTAACTCGAATTGTGCTATCAGTAAATGTAAAGGGAAGTCTGGCTCTAGAAGTAAGCATGAACCCAAGAGAAAGAGAAAAGTGGCCACTTCTACTCCAAAGGTACACCCATCTCCCTTACGGTCTGTTTTGCCGAAATGTTTAAATATTAAACAGGAGATTTCATCTCCCTCCTCCCAACTCTGCACCCCTTCCCCTCTACACCCCCTCGCTGCTGAGTACCCTACAGACCCACAAGAATACCAATCAAATAACCCAATTCTCCACCTGTCTCATTCACACCCGTTTCCCACTCCGCCCAACTTGCACAATGAAGGTCCGAAACAAATGCAAATTGATACGCTAGTTACAGAGACGTGTTATGCTTCTAACTTTCCTTCTCCCGAATCATCCAGCACTACCTCTCCAACTGATAGCAAAATACATTCTCTAAAACGCCAGGCGAACAAGCCCATGCCTAATGCCAGCTACCCGAATCACTTGCTGGATGTTAAGCCGTCCTCAGCAAAGCAGACTGAAGACCCCGCCAGTCCTCTCTGGGATTGACTGGATTGGAGCTAAGTTGACTTTCTCATTTTCTATTTTGTTTTAAACGAATTTTTATTTTATAATTCATTTTCCACAATCACGTTTTGCCGCTACCAAATAGCCCATACAATTCAGATGACTCCATCCTAAAGCAATTAAACATTTCATTGTCACCCTATCTGATCATAAATTGCACACTTACGATGATTCAGCACTAAACCATGAACTGAGCACAAACATGCCATCATTTACTAATTTTAGAATCGGTGTCCATTTCTATTCTACTATTTGCATGCGTCTCTCATGCAGTGGTCGCGACATTCATCCTAATCATTTCAATTCTGAGGGTAATTCATCAGAGGCATCATTATCTCAGTTAATTATCTCATCAGTACTACTGACGTCATAAAAACAATCTCCATGATTCAACTATTACATCGGGTAATAATCAACGATATTCCATTTCAAGAGAAACAAGAAATTGGATCATTAAGTTTATTTTTATTCCTTATAATCGATCATATCATGTTTCCAGCATTTTAGCTGTTATAACACGATCCAATTACGTCTCCTTGCATTAGTGGTTATTTAACATCTGCCGAATAACAGCTTGCTATTTCTAGTAGTATAACACAATAATTCTTGGAATATGAATAATTGGAATATGAATAAGTTAAGGAGATTTTTATTGTTTGTCTACTATACTTTGTAAGTGGTTAGTCAATTTCTTAATTCAGTTTTTGGCCATATTTTAGGAATAAACATTAAAGGTTATTATCTTGCTGAGTTGAACTTTAATATGCTAAACTAAGCTTTCGTATCGCTGATTAGTTTTGATAGCAAGTTATCCAGGATGGCACAGTCTAACACTCTTCTGTATCGGTTAGAGCATGCGCATGACGACGAAATCTGGACGGTGGCATGGATGCATAATGAGCACACAGACAAAGAGTACATTGTGACGGGTGGAGTGGATGATGTGGTGAAGTGCTGGATTTGGGATGACACTGATTCCGAGTTGAAGAAGCATCACATCTTTGAGGGACATCATCTGGGGATTCTTTCCGTTGATATCGATCCCCTAGGTAGGTATGCAGCCTCTAGTTCGCTTGACAGTAACATCAAAATCTGGGATTTAGAGGCAGGGAAGCTGAAGAAGAATATCGACGCTGGGCCTGTCGATGTCTGGTCTTTGGCATTCTCCCCAAATGGTCAGATCATCGCCACTGGCAGCCATAATGGAAAGATTAACTTATTCGGGGTAGAGTCTGGGTCGAAGGAGGGGACGCTGGACACGAGAGGCAAATTCCTCCTCAGTATCGCATTCAGTCCAGACGCTAAGATCATAGCTTCCGGTGCAATCGACGGAATGATATCAGTGTTCGACATCACCAATGGAAAATTAATGCATACCCTTGAAGGGCACGCGATGCCCATTCGTAGCCTCGCATTCTCAAAGGATTCAAAATACCTAGCCACGGCCTCTGACGATAAACACATTAAAGTGTACGAAGCTAAGTCCAGCCCAGCGACCCTCGTAGCCACTCTCCCAGGACATGGTTCATGGGTACTCTCCGTGGCCTTCTCTCCTGACAATATACACTTCGCTTCAGCCTCTAGCGATAAAACTGTGAAAATATGGGACATACAAACAAAGAAATGCGATCAGACCTTTTCTGATCATCAGGATCAGGTATGGGCCGTGGCTTACAATCAGTCTGGAACTAAACTTGTATCTGTTTCTAATGATAGAAATATTTATGTTTATAGTGTTGCCAAGTAATTAACTACTTATGTTACGAATAATTATATCTCATATTACATTTAAATTCATTGTCACAATTACATCGTTGTTTTGGCTTGATTATTAGATTCACTCGTAACTCTTGCATAACATCCATAACACCTTACTCCTCCCTCATCACCTTCAGAGCTACAGTTAGAGATTTGTCTCAATGATGAAGTTTTAATATCTCTAGACTTACAATATATAACATTCTCAAATTGTGTTCGACTGCCACACATATTAAAATTACATAAAACCAATTACCACAAAATAATCAATATACTAGTATCCTTGTCAGAATCTATTTCCAAATATTTCTGTTGCTTGTTTGGGGTTGTGTGGCCTCAAGCTTGAGATATTCTGATTTGATAATTTCTCCCCTCATTGTTGTCCCAGTACTCTTGTGTCGCTGTCTTATACTGTATGGCAAATTCGATGCAACCAGATATGCACGGGAGATGGAATAAGAAGCTATCCGAGTTGTGGTTTTTGTTCCACTTATCTTCGAAGTATTTGGCACTTGAGTTGAAGCTATTCTTCCAGTTGTCCTTGGTCCATCTTATTGTAATTGTCTTCTCGAAATTGATGTTCATCACTCTAACTTTCCCTTTGAAGATGTTATTCTCAAGTTTTATTTCCTGCAAAGCAACCATGTGTTCGTGCATTTTCTCGATGCAATCAGGTTTCGCGTAAGACCATTTATTTTTTCTTTCAACTTGCTTTAACGTCGGAACCGGAGAGATGCTCTGTCTCGGGATTTCATCTGTAATTGGGTTGATTAACAAGTTCAACTCGTCATCTACGCTTTGCTCGAAAATGCTCAAGTTCGGAATTTCCTTAACTTGCGTCAACTCCTTTCCAATCGTATCTGCAAAAGATACTTGTTTCTTTGTTGGGATATTCTCTGTACCCTTTGCCTGATTTTTTAAAATCCCTCGATGTTTGGCTGGGTATAAGAAAGGTTGTCTTAGAAATAGCTGTGGTATTGCTGTTGCGGCTTGGGAACTGGAAGCTAGCAGCTGTGAGCTAGCACTGTACTTTTCTAGGAGTGTCGTCTTCATCGTTATCTGTGTGGGTCCAGCACCTACGCAACCACACCCCGAATAGCTGTGAACTGGAATAGTGTCGAAAGGTTTGAAAGAAGTTTCCGCACTGTTCCCTTTACTGATTACGAGTACCGACATTGAATGATTATGTCTAGTCAAGAATTTAATAATCGTTATGGTATAGTAAATTACTAAATGTTTCCTTTATATAGTTGACTAATGTTTGATTCGATCTGCTTTTGAAATTAAATAGGCTGTTTGGATGTCGTATATCCCTAATCCTGGATCATATCAGTTCGGATTGATATATTTAAATTCTTAACCAGGTCGCACAAGTCATATATTAGCCTAACTACTCATTAATTATATATCAATTCAGTTGCCTAAAAACCACAGCATCTCTGGCACAGAAGTATTTTTTTTCGTGAAAAGAATATTGATAGCTTGTAACATTTACATTAATTATACAGTAGGTACACATTTATTTCGTTATTGAATCACTAACAAGACATTGCTAAAATCTACAGCTCATCATTTTTACCTGTTTAATTAATTAGCTTGAGACTACATTAAAAAAATGATAGCTTGAGACTACATTTTAAAAAATGATAGAATACGTGAAATAGCGGGATCTTCTAATTATTTGCATAGCGGAACATTTTTATGTCTATATATTGAAGTTATATTGATTAAAGTTATTCTGCTTAAACGCAACTGTAATTAAAGCGAATTGTTTCAGTCTACGCAATCTCTTCTCACCTAGTGATCTAGGTGTGAAACTGATCAAGAGCATAATATTTTTTAGAGTTGCAGAAACAACAGATAAAATTTAATTACGAGTATTTTGCAATGTAAACGAATCTCTTCCTTTGAGAGATACAAAACAATTCTGAAACAATTAATGTTTTCTTAGCAAATACCTTATCTCCAAGCAAATTTTGATGATTGCAACATAAAATTCCACTTAAATATTTTTATTTATTTTATACTCCATTCTCTTGCTGACTGCTTTTCCTGCATTCTTCTTGGAAGATAAATAATACTTATCTTAAGGATCTCAAAATTATAAATCAAGTACCTCGGGTGACCGTATTTAACCGTTTCTGTCATTGCATTCATTGACTTGTGATGTGCTTAGATCTCATGAAATCTGATTGAACGATGACAAGCTTTATTTATGATGTGCCCCATCCCACGTAATTTCTGATTTATTTGAATTCAAAAGTGCGCAAATCCTTGATTTTTTGCACCATATTCTCTACGATAACCTCTTAAGTATAGGCAATGGAATAACACTGTATCTCACAACATAATTTTTACCCTTATTAATATATACACGTATCATAACTTTATAGCTAAAATCACGCGACGCGTCTATAAAATATTTATAAATACTTACATGAGACTGTCTATTTTGTCTATTTGATCAGAAATGTGGAACTTCAATCCTAATTAATATACAAATTCCATATTTCTAGTAAAAATCTATATTGGTTTTCTGATCAAAATTCTACATATTTTCTGATCAAAATAAGTCTCCTTTAAATTTATTTGAAGATAGATAGTCTCCCATTTCACAAATAAATTGTGCAATCTTACGTATGTCTATTGTGTTAAAGGAATCATCGATTTCTATTATCTCGACAAACCACATTACAGCCGTCTGAATAATTTTATCATATAGCATCCTGGACTCTGGATGCGATGTTTTACGTCTTTAATATGTAAGCAATAACTTTTGGAAATTGCATGTCCGTGTTATCTCACAGCAGTAGCATTCAATGTCTTGATTACATAGACCTGTGCTGTGGAAGTACAGTAGAACCTCTGTCTCTACATTTGGGGCCTCTTAATGTGGGGCAAAGTGGGGAATGGGGGAGTAGGTCCCCCACTTATGGAGGTTCTACTGTAATTAACATTAAATTTTAGTGATTTAAAGCTAGAGTCATGCTGGAGTCTGTGAAGAACTGTGCCTGTGCTGTGTGGTCTCCTCCTCCTGCAGAGGACCAGTATACCAAAGAGCGGCTGTGCTACTTCCTCAAGCCTGAGGGGATCTTTAGGATAATCTACATAACTGCTTCTATCCTCATCATATTCCTATGTTTCCCCCTCTACGAACAACCTTCTATGATTGGGTTCCTGCTTTACGAGCAACTATTCTGTTTCACATTGGTAATTTCATGCTTCATTTTGATTTCGTTTCGAGTTGCTGGCCTTTTCTCTGATAAGAATGCATACTTCAAGGCAGATCTTGTCGTTCAAATTGTGTTTTCTCTTCTGAACTTTGCTAATTTGATAGTTTGGCTAGTTTACACTGTCCTTCTTTCTCGTTATCATAGAGAGGCGAAGGGTGTGGGATTCAGGCGTTATGATGAGATCGCGCTCACAAATTTATTTTTCACCATCATTCAGATCGTTTGTGCTATCTACTTTGTAGTTCTAGATGTTTACGTCATATCAAGACGTCTTAAGATACAGAAAGTAGCAGAATGAATCAAATTAATTGCACCAAAACAACTTTTCACTTTCTCTATATATCTGACTCATACTTTGAGAGCAATCATCACTCAGCAGAAATTTTTACAATATTTATTTCACAATTTTGTATCTTGTATGACTTATTTATGTTTCCTACACTTTTATAGCTTTGAGAATTACTTCAATAGCTAATTTTCTATACCCCTTATCATTTAACATTGTTTTTCCTTGGAGTCTGAACTGATGTTGATTCATCATGATAAGTAATAAGGTTCAAAAGATAATTTTTAATTTACAGCTATGCTGACGTTTAGCTATGTCACTTCTAAACCAAAGCCACTCTAGTCTGGCAGAATGCACAGAGGACACATCCGATGAGCTGCCAGAGCTGAAGCAGGCCTCTCGCGTCTCCTCTACGGTGCAGGCAGGGGACATCATCCTCCTCTGTCCTCCGAGGTGTAGGGCCAGATGGCCGGGGTTAGTCGATGCTACTAAGCCCAGACCGGGAAAGGAAAGATCTAGAGATACTCAGGCTGAAGTCAAGAGGTCAGCGAGGATTAAAAAGATCGCTCCCGATATGACAGCTGACTCGGCGTTTTCTTATGAAATATTGACAGTTCATCTGCTCAACTTTCCTGACGCTTCCCAAGCTTGGCGTACCCTCAATCCTCCTTTTAAAGTAGACTTCTATTCATCAGACAAACAGAAAGCCATCCAAACTGAGTGGGGGAAGAGCAAGCATGTAGAGTATGTGCCTCATCTAATCAAGGCTATTGAAGAGGCTGAGTCTTATCTCAGAAAGCGAATAGCTCGCGCACTCACCCCAGGCACACCCGTACAGCAATACATGCAGGTGAGTCTCAATCACAGTACTAGAGGTACTACCTGTTCCATTGTCCCACTCATTTTCTCTTACTTGAATCCTCTAGGTTAAACGTTCAAGGTTGGACTTCGACTTCAAAGGTCTTGATCATACGGACCAAGACAAGCAACTCCGTGTAGGGGACATATCAACCAATGACATCGAGTCAAACGATAAAAGCGTCTCTGATCTCCTCGCTTGTGTCGGTTCTCCTGACCCGAACTCCAGTCAGGATAGAGATTCCAATCCGGACTTATTTGATAACAGTATCGATCCGCGACCTAATTTGAACAATGACCAATTTAAACTGTTAACTGAACGGATAGAGAATTGTAGAGAGATTCTGCGAGACATCTATCTCGGAAAGCGCCACTCTATCAAACACAAGGCTTATTTCTGCAGTAACAGAGAAGACAAGAACTCGCTGCACATAGATCACCTCACTTCCTTCGATTCCCTCCCTTACATTCTAGATAGCGGACAGAAGTACGAGATCCATGACATAATGGTTAACTTCGCAAATCAATTTGTGAATCGCGATCCGCGCAAAATCAATTTCTCCGTGGCTAGTTACGCCTACGACGTCCTCCTCCCCGAATGCACGAGCATGTTAACGATAGAGCTGGGGAAGAACCCTATTGCTTAGCTAAAGATACACCTAACTTGTAGTATCGGATAGCTATTTGCATTCACTTTATGGAGACAAAATATTCATTTGCCACAGCGTAGCTTATTCAAGATCGTTTGATGTTGTTCAGTTGTCCAATTAGTAATTTGACACTATTCAAATTTGATTGTTTAATATGAATACTTTGAACTCTCTGTGCTGTTTAGTGATGGCTCAGCCCCAAGAACTGTACCATCAGTTTTCTAGATATTCCAATGAGAGAGAGGAAGTTGCTCCATCGTTCCAAGTATCTCCACTTCTCAGAGACTTACTCTGCTATCTCGTGATACTACTCGTGTCCGCAGGTGTCTACACTAACTCATTGGATGCAGGGTTTGTATTTGACGATCACAGGGCCATCCTCACCAACAAAGACCTCGAGACAGACGGAGACAGGACGGTATGGGACCTCTTTTTGAACGACTTCTGGGGTGGATCCATGTCCCGCACTCAGAGCCATAAGTCGTACCGTCCCCTGACCGTGCTGACGTACAGGTACCTCAACTACTGGCTCTGGGAACGGAGGCCGTTCTCCTACCACGCCGTGAACGTCCTCTTACACAGCGCCGTCTCTCTCACGGTCTACACTCTCTCCCGCCTGCTCGGGATGGAGCGGACCGCCTGTCTCCTCGGGGCGCTCCTCTTCTCCGTCCACTCAGTGCACACGGAGGCTGTGGCCAACACGGTGGGGCGGGCTGAAATACTGTCCGCGCTCTTCTACATGCTCGCGACACTCGTGTACCTCCGCGGGATGCGGTCGAACCGCCACTACCGCACCACCTGCCTCTCTGTCCTGCTGTCTGCCTGTGCCATGCTGTCTAAAGAGCAAGGCATAACTTCCGTCGGCGTGTGCCTTGTAGCCGACACTCTCGCACACTGGGACCCACTGATGTCCACGCTGCAACAAGTTCTGCAGTACATCGGCGCTACTAAGTTCGTGCAGAAGGAGAGATTTGGAACTGCTGCAGTTCTCTACAGTTTCATTCTCAGATGTGCCATCATGGTAGTTAGTGGCTGTGGACTGATGCTCTTCAGACTGAAGATGAACCAGGGCTCCCAGCCAATATTCAACCAGACAGAGCTCCGTCTCCAGTTCCACCCGGACAGACAAGTCCGCATGATGAGTATGGGGTACCTGTACGCTTTCAACTACTGGCTGCTCCTCTGTCCCTACCGGCTCTGCTGCGATTGGACACACCCATCCATCCCGCCGCTCCTATCTCTATCCGACCCGAGGAACATCTGCCTACCTCTGCTGTGCTTAGGGGTCTTTTTTCTTGTGATTAAACTTCTCACTTCGAGAGAAGACAGGTTCTCTCTCGGGATGGCTATCTCCCTCACTATAATCCCATTCGTTCCTGCGATGGGAATATTCTTTAGAATCGGGTTTATCGTGGCGGAGAGAGTTCTTTATCTGCCAAGCATTGGACACTGTGTTCTTGTTGCTTATGGAGTCTCTAAGTTACAAAGGTAGAAGACAAGTTAAGAATCTTTTCGAGATTTAAAATATTATGTTATTCCTCATCTAGGAAGCTACAATATTCTCAATTTCGGCTGTTCCCGTACATACTCTGTCTTCTCCTCATCTTAACTCAGGGATACCGGACCTGGATACGGAACGAAGATTGGATGAGCGATCTCAACTTGTACAAAGCCGGGGTTAAGCTGAATCCCGCCAACCCGAAAATGCATAACAATTATGGAATGGAGCTTAAGAACAGAGGAATTAACCAAGAGGCAGAGAAGCACTACTTCAAAGCGCTGGAGATTGAGCCAGATTATGCTGACACTTATTTCAACCTCGGAAACCTGTATGCTGACTTAGGTAGGAAGTATGCGGATAATGCTTGTTTACAACATAATTTATATTAAAACAATTTAGGAATGAATGAAGACGCTCTAAAGATGTTCATCAAGTCGGCGTCGTATGACCAAATGAGACCGAAGACGATGAACAACCTCGCCGCGATGTACATGAAGCTAGGCAGACACTCAGAAGCTGAGCGGGCTTTCCAGGAACAAATAGCAATGAATCCGCACCACAACATGGCGTACAACAACCTAGCGAGTCTGTACGGACAGATTGGGAAGTTGGATCTCGCGAAGAAATATTTCTTGAAAGCGCTCGAGATAGATCCGAATTACGCGGAGGCGTACTTCAACCTTGGAACGCTGTACTATCAGATGCAGGAATTGGATGTGGCAGAGGAGCATTTTAGACGGTGTCTCACGATTAATCCTGGCCACAGAGGAGCGACCAATAATCTCAAAGTTGTCTTGTATGCTAAGAAGGAACGCAAGAATTGATTTCTCATTTAACTATTCACCCCAGCAACCCAATTACTTCAGTGATAATATTAGCGGAATATTCCACTATATTCAGAATCACAGGTGAATAGCTCTCTTTTTATATTTGGACTTATTTTTTTAAAAAGCTGTTTTTCACACATTTATAGTTAATATTTTGATATTAGTAGTCTTTTCCAGATATCATTCTACATAATGACCTTCATTCAGTGCTCGAAATTCTCGATTGTTCCTATGCCACACAGTATGCATAATACTGATGTAATATTTAAGATTGTCTTAATCAGAGGCGAATGTAAACAACAAACTATTTCATTGATTGGTTACAGCTATAGTAATAGAGAAATGCGAGTAAAAAGTAGTAGAGAATACGTTTAATAACCATGTAACTGTCTTCTTTATTCGTAGAATTAGCGATCACTCAAATTCCAAATTCAGCTATTGCGACTCTTTTCTATTAGGGTAAAAATAATTCTGATTTAATGGATTAACTCGATTCGATTTGATTCGATTCTAGCTGGGAATCTTCTGTTAACTGTAGCTCCGTGTCCTCACTTGTTAGAGCACAACTTGGATTTTCTTGGTTTGGACAGATTTCTGGTTCGTTTGTCTCTGAAGCCAGCGTTAGGTCTGCTAACTGAGAAATATTGGATTCCGAAGCAGGAACGATATCCTCGCAGGACCGGAAACTCTCATAGCCATTTTCTCCTTCAAGAAAGAACCATAGTGATGACGAGGCTTGTAAAAAAGGCATCTTTAATACGTTCTCAGTCTGTTTGGTCAGCATGTTGTGCAGCTCTATCATAAGGTCAATGTCCACCGTGCATCCTAGCTCGATTAGCCTCGCGAATAGACTGGCGTGTGACCACTTTATGAACTTAATCGGGCGTCGGTGAACCTTTGAGCGAGTTACAGTTTTGATGCTCATTGTGTCTTTGATATACGAGAGAATGTCTGTTCTCATAGATTCATCTGGGATCAGACTCAACAGCTCATCCACTGAAGCCTGAATAATGAATGAGTGAAGTTAGGTATTTGTAATTTTTTATTCAATTCAGCATTTCGAATGCTAACTCACCATGGATATAGCAGACTTCATTCCAGTTGCAAGTATATACTTCTTGATCAAAATATTTTGGTGATGCTTGATATGTGTAAATATTTTGACACGTCCTAAAGGTGTAACAAAGGTGTGCAAGGAAATTTCTTCTTCATTGAGTTCATTCAAGCGCTGGTTTATCATCTGACACATTCTTCCCATACACTGGTTAGGGTCTATCCCGTTCACAACTACGTCACAGTACCGGATGAATCCATGCGTGTCCTCCGAGAAAGTGAAGCCTTGAGACTGCAGAATCCTTCCTTCACTTGAAAGCTCAGCGACCTAAAGAATCCGTGGCATTCTCATAAATTGAATTGAAGAAACGAATAAATAATTTGTTTTATTTTAAAAAATTAATAAAATTCGGAACTCACAATTTTCTGCATTGGTAGGAGAGATTTGGGAATTTCATTTCTAGGCAAGAGAATCTTCAACGATTCGACATCAATCCAACCAAAAGTTGAAGTGGTTACCCTCCATAACCAGAACGGTAAGATGTCTGTGTTCTTGAGTGCTTTCCGCATATTCGTAATCACAAGCGGTTGGGGAGGAGGCGGGGATATCTGGGCCAGGTAGTAGGGGTAATCCTGTGACAAGTCACAGAAGCTGGGGTCATTATCTGACCGCTCAGTGAAATATTCAAATAACCCTATATCGAAATATGATACGTACATTATTACAGCTATACAGTTCTATTAGATTGATTGCTCCATCAACACAATGCTACTTTGTTGCATTATGCAGGATGGAAGGAACTTTCGGTTGCCAGAGTTGCTGTAAATTTGTGCATATGCAATGTATGATGACTCTATAATCAATGAAAAAATGAATTGAATTTTCATCATGACATTATAGGGATTTATTCACTTTAAATTCATTGTGGTGTGCCCAATCGATACACGATCGAACTTAAAGAAAACTGTTAAGAATATTGCTTACATTCGTCAAATTCCTCGGGTTTCGTCAGTAGAACAGCAAGAATTCCATTAAAGCCAATCCAATTCGACTCCTTCACCATCCGCCACACTTCGAATGCATTCGCTCCCAGTGCCAGCAAGAGAATTATTAACCGCAAGTGTTTGTTCATTTGAACCAGGACCATGGGTGCAATTTTCTCTGCAGTGAAATGTTCTATCTGTAGACTGAGGCACTGGATGTCTAGGTTAGTTGGGTCTCTGAACTCTACTTTCAAGCTCTCGCACAGCTTAACTATTGTAAAGTAGTTCTTAGCATCGAATGCTCGTAACAAATCGGATGCCAGGACTACGCAGTGTGGAGTCGGTTTTTGCATAAGGTAGATATTGATAACATTTGTAAACTTCAAATTCTCTTTTGAAATTACTCGGATTGAAATGTCTTCAACTGTGACAGTTCGAATGAAGAACTCTCTGTCCTTTCCTTCACCGGTGTTAACCAGAGCTGGGTACCACTTTTGCGGCCATCGTTCTGGCCTGTGTGCAAATAACTCGCGTATTTGATCAGGTTTCAATTTGCGAAGATAAGAAGCATCTCTGAGTAATTTCGTGTCAACGAAAGTACAGTGCTTAGAATTAGGAGGGAACTGAAATCCCTGTGAGGTGAGAAATACGTGTTCGATTGAGTTGAGTTCTATTCTGCTACAGTTATCGTGATACCCCCTCTCCAATATATCAGGTGAGACTCCCAGAATGCTTGCAATCTATTGTTAATTCGTAATAACTAAAAGTTAACATTTTGATTCAATCGTGAATTTGAAACTGAATCCTTACTTGATCCACATTTACAGCCTCCGTATTGTCAATTAGTATCCATTTCTTTATCCAATCAGAACGGTACCCCTTCTTACAGAGTGAGGTGAAGTCGTGGAGGTAGTGAGGATTGTAGCTGCTTAGCCGCTCCAGGTGTTGGAATATGTCCAATGCTACTGGACCAGGGATTCCAAGGTTGTAGAGCAAGGTCAGCTGCTGCAAATCGTCAACTCTTATCATTGTAAATGAGATTGTATTTGATTGGTTATCTACGTATATAGACACATTATATACACAATAAGTCGGGAAAATGCATTGCCAGGATTTCTAATTCAAACAAGTCATTTGATTTACTTGAAGCTTTACAATTTATTTTACGTGACTAACCAGCGAACTTTCGTCTGATTTTCTTGAATAGCATTAAGTTCCTCGTATCTAACAATTTGATCAGCGACACCTGCATCTCGACTGCCACTTCTTCTGCGATGTAATACATCTCATCAGAACCAGGGATCTTGTACACAGAACAGATGTGTCGGGATAGCACTTTACCGAGAATACTCTCGGTTAACAGGAGTTTTGTATTATGCATACCTATGTCTAATTTCTCTTCAGTGAACATTGTTAGCGGAGCAGATTTCGATAATAAATCTGTCTTCTTATTGGAAATGATCTTTTTACATGCGAAATACATCAGCCAAACTTTGTGCTTCGGAACACCCATTCTTCTGAGAGCGATGAATAATTCTAAATCCTCGGTTGCTGGTAGCAGTAATGACACATTGCCTGAATTGGGGAAGCCCCTTGGACGATATATTCCCCCTCTCCCTAGCCCAATGTTGAGTTCCAGAGTTCTCATTTGAACAAATTCTGCTATGTCCTCCACAATGAAGAATTTCTGGTTGATGTTAGGAACTGTGACAGTTTTAGGCAATGCTGTAGTGTTCTCTCGAATGTAGCTGTAGCTGTGTGGAACCTTGAACTTTATACGTTTACCATTTCTCCAAAAAGTACGGATGGTAAAATCCACATATTCGAACTCTCCTTCCTCAGTTTCATAATCTTCATTATGAAAAGACTCCTTATTCGAAGTCTTTGTTCCAACGAGGATCAAACTCTTCGAATGACTTCTTCCCTGATCTGTCTCGCTTGGGACTAGGTATAGTGATACATCTTCAATTTCTTCCAGTGCTAGCTTGATACTCTGTAAATCCTCTCCTTTAACCTTCATATCGATAATGCCACCCACCACAGACAGAGGAACTAACAGCATCTTATTGACCAAAAGTTTCGCACCTTGCTCTGCTAGCTCAATGTAATCATCTACAGCGGATAGCGGGAAGAGGTGAGGATGGAGTCTGGTCTGCACGGTGCTGTAGGTCCAATTTAGGAAGTACGCCAGCTCGGACACGAGGATCCACTCTCCAGGCCTGCTTGCCAAGAGATAGTGCGCAGGAAGAGTTTTCAAACTAAATTTTATCTGAGCGGTTCCGGGACCCTTTTTTATAATCTTTTCGCTCTCATTTGATTTATTGAAACTTGATGATGATGATTTGGGTATTTTCGTCAGTGGACATCCTGCTGAGCTATCGCTCGGTCTTTTTATTCCTTTGTCAGGAGGAGCGGTCGGTTTAATGGTCAAGAGAATTCGTTTCTGTTGCGGTGGTGATAGTTTGATCATCTTATAGACATCTAACAACTTTTCATTGAAGAACCCAACTTCTCTGAGGTGTAGTAAGCTGTTCAGATGCTCTAGTTGGTACATCGTAGTGTGTTTCAAGTAATGAGGGACCCCGAAAGTGTGTAGCTGATTGAAATAACGTTTGAAAGTAGCTTGACTCTCAACATCAGTGCTGGTGTTGGATAGCGAGGGTATGGAATAGTTGTTTAGGATTGCTTGCAAGCGGGTTAACGGGATGTTAGTGAAGCGAGCCAGATCATGCAACAAGATGAAGCTAACCTTCCCGTTCTCCTCGCTATCTATATGGTAGACCATAATCTGCTCTCTAGACTTGAATAGGAAGTGGTCATCAAATATCTTAAGAATGATTGTCTTTTCACACGCGGCATCTCGAATCGTGTGAATCTTGAAGTCAACTGAGTATGTGTCTTTGTAACTGGATTTATTTTGTTTGGTGCCTTTTTTGTGGTAGATATTCGACGTTAGAGCGATTGTTAACTGATTCTCATTCGTTGTTTGAATTAAGTTGAAAGTTTCTATAAGTTTTACGTTATAAAATCCGATTTTTCGAAGTAGTAGCAGTTGCTCCAGTTCATCATAAGGATATATTGTAACGTTCCTGTACTTGGGCACTCCTTGAGACTTCAGTTCTAAATTGTATTGCTCAAACTCGCTTCTTAGCTTCCCAGTGGGAGCTGTGCTAGAGTAGTAGGTTATTCCGTAGCTCAGCAGGAACAGGAACAGGCTAGACTGTGGGATGTGGGTGTATTCAGCTAGATGGTGCGATATCACTACTCCTTTACCACTCACTGTGTATACTTTGATCGGAATGTGCGGTTTTCTTAGCTTTTCTGAATCCATTATTTTAAGTTTTATCTTTTTGTTGGAAAATTGTAGACTCAAAACTTTACAGTCGACAGTTAGGAGCTGGAAAACATTGTACTTGAACATTTTCACAGGGTCCACTTGGGTCTTCGTCAATTGGATAGAAAGATCTTTAAGTTGGAGTTCAGTTTTAGGGGGCGATTTAGGGCGATTTATCTTCCTATTTTCCTTTGTCCTTGACTTGAAGTTTATTGTCTCCTTCTTTGCTTTCATGTCCAGGATCCACTTGACCTTGTTGTGATCGATCATTCGAATTGGTTTATTCGTGTATTCTTCAAGATTAAATCCCTGATGGGATAGAATTGTTCTGTCCTTGTCGGACTTGACATCATAAATGTACACTTGGTATGTGGTTTCCAATACCTCCATCGGAATACTGGCATACTCCCCAAGATCCTCTAGCATTATGTGTTTCTCTTTCATATTCGGGATAATCCACAGCCTCGGCGCATCACCCTTGTTCGTTACACTTAAAGTTGAAATATTTAAATCGTGTGACGGGGGGTGATTAATACTTTCAAGAATTTGATTAACATGGGAAAAAGCTAAGAACTTGGTTTCATGAATCATTTGTACTCGCTGATCTTGCGCGAATACGGACTCAATCTGCGTCTCACTCCACCCGAGATAGGTACCTAGATCGCCGAGGGAGACGAATTGTTCTTCTGTTTCAGGAGCAAATTGTCTTTGAATCGAGTTATCTCTCCTCTCCTCATCCTCGCTGGATATGGTAATAGGATCAGTCCTATTGGCGTCACTGCTCGAGTCTGGAGTTTGCATCTTTTGGAAAAATCTGTTTATTAACATTTTCCCACGAACCAGTCCTGTTTTAGAAACATATTCCAACTCGTTCAATCCCTAAGGAATAGCGATATAATCTCAATATTAGTACCAGTAACGTAGATAGATACATTGATGCGAAAGAACTTACTATTTCGAGCTGTTCGTTGTATAGACACACCATGGATTCAAGGTAGCGCGGGTTCTTTTGAATTTTGTTTACTATGCTCTCCCACTCCTTTATCCAGAACAACCCCTGGTTTTCGTCCAGCTGATAAACCTTGAGCTTCATAACTAGCATCATATCTTGTAAAGTAACGTTCATCTTATTCATCAGTTCACGGATAATGAAGTAAGTGTTATTCCGATCATCTACGAATTGGAGAAAATTACTCCATTTATTGCAAGAACCTTTCAGTATTCCTTGAGGAAAGCCCTGCCTGAAAATATCTGCTATCAGCTTATTTCCTTTGTTGTTCTCCCCCATCGATTTAAGTTCTTTGATCTCTTGATATTGAATTAAAAAGAAGGGGTATCTATGGTTTTCATGGACTTTGTAAACCTGTAATAATATACATGCAATAATGTGTAAAGCTATTCTATAGTTTTTATTAAACTACAATGCCTACCTTAAAGAGGTGGTCTTTTTCAGTTTGTCCAGCTCTTATTTGTCTTAGTGAGTGGAATAAAACTTCAAAAGTATCCTCACACCAACCCAAGAAAATGCACAGTTCACGCTTGATCACATATTGCTTGAACATGAGTGATGGAAAGTGGTAGGATTTGAGTTTACAATCTGAGGTTGATTTCAACTTAATTGAATTGAACATATTTGTAATTGTGGGAGTGCCTTGTGTTGGGGTCTGTGTTGGTGTACTCTGTGTTGGCGTATTCTGCGAGGGAGATATTGGAGATGTGGGGTATAAAAATACTGGTTCTTGGTTGGAATCTGAATATGTACTTTTGAGCTTCTGATTTATAAGATTCTCCACCTAGTGGATATACATACGTATATACTTATGACTTTGACAAAATGAGTTTAAGTAGCTACCTCTTTGAAGGGGACGAGATGGGTTATAGGAACGCCTATTGGTGGCATGCCTTGGACACACAGTGCTTGGATGTCTTTTTCTCCAGCGATAACGATAGTGAAGCACTGGAATAATCGAGTATAGGAAATCTCTAAGAAGTCTGCAGTGTGGAGAGCGAGTGTGAACTGTCCCTTCTTCCCTGTAAGTCCGTATTGCTTTGGGACTGTTCTTACAATCCGCATACTCTCTCCAGTTTGTTCCTTGTACAGCAGTTGTACATACTTTGCCATTTCTTCACTATCTCGAAATGCCTGTTAAAAAATACTTAAATCCGTTACGTTAAAGATATATTGACCTGCGTCCAGTCCACAGGGTTATGAACAAATGAATGAAGATATTGAGCTGGGATCTTATCGTTACGATACAACACGAATTACTTGTACCAGTATTTTATTAGGTGCATCTGTTGCAAGTTAGTAATGAACCTGTTTAATAAGATATGAAGTGTAGGGTGGTTACCTGAGATTTGGGCACATAGACACTGAGGAAAGTGTGGATAGTCTGCAGGACAGAATGTGCCATTTCGGTTAGTGACGCGTATGAGTTATTCTTCAAGTTTAATTTAACATCTGTTAATGTAGGAAAACTCTTTTCATTCAGAGGCGGCTTCAGTCCTGCGGGCGGGAAAAGGAATGTAAAGAGCAATACGCGGGAGTTGACATCCCGGTAGTTCTCAAGTGCTTGAAAGAAATTGTTGAGTTGTTGCTTCTTGCTCCATTTATTGTTATTCAAATTGTTTTCTTCTTCTTTTGTTTTGCCGCTTACTGAGGTTAGATCAACTAGGTGAAGAATGTGTTCATAAAATCAGATAAATGTGTAGTACAGTTAGTTGTTAGTGCACCTACCCACGTCATCTTCTTTAACTAGCTCTTTTACCATGTTGGTCATTAACTGTCTGAGTTTGAGCGCGTCTCTTCCGACGAAGGATCGCAGTTGGTGCAGTTTAATATTGTTATCTAGCATCAACTCCAGATCTTTAACCAAATCTTTCAGTGAAGCGTACCAACAAATTTTAATTTTCAGAGCTATGGTTCTCATGTCGATAGGCTGTCTTAATCTCCTAAAAATAGATCCGTGAGCTAACGATTACTCTGAAGTTTAGATTTTAGCTAAATCATAGTTTTGCACTACTACAATACTACATACACATTTTCATCTTTGTTGGCTGTGTGCTCCAGGAAGTGACTACAGAGGTGGTGTCCCTCTGAGTCCTTCTGAGAGGCGATGTAGTTGTAGAGAGCGAACTGCTTGGCGAGATCTCCCTCCACGCTGACCAGGGGCGGAGGCTGGAGCACTTCTAAGTGTTGTGGGATCTTGAAGCGGACTCCTTGAGTTCTCTTGGAGATATCAGTGCCAAAAAACGATGAATTACTAACACTGCTGACACTGGTAGCACTGCTAATGCTGCTAATAGTTGATATGGGAATAGGATCGGGGAGCTGGAGTGTAGACTGTTTTGTGAATGAAGTAAATGGCGAGAGCATGTGGATTGGAGGCTGAGACACGACGATCTAAAAAGTTCGGTGTAAATCTTTTGTTAATTTGTGTTACTAGTTTTGAGAGGGATGTTCTCACCTGTCGACTCTTCTCTGCTTGATTGATGAACTGCGGAGTGGATGGACTGCTCGTGTTATTGAAGGAAGCAGAGTTTCTAAAATCTTGAAGGTTCCTGATCAACAGTCGACTTTTATTCCTTCGAGTGTTCCTCAAGATGCTCCTGATGCGCTTACGAACGTCATGATACTGCTCTGGGTACATAACTGATGCCTGTCGTAAATTTAAGTTATCGAGATAGTGTTGTTGTTTTGTTTTTTTATACTTAAATTCATCCTAGTCTAACCTGTTTTATAACCATTTCCAGGTTTTCTTTCTTCTGCGATGTAATGGGTGTGTCCTTATCCAAGTATTTCTCAACTAAGAAACGCATATAATTCTCAAATTCCCCTCTAGGCTTATTACTTTTCTGTTTCTTTAACGCAGTAGTCATCGTGTACCCCTCTTCTGATTCCTCAGATCTGACCTGTATCGACTCGGGCGCAGAGGATGTGGGGATATGTTTCGTCGGTTCTGTGATGGGAGTGGAAGCTGTGGGTTGGAACTGTGGAAACTCAGTCTGGAAGTTGTTGGAGATTATTGTGGTAGACAGTAAGTTGAGTCCTGTAGCCAGCTTCGCTTCTCTTTTCTCCTGAATAAAAGAACAGAATCAACATGAATAGAAACTCAATCCTGTTAATAGAACGAAAATACGTACATCGTCGCTTAGAATAACAATAGGTGAGTGAGTTGTTGAAGAAATCGGATCTTGAATAATTGTTTTATTTTTAACAATTTTCTTTCTCAATTTCAGAGGAGTGATCGGTTTTGAAGGTACGTGTGTGACAGTAGTTGCGTATAAAGGATATAGCACTCTCCCGAGCTCTTTGTCTACCGCCAAACAACCAACGACCTCGGAGTAGAAAATCCGTTCCAGTCTGCTTAAACTATTCAGGGTGCGATACAATTTTAACAGTTGTAATTTCTTTGTCATGAGAGTAAATACTTTGTTCATATCCATAGAGAGTTGCATGAAATTGGTGTAGCCGTCTCGATCACTCCTCGCTTTTATCGGGATGAATTTAGACATGACCCAACCTTCCCCCAAATGGTTTGCGATCTTTCGCATTATGCACTCTCCCTCATTGTCCACAGCAGATTGTATCTATAACATTATAGATTTAAATAACAGACAAAAAAGTAGTTGCTACATCAGTTCAGACAACATTAGCATGATCTGTAAAATGCTTATACTGATAACCAGTACTATTAGTCTATACAAAGTACTGTGGAATCATCTGAGGATTTTTAATTGTAAAAGGACGAGTATGAAAACAAGTATTGATTAAATGATTAGTTGACACTTTGATAGATTAATGAATCTTCCTTATTTGATAAAGTAATTACCTTCAATATGATTTTCTTTACTGCTGCATTGAATAAGCTGCCATTGCTTTCAATCATACAACCTGTAACTATCCCGTTGTCCTTAGAATCAACACTACTTTTTTTCTGTGGAGAAGTGCTGGGCGATTTCGTTAGGTATCTGATGTTAACTTTCGCTTGGGTTGGAACGAATGAGAGTTGATCCGGAGGTACCCGCGTGATCGGAAACGGGCGTATTGGGGTTTGAATACTTGGTGTACAGATACTATTCAGATTCACATAATTGTGCTCTTTTAGAATAATCTTAGGCAAATCCTTCTTAGGTAAATCCATCTTAGGTAAATCCTTAGGTTTCTTTGGAGTCAATTTTATTTTTTCTCTTTTGAATATCTTTTTCGTTCGTTTCTTTCGCATACAAAGTTTGCTTGCAAGTTGTTTCGGCGGAAGTTTCACATGCTCGATATCAATCGTCAGGCGTTTCATGTTGGTAATACGTGTAATTAACAAATTTTTAACTATTTATGAGAAAAAATATCGTTCTCGCTTTCCTTCTTTTCTACTATTGAAGGCCCTATTTCAAGTAAATATGGGTTAATTTCAATCATATTACTATATCGTACTGAGACTATTTATACAATGTGGCCAATATAGATTTTAAGACTTTTGGTTTATCTATAATTGTAGAATCCATAGTTACTAGTATCTAGTTACTCTAATTCGATGTAGGATTAATATCTCACATCTTCTATCTGATATTAATAGTGCAGCAATTGAATCTGCGATTTCACGGAGTTTTTATAAAAGTTTAAGTTATTTACATTTTGTTATAAAAGTATATTAACAAGCGAACTTTATTGAGGACAAGTTGCAATTAAACTCGTGTGTACTGTAATTCAGTGGAAAGTCATTCCGTTAGTGTTGTGCGACCTGATCATCCTAACAGCCAATGCTGGTCGCACTACAGTTCAACTTAATCTCAGTTACTGAACCTTTTTTTCCTGGTCCCCAGGTGGTTCGGGTTATCATGTTGAACTGTGGTTGTGATTAATTATTGTAGCTGTATTGGGTAGCAGGTAGCGAGCTGTCAAGTTTGCGTGTTTTCCGATTGATTTTCAGTAACCACTAATTGACTATTTTTGTCGAAATTAGAAGATGCATTCAATTTAATGACCTGTCATAAATCAGCACATTTATTGATTAGCTTTACAATATTATAGATTCAATTTTGTTTACTTATTTGTAGTTAATACATATCTAAAATAAAAATATGTTTTTGCTTTTATTGACTAAATACTACAGCATTTCTCTGAGTTCACTTGTTTTGTATACATAATTGTAAATCACAACTGTGTTTGCGAACAGAGTGATTTATAATCACATCGTCTACAAACTCAGGACAGGAAACTCGTAGATCGGAACAATGATGAATCAAATAATACGTTATTCTTTGCATACGTAGTAAACTCAAGTGGGGCAGCAATAGCTAGCTGCTACATAAAATGTTTGTTATAGACAGTTCGTATTGATTAATAATTTGAATAATTATTTTTACATTTCTATCCACTCCCTTGCACTCTAATGATCCTCAGTCCTTTAATTAATAATGTTATAATATGCGGACACACTCAATCACTAAAGTTTAGGTCTTACACTGTGCTGAACAACAGAACTTTCAATGTATGTTTTGCCTTCGAGGCATTATTCTGACAGCTGAACTATTCACACAACCCAGTCACTTGCCACTGTATTACTGCACTCGTCGCTCAATGTCGTCAGCCAGCATAAAATCTTTTTTCAAACCTCTGAACCCGCCAGTGTCTCCTCCAGCTCCAGGAGACAGGCGCTCTGACAAACCTTCTAAACCCGATCCCCTCCCCGTCCCCAAATCTCCCAATTTGGAGTTGGGTGCCTCTCCCATCCTGTCTGGTAGCGTGTGTAAAGGCGCCAAGGAGCTCAGTGCGGACACCCCTATCCTGAGGGGGAGGAAGCGGAAGTCTAGGGCTAGGTACCTGGATAGTGATTCTGAGGAGGATATCGCTGAGACTCAAACAATCAAAATTTCAGAAAGAAAGCTAGCTAAAGTTAGAGTTGATCTTATCAAACGAGAAAAGGAAACCGAAAAGTCTAAAGCTTTTGAAGGATTCAAAAGTCCTGACAATCCCTTAGCTATGGTCACGAGTCCCATGAGTACGGCGGTCACTCCTAGCCCCAAACTCACTCCCGCCATGAGCAAAGGCATGAAAAAACTGAAGATCAGTGGAGGGGGGGCGGTACCGAGTAATAATGGGGGAGAAACAGGACAGAATATCGTCACCCCAGACCTTCCTAAAAGTGAGAATGCGATGGATACTTGTCTAGGAGGGCTGGACTTAGTGACCGAGTCTCCTGTTCCCAAAGAGGAAGCGTGCAATCCTGATTCGAAACCTATCCTCTCTGCCTCCACAGCTCCCAAGCCCGCCCTTGTCTCGGAGTCTGACTACGCCCCCGATCAGCAGCGGTACCATCCTGTCAACAGCGCCTGCTGGGACACAGGGACACCTGTTCCCTACCTCGCGCTAGCTCGCACCTTCCTGGCTATTGAGAGCACCTCGTCCCGTCTCCGCATCCAGACTATCCTCTGTAACTACCTCCGCTCTGTGCTAGCCCTCTCCTCGACGGAGGAGCTACTGTGCTCCGTGTACCTTACCCTCAACAGACTCGGCCCCGCCTGGAGTGGGGAGGAGCTTGGGGTGGGAGAAGGGGCTCTGATCCGCTCGCTCGTACAGTCAACTGGTCGGACTCAGAAAGCGATCAAGGCACAGCTGGCAGAGGTGGGAGACATCGGAATAGTGGCCGAGTCCAGCCGCTGCACTCAGAAGATGATGTTCAAGCCTGCGCCTCTCACCGTGAAGGCTGTCTTCTCCAAACTGCAGGAGGTAGCACGCTGCACTGGGGTGTCTTCCCAGCAGAAGAAAGTGGAGAAGATCTCCTCTCTGCTGGTCTCCTGTCGGGAGATGGAGGCTCGCTATCTCATTCGCGGTCTCACCGGCAAGCTCCGGATTCGCCTCCAGGAGCAGACCGTGCTCACCTCTCTAGCGCACGCCAGCCTCCACCACGAGACGGAGAGGGAGGAGAGGAATGTGAAGATGGAAGCTCTGAAGGAGAGGCTGGGCGAGGCGGAACAGAGACTCAAGAGTGCCTACTGTCAGCTGCCTGACTACGAGCGAGTCATCCCAGCTCTGCTCCGGCATGGACTGGAGGCTCTGTCTGACCATTGTTCTCTCACGCCGGGCATTCCCCTAAAACCCATGCTAGCCCAGCCCACTAAAGGTCTGAGCGAAATATTCAAGAGAGTAGACCAAGCGGCCATCTCTTGCGAATACAAGTACGATGGGGAGAGGGCGCAAATTCACGTGATATCTCCCGGGGAAGTGCGGATATTCTCGCGCAATCAGGAGGAGATGACGGGCAGGTTTCCAGACGTGATAGAACGAATCCATCGCCATCTTGGTGAGAATGTGACCTCGTGTGTCCTGGATTCTGAGGTGGTGGCGAGGGACACCGAGAAGAATCAGAAACTCCCCTTCCAGGTACTGACCACTAGGAAGCGCAAGGGGGTAAGTCTGGAGGAGATCAAGGTACAGGTGTGTGTGTTCGCGTTCGACCTTCTCTACCTGAACGGAGAAAGTCTGGTCCACGAGCCGTTCCGGAAACGGAGTGAGATTCTGCGGAACAGCTTCAGACCGGTCGAGGGAGAATTCTCGTTCTCTGAGCGGAAGATCACGAACTGCACCGAGGAGATCCAGCAGTTCTTCGAAGGGTCCCTCAAGGACCAGTGCGAGGGTCTCATGATCAAGACTCTGGACCACAACGCCACCTACGAGATCAGCAAGCGCTCCTTCAACTGGCTCAAGCTGAAGAAGGACTACTTGGAGGGCACCGGCGACACCATGGACCTACTGGTGGTGGGGGCTTACCTCGGCACTGGGAAGCGCACGGGACACTACGGGGGCTTCCTGCTCTCCTGCTACGAGCCGGACAGCGAGGAGTACCAGGCCATCTGCAAGACAGGGACCGGCTTCTCTGAGGCCCAGTTGGAAGCTCAGTACAACCTCTTGAAGGAGCACGTCATCCCGCGGCCCAAGCCCTACTACAACCTGGGCACGTGTCCTGCCCCCGACGTGTGGTTCGATTCTAAGTACGTTTGGGAGGTGAAGGCGGCCGACCTGTCCCTCTCTCCCATCTACCCTGCCGCGATCGGACTCGCAGACCCGGAGAGAGGCATCTCACTTCGCTTCCCGAGGTTTGTTCGGACGCGAGAAGACAAATCCCCTGAAGACGCCACCTCGGCTGAGCAGATAGCGCAGATGTACTTGAGTCAGCAGTCTGTGGCGGCTACCATTGGACCAGCCAAACACGGAGACGATTACTACTGAGCACTTCTCAATCCGGGAACGATGCTGTGTTGACACGAACAGCCAACGGATTTAGCTCAATCATTTCATTTGTAATGTACACGATTGTAAACAAGTTTGTGGTATACGTCATTTATTAATTAACTCACTCACAAGTCACAACATTCGTATTACTACAACGTTATAACAATAGAATTAGAGTAACTAAATTCGTTTGCTACTATTTCAGAGATACTTTAATTAGTTATAATTAGCTGTCCGAATTCAGAACGAAATGCCGCTTAAAACAAAAGGAGCAGATAAGAAATCCCAGTCAGGTGGCGCCGCACGGAAGCCGCAAGCTAAGAAGCCAACCCCAGAAGAGTCCAAGTCGAAGAAGAAACCGGACAAAAAGATAGACACGAGCAAGATCAAGAAGGTGTCCGCCAAGAAAGGTTTGTCTAAGAGTAAGCAAGTCAAGTCCGCTTTGAAAGCTAAAAAAGCAGTGAACAAGGGTGTGCACGGCATAAAGAAGAGGAAGATACGGACTTCAATCAAGTTCTACCGACCCAAAACCCAAAAATCTCCCAGACGCCCCAAATACCCGCGTAGAAGCAGTCAGGGACTGAGAAATCTCAAGTTTGATCACTTCGCGGTGATTAAATTCCCACTCACCACTGAGACAGCGATGAAGAAGATTGAAGACAACAACACCCTTGTTTTTATCGTGGATCCCAGAGCCAATAAACCGAATATCAAGTCTGCGGTGAAGAAGCTGTACAAGATAAATCCCATTCAGGTGAATACCCTTATCCGTCCTGACGGTACCAAGAAAGCTTATGTGAAGCTGAATCAAGCTGAGGACGGACTGGATATCGCCAACAAGATCGGGATTATATAGGAGCAATAGCATTAGCATTCTAGTTGTGAATTAGACTAAGTTATTAGGAAGTATACTGCGATATGAAATTAAACTATCTGCTAGTTTCAAGGGAGATGGATATTCTACTGGTTCTTGAAGTTTTGTTAGTTATTTGTTCCTGTTGCAGAATTTCTCAAATCAAATTTGAATCCTGAATCCTGCGTCCATATTATGGTGGAGCAAATGCCTTCAAAAATGGGAAATATTACAGGAAATTTTCTGCATCAAGAACAAAGCTAAGAACTGTAATTAGCACAAAATGAATCTTGTTACTTACATTTGATACTAAAAAATGGAGATATTTTGAGATTGACTTTACACCAGTTAATGCTGCGTTCACACCGATTAGCTACGCGTGCAATCCTCTCTGCACTCAGATGCACCTCCGTACCACATCACACCCGGCGCCCCCTCTCCACCCGACCCCATCCCAAGATCACCACCCACTACACCGTGGTTCCGAGAGGAAGCGACAAGAGGTGGGACGGGGTTGAGATGGACAGGGTGTCAGACGAGTTCGACGTCGTCATTGTGGGTGGAGGCCCTGCTGGCCTCAGCGCAGCCATCCGACTGCAGCAGCTGGCTCAGGCGCGGGACGCAGAACTAAGTGTCTGTGTGGTCGAGAAGGCAGCAGATCTGGGGAACCACACCCTCTCCGGGGCCTGCCTCGAGCCTCGAGCTCTGTTCGAACTGTTCCCGGATTTAAAAACAGTCCCCATGGGGACCCCTGTGACCGAAGATAAGTTCTCTATCCTCACGAGTGGTTCCAGGATACCAGTGCCAGTTTTGCCGTGAGTTACACGCCTAACCTGTGATAGTAGCCTCCGAGTATGGAAGAACTGATGCGTGAATATTGTGTGTAGATTCCTACCTATGAACAACCATGGGAACCAAGTGCTGCGTCTGGGCCACTTCGTGAGATGGCTAGGCAGCAAGGCTGAGGACCTGGGGGTGCAGGTGTACACGGGAATAGCTGCGAGTGAGCTGCTCTTCCATGAGGATGGGAGCGTGAGGGGAGTGGCTACAGCGGATGTAGGGATCCACAAGGACGGGTCTCCTAAGGAGAACTTTGAAAGGGGGATGGAGCTGAACGCAAAAGTAATTTCCTATTACGTACTTGGACATTTAATTAATTACATAATTGTCATGCTGATCTGTATCATGTTTCTAGGTGACGTTCTTCGCAGAGGGTTGCCATGGTCACCTGGCCAAACAGCTGTACAGCAAGTTCAACTTGAGGTCGGAGTGCCAGCCTCAGACTTATGGTCTCGGACTGAAGGAGTTGTGGAAGGTTCCCCCCAGCCAGCACAGGGCGGGGCTTGTAGAACACACGGTCGGGTGGCCACTGGACAGAAATGTGTACGGAGGTTCCTTCATGTACCACCTGGCAGAAGACGCCGAGACGGAGGCTAACCTGGTGGCCTTAGGGTTCGTGGTAGGTCTGGATTACTCCAACCCCTACGTCAGCCCCTTCCAAGAATTTCAGAGGTAAGTTTTTAGTCTTCAATGTAACGTACGTATTTTCTAAGCGATAATTAATAACACAGCCATGCTGGAGACTGCCAAAGTGCATTGTCAAACTTTTTTAAGTCAAATTATTGCGAAATTCTGAGAAAATATGCTCAGTCATAGAGCCTATAGTAATACTATATTGCATCTATGGCTCAGTTTAGACCTGAAAACTTGAAAATATTAGTCTTAAAAATAACCAGCAGTCTCTTAATGTGTTATCGTGATTATTGTACTCAGCACTTATACTAATCAGTATTAGAGCAGAATTGCAGTAGATAATTTAAATGTGCTCTTATATTGCATAATGAAATTAAAATAGATTCATATAATATTGCACTTATCCTCCTTCATTCTCCTGAGCCCTCTTAGAATGTATAAATTCAGAAAAATAGAGAAATTAATAGAACCAGATACAGTACACCCTCGATAGTCCGAACCTCGCCAATCCGAACCCTCGCCAATCCGAACCCTCGCTAATCCGAACACTTCATTCTTAAAATCCGAACACTCAAAATATAATTTTATTCGCATCTATGCTTTAAATAAACGTTTATAAACTTAAATCTATCAAGATTGGGAAACCTCGTTAAATAAGTAATAATAGCGAAATAATAGCCTTAACATTCTAACAATACAAATTTATTATAATTAATTCCCTATTGAATTAGTGTTATTTCACTAATCGGAACAAATTCACTAATCCGAACGATTTTTTCGATGATTGGAACAGAGCTGTTCGGATTAGCGAGGGTGTACTGTATTGTAATACGTCAATTTAATTCTTAATTAAGTTTGACAAACTACTTTAGCAGCAGATCATGGTTTTCCAATTATTTATCTCCTATACCTATTCAGATTCAAGTTACATCCGTACGTGAGACGCGTACTTGAAGGGGGAGAGCGCCTCTCCTACGGAGCGAGGGCGCTTAACGAGGGAGGAGTCCAGTCCCTCCCCCGGCTGGCATTTCCTGGCGGTGTTCTGATCGGTTGCAGTCCGGGGTTTATGAACGTCCCCAAAGTGAAAGGCACGCACACCGCGATGAAGAGTGGAATGCTAGCAGCAGAGACGGCTTTCCAAGCTCTAACTGTCTCAGAGGGAGAGAGTGGGACGGGGCTGTTTCTTGAGGATTACGAGAAGCAACTCAAGAAGAGTTGGATTTGGAAAGAACTGTATGCTGCTAGGAACGTTCGCCCATCCTTCTCCACTCCTCTCGGGGTTTATGGGGGCATGCTCTATACCGGAATGTCCTCTCTGATCGGCGGGAGAGAACCATGGACCTTGAAACATCATGGCGCTGACTCTGCCAGTTTGAAACTTCAATCTGACTGCAAGCCGATTGGTGAGTCTAATACTCTGATACGCACTGTGAGAGGAGATATTTATTTTACTTGAGTGAGTGTTGAGCAGGTCGCCATTAACTTGCGAATAACCGCGTTGATAAGAGCCGCAAGCTTTAAGCCACACTTCCCTGTAACTAGTCATTACAGGGAAGTGTGGCTTAAAGCCGGATACATTGGGTTTGTCCCATTACCGATTTTAAACGTACTCAAATAGTAAGGTTCGTTAAGTTATATTCACTTTCAGGCCTTAAGCAAGCTAATGATCTTAATTGCGTTCCTCTACCCCAATGGCAAATTCTGTAGTAAGCAATTAGGCTAGTGAACGACCGAAACCAGGATTTTACCGAATTTCAGGCCGAAACATATGGCATAGTCTACCAATTGAAAAACTACGTAGATTGTGAGTGTTGATTATTTATTCAAGATTCTTGATAAATATTCTTTCCTTACTATAAATGCAATATTAGCATGATTTCGGTGGAGCAACCGATACCGAAACCGAAATTTCGGTCGTTCACTAAATTAGGCGAACCCCACTATACTATATGATATTCCCTCAGTTTAAACCCTAAATATAGAATCAGGATTGAGTATAATCTGCAATAAATACGATGTATGAGCATGCATACACACAATTATTGTTGAAGAATTGAGCAGTGATTAGATAAAAATGGTTAAATGTTGAATTAAGAAAATAAATTGAACCAATTAGTCGGTGTTGCACTAGCCCTGCATCTCACTGATGAAGACCACCCCGAGTCTCTGTATGCCATACATCACTCCTGTTTGGAAGAGGATGAAGAGTCCGAATTGAGTGTAAGTGAGCTGATTCATTAGCGGGTATACCCAGAATCCAGCGTGGTACCGTATCCAGATTATCCATGTCGTGTAGCACACCACTGTCAACAAGACCACTAGCGACTCTGCCACTAGGTTCACTGGGCGGGAGCGAGGGATGAGTAGGACATCTAGTAGGATCAGCACCACTATGAAGGTGTGACAAGCGTGGTTCAACAATAATGGAAGGTATAAATCTAGAAAACTAGGATATACCAGCTCGCGATTAATCGCGAATATGACCCAAAAGACCAATGCCACCAGGATTCCAAGCGGGAGCACCGCAGAGGTGAATAAGAACTCACAAAATTCTCTAAAGCGTTCGTGTCTCGTGAGGTGGGCAGAGAAGGAGAGGAGGAAGTAGACGGATTGCAATAACAAGTTGAGAGTTGTTAGATATTTGAACTTTCCTCCATACGTGTTGAACCCGATCAAATTCCGGACACCCGTGGAATTGGGGAGGGAATTGATAGTTTCTGTGACCTGCTGATCATACAGAGTTAGTAGTGTATAGTAAAGCACACACACGCCATAAAACAGAACTCCCCAGCCCCACCTAGTCTTCCTCTTCACTTCGTTCTCTTCGTTGTTTAACTTGAACATAATCCTAACAGTTAGAATTCTAAAATGATAAAACTCTCATCAAGCGAATAAACTATTTCGATCAGTACACGAGATATCCCACTGCCTATATTACTCTCTAGTACCAGCACGATAACATTCATTATATGATTCCCGATAGACGTTACGTAGTTAATTGACCGCATTACGATGGTACTGAGTTGTCTTGCACTTGATAATTAGTATAAGGATTAGTATACGTGTGTCTAAAGACTATACAAATTGTCTAGATTACCCCAAGCCAGACGGTAAGATAACATTCGATCTGCTATCCTCCGTTGCGCTGACAGGCACTAACCACGAGCACGACCAACCCGCGCACCTCACCTTGCGAGATGACTCAGTTCCAGCTGAGAAGAACCTCGCACTGTACGCGGGTCCTGAACAGAGGTTCTGTCCCGCGGGGGTTTACGAGTTTGTCCCCAGGGAAGACGGAAAAGGGGAACGCCTACAAATCAACGCACAAAACTGTATCCACTGCAAAACCTGTGACATTAAGGATCCTAGCCAGAACATCAACTGGGTGGTGCCCGAGGGGGGAGGGGGTCCCGCTTATAACGGTATGTAGCTCCGATGTGTAGAACTGATAGGAATCTGTTATAATGTATCTCGATTCGGTAATCTCGTCTGATCATTATGTGCAATTATAATTATATTCGAAACACACTTCCCATTATACATAAGCTATTGGAAAGTATGCGATACAGCTATGCACATTGTTCTAACATATATTATTTTTAATTAGCAAGATTTGTATTATAATCGTTATTTAAGCATACCCTGATGGCGGAATTGCCTGAGGATATTGACGTCCAAAACTCCATCCAGTTCAATGTGTCAGCACAATCACGGTATTTTGTTGATATACTACAAGAGAAAAATCTAATTCCTCCCTGGAAGCCCCCCACTACAGCTGAGGTGGGCGAATGGGTCTCAGACTCAAGCGATAGCGAGGTTAGTGAAGTAGACAACGGTGAGGAGCTAATCGAGGTAGATTTAGCGCCTGGATTAGGCAGACACAGTCGCAAGGTTTTGCCTCAAGTCATCAACAGTTCTGGAATACAGAAGGTCCCACACCAAGAGCCCGTGCTTGTGCTGACTGATGACAGAGCAGTGGCTACAAAGGCCTGCCTCTACGGTCTACTCACTTGCTACCGCTACTTGCAGAAGAGTAGCATCCGCTCCAAAATGGATTCGATCGGTGTGAAAAAGAAAGTCGAGACAGGGAGCTACGTTGATCACACATCTGAGTACCTGTACCTGCTCTATAGTTTCTCAGACCAGAAGTCATTTAAGGACATGTGCGAAAATTTGAAAGCGAACGCGTTTAAGTTTGCGAAAAGTAAATCTAAAAGAAGCGACAGAATTCCATTGTCACTCCAACCCGCTCGTCCTATTTTCTCCAAACTTAAAGGTTGCCTTGAATTCTACATCCCTCTCATCTCCTTCAAGAAGGTAGCGGAATATCTGGATCCTCTCTTCACCACCTTGGAGCAGTCTGCTTTCTTTTTGAGTGCCAACTCTAGGTCAGAGAGCAACAAGGAGTTGCAGCCTTACGATCCAGCATTTGCTATAAAAGGCGAGGATGAACTCCCTTCTTTTGCTATCTGCATACAATTCATTAACAAAACGATAAGAGCAGATACAAACTCACTTTTTAACAAGAGGGGTTGGAGCACATTCACACCGTTGCCAAGCAACGAATCTCTTACATGCTACGTAAACATGGCTTATGGCAAACAGCTGCCATTCATATTCTGTGAGCCAAATATTGATCCAGCTCTTCACTATGCCACAAAGGGAATCAATTTTGCAATCTACATCTTTGTCCCAAAGGGAACCGAAGCTTTGGCTAAAATGACGTCATTCTACAATACACTACTCTCAGATACTGGGAAGGATTTGAAAAGGGGTAGAGTCATGTACCGTCTGTTAAATCTAAGTCATAGCGATAGGGAACTCATACTCATCGAGGTACCGCCGAGCATAACTATATTTCGTCAGAATGCCCTTACATTGTATATCCACACCACCAGCATCCTCTCACTGATCTGTAATCTCCAGTGCGAAGTAAAGGGACACGGGAACAACTGCGTGTCAGTGGAAGACCCTCTGGGTAACACGGTGGTACTGAGGGATCTCAGTTCTGCGACTTATTTCAAAGATTTTAATCCCTCAGACCCTAATTCTGGAATGGCATAGGATTGAAGCTTGTTTTTATCAATCAGTACTGTGTGTATTTCTTGTTCTATTCTAAGCTTTTATGCATGTGTGTTGTATATATATATATATATATATATATATATATATATATATATATATATATATATATATTCTATATGATTTGATGTTTGCTATTTCTTTATATAATTCTGTTCTAGAATATAGACATTTTATTGGTCGAGGTACGATGTGACAATTATTAGACAATATATGTTAAATATAATTTTAGTAAACACTATTAGAGAAACTTCGCGAATGGCTGAAGTTGAAGTGAAGAAAGAGACAGCGAGTGCCACGGAGCCTAAGCCTGGGGAAGTAGACCCTGAATTTGTGTTCGTCCTGCGAGACATCAACAAAGAGATGGTTAAGGCTTGGCAAGAAGTGTTCAGAGCGGATCGCTATAAAGGATACTTCGAAATAAGTCAGGGAGATATCTTCAAGAAGGCGCCTCGAGCTGACACCATTGTGTCCCCAGCAAACAGTTTCGGGTTCATGGATGGAGGTATCGACATGGCGTACAGCATGCACTTCGGATGGCAGATGCAGACCCGACTGCAGGAGGTGCTGAGGGGTAAGCATGACGGGGAGTGCCTTGTTGGGAAATGCGTGATCATCTCTGCCTACCCTCCAGACCAGGATCTGACCTCTCTCAAGGAGAGTATGGAGAAAAATAAAAATGAGGGTGAACCAATTAGGTATCTCATCTCCGCACCTACGATGCGTGTGCCAAGGGATGTGTCGGACACCTGTAACGCCTATATAGCTTTTAGGGGGGTGATACTAGCTGCTAGGAAGTTTAATCGCAAGCTGAAAGAAAACGGTGATAAGTTGGGTTTGGGACCAATCAAGCGAATTCTTTGCCCGGGCCTAGGCACTGCTGTGGGGAGAATGCCGGCATATAGGTGTGCGTACCAGATGAGGGAGGCAGTTGATGCATTCGTACTCGGCCTATCGCCCAATGTTATAAGCCCGAATGGACTCGAAGACGTTACCAAGCACCATCACGCATTGGTTTCAATATCTCCAGGAGGAGGAGAGGAAAATAAGTAGGAGTGTAATTGAGTCGATTGATAATAGAAATATTTCGTTTCATTTGCCAGATGTTTATTTATTCTCTGTTTCATAGATGAAAAGTCCGTATTATTTATGAATTCACTAAATAGAAAACAACGTAATGACATACCATATTAGCTCAGTTTTCTCAGAAACCAATACGAGGTTGCTTGACGCATGGACTCCCATTCTTCTGCGTACCTCCATACCTTTTGGCTAGTCCACATCATATGTAATAGTAAATCTATTCAATTCCAGTCAACGAAGCATGTGATATTAAATTCATGATTAATAAAACCATACGATACTTTTGTATGTATTCGGTCAGTATACTTTAATTGTAAAAATAATAATTTAGGACATATTATTTTTCTTCAACAATGCAACGCTGGAGAGAACCAATCGATCTAGGCGTAGTGGAGTTTTACTGGTTGGCTATTCTCCAACCCAAGGGCTTTCTCAAAATACTGGAATTTTTTATTGCAATACTCACCTTCTCGCTGACCGCAGGTTACGTAGCAACTGCCACTCAGGAATGTATAGTGACAAACAACGTCACTAACTTTGTCGTGTCTAGTTATCCTTTCTCGCAGTTCCAATTCACATCTCACAATGGCACTACGGAACAGATAGACACCGGGATCGGGAACGGGGCGCAGTATTTTGTCGCCTGGGGGGTGTTCACTCTCTTCTACTGCATAGCAGCCGTGATCGTCTACATGCTGCTGAGCGTGAAGTTCCTTGTGAACGGACTGGAGTCTCTGCCAGACTGGCTGGTGTTGATTGACCTAGTAGCCAGCATCTTCTGGATATTCATGTGGTTCATTGCCTTCCTTGTTTGGGCGGTGGAGTCTCATTTACTTAGGTCTGCCATTTTAAACGACTTCGGTATCGTCAACCTATGTCCCGCCAATTCGTCTCCGGGTGCTGACTACAAGACTTTCGCGCAAATCGACATCAGTCTCACATTCAGCTTCCTGCTCATGTTCGTGTGGATCTGCAACCTGTATTTCATTGTGAAGGACACCAAGTACTACATTGAATGGAGCAAGAGAAGAGCTGATAAGTACACTCCTCCACCCAGAGCAGCCGAAGAAACCTACTGATCAGTCAAGCATATAAGAATTTTTATGCTCCTATAAAAATATGATGTAGTGCAGTGGATAATGTTTATATGATAGTGTCTGTCTGAATTCCAGTTTGAATTCTATTACATATTTAAAAATAAGATAATTTTCTTTAGAAGTGACAATGTTAATATTCACGGGACAGATAAGCACCACTGATGTCATATTTAGTAAGGATACACACAAATTGAAATTACCAACAGTCTCTTTCTCAAACTGTGGTACGTCGTGGAGGTATCTCATTTTACGTTAAAAATATATCAAAAGTTAAATATCTGTCATTGTGGTAGTACGGAATTTTGGAAACCCTAATATTTGTTGAAGTGGTACGCGGTGTAAGAAGTTTGGAACACCACTGGTCTTACACTCTTGCAAAAAACTGAGTCAGATCACTAAGGATGTTACAGTAACCAGCAAAAAGTTGTTTCGAGAGGGGGAAGGGGGGTTATGGCCCCCTTTGCCTCACCAGTTTAGAAACGCCACTGTCCTCTAATCCCGGACAGTCTTTGGGAAGAAGTATCTTCTTCCAAATAAAAATTCCGAAAGAATTTTAGAAAGTAAACTACTTGTATAATTGTACGCACACAATGCACTTAAGATTTTTGTCTCAAGATGTACAATGCACACGACTTAATTAATATTGAAATACGAGTTCGTGATATCAAACAGGAACATGCTAATCAGAGTCTTCTCGCGCGCCCTTACCACTGACCATTACGCTCCCGTCCTCTCGCGCGCAGCGCTCCTGAAGCTCTGCCTCGGCCTGCTGGTGCTGCTGCCGCCCTTCTTCATCGCTTACTCCACGAAAGGGTTCTGGCTGAGAGAGGAGTTCTTCCAAGAGCAGCCGGACGTGCAATTCACGCGGGAGATCATCGTCCTCCTGCACGGCTCTTCTCCCCACTCACTCCTCGCATGGAGCAGCATCCCCTCCTTCAACCGCCTCCTGGGGAACAGGGTGCGGATCCCTCTCTTCAAGTTTCACGAAGAGGACACAGACCTTGACGGTATCAGGGACTATATTGACTTCTCCCTGGAGTTTCCTTTGCAGACTGGAGAGGACGTGACTCACGTCACCTGCCTCCTGCTGCATCAGTTCAAACTGAGTAGGCACGCCCTCCTCACCACTCAGGGACTCATCTACCTGGATTACTCCGCGTCGGGAGCGGGACACTCCGTGCACTTTGCAGGAGAGCTCAGAGTGAGACAGAGAAGTGCGCTTCCCTCGTTTGGCAAACTGAACACTTCTAACACTCCAATCATCAACTCATCCAGCCCATTCGCCACCGACTACGACCTGAATACAATCATCACCAACTACTTCACGCGGAATTTTTCTACTTTCGTGGATAATTTACTTCCGGTTTGGCAGTACGGACAAGCTTCAGGGCAACCCTTCACTATTTCCGCCCGCATATACTACCCCCCTCAGATCCTGTTCTACCAACCGGACTTCTGGCAGGTGATAAAGTTCGCGTGGATACAGTACATCTCCATTGTGATTATTTTCATCTTCATAGTCAACATCATCACTCGATTTGTTTACTCCAACTTTCTACTCCCGACGCTTGTAAAGCCAAACCCCAAAGCTTAAAATAGCACCAATCAACTGTCTTTTAATTCTACATTGAGATGCATATCCTATGGTAATTATAACTTTGAGAAATTGCAAACTTTTAATCGATATATATTTCCCTTATTCAACCAATACTAATCACAAAGTTCAGAGCATTGAAAGATGTTCACTAGACGTCTGCAGGCTCTTGGATACCCTTCCGCCGCCACATTCAAGACAGACTTTGGCCCTGTCAAAGAGCTCGTGGTCTGGTTAGAAGACAACAAGCTAAGATTCCTGCCGACAGAGAGCAGGGGGTCTCTCAAGGCGAGTGATTTCAAAGAATTTAAGAGAGCTCTGAACTCCTACCTCAACAGCCTCGGCTGTCCCTACGGGATGAAGGACATCGAGCTGGTTCTCACCTGGCTGTTAGGCAAGGCTATCCGTAGCGAGTATGCGGAAGTGCTCCAAGATTTCCCTCAGCTTCGCACCTCCAACGAGTTCCAGGGAGCCAGAGCTGCAGCTCGACAGGCGGAGAAGGAGAGGGAAACATCGATAGCCTACCGACTCCCTCTCCCCAGCGCAGACCTCCCAGACTTCAGACGCATGGTGGTCCAACTGTGCGACTCTCTGCACATCCCCACACACGACGACCCCCTTCTCAGGTTGCAGGCCGCAGCCCATCTGATCTGTGAGAGAGAGAAGATGGGCCAGGTCGCCTCAGACAGGTCCCGGAAGTCGATCGGACTCACTCCGCTAGACCTCGGGTTCGACCTGGGAGGCGAGGCATTGGACCAGGCCGCCATGGGTCTGAGGTTGCTGCATCAGTCAGAGTTGAGGCGCCTCCAGACGAGAATCAATGAGATCATCGTGATCGCTCAGTCCGTCACTGCGGACCCCAAGACAGATGAGAGACTAGGCAGAGTAGGGAAGTAACGGAAACTCTTTTATAGCAAATTCTTTATTAGATAAATCTTGCGATGCTATCAGTAAATTAATTGCATTTGTATATAATGAATTTGCTAACGAGATCAAATAGCAGCTACTAGACCTATCACAGTATAGCAGGGAAACTGATATAACTCGAGTGCAGTAGAATGTCTTACTACTTCGTCATGGTGGGACATGAGGACAATCCTATATTCGAGCTGGAGTACAGTCGGACGCACCACCTGGGGACGCTGGAAAAGCAAAATCCGCCGTCGAAGAAAGAAGACCAGCTTCACCTCCATCAGTTCACTGCACACGCATCTCTCGACATAATAGACGAGACCAAATGGACCTCGAACAATCTCAACTTCAAAGCACTTGACCGCTTCAATGAGTATATTATCTCAGCCTTCGTTACTCCCAGTCAGATCCGCTTCGTCATGCTGCACGTGGAGAGGAACGACGATGCTATCAAGAACTTCTTCCACGACGTGTTCGATCTCTATACCAAACTCTCACTCAACCCCTTCTACGCCCCTGGGACTAAGATCAATTTTCAGAGTTTCTTGCAACGCGTGAACAGTCTTTGTAAGAAATATCTCTAACTCACACAGCGGATGTACGACCATCTGTATTTTAAGTTATATTCAAGTCTTTCTTTAATAAATATACATATTACACAATGGATTTAGATCAGACTTATCTCTATTTGTTGTTATCTGTCTTGTTCTGTGTACATTAAGCTATGTTCAGACTTCAGACGTAATTAGTAGGTTACAATATCTGAAATACGTACGTATATACTTTTAGAGTAGACTCCTTACCAATACAAAATCCAGTTAGATTATCATTTTATTATGCACTGTGAGTGGATTACTAATGAGGGAATATGTGGTGTTGTATGCCTCTCGCTCTCTTCTCTCAACCAGCACTTGTCCGAACACTTGGACAGAATTCGGAATAATTTCCAATCGTCTACACACCACTCAAGTCTCAGGCAAGGGCGGAACATACGAAAATACAACTGTCCCTGGGTAAAATGCCTGTACAGTGTCGATACGAAGAATTTCCAACAACTGAGCTTACATGTTTATTTTCACTGTTTTCACTTGAGTCTCCAAACTGCTGGCATTCAATGCATTAGACATAAAGGGTTGCCTCTCTGCCGCTTGCAAAATAACGATCTCAGTTTAGTTATTCCGAAAATCACACAGCCGTACCGCTGTGCGTGGAAGAATGGAAAGTGTGAACAAGAGTGAGTTTGTTTCTAATTTTAGTACAAATTAATGGAGAGTATTCTGCCTAGAGAATTGCTGTAGGTTCGTGTTCCCGGCAGACTACTACCTGCATGTATGGGAGCACGGCACGTGTGCAGTCAGTTCGCAGGGCAATGAACTCGAGTGCGAATGGAACCAATGCAAATTCACTACAGCCAAGAGATCCACCCTGCACTCTCACCTCAGAATGCACACAAATGAGAAAACGGTTTGAACACTTATCATTATTATCAGACGCATTTTTATCTGAGACTCGAACTTGCTCGAGTCACTCACTAAATACACTGGTATAATGGAGATTCAGATAAGACTTTTTAGCTACTAGTGAAGCAGGGAGGAAAGACTTGGGATGAGGATTGGTAGGGGTTTTTTGGATGAATCGTGTTATGGTTAATAGAAAATAATAGCCTTCGACAAATTATTGGGTGGGCCATGTCCCTACCAACCCTACCGGAGCCTACGCCTATGTGAAGCCTAAATATGTGGCGCGGTTGTGTCTGGAATTACAGCCATTCTAATACGATTATGTATTTGGGATTATTGATTGGATTCACTTCAAATAAGTGTTTTAATCAGGCTTTGATCGGATTCCTAGGATTTAAGTTTACATGGCATTAGTTCTCAATTCAAATTCAAATGTACGAAATTCCGGGTTGCAAACGTTATTCTGGTATCCCAAAATTACCTTTCTGTGGCTGGTATTTTATTCGATCAATTTGTTACAGAAATTCCTTACCTATTGTATTTATTGACAGTTGGCATGTCCAAGTTGTGGCAAGTTATTCTCCACCAATCCGTGCCTGGAAGACCATCTCCACAGACAGTCCCCCACCTCTTCTCTTCACGCGTGTGACATTTGTCGCAAACAATTCGCTACCGAGCGCATTCTGAAATCCCATCTCAACAAGCACATCAATAATAAGCAGTGCTCACTGTGTGGGTTCACGTTACTGGACAACTCACATCTACAGAGACACATGCTATTCAAACATAATGATGAGCGAACTCATGTCTGTCCAACCTGTAGCAAATCCTTCAAGGTGAATTCTAGCACTTAGTAGGGTGGACTAATTGATCTGATTCAGAATTATTTCTGATTTGTGTGTAGAGTAAAGATGTGCTTGAACGTCATGTTGCACTGCACAAGAGGGATTCTCAGAATGAGGCTCGCTCAGCGACTGATAAGACAGCAAAGAAGTATGTGTGTCACTTATGTGACAAAAGGTTTGCCCATTGCTCTTATCTAGGCAGGCACCTCTCCAACTACCACAAGCTCAAGAGAAACCTGCTCCAGAAAAGCATGAGGAAATTCAAATTCGTGAAACAAAGGGATGGGTTCTACAAGTTAGCCGAACACTCCAACTTCCCTTCCACTTCCCTCGCGAAATCTCTCTCTTACAGGTGTCACATATGCCACTTGCGACTCCCAGAAGGCAAATTTCTGTCCCAGCACTTAACAGAAACCCACGGCTTCTCACTTCCCAAGGGTTACTCCCGATTCCGCTATCATAAGAACGCAGACGGCTTTCATGAACTGGTCATGTTCAGGATAGAGTCCAAGACATTGCATTTAGACAATTAGTTGCACGCATATCCGTCCTATTTCTGTCAATCCACCTTCTAACATTATGCTAGCGTTGTACTTGATATGGATGTATTCAGTTGTTTGGAAACAATGATATTTTAGCAGGGAAATATGGCAAAGCAAAGTATGCGTAATTTATTAAATTACGTATTAAAAAGGTCATTTACCGCAAATAAAATTTCTTTTTGGTATATCTTGATCAAACCCCTTTCGGCTTTGTCTATTACAACAGTAGCAGTATACGAATTGAAAATTTAATTCTCAAGGCATACAATTGATCTTATAAGCGTCGAGAGCCGAGTCTAAGCTGTCCTACGCTGTATCTACCTGATGTTAATAGATTAGTTAATACATTCAGATCAACGCATTCCAACTCTCCAAGTGATGATCCAATCAAAGAATATCTGCCATCCCTTAATAAGGTGCTTATTCACATCCGCGGTAAGACACAACTACTACATCCCTATGGTCCTGGAGCAGACGGGAAAGATAGAGAGAGCCTATGATATCTACAGCCGCCTGCTGAAAGACCGTGTTGTGTGTCTGACCGGGGGTGTGTCAGACCCCGTCTCTAGCGTCCTAGTAGCTCAACTGTTGTATTTACAGAGCGAGAGCCCCACCAAACCCATCAACATGTACATCAACAGTCCTGGAGGGAGCGTGACTGCAGGACTAGCGATTTACGACGCGATGCGGTACATCAGCACACCTGTCTACACCTGGTGCATCGGACAAGCGGCTAGCATGGGCGCCGTTATACTGAGCGCGGGAGAGAAGGGGCACAGACACTCGCTGCCTCACGCACGGATAATGGTGCATCAGCCGTCTGGACAGGCCGTGGGACAGGCGTCGGATATCAGACTACAGGCGGACGAGATCTTACGGCTGAGGCAGGAGTTGAATGAAATCCTCGCTAAACACACAGGACAGTCTCTAGAGAGTATAGAGCTGGCTGTGGAAAGAGATAAGTTCATGTCAGCAAAAGAAGCGAAGGAGTTCGGACTAATCGATGCGGTTACCGAATCCACCATTGTAGAAAATAAGCCAATTAGTGTAGAGAATAAGCCAACGTAGCGAGAACTAGTCTGAGTTTCTTAATAGAAAGATCCCTGTTTAGTTCAATTACTTTAATTAAATCGAAGTTATTAGGAGTATCTCTCTATTAGCTAATACTCACACGCAATGTCTTGTTTGCTTCTTGCAAGCAAGCGGTTTATAGCAGCTGCCTCGCACCCCCATGTCGCATCATTAGATTGCTCTCGAATCCAATTGCGTTGGAAGACTATTGACCCTACAACAGTGGCCTTGAAGAGGTTGCCCAAAATAGAGTTGAATCCCGGAGAAAAGCTGCCTTTAGAGAACACACAGAAGCTGCACATCCGAGTTTACAAGACCCTGATTGTGAACACAGATGGCTCTTCCTATTATGCAGAAAATCCTATGCCGTACCCAATCACTTTCCTCCCGCTAGACCTCAGCAAACTAAGTGAGGAAGAGTTGGAGAAGAGAAGAATGGCACACTTGCCGCCAAAAAAAGTGAATACGGAATTGGATGAGGGCTTTTCGGATGAAGAAATGGAGGTTAAAAAGGACTATGAACATCTTGTTTAGCGATCGTTGCAATCATTTATACTAAGTATCTATAATTGGTCGTTAACTTAAGCCCAGGTGCGCACATCAAGGTCAAAAACGGAACGAAATATACGTATACTATATTATTAAAAAATTCTGTCGACACACCGATAGTTCAGCTCCAGTAAATTATGAGATGCGAAAATTCAATATTTTTAAACATTAAGAAATGTTCATATTTTAGCCTTCCAAATGTTAAATTTGAAATCTACATGATGGAATACGCTATATTAACTGTCGAGATCGAATATCTAGTAAAATATAAATAATTGTCAAAGGTGTTAAATATGATTAACTTTTGTGCCATAATAAATAGCTATAATTGTTTTGTAAAATCATTTCAGCCAATCAGATTGAAGTTTAGAACATCATCATATTTTTTTTGCATCCATTGAGTTATGTATAAATTCTCTATTAACCAATTACAAGCCCGCTTCGCGCACTTGCGTTGCGCGGCTAATAATAAAGTGTCAGATTTAGGGTTGGCCGCTAGCGCTGCTCATGTGTAAGGTGGTGTGACACCAGATATAGTACTCCGTCCTTTGAATTAAAATAGTCTTATTTAGAATTCTAAAGAAATTAATTATAGAATGGATATCATCATCTGAATCATGTTGCTTGTATTCTCATGACGCACTTTACAAATAGATAACTCGACCGCCAAATGATAAGTATCTTATATCTCGTACATGGTTTAGACGTATTGAATTGGAAGCATTAGTATTGAATTACACATAGGCCATAAAAGGCATGACAATATACTGCGTGATCGTAGGAAGACAACATAGATTGAGAAGTATAAATGATTGTTTCAACTAGATTTGTATTACAAACCCCTACTTTCTATTCGCTGAAAAGACTTAGATGCGAAAAGCTTTCTTTCGCCAGAACCCGATTTCCAATGTTGTCATTTGGTGCCTATATCTGAGTTGGTTTTACCCAAGTGACTGTTTCGCGAAAACTCCAACTTTAACCTCATTTCAACCAGACTTGAATGCGAAGTGGGAAAATGAGTTCTTTCATGTTCCTGTTTCATCGATGAATAACTTCACACTTATTGGCTCCTCTTTCAATGCGAACATGCTTGTATACTTCACCACAAATTCTGAAAACTGCACCTCAGCTACTTACCCTGAGCATTCCTTCAGGATGAAGCTACCTTCCTGGTCGAACGGAAGTCAAATTTCGTATTTGGAATTCCGTCTTCCAAACGAATTCGGCCTTTCGAAGCCCATCTACTTCTGCTTCAACTACAACGAGACTTCACAGTTGGGTTCACACCAAGGATCCAAGCCCTGGGTCACCTTCAAGCTCTACGACAACAACGTTGTCCCCTTCCTCCCCCTGTCAGTAGAGATTATATTCATCGTGTGTCTCATATGTCTCTCTGCTTGCTTCTCGGGGCTGAATCTAGGCCTGATGACACTCAACGTTACTGAGCTCAACATCGTGATCAAATGTGGTAGCAAATGGGAGAAGAGGTTTGCGCGCGTAATCCTCCCCATCCGCAAGCACGGGAACTACTTGCTCTGCACGCTACTGCTAGGGAACGTGCTCGTGAACAGCGCATTCACCATTTTGTTAAACGATATCACCGAGGGATATATCGCACTCGTCGCCTCCACCCTGACAATCGTCATATTTGGTGAGATCATCCCTCAGGCGATTTGTAACCGCTACGGACTGCTTGTAGGCGCAGTGACACTCCCCCTGACGGTCACTTTCCTGATCCTCACATTTCCTCTCTCCTTCCCGATCTCCAAGATCCTAGACTGCATTCTTGGAGAGGAGCTGGGCACTAACTACAAGCGGGAGGAGCTGTTGGAACTGGTTAGGCAGGACAAAGATAACCTGGAGCAAGACGAGAAGAAAATCATCGCAGGTAAACACACTTAATGTTAATGTCGTACTAGATTGGACCCTTATTTGAGTTATGCACTAGACAACTAAAATGCCAGCTGTAAAACTACTGAGCATATTCAAACCATTTCCACTATCAATGTTCCAAGTGCAATTACGTATATTTATATGGATTAGGTGCCTTGGAGTTCAAAAAGAAAACAGCTGAAGACGTGATGACCCCTATCAACAAGGTTTTCATGCTGGAAATCAAAAGTATTCTCGACTTTAAAACCATGATGAAGATAGCGCAGAGCGGACACAGCCGTATTCCTGTGTATGAAGGGAACCTCCGGAACATCATAGGCCTCCTGTTCGTGAAGGATCTCATATTCCACGACGCAGACGACAAAATCCCTCTCAGTACTATCGTGAAGTTCTATAACCATCAAGTGAAGCAGGTTTACTTCGACACCACACTGGACAAGATCTTGAACGAGTTCAAGACGGGAAAAACTCACCTCGCGATTGTTATCAAGTGAGTGAAAAAAATAAAAAATATGGTACACAGAGTGCTGGAATGGTTACTCGATCGTCCCTATTGGGACGGGCAGTGAATAGATATGGAATTAAATATTAAACCGACGAGTTATTACTTTTAATTATTACTCCACTTAATACGCGTATAGCGTTGATGTGTGAGAACGTATATACAAATTCTGTTCTATCATAGAATAAGCAATTAATTTAATTATTCAAATATTGAGGATGTATAATGGACGTAAAAAATGATTTCTGCTTTTTATGACTTTTTATTTTCTTTTAGAGTGAACGATTGTGGCGAAGGAGACCCCTTCCATGAGAATCTGGGAGTGATAACCTTGGAGGATATTATTGAAGAGATTATTCAGTGTGAAATCGTAGATGAATCTGACAGGTATTTCGACAACAGGTCTTATGCTCCTGTGGAGAGAACTTCTCTTCCAGACTTTCATGTCTTCCTTGACGCAGACTCAACGACAGGTGCGTTATTACATCCAATTAATGCTAGAGAAGTAGTTGAGCTAATCTCTATAGACACTTTACGTACTGATACGCAGCTAATTCCTGCATAGTGACACAAATAACTGGTCGATTAGATAATTTATCAAAGGATTAATTTTCATTTCATAAATTGAACGACTGATATTTAAAAATCAGAAATGTAACGATGCAAAATATATACGTATAATTTCATTTTTCATCTCATTTAATTGTATTACCTCTACGTTCCACAAAATCTAGTTGGTTCATGCATGTCTCCAAGGACAAACTCCTCATGAGTAGTCTCATTCATATAAGTCACATGGTTTCATCTCACAATATCAAATTAAATATTATTCTGACGATAGGCAGTGTCGTAGCATTCTGACTCCGCCAGGAGGAAGTCTTCCCTAATGATCCTATGATCTATCATTATTTAATTTCCGTATCTCAAGATTATTATTAGATAAACATGACCACATGAGTTGAAATTACTGTGTTAGACGGTTCTAATTGAAAAAGTGCCGGTGCAAACAATGGAAAATGAAAATAATTGAGTCTACTCCCTGATTAGCGCCAAGGTTTTCTTTTTCCATAAAAAATCATACCCGGGATAATATCTTAATTAACCCTACTTGGACTTGGGGTACAAAGTATAAATAGAAAAATCCCACTTTCATTTTCACTTTCACTTCAACATTCCGAGTCCAAGTAGGGTTTTAAGGATTTACTGTAAGCTTAAAAATAAAAATAACACAATAAACCAAGCAAACTAAGTCAATCCTACTGTTCTACAGTATGCTTCTCAAAGGCTGCATATCACCCTCCAATCAGGATCATAGGTCGATTCTTGGTCACCGACAAGATGTCCATACCTGCGTGCTGTTTCTTTTTCCGCTTAACTGCAGCACCTATCACCTGGAGCAGTTCTCCCTCGCTCGCCCCGCCCCTGATAATGTCCCTTAGTGACACCTCATTAGCTCCGAACAAGCACACCTTCAAGTTGCCGTCCGCTGTTAACCGTAGCCTGTTGCACGAGTGGCAGAAGTTCTCACTCATTGAAGTTATGAACCCAAACTGACCTTTGAACCCGTCCACTCTGTAGGCCTTCGATGTGCTGTTAGTTGGATCTGCCTCTTTTCTAACACTAGGGAAATGTTTCTTTATTTGGTCCAGCATGGATATATACGGGACAAATTTATTGCGCGACCACTCATTTCCATCAAAGGGCATAAACTCGATAAAGCGAATATCAAGAGCTTTATCTTTTGTCAGACCAACGAAATCTTGCAGCTCATCATCGTTTATGTTATTCATCACGACAACGTTTACTTTTACGCTCTTAAACCCCAGTTCCAGGGCTTTATATATATTTTCTAAAACTCGTGCATGCCCCCTTCTTCTGGAAATGAATTCGAACTTCGCTTCTACCAGAGTGTCCAGACTGATATTCAACGCGTCTAATCCGGCCTCCTTTAAATCTTTTAACTTTCTCCCCAGCGTGATTCCGTTTGTAGTCATGCCAATGCTCTCGAGCTTCTCTATCTTGTTCATCTCCCTCACGATATCAACGAGGTCCCTCCGCACCAGTGGCTCTCCACCTGTTAGCCTGATCTTCCTCACGCCCTGGCTGACGAAGAGCTTAGAGAGCTGCACTATCTCCTCACTGGTGAGGATCTGGTCTCTTGGTGAGAGGTCTACCCCCTGCTCAGGCATACAATACTTGCATCGGAGATTACAGCGCTCTGTCAATGAAATTCTCAAGTAGCTATGACTACGCCCGAAACTGTCCGTTAGAGGTGTTGGTGTGTTAGCAGGGGTCGTAGCCAGAACTCTAGGTTCCTTTCCAAATCCCCTCTGCGGGTTGATAACAGCACTTTTAACTAGACTCGGGACATAATACCGAATTGTACGGAATAATGGGCAGGCAAACATAACTCAAGCTAGATCTTTTAAAAATCATAAATGTGTAACTCTCTCATCATGTTACTATTGATCAAGGGTCTTTACCAATTGATTCTAGTATTGCATTCTATTGGTTGCTATGCTCAGATATTAAATTCAAAATGTTTACTACAATTTTATCCTAGCAATATCCGCACAACAGAGTTTAGCGGTGTATCTGTACCTGTCCACTTCTGTGGAACCCTTCAAGCCTCCCTTCCTCACTAAGCGCATCCTCCAGAGGTTGGTTGAGCAGGACATATACTGGTCTATTTCGAAGGAACAAGTTGAAGTCAATAACTATTTCCTGTACGAAAAAGGCAAACCCGCTAACTACTTCACCCTTATCCTAGAAGGAAAGTTACAAGTAAGTTTTGGAATGGATCTAGTTAGATTTTGAAGCTCATATTTAAGAAATAGTTGAAATAGCTCATTTTAGTAATCGTTATGAGAGATGATTTCATGTTGAGATAACAGTTAAGACTGAGGAATCCTTTTATCTAATTAGTCTTTAGGTAACTGTTGGAAATGATGATTTGCAGTATGAAGCTGGTCCCTTCACTACTTTTGGTACCAAAATTCTTGGTAGATGCACAGAGCTCAGTAAACAGGATGCACCCAAGATTTCACCGTACATCCCAGATTTCTCCGTGAGACCGCTCACTGACGTGACCCTGCTCTACATCCCATTGCAGCACTACATCGTAGCTGTCAAGGCTTCCTGTGCTGAGAAGGACGCTTCCTGTGCTGAGAAGGACGCGGATTATTTATTCGAAGAAGTAAGTACCGTTTATTCCAATTTAATATTACAAGAATACATATTAATTTTTACAAATTCGTTTTAGGAGTGGCAAAAAACTAAAGAGGAGGATCCCATTCGTCCCGCGGACCCATACATCCTGGTCCATCATGGTACGGCTATAAACCACAACTCCTCGCCTGAAGGGGGTGACGAGTCCCCGGTTGATCGGCACCCCCCTACCAGACATAGGTACAGACGCCGCGTCTCGATAAGGAGCAACGCCAGCAGTCTGGACCTAGGATCCATTCTTGACGTGGAGTCGAACCACCATAAGAACAACAGCAACGAAATGCTGATTAGGCGCATGAACAGCTGTCTCAACAGCTCTGACAGTGAAGACGATGACCTGAACATTATTGCCTCGGACAAGAGCCGACTAATCAAGTATATCCCTCCACCCTAACTGCTTACATTTATTGTTTGTGTGTATATGTATTTTGTCATTTCTTACCCTGGCTAGATTATTCTGATTTGGCGGATGGTAGCTCCATTAGATGGATCATTTCTCATCTCTTGCAGAAGTATTGCACACATTTACATCAAACTTGTTGATTTTACTTTCTGTTACAATTTGTTTATATTGAAATGATTAAACCAAATCTGTTTTTAAATATTGGATGCAAAGTTAGCAGTGTTGTATTCCTTGTACACTTGTATAGTCGGGTTCGTCTTTTTAGCAAGTCAAGTTATAGTTAATTTAGTTCAGCTATTAGCTGGCGAATTGAGCTGAATGTGACTTGCTATTCAGCGGACCCAACAATATTACACTCATACAACTCTCAAAGTCCTGAATATATGCGATTAAAACGAAATTGTTACTGACAAAAAGTGCTATGATTATGTTGTGTGATTGGAAAATTCCGTTTTGATTAACTAGATATACGCACTTAATATTAGATTCTAGAACTATCAGCAAACATTAACACAACGAATGAGATTTCTATCACTACTCTTCTTGAGTAGTCTCTACTGCACTCTTTCAACACATTTTAACAGCAATCCCTCAGTAAACTTTGAACCGGCTGTGTTGAAGATTCTATACTGGTGAGGTAGTTTATTCGCTTCAAATATTTCTACTCGACAAGTTCTATACCTATTTTTTAATACTTCTACTTATATAGCTATAGCTGAGGCTACAGGAATCTGTTCAATCAATATGAACAGCACCTGAAGGCTAACTTCCCAGATCTGAAGATTGTGGGAGACAACTACCCACCTTCAGATCTCCGCATGATGTTGCACACTGTATTCATGGTCGCAAAGTTCACACTTCTCGGGTTGGTTTTAGCAGGTCCGAATGTTTTTGCCACATTTGGAAGAAACGCACCTCACTGGTACTTATGGACTCAAGAAAATAAAGTAAGTTGGAGGGTCTTCAGTCATGTATGAATCATTAGCTGTGAAGCTTTTTATCCGCAATTGGAATGAGAATTTTAGAGATCATCATTAGACCCTTATGTGTCATTCACTAATTCCTTCAATTTATTTTGCAGAGTTTTGAAGAGTTTATGGGTTGAAATAATCGTTGTTACATTTCAGTTTCTGAAGAATCGAGCAAATAAATCTTCCAAAAACAATAAAAATTAGTCTTATGTGTTTCCCATTATATTAATAAATAAAACAACAACAAAATCTAAGAAATTCTAAAGTTGCTTCTCTTCGCTTTCCATAACCTCCACCAACTCAGAACACCGAATTTTTCATTTTTTCCTGGCGTTTTGAGATAGAATAGTATCTGTGCTGAGATGAGAGTGAAGAACCCAATCATATAGAGCCATGAGAATTCGAAATGGAAAATAATCGAGGCGAACACGAGGTTGTAGAAGTTAGTCGTGATTAGTGACACATTCATCGCAGTAGCGCTCGAGTACTTTATAACTGTGGCCAGTAATGTGACGAACAGAACTGAAACAATGACATAAGCAAAGATAAATAATACCAAATTTATATTCCAACTTACTGTCAAGATGGCTTCTCTCTCCAGAATGCAAACCTGGGTGCCTGAGATAAGCACTGCGAATAGCTGGTGCATTCCCAGGAACTCCGCTAAGCCGTACTTTCTCGTCAGAACTTCCGTAGATACGTTGGAAATGCCATAGAAGATACTAGCCAACAGAACTAAACAGTCTCCAATTAACCTCTTCTGTTCGCTCCCGACTAGCGTTCCAAAAGGGTTCTCATCTTTCACGTCAACCAACAACAGCACTATTATTCCAGTCAGCGAGAGTGCTATCCCCATAACGTGCTCGATCTTGTACTTCACGCTGAGAAACAGCGTCGAGGTTAAGGCGGCGCTTACTATGACGAAAGACTGCAGGAGGTTTACGCTAGTGAGTGTCGTATACTGGAAGGACAGAAGGATGAGATAGGCTGCTTCGGCGTCGAGAAATGCGACGAGAAAATATGCAAATCCTCGGTAGAGTAGAGCCCTTCGGAAGCAGCGAGGCTGTCTGGCTAGATTCAGCGTGAATATAGTCGAGAGGGTGAGACTAGTGCAGAAGTACTGAGCATTCGGCGCGTGGAAAGGCCCCGGCGGACTTGATTGCAGTATCTGAGTGAACACTGAAGATCCGCTCTGAAGTAGAGCTAACACCTGCCCCAGCGTTAAGCCAACCAGCAGCCTGTATCTCAGCATTCGAGATGTGATCTGCTTTGCATTATAGCGAAACCCATCCTTGTGATTGTCTGTGTCATTGCTGGGAGATGTGAGGCTGGTTGCTTCATTTCCTATTTCCTCGACACAATCAGTTTCTGTTGTATTCTCCATTCATTCACTAACTTCAATGTAATTTTTTCAATAATTTAAATGCATACAAGAATTTATATTCTATTGTTATTTTCTAGATTGTTTCATTAGCCATGGTCTACATAATCGGAGGTCAAATAGAAGGGGCCTTGATTTCAACCGGAGCATTTGAAGTCTATTACAATGGTATGTAAAAAATTATAGTTATAAGTATGATTCCAAATAAAGAATGATTTTGGCACATGACAATACGTGACATATTTGTTCATAGATTTCCGTCTCTACTCAGCACTTGAGTCAGGGCAGCCTCCTAAGTTTGAATACATCGCCGGGATGATCAGTAACCAGATTATTCCAAATCCGAGGAGTCCAACTGGATTCACTGAGTGAGAGTGAGTTTGTATTACTAACTACGCAACTCTATTATCCAAGATAGATACGAGGATCTACTTTAGCACCTCATCCTTTTTTCTAGGTAGTTCGAGTGAGAGATCAGCATTCCTTTCCCTCCCAACTATGACGGCTCTTATCTAAACGAGAGGATACCTGCTTGACCTTAAAGGGAGGAGAGGAGTGTACTCTCTCTCTCTCCACAAACTCTCACACTGATAGGATAGAAGCAAAATTTTATTGTATTGGATGTATAAAATGTTATTAGAATGTCTCTAAACTTCCCGTATAAACCAATGGATAACTACGTAATACTATATTCTATTATGCACCATTAGCATTGCTCAGCACACAACAGAGAAATATAGGAAATGGCCAGAGAGAGGGAGTGCATGGTAAACCTCTACCCACTAGCTAACTACACTTTCGGTACTAAGGATCCACTCTACGAGAAGGACAACTCCGTGAGTGCGAGGTTCCAGCGGATGCGGGACGAGTACGACAAGTTCGGGATGCGGCGGACGGTGGAAGGGGTGCTGCTGGTCCATGAGCACAACCTCCCCCACGTGTTGCTGCTGCAGATAGGCACCACCTTCTTCAAGCTGCCCGGGGGCGAGCTGCAGCCGGGAGAAGACGACGGGGACGGACTGAAACGGATCCTCACTGAGACGTTGGGCCGGACCGACGGGATTTCAACCGAGTGGGAGACGGACGACATTGTGTCCAACTGGTGGCGGCCTAACTTCGAGTCTCCGCAGTATCCTTACATCCCCGCCCACTGCACCAAGCCGAAGGAGCACAAGAGACTGATGCTGGTGCAGCTGCCGGAGAAAGCGCTGTTCGCAGTGCCGCGCAACTACAAACTGGTAGCGGCGCCTCTGTTCGAGCTGTACGACAACGCAGCGGGCTACGGCCCGGTGATCGCCGGTCTGCCCCTCAACCTCAGCAGATTCACGTTCATATATATCTGACAGCTGTTATTGTCTGAATGATGAGACGCCATACAATTGCAATCATTTATTTTGATAACAATATTTGCACGATACAATTTGCTCATTTCACAGTATTTATACTTGCGACTTAGTAGCAATGTCAATAGCGGATCTTCTACCGGAAGTGCCGAGCATCCAATCGGAGGAAGAGTGGAACAAGCTTCTCTCAGAGTGTGAACGAGTGGTGTGCCACTTCTGGGCGCCCTGGTGCCCACCTTGCCTACAGCTGCAGGAGGTGATGAGGGAGCTGGCGCTGGAGCACCAGGCGGTTGTCAAGTTCGTGCAGATCGAGGCGGAGCGAGTAGCCCCGGTCTCGATCAGCAACAACATCCTCGCGGTCCCCACCTTCGTCCTCTACAAGCGCGGCGAGGAGTTCAGACGCGTGGATGGAGCGCACGCAGCCGAGCTCACCAAGAAGGTGGAGGTGTTAGCGGACGCACTTCCCCGCGTGGAGGCAGCTGGACCCAAGCCTAGAGACGTGAAGGAGGCCTGCAAGTCCCTGATCGAGTCAGCCGACGTGATGCTATTCATGAAGGGATCTGGAGATGACCCCAAGTGCAGGTTCAGCAAGAGGATGGTGGAAATGCTGAATGAGAAGAGCGTCCACTTCTCCACCTACGACATCCTCCTGGACACAGAGGTGCGGGAGGGGCTGAAAGAGTACTCCAACTGGCCCACGTACCCCCAGCTCTACCACAAAGGGGAGCTGTTGGGAGGCGTGGACATTGTGGAGGCGCTCAACAAGTCCGGAGAGTTGGACAACTTGCCAAAGCGTGAGAAGCTCCAGGACAAGATTAAACGCTTGATCACCTCTCACCGCATCATGCTGTTCATGAAGGGCGACCCTCAGACTCCCGAGTGTAAGTTCAGCCGCGCCACGATTGAAATAATGAACGAGACAGAGCTGCCCTACGGTAGCTTCAATATCTTGGGAGACGAGGCGGTGAGACAAGGACTGAAGGAGTATTCGGACTGGCCGACTTATCCGCAGCTGTATGTGCGAGGGGAGTTCGTGGGAGGGCTGGACATCCTCCGCTCTCTGAAGGAGACGGGTGAGCTGGAGACAACGCTGAAAGCTAGCTAGGGAATGCTATGACAAACTGACATTAAATCCCATATATTCTGATGCAACCTTGTTAAACGCATACTGGTTTGTAAGCTGAGAGAATAGTAGAAATTCCTAGTCGATCCATTCTGGTTGATAAATAGATTTACTCACTAATGCGATTTTTAATTCAAATTATTGATTTTGTTTGAAAAAAGTGCATCTATTTTTCGTTAGTGGAATTATGCTAATTCTGAAATTCTTCTTGGCTTGTCTCCTTCTGCCCTGCGTGACAACTCGACTGACAGATGATGCCTCCTGTCCCCCCGTGGAGCCTCTCACGGAATCAGCTGTGTGCGGCGCTGGTGAGGAGCGTGTCTGCTACCAGGAGAGGTCAAGTCGGAACCTAGAGGTGTCCATCGCCTTTACAAACCTGTGTGAGAGCGGCCAGTGTCCAGTCTCACAGCTCACCCCCGTAATCGCCAGGAGAGGGGACTCCATCAGTCTCTCTTTCTCAGAAGAGCCGTTCTTCCGACTCCCCTCAGGTCTCTCCGTCTACTCTTTCTCGTCGCTGAACTCCTTCATAGCCTGTGACAGCTCCGGCTATGACCAGCTGGTGCAGTCCGGGAGTCAGGTGCTCAACGCTACTCTCTCCGCCGAGTCCCTCTCTGCTGGCGTCAACTACCTCTCCTTCTCCACTGACATATCTTGCATCTACCTCAGGATGGTTGGTTGTGTTCCTCTCTGATAGCTGCGTAACGCTGATATAATAATGCACGTCATCCAGGTGGTGAATGTACAGCTGGCGGACTGCACGGCTCCTGGGTCAGAGGCCGTGTGCGGGGGAGTGGGTGTGTGTGCAGCGCCCACCGACCCATTCTCTGGAGCAGGGTTCTCCTGTGTGTGTCCTCTATCAGACGGGGCCAGCTACAGAGACAGATACTGCTCAGACCTCGACGAGTGTAGCTCTTCTCCCTGCCAGAACGGGAGTTGTTCTGAGCTGGATGAATGCGGATTCAGGTGTGACTGCACTCCAGGATATGCAGGAGACAGATGCGAAGTGAGTTATCCATGGTTGAATGTTTCACAACACGAAACTTTTGTTTTAGAAATATATAATTTAGTTTGCTGATGGTTGCAACCCCAATCCTTGTGTCTATGGTGCTTGCATCACAGAGAACTCGACCAGTTTCCGTTGTGTGTGTTCTCAAGGCTTCATGGGGCGTATGTGTGAGGAGAAAGTGAACAATTGCTCACCAAACTTGTGCCAGAACGGTGCTATCTGTAACAACCTCATCGACGATTTCACGTGCAACTGCTTGCTGGGATTCACTGGAGCTCTGTGTGAGAGCCGCATTGACTACTGCAACCACTCTCTGTGTATGGGCGGGCAGTGTGCCAACCTGACAGGTGGCTACACCTGTATCTGTCCTCCTGGTGGAAGGCAGGACACGACATGTGGGTGTTACCCAGGACTTTGCGTGAATGGAAGTTGCAACAGCACAGGTGGATACGCTGTGTGTATGTGTCCTAACGGATTCTCTGGTGTGAGGTGTGAAACGGACCTAGATCTGTGTGAGATTCAGAAACCTTGTTCTGAGTTTGGATCTTGCATGGAGAGTACAGATGGTCAGCTGACTTTCTGTGTGTGTCAGTCTACACACACTGGGGCTGACTGCTCAACACCTATAGACCCGTGTTTCGACGTCACGTGTAACTCTAGAGGTGAATGTATGCCTCTACCGGATGGGTACACGTGTGTGTGCGAGATAGGATTCAGTGGAGATGAGTGCGAAGTGCTAGACCCCTGTAGCGCTAGTCCCTGTGCTAACGGCTCCACCTGCATCAACGCTACTAGCAACACAGGAGATCAGGTCAGTGCATAGGATGCATAAGGTCAGTGCTACTCGCACTCTTAATTGTTCTCTCTGATGTAGTTCCAGTGCTTGTGTCCATTCGGTGTGACGGGGAGGACATGTGACACTCCCGTCACGTGTGAAGACCTGCCTTGTAACAACGGCACCTGCGCCACAGACCCCGTCACAGGAGCAGTTCAGTGCATATGTCCGCTAGAGGCGACAGGGGACTACTGTGAGTTGGAGCTGGATATTGTCACTCCTCGGTTCAAAGGGACACAGTCCTATCTCGGATACCCAGCCCCCGATCTGAGAGCGAGGAGCCAGCTCCGCATCAGATTCAGGGCCTGGCAGCCAGACGGCATCATTTTGTTCGGCAGCCGGAGCTCCACGGGAGTGGGGGACTACGTCCTGGTACAGCTGTCGCAAGGACTGGTGTCCGTGGGAGTGGACTGCGGGTCTGGAGAAGGGTGGACCCAAATAGAAACGCAGCGACTAGATGATGATATCTACCACGTCCTGGACATCAAGCTAGACTCTTGTAGTGTCGAGCTAAGTGTGAATAAGTGGCACTCTTCAGGAACCACTGCATCAGGCGCTAGCGACACCATCAACCTATCTGGGCTGTTCTACTTGGGCGGGGTTCCTGAGGGTGCAGCGCTCCCCCCGGGCGTGTCCAGGACAGGAATGACGGGGTGTGTGTCCGCGGTGGAGATAGACAGCGAGAGTCTGAGTCTCAGCAGCCCTGAGACCGGGATGAACGTGGACAACTGCGACGAGAATGTGTGCCAGGGTGTGCAGTGCTCCAACGGAGGCAGATGTGTCCACAGCAGCAGTAACAGCACAGGTAGGAGCTAATACTAACCCTCTGCATAAGCGCGCTGATACCCTCTCCCGTTTAGAATACAGCTGCATCTGTGCGGACGGAGCGGAGCTGGCTTCCTGTGGACTCCCGGCCTGTGTGGACAACCCGTGCATGCACGGCGGACAGTGTCTGGTGCAGGGAGGACAGGCCGTCTGTCTGTGTCAGCCCTTCTTCGCCGGCGCTCTCTGCGAGAGGAAAGCTAACCTGAGCACCCCGCTCTTCTCAGGCAGCCAGCAGAGCTACATCAAGTACGGCCTGACACGCCAGGAGCTGGTCTATCTGTCGATGCGAATTAAACCCAGTGAAAACCTCCTGTCTGGTGTGCTCGCCTACACGAGCGAGAGAGAGGACGGACTCGGGGACTACCTGCTCCTGGCTCTGAGTGGAGGGTACCCTGTCCTGCAGTGGGACTTGGGGTCTGGACAAGGACTGCTGTCGGTCTCTGTACAGCTGGCTGCTGACACCTGGTACCAGATCATAGTGCGTTAGACCCATACAATACTGCATACCAAACCCCACCAAGCATAACAACGGAATTCTGTTAGGTGCACAGGGCGGGTAGGACCGCTACCATCGCGGTGGATGAGTACCCAGCAGTGAGTGGGAACAGCAGCGGCTCCCTCAGCATACTCAACATGGGCAGTTCCCTCTACCTGGGAGGAGTCGCCTCTCTCAGCTTCATTTCTCCCCTGGCGCTGGCACTCGGGATCAACGGGTTCAAAGGCTGCATTTCAGAATTCGAGCTACAGTCCGAAGGGATGAGGAGCGTGCTCACGAAGAAACAAGCTTCTGAATCGGGGTCTGGTGTCTCGGTGTGTGAGAGTGACCCCTGCGTTCCTAACGTGTGTCAGAACGGGGGGAGGTGCCTGAGTGTGATGGGAGGAACTTCGTGCGTCTGTCTCCCCGGATACACCGGTTCCTACTGCGGCAGTTTGCTACAGAGAGAAGACTGCAGCTCTCAACAGTGCACAGGTGCGGCCACCTGTGCACTACTAAGCTCAGGTCCCCAGTGTATATGTCCCCTTGGGAAGACCGGAGACAAATGCGGACAGGTTGGTATCCGATATACTATTGTCAGGTTCCTTAGACAATGACATTAGAGGTTGTAATGTTATCTCTGTGTAGGACATCATGATAACATATCCATCTTTCACTAAATCCCCTTTCGCCTACTTACAGTACTCGATTCGAGGTCTCGCGAGCACTACCGACATCTCACTCAGTTTCTACACAGTCTCCCGCTACGGGCTCCTCTTATACACGTCACAGAAAGCTGGAGATGTTTCGGGGGACTTCCTCTCTCTAGCCGTGTTTGATGGGAAGCTGGAACTGAGGTGGAATCTCGGATCTGGCGCTGGGCTGCTGCAAACCTCTGAAATTCTGTCATTCTCTGAATGGTATCAGGTTGAGGTGAGAAGAACCGCGAGAAGAAGCGAGTTAACCATACTCCTACTCAGCTCCGGCAATCAGGAACAGGAGAGCATCAGTGGGTACAGTCAGGGTAGCCTCACGTCTCTCAACACCAACGGACTGGTGTACGTAGGGGGAGCAGATAGTTACGTGCGGACAGCTGCTAGCTCGGGGGTAGCAGCAGGGCTTAACGGGTGCATTAGAGATCTGTCCATCAATGGGAGGGAGTACTCACACTCTCAGGCTGATACGGGGAATGATGTTGAGTCTTGTTCTCAGCACCCATGTCTCTCTCACAGCTGTGACACAGGGGGTACGTGTCAGCCCTCTGCCGACTTCAACACCTACAGTTGTGCTTGTTCCATCCCTCATGTGGGGCAGCTGTGCAACCAGACTGTTAGCTTTGAGAATGCTTCATTCTCTGGCAGCAGTTATGCTCAGTATGTGTCCAACAGCAACCCAGTCACTACGAAGATGGAGTTCAACTTGAGACTGATGAGGGGGGAGGGGCTGGTGCTGTGGATAGGCAGGGAGGGGGGCAGCAGCAGCAGGGATTACTTAGTGGTAGGGTTGAGGGGAGGTCGACTACAGGGGAGCTTTGATGCGGGGTCTGGGAACGTGAGTTGGGTATTCGAGACGGATATTAACGATGGACTGTGGCACAGGGTCAGGCTGAACTATGAAATGAAACGATTGAATGTATCAGTTGATTCGCAGCGACAGGAACTCTCACTACCCGGGAACAGCGAATTGTTCAACCCCTCAGGGGGTCTGTGGGTAGGAGGACACCAGGACCTGGATGTGACGGGGTTTAGCTCGGGTCTGAAGGGCTGCATTGGTGGACTAGTCGTATCGGGTCGTGCAGTGGACTTAGACAATCCTACTGAAGTCATCAGGTCTAGAAATGTTCTCTCCTGTGACTCATAATTATTTTTTATTTTTGTATATTCCTATATATCATCAAATTAGACATATACAGTTATATTTGTTATTACTACTTCATATTAAAAACGCATCTATCTATCCAGTGTCAATCTGAAACGAATTGTGTAAGTTGATTGAGTACTTAGAAGAATGGAGTTAATAATTGCAGTTAGTCTATATAACGGGGTACATGAAATCCTGACTAGAATTCGAAATACAGAAATTGAAGCTAAAATAGTATATTTCTACAATATTCAACTTCCAATCTACTCATTGGATTACCTGGCTTTTTACAAATTAAAACTAGTCGATCGGATGAATGAAACGTCTAGCTCTCACAGCCAACCTATTAACTAACAAATCCAATGCAATCAGAAAGCATTCTTCCAAAGGAAACGGAGAGGACAAAGTCCTTCCTCTCAAGTCCTTACCGTTGCAAGACCGTGTTAAGAAAACACTGGAAGAGAAGGGGTACAAGGTTAAAGAGGGTCATGCGAACTTTATTTTACAATGTCACTTCTGTACGCGAGACGAAAGATTCCTCTATGTGAACAAGGAGTCAGGTATGAATGAACCTTAACCTTAATTGTGTAATCATCCTATCGTTTCTTAATGTAGATTTCGATAGCTCTATGAGAAGCAAATTGATTTTGTTTATAGTAAAATGTTTATAAAGTAAATAATTTTAAAATAATCTCTGATTAGCTTTCATTGGCTCATTTAGGCCCTAGGGTTTTAGAGGGTGTAGAATCCAGGTTTTGTATTTCAAAGCTCACTACTACAGAAATATATTTCCTATATACCGTACATGTGATTTGACGCCTTTCCTTTCATAAGATTGAGTTTTCCATTTATTACTGCAGCATGCATGTGTGGTATAGTATTATGTAAGCGTCTGGACTCAGCGTAAACAATCAAGCAAAATAATGTAAAGAATATAATCAAGCAGATAGCCTAATCTAACAATGTCAGTGCTTGGTAGAGGAGAGCTCACTGCTTCACGAACTCATCGATGTGGCTAGGCATCTCGTCTATCTGTGTACTGTAGTACTGCTCGATGTCCCGCAGGATGCGGATATCGTCATCCTTCGCGAAATTAATAGCAACACCTTTTCTCCCAAACCTGCCAGATCTCCCGATCCTGTGGATGTAGAGTTCCCTGTTAGGCGGGAGATCGTAGTTGATGACCAGTGACACCTGCTCCACGTCGATACCTCTAGCCCAGACATCCGTGGTGATCATTACTCGGCTCTCTCCATCCCTGAATTCCCGCATGATGGCATTCCGCTCCTTCTGATGCATCTCCCCGTGCATGTAGGAGACAGTGAAGTTGGCTTCTCTCAGCTTCTCTGCGAGCAGCTCCACCTTCCTCCGAGAGTTGCAGAATATCACAGCCTGCGTGATGACCAGCGTGTCGTACAGATCCACCAGCGTGTCAAACTTCCAGTCCTCTCTCTCCACGGACACGAAGTACTGCTTGATCCCTTCCAGCGTCAGTTCGTCTCGCTTCACCAGGATGCGCACCGGCTCTGTCATGAACTTATTCGTCACCTCGAGGATCTCGTGTGGCAGTGTGGCGCTCACCAGTATCACTTGCAGGGAGGGGGGGAGGTAGCGGTACACCTCGTAGATCTGCTCCTTGAACCCTTTGTTCAGCATCTCATCCGCCTCGTCCAATATCAGCATTTTAATATTCCGCGTGCGGAGGGTGTGTCTCTTAATCATGTCAACAACACGTCCCGGTGTCCCTGACACCACGTGCTGTCCGAACTCTAGCTTCCTCAAGTCCTCTCCTATATTGGTCCCCCCTATGCAGGCGTGGCAGTGCAGATTCATGTAGTCCCCCAGGGCTAGCATAACGGCCTGTATCTGCAGGGCCAGCTCTCTCGTAGGGGAGAGCACCAGCACCTGTATCTCCCGGATCTGCGTGTCGATTCGCTGAAGCACTGCAATGCTGAACGTAGCTGTCTTCCCAGTCCCGGATTGCGCCTGTGCTATGACGTCACGCCCTGAAATGATGGGGCGAATGGCTCGCTGCTGGATGGCAGACGGCTTCTCGAATCCGTAGGCGTAAATCCCTCTCAGCAGACTGTCTCTCAGCCCCATCTGGTCGAACGTCTGGAACACATCTATCCCCTTGCTGCTCTCGAATACGAGCGAGTCTGCGGACACGAGGCCTGACTTGAGAGGGGGAGCGTCCCCCTCCATCGAAACGTATCTCGCCATAGGAATTGTACGCTATATACGAATAGGTGTAATACATACAGTAAATTATATAAGAATAAGCCCCGGGGTCTTCTATAAGAAATAAGAAGAGTCCCAGATTAATAAACGTAATTACACTATAGGATAAGCGAATGATATGATTCGTGCTGTAGGTGACTACTCGTGCCAACCCTGCGAGAAAAAAGGTACTTGGAAACAGTTAATTAATTGGAAATCACTCATTGAGCCAACTTCTCCGAGACAAACCGTTACAGAGAAAATTAATTTCAAAAAAGCTGACGCTAATCCTGATTCGACTCAACAAGAGGATGAAACACGGCTGGACGAGTATTTTAAATCTAAGACGAGAGAGTTTACTTCGAAAGACAAGAAAATATTAGATAAAGTAAGATATTTTATCACATACGTAATACGTAATTTAGGTACGTAATTAATAGATGGATTCTTTAAATAGTTAACAGGAACTTCTTGTTTAAAAGTGTCAAGCCTGGGTTCGTTAGATGTCAGAGTAGAGATTCCCCTCTCTTCTGCAGCGACTGAAGAAAAAGAGTCCCAAGATTTGATCCTCGCATGGCCCTGGTTCAACAACAACGTTGATCAAGTAATTACATCCATAGTTCCATTATTAACAGAGTTATTATATTTAATAGTTCGAATCTTTAGAAATTGATCGGAGTTAAGACTCAGCATTTTGGAGATTGTAGAACAGACAGCAAACAGATTACTTACATTTACCATCCCGGGGATGTGAGAACTGGGTTATTCGGTTGGAACACAATCGCATCAAAATCCAAGGATGTGGTGATAACTGCGAGCGAGTTTGACGCCGTAGCCTTGGTACAGAGCTGCAAGGTTAGTTGCGATTATTAATATCCAGACAACAGAAATGAATTCTAAGAATAAGATCCTGAAATGTATTTGTTCTGTGATAAAATGTAAAGACCAACACGTTGTATATACGTACTACAATAGCATTTGATTCAAGTTACTGCGTAGAGAAGTTTAATAAGCTACCACTTATTAAAATCAAATTCCAATATAGTACTCGATCTCATAAGACATGTCATAAATTAAATAATAAATGGGAATTGTTTGGAGGAAACTCAAAAATAAGAAAACCTTGGTGAGTAAACCTTCCAAGGCCTTAGAATACGCTCAAAAAGAGAAGAGAGTCAACCCTAAACCGTACCTGCATAAGAGAGATGAAAACTTTCTTCATCGCCTGAGAGGAGCGCATCTCACCGAAGTTGAAGGAGAAAATAAACCTTCAGAACAATCGAACCTTCCTAAGAAGCCCTCAGACAACGGACATAAGAAGTTAGAAGGGAAGGACATTCCTTTGGGGAAGTTGGACATAGATCAGATAACCACTATTCTATCTAACAAGAGTAGCAATCCGGACTTGTGGACACCTGAGTACGTGAGTAAGGAGTTCAGAATTAGACTGGAGTATGCTGCTGGACTGATAAAATATTTCAACACCTTCGTGAAACCACCGGCGAAAAAGCTAGAACCTCCAGAAGACAAACAGATGGCTTCGAAGTAGCTAACGAATTTATTGGTGTTAGGGTATTACAAATGACTGTTTCATAAATAAGCAAATAGCCCTTCTCAAAAGTTAAATATTATACATTCGATATTTATAGAACAATTAATTTTGTTCTTAACAAACTATCCCACCAACAGTTTTGTGTAAATCTACTAACTTTTGACACAATTTCTTTCTGACAAGTTTTAGTGTTGAAAATTGCCCCCCTGCTTATTCAAATGCCCCCTTAGAAATAAAATGAAGAGATGTGATTTAGTACCTGCCCCCCTTGCATGCAAATCCGGTATGAAACAGTCTAGGATGTTAAATGGGGGGGAGAATCTGCCCCCTCCCCCCAGCATATAGAACCCTGACTTGATTCCATCGTTCAAGATAAAAATAAGTTTAATACCGAATACAAAATAACATTTACGAAGGGTACCCTGGCCTACAATGTATCGAAGAGTTTATAACACGAATCCTATAAGTAATACCTAAAGTAAGTACTGTTATCGTTACACTCGAAAATACACTCCCTTCAGCTGCTTCACATCAGTAGCATATACCCCCACCCCGCCATGAGCAGCACCCCGCCAAGAGGAGAGATGTAGGTGCCAGTGAGATTGAAAAATTTGTTCAGATAGATCCCTATAGCGAACAACATAGTACCCACAAATATCAGCCCCTTTGGGACTCCATAAGGACGAGTATTAGGGAGAGCAAGGACCAGGATGCTAGCCAAGGTCTGGTAGTTCGTAGCCAGTTCTAACTTGTGTTTTTTTCCTCGCACAGAGGTGATTTGTGTCGGATGTACCCATGTAATATGAACGCACTTAGTCCACTGATTCCAGCCGCTTTAACCCAGAAACTCCCAGGATCCATGGATAGGAAGTTGAATGGAATTCTAGGACGCATTCCAGTTGTCATTGTAGCAATACTAAAATAAATATCTAGTGAAAAGAAACAGCATAAATATGTAACTAATTGCGATTCTCTAAACACGGAATATTCGTGTACCCTATTAAACGCGAGGCAACAATATACTACCTCAACACAGTGGGCTTTTTGCTGGAAATAGGAAAAAATTCTTTTTTTCGCCATCGTTTCAAACCTAGATATCCGTAATTTCATTCTGATTGAACAGGGTATTGGTTGTTATATATAGTAATGCATATTGGTTATGTTTGCACTTGTAACTTAGAAGGCTGAATTCCTTTAATGCACACTGGTCACTGAAACATTTATATCTCAAGTATCAAATTGGCTGGTGACGGGCCGGCCGTTGAATGAGACGGCTGAGTAGGCAGGGACAAGTGCCGTGCCATTGGTTATTTTTAATCGAATACAATACATTTACGAACGGTACCTTGGTCTACAATTTCTCGCAAGGGTTAATAACACGAATTATATATGTAATACCTACCTACAGTAAGTGTACTAGTTATCTTAGAAAATACACTCTTCAGCTACATCAGTAGCATTGACCCCCATCCCAGCATGACCAGCACCCCGCCAAGAGGAGAGATGTAGGTGCCAGAGAGATCGAAAAATTTGTTCAGATAAATCCCTCCAGTGAACAACATAGTACCCACACATATCAGCCCCTTTGGGACTCCATAAGGACGAGTATTAGGGAGAGCAACGATCAGGATGCTAGCAAAGATCTGGTAGCTCGTAGCCAGTTCTATCTTATGTTTGCTTTCCTCGCTCAGAGTTGATGTGTGTTCTGTGTACCCATGTATCATGAACGCAGTTAGTCCGCCGATCCCAGCCAGTTTAACCCATAAACTCCCAGGATCCATGCGTTGGAAGTTGAATGGAATTCTAGGACGCATTCCAGTTGTCATTGCAACAATGCTAAAATAGTTATCTAGTGAAAAGGAGCAAATATGTAACTAATCGCGATTCTCTAAACGAATATTTCTGTACCCTAATAATTAAACGTGAGGCAACAGTATACTACCACCTCAAATCTCATCAATTATCTGCTCCCGTTGCATCACCTAACTTGAAACATTCTATTTTAAGCACTTCAAATGTATTATTTAGGACGTCTGAATCAATATTCAACAAAATTTAACTGAAAAATTTATTGAACATTATATTCCAAACACTCGCCAAATATGTACACCCAATTATCTATTCATTATACAATTGCACGAAAACTCACAAGTCATCTCGCTCAATTCATATCTGTTCTATCATTCATTAGTCATTTTAGTTTTCGCACCGCCTACGCACACAAACGTTTCAATGCTCTGAAAAACATATAAATACATGTGAAAACCTATCCTCCGAACTAGCCAACTTCTTCTTTTCTCTTCCTTGCTAACCTATGAGTAATCAATTACCAAATGAGCACCCAAGAATCACAAACTAGTCTTTTCTTTTCCACTCTTCCCCCGGCAAGTGATCTGGTTGCATTCACTTTTAGAATAAACTCATCCAGCACTGGTACCGACTCAGCTTTTTCTTCCGTACAGCAATGTTGCATGGGTTTGGCACTGAATGCTCCTAGCTTCTTGATATCTCCTGTCGACCAGACCTCTCTCAGTACACAGTACGCGGAACCGAAGAGGAGACTACTGCTCATTACGAGCTGTGGCTCAGCTCAGACCGAGGAATACAGAGAGAAGTTGAATGCATTCAGACTGACAGAGCCTTGCAGAGTTACAGATGTGAGTTATCAATTAGTTGAAGAGTGCTTTCGGTTCACACTATGCTCCCGACTCAGTCCCAAGTGGAACAGATTCGGAACGATGCTGGTTCAAGGGGAGGAGTTCTTGCAAGCTAAGAGAACTCAGACACTCCTTGCTGTTAGGCTAGAGGCTAACGTTCGGTTGAGAGAGTTGTGTATCTCTCTGGTTCCTTACTCGGTAACATACAGGCCTCTTGATGTGATGGACGTACTGAATATGTCACAGGAGCGAATCATGCCTAATACTCTTGAATCAGTGCAGCTGTTGTTTGGGAAAAATTTGAGTATTAAGAACATTCGCTGTCAAGTCCTGCCCAATCTGACCAGAGCCTACATCCACTCTATCACCAGAGAGCCTCTCAGGAGTTCTCCCCTCCGAGACCACTCCGCTGTTCGGGAATACTGGAAGTCTGTGCATGGCTACCAGCTGCCTCAAGAAGGGACGTCCTACGTCAATGTCTCGTTCCAGAGTAGATCCAGTCATTCCCTCACTTACCCCCTCCCCTGTGTCATAACGGAGAACAGCTTGATCTGGCGATACAGTCCAGCTAGTGCTGAGTGGGTGTCAAGGTCCTTTATGCAGGACAGTCAGGACCGCATGCCCTCTTTCTGCGGATACCAGCTCTCCTTTTCTCAGCGAGCGAGACCTTCAGTCGAGTATCAGATCCCTAAAGACACGGACATTCCTCGTCCTAATACACAAGGCTATACCACTACTCCTATCGCCAAACATGCGCCACTCACTCAGCCCATTCAGTCCACGCATAGTAGGGCTAAACATCCGAATGTAGTACCGCCTCAAACGGAAAGATACAAGCCTTGCTTCAAAGTTAATCCGCTCACTCATCCCATAGGTGATAAGACCACCCAGCCAAGTATAGTACAGCCTCAAACGGAGAGGTACAAGCCTTGCTTCAAAGTTAATCCCGTCAAGAAGCCTGAACCTCAAATTCAACTAAATACCCCCAAGCAACATATTCTTCCAGCCCCGTCCTCTAGTACATTTTCTTCTTCACTACCTCCCGTACCTAGCCTCACGGATACGGCTACTCCACAGAGCAGTGCAACCATTCATCCTAAGACGCAGTGCTTCAATGTTAATCGGACTGTGTCTGAAGCACAGCACGAGACCTCCATTTTACGAGTCCCCACTCATTCACTCTCCACCGTGACTGATCCACCTGCTAAGAAGCAGAAGGTAGCCAGACCCTCAGTCCGCTTGGAAGATCTAGCTACAGCTGGACAGCTGGGGAAGGCTAGCATTCCTAACCTTGCTGAGTGGTTGAGAGAGAAGAAAATTAGCTTCAGAGCTAAGGACAAGAAGGCCCAACTCATCAGTCTGGTTCAACAACATCTTATACTTATGTCTGAACCTTAGGCTCTGTGATAGAGGATCAGGAATTAACACTAATAGCAGACTTACGTAGGAAATACGTGTATGTCCGTATGTATAGAGAGCATAGCTAGTGAGCTTGTATCCACCAAGTAATTCATCAGAATGTTATAGTGGAGGTCACGGGACCTTGATTGTAATTCGTTATAAGCAAGGAATGCCACTTCTATGCCCTGGACAATCTACTCCTATGTCAAGTATAAATCAAAACGTGGAATATTCACATTACAGTTCTATGATTTTATCGGATTTTACATAAAAAATTTGGGAAGACGATTTCGAAGGAACTTTGAAATGATAAAAATCTAAGCATTCTACTTTGAAAAATTAGATTTTGAATTATGTAATAAGATACGTACCACTTGTTGACCGATCTAGTCCATCCATGCAAGCGTAGGTAAGGATATGAAAGGGTCGAGAGAATATTATATCAATGTGCTCTGTAAGTGTGGTATAGTTAGATAAATAGTGTAGTTAACAGGGTAAAATACTGCATTTATGCTTCCCCTCCATTCTGCTGCTGGCTGATGTAGAGGAACATATCTTGATAGCAATTCCTGCTGATGGCTATCAGTTCCCCCAGTTCGATTTCTTTCTCTTCCCCATGACAGAACCTGACAACCACCCTCTCCTCTGCCCTCTCAACCACCTCCCCTGGCATGAACAGTCCAGTATCCGGACTGGCTAGCGCACAGTCCCCCTCCTCTATGCCCTGTCCCTCCCCATCTGGCGCCTTGAATATGTGCGCCAGTGACTGTTCTTCTATCGCCCCGTCTGAGTATTGAACCATAAAGTTCCGTGTCTTCCAGGACTTCCCTACTACCTGTCCCGCGTAGAAGACCCCGGTGTGGTCCCTACGACTCACTACCCTCGCTGTCATCCAGCCACTGTCGCGTTGAGTGGCCAGCTCACTGAGAGCAACGCATACGTCAGTCTCCACCGGCTGTATCCGATTCCACTGCACCTCACACACGACCTCATCGTATAGACGCACCATCGCACTCCCAGTCTCCTCCACCAGGTGCATGATGGCCCCAGGGGCGTAACAGCCGGGGTAGGAGGGGTGCTCTGCTAGCACCCTCTGATCAGCATACACTTCCGGTAGCTTTCTCTCGGAGCTGAGGAGTGGCAGTATCTGCACCATGGGTAGCAGGACATGGTCACCACTCACCTTGACACACACCACGTACCCCCCTTCGTGCTGCTCCACTACATCCGCCGTGTAGAACCACCCGTCCTCTCTGCTGTCCACCAACACGCGTTCTCCCGCGTAGAATGGGTCGCTTACAGGAGAGCTAACCGGCGGAGTGAGATCTTGAATCTTGAGAGCGGGACCTGTGGTTTGTAGGATAGTCGACTGCTCCTTTCCCGATGATTCCAGCTGACTGTCCTCTTCTTTCTCTTCCTTCGGAACTAGGAGCGCCTGGCCGTTCGGCTGCATCACGAGGTAGGCGTTCGGAAGCTCCTCTCGCTCCCCCTGGAGTGAGTCCACTTTCTTGCTCACCCCCTCCAGTTCCTCGAGTAGTCTCTTCTGGCAGGACTCGATGCTCTCTAGCCTCGGATCTGAAGGAGGTCCCAGCACGAGTTCGTCCAGCTGTGTGCTGGTGCCCTGGGTGAAGGTACAGGGCAGGGATTCTGTCCAGTTGTCCTGCACCCCTGTCTTCTGCGTGCCCTGCTCTATGAAGATCGGTCTGGCCCCGGTCTGTGTGTAGGAGGGGGCGCTGCATGGCCTCTCAGGTGGCGCAGGGCTGGGGGGCTCGGAGGTTGTCGGGGACTGAGTCCCATGCGGGGAGTTTGGCGGAGGAGAGGTAGCAGAAGCAGCAGGTGCACCTGCATGGGGCACTGGAGCGGATTCTATTACTGAGCCAGGAGAAGAAAATGAAATCACCTGTGAGTGATAATAAGGCATATTACTACATTCCAGCAAACCGATTGCATTAAACTCCGGAATATCTATCTACCTGTGATAGCCTCTCCATCAGCTCCTGGTGCTGCTCGTTCTGCCTCTCCACCAGCTTAGATAGGGTCTCCACGGAGGGGGACCTGGGGGGAGGGTCTACTTCCTCTATATACACCTCTCTGTCCCTGCTCCCGAAGAGAGCAGGGTGTCTCTCTGTCTCCTCTCCACTCTCCATCCCCGTCGACATCTCTACCATCAGCTGCTGGATGTAACGACACACCGTGAGAAAGAAATCCCGAGATATCCGGACCATGCCTGCGCGCAGGCTGGTGACGGGCCGGCCGTTGAATGAGACAGCTGAGTAGGCAGGGACACTGCACGGGGGGAACGTCATCCCGCCCTTGTACGATGGCTGGTATGAAGTAATCACACTGTCCTTAAGGATGTTGGGTATAAATAGAGCGACAGATCACAGGTACAGACAAGGCAGCCGTCTCACCAGTGCTGAGGCTAGGATGCTGTCCGTACTTGGACCTCACCCTCACCAGGACGTAGTCGCCGGAGTGGAGCACAGGACAGGGGAGAGCCCCCCCTCGAGGCACCGCAAATCTGGTATTGACTCTATCCGTCTGACCGTCAGCAAACTGCACCAGCACTTGTCTGGAGTCGGCGTGCTTCAGGACCACCCCAGGGTAGAAGAGCCCGTCTCGACACGACCGAGCACATACCTGATTATAATTAGTAATTAACTCTAAACTGACAAAATTATTTGCAGAAAAATACTTAGCAACATTATTTTTTTAAGTGATAATTACATTTGAATTCTGATCGTGATCAATAATAGCGGTAACTAGGATGTAAACTAAAGTATTTACTTGCATTCCTCTGAGTGACTGCTGGACTGGCTTTGCCTTGTGGTGTATGTTCTTAATCTCAGAATCTCGCAAGTTCTGTCCGACATTGTCTAGCTCAAACTTTGAGAAGTTGGGAGTGTCAGCTGAGTGGTTCTTCTTTCTCTTTCCTTTCTTCTTTTTAATTTTTATCAATGAACTTCCAACTGAAGAGAGATCCGACAAACTTTGAGAGAGTTCAGAATCTGCCCTCGAGTGCTCTCCACTCGCTGGGATGCTAGGGGATCGGGTTGCCATGGGTGTTGGTTCTAGTTGGTTGCTACATCAAGCGACAGGCCTTATTATAATGTAAGTTCAATAAATTGGAATTAAATATAATATTTAAATATCATTTAACTATTTCTTTAAAGTATTAATTATCTACTCTGTTACTTCGCATTCGTTCTTCCATTAGAAGTTCCACCACTCCCGTCAGCTCGATCGCTATCTTTCCTCAGTTTGGATTGTATCCTGGCATCCGAGTAATCCATGGTGATCGTATGCTTCTGAATGTTTTTCCACGTGTCTCGAATCGAATCTAGAATGGTTGGTTCTGAACCGAATTTTTCAGTGTTTGCATACATACAATAATAGATTGTGATTGTTAGGAGAATGAAAGTCTTCACTCCGATGAACATTTTCCGATTACGTAACCAATACGAGTCGAATAACAGTTCTCCCTTATCGTACTCGTCTACTACCTTGAGTGGCCTGGGCGTGATTTTCTTAATAAACTTCCGTATGCTGTGTATATTTCCCATTTCGGAGACTAGCTATATCAGTAGAAACTAACATACGTAGTATAAGGTGTAAAATATAAAAACAAATGCTATAATACATAAGAATTCCTTTTAGGCATCAGTGTTAACCCTTCCCCGGGGAGTGTCTGTGCTTCCCCCTAACCTCCTACCTCAGCTGGAGGTATTTGATAAGATCATCCTATGGCTTGGAGATGATATACGATCAAGACAAGCTTCTATGCAGTTTGCGAAAAAATTGGATCTAAAGAGGTGCTTTATCATCAGAAAACCAATTGGAAATTACCCAAAAGTACCCTACACACCTCTAAAGGTTTGATATGCAATTACAGCGATATATTGATTTATAGTTACTGTCATTAATTCAGTTAATTCAGTTAATTCAGTTGCACATATTACGTATGAAATTTTAAAACCATTATATTGCCATTCACTAATAAAATGAAGATTCGGAATTGAAAGATTGTTCCTAGTGCCGGTGTATGTAGCATATCCCATATTTTCGCATGTAATATTCGTTTAATATATTTTAAAACATTAACAGCAAATGTATTCGTTAGATAAGTGATCTATGTTGAAGGATGGGCGAATATGTGAGATACGACTTTGACTTGAAGGGTTAATTGGTGTCGACATCTCACGTCATTTCTGTTACTTTCATCACAGTAATAACGAATATCTGAGCTATGCCAGATGCTAATAGAAAAAATAAATCAATGCTGAATATGACCACTTCCACTCTCAAAACATAAGTCTGCCAAATAGTGAAGAATAGGTCTCCAAAGAAAGCAGGGATTATGAGAGATAGTCCGATGACTGAAGCTAGGTATCTTGAAGTTAGGTTTCCTTTGATGCTCATAAATACATGCGCTGTGTGTAGAATAGGCAGAAGCAGTAGAAGTAAGATTAGCTCGAGTGAAAGTGCAACAGCGAAATACGGTAGAACTAGACCTTTGTAAATGAATATAATCAGCTCGAGGAAGAAGAACATAGCTAGGTATACCCCCCTGAAGTAGAGTATCATCTGGGAAGCTAACTGGAAGTAGTGGACTACTGATACTCCCATTGTCCTCTGTGTTAACTGAATATGCTAAGTTAGTATTAAAAAGTTGAAGTATAAGGTTAAAATCTTTTTAGCTATTGGACAAAGGTGTAAACTTGGCAACAATCCTAGAATCGGCCATACCAATGCGAAATGATAAGATTCTGACTTTCTGCGACATCAGAAGTGAAGTGTGGTATGAACTCTACCACCACGAAGAGATATGCGGACTGAGTTGGACACGATATCCCGAGCTCACCAAGCTGCTCAAGGGGTATCGCCGAGGGGAGATGAGCATATACACAGGCGCAACAGGTATTTTAGAAAAATTTGCATTATATTGAACATTTTGTATGAGACATGGTTTACAATGTTTAAATGGTTACAGGCTCCGGAAAAACGACTCTTTTGAGTGAGCTCTCCCTCGATATTTGCATGCAGAACGTGCCTACTCTCTGGGGGAGTTTTGAAGTGGGTTCGACGCGGTTAGCAAAAATAATGTTAAAGCAGTTTGCACAGCAAAATATTGGATCAAACCAAGATTCTTTCGATAAATGGGCAGACAAGTTTGAGAAATTGCCGATGTATTTTATGAGCTTCTTCGGAGCTGTCAACATCGATCGAATCCTCGAGACCATTAGTTACGCTGTGTTTATGTACGATGTCGAGCATGTTATCGTGGACAATTTACAGTTCATGGTTAGCCTCGAGTACCACAATGACAAGTATTGGGTACAGGATAGGATAGTATCCGCTCTGAGGAAATTCTCAACTGAGAAGGACGTCCACATCTCATTGATCGTACATCCGAGAAAGGAGCGAGATGACGTCGTTCTAGACAAGTCATATATATACGGAACAGCCAAAGCGATACAAGAAGCGGACAACATACTGATCCTTCACTCTAACCCGGGGCAATGCAAAGCATTGGAAGTGTGTAAAAACAGATTTACTGGGACGCTAGGGTTCGTTCGATTACACTACGATGCAAATGACTGCACTTTATCAAATGCGAAATCATCAAAGGTGAAATTACCTGGTATGTCTGTAGTTTAATTAGATTTTTTTTTAATTTTAGAAGAGTACATTTGAACAGTGTCAAGTATTAGACAATATTTCTAAATTCCGTATTTCATATAATTTAATCAAAAAGAATTCTATTTTATTTGGTCTCCAACATTTAACATCAGACTGAGTGAAGACTTTAATTCGTATATTAAAACCTTACGTGTTACTTGTTTGTTCAAATAACCATTAGCAAATGCCAGCGCTAAAAGCTTTCGGACGTCGTTGGCCGTTCGGCAGTGATGACCTCGTGTATCCCGGAATCATATCATGCATCACGCGTGCTGTCGCTACTGTGATCATAATCGCTCTAACACTGAAGTTCCAAGCCTTGTACGGTGCCCAATGTCGTGCTAGCACTTTCCTCTTCATCTACATGGCTGGGATTCTATTCTTAAACATCTTGTGCTGCATCAATGATTCAACGATTGCGTTTATAAGCAGCCGTGGCTCCATTACTAATACGCGAAAACGCGCTCATATGCCTACGCTGCTGCACGTGCGCCTTCTTTTCCTCGTTTGCGAGCTGATCTGGACGATTGCCGGGGCTTTCTTTGTTTTTCAGGCAGCTGGACAGATAGAAGATTGCTCTACGGAGAATATTTCCAAGATGTTCTGGATGTCTATTAGCATCAACTTCGTGGCCTGGGTGTTGATAATTCTCTTTACCATCTCAGCACTGGTTTACTTTGACCCTTGCAGACTTTACAAGACCCCTTTCAGTCCAAAGGATTTCGGTCTAGAATCACCACATGATGACGAGGTGGTGCATGGGGAGAGCGTCTCACTGCTCCGTCGACAAGTCACCGAGAGCTCCCTACATTATACTGAACGTAAATGGCGACACATGATCTCCGTCTTCTGCTGTTGTCTGGGGAAGTCACGCGATCAAGAGGTGCACAGAGCCGCGTATTCGGACTTAGCGCGTGTGCTGGCTAACATACTCTCCGATCTGAATCACGCAGTCCCTTCGGACGTTGCTGCTGGTCTGTCCCTGCTACAGCGGGAGCAACAAGAGCTCATGGACCATGGAATTGACCCGGGGCGTCTCAGGAGAAAGATGGAGCACTTCCGAGGCTCAGAAGACACACGAGACCCAGAACAATTCCTGGATAACATCCTAAAAGATGACCTCCCAACTCTAGACTTGAATCATCAGGATGACTTCTACGTAATGGACAACGTGATACATTACATGGACTATGCCTGTGCTGTATACGGGTGGCCGCTGTTCGTATACGCAAACCCGTTGACTTGGCACCTACGACTCTTCAAAGGACGCGAGAATACACGAAATACGACACACTTAAGTCCACTGTTAGGAGGGATTCCCGTTCTAGGGGACAACTCTTGTCTGTGCAACTTCAAGAGTATGCTAACACAGGCCAACTTAAGAGTGGAGGATATATTTTTCGCTTCCTTTGAGAATGCAATATACGAGACACCATTCTTCGTCGCGCTTGATCACACCCGAGCCTCTGTGGTGATTTCGTGTCGGGGGACCATGTCTCTTGAGGATGCCATCACAGACATAAGTGCTACCATGGAAGCGCTGCCTCTACAGGGATTCTCGGAAGAACACTACGCACACAAAGGTTTCGTGATATCCGCCAAAAAGATTCTATCGAAATTAGAAGAAAACGAAATTCTATCAAGAGCATTCGCTCTGCATCCCGACTATAAGCTTGTAGTAGTTGGACATTCCCTCGGTGCAGGGTGCGCCTCTGTGCTAGCCATACTTCTGAGACAAAGCTATCCTAACTTAAAGTGCTATGCATATGCGCCTCCAGGATGTCTCGTTAGCAAGGCGACGTATAAATACACTCAAGAGTTCGTGATCTCTGTTGTAATGGGGAAGGACATCGTCCCCAGGCTCAGTGAGCAAAATGGCCACGAACTGAAATCGAATTTAGTTCGACTGCTAGAGCTAGAAACTCAGCCAAAGTACTACATATTCTTGAGGAACATTCTAGAAAACCTAGGATTGTGGTGTAGGAAAGTGAATTCTTATCCAGAAATGAGAAAGAGAATTCTAAGAGCTAACGAAAATGACAGTATGCTGAATTCTTTCTGGAACAACGCTAGTGGCTACTCCCCTGTACCACCCTCTCGTAGCACCAAACACATGGTGCTGCCTGGCCGGATTATCTACATCATCCCCAGTGAGCAGTCCCCTTTCTTCTTCTGGAGGAAGAAGAAGTACGCGCTGAAATGGACAGAGCCGGACGACTTCCAAGTTCTGCTCGTAGGGCCAGCCATGCTAGCCGATCACATGCCTGATAGAATGTCTAAGGCTATGAAACAGATTAAGAGTTCTGATATGAAGGGATCCTCTATCGTGGATATTTAATGACAAGACCGACCCATGACTGTTCAATAGCTCCTCATATACCTACTATGCTATGCAGTGTTATGATTGTTTTATATCTTATTCAGAATTGCCCTTTTTATCAGTGATACTAATTGCTTTATTAAAACAAATATTAATTTGATTATATTTTCTTTACAACTTTTCGATGAGTTATTATCATCTGAACTTAATGTAGTATAATTTTGTATATCATTCCTTCTTAATATTTCATCAATTATAAGTCGACCTCGGACTAAACTATGTGTATTAATAACAACGATGGTTTATTGCAGTGTCGTACAATGAATTCTAACGTGAGAGTGAAGCCATATACGTACGTAGTATATTGTATAGAAAAAATTAATTAAAGTGAAAATATCTCCATGTTTAAATAAAAACAAAGTGTCCGAAAGCGGCACACAACACTTATTAAATAGCAAACATTATAAAGTAGAAGGTTAAGTAAAATTAAATTTCTGAATTTCCTAGCAAAAAGTTAAAGTAGGAATGGCAACTCGTTTCTCTGAGGCTAGCCCACTCGCAACAGATCCAATCGAACCGTTTCTTACTAAGACAGCCGCCATACGTCAAGATCTTGATACCAAATTCGCAGAGTATCAGCAGTCCCTCGAGGAGAGGAAGTTAGCTATTAGCGAAGAGCTGGACAGAATCGAGATCGAATACAAAACTGGAAGAAGAGAGTACAGTCAGAAACGTAGTGTGTTGGATCAGGTCAAGTCTAATGTGAAGCTACAGTGTGAAACATTCAAGACGATGGAGAGCACGCTACTGGCAGATGTTGAGAAGCAAATAGCCATACTTGATAAGGAGTATCCAGAGAAAGAGCTCGATCTTGTTCTGGATACGACATTCACCGAACAAATACAGAGGTTAGGAGAATTAGAATTGAAAATATTAGATAAAGAAACGCCAACTATTGGGGATGCAGCAGAATTTCCCTCTAAACCCCTTCCTCCAGTCAAGATACCAGAAGATAGCAGCGGTTCAAAGGTGAAGGAATGCAAACAACCTCCTAGGTCACCTCGAGATTTTACGCAGATGAAAGAGCCAATTTTGAGTGCAGTGAAGCAAGGAGACGGAGCTGGCGACTTGAAGTATCCGCAGAGAGTGACGATAGATCCTAAAACAGGAAACATCTTCATTGCTGACCAGACCACCCACTGTGTGAAGATATTCTCTCAGCAAGGGGAATACAAGGACGCCGTGCGATATAACGGTAGCCAATCGGGATACAGATTCGAATTAGTGAATCCATTTGGAGTTTGCTTCTTTCAAGACTCACTCTATGTTACCTCTCTCCTTGAAAAGAGTTTTGGTGTGCTTCCACAGCCGTGTATTTTCAGATTTGATCGAGTGAATGGGAGTGAGGCTAAATTTAGATATTCCATGTCTAGTGGAAGTCGCGGGTCAGATGAAGGTCAATTCAATGGACCCAGAACTATTTGTGCTGACCAAGCTAATGGAGACGTGTATGTATGCGACGACAAGAAAAGGATTCAAGTTCTTGATAAAAATCTGAATTATAAAAGACTAGTCCCAATGCCTCGAGGTTGTGAAGTTACTGAAATACAGTTTAAGGGAGATCGACTTTATTTTTTAAAATCAGGTAGTAGATCAATCTTTGAGTGTTCCAAACAAGGAAGGATTGAAGAAACGTATAATAGAGGATTATCTAGACGTAGTGGTACAGCATGTTTTGAAAGGAAAATATCACAAATCATTCCCTGTTTACAAGCTAACTCCATGATTTCCTGCAGTGCTGGCATGCTTTTTATTGGACAGACGGTACATGAACATTCAAATGAAGATGTAGTGACTCAGAATTTCCAGAGCATGAAGTCAATCAATTTACGTGGTAATCCTGCAGACGACGGTGGCTTCGAGGTTAGAGGAATGTGTCTAGATGAATCTAGTCAGAGGCTAATCGTAGTGTTACATTCTAAAGATAATATGCTTCAGATATTTTAGTTAGGAGCTACTGACGATAGGAATTACCTTAAATAGTTTAGTTATAATTTCCTAAATATATCTGCGTTGATTATAAATAGATAGGATCTACATGATCATATTTATAAGAAAATGAATAACTTTAAGAAGAAGAGTTACAAATCAAAGGTAAAATACTGTACTCAGAACACACTTAAAATCTGAAATATCCGATAAAATACACTTGAACCATCTGATTGGAATTTAAAATGAAAATCACACCTTAAGGAAGTCGCTCTAAACTGAAGAGCTGCTAAGGAGGTAGAGGAAGTTCTTCAATACTTTAAATAGGTTTCCAGTCTGGAGGTCTGCAGCTGTACATATTTTATCCTAAACACAATTAATTGCGTTGTTATGAACTTGGTTTAGGAATCTACAGCTAAATTGAATGATTGATGGTTTTAACAAAAAGTCATTATCTTACATGAGGAACTCCAAGTTGTCGACAACCACCCAAGAATCTCTCTATGTTCAGTGTGATTTGTTTTGTAGTTAAAGGCTAAAAATAATTTAATATTAAAGTCTACTAATACATTCGTAATGACGTAATTAACTACCTTTCCCCGCTCTGCAAAGTTTATCTGAATGAGATCTGGGCTGACTAGATTCACCAGTTGACATGCCAAGACACCGTCTTTTATACTCTCCTCAAAATTGCCTTCGATATTCAGACCCAGTCTTTCTTTGACTTCCTATAAGATATTTTGGAATCAACAGGCCGATCAAGAAAAATATACTAATTAAAATGCAGAAATTTACTTTGGTGATGTATTCTATGTGCGTGGTGGCGACATGAACATTGTATTCGCGCCTGCGAATTGTGAGATTCTGGTGATCCTCACCCTCCCTTGAATCGTCTGAACTCCTCTTTTTTGATCTAAAAAACTTATCAGAATCCTGGATGCGAGGAGAGTTTTCCATGTGCGATTTTGCTGATTGTGCTCTCACAAAACTTAGCCTGGAAGGAACACTTCCCATCGAATCTGTTCCTTTTTGAAGTCCGAACGTGCGAGGAGGAGGGACGGGGGGTGGAGGGAGGTATCCACGATTTTCATTGTCTAGAATTTGAATAGCTTCAGGTGGGGGTGTGAGTGCGATTCTTCCCGGAGGTTCAGGAGAAGCCTGGGGAGTGGTGTCCGACACAGTGCTATCACTGGCTTCAGACTCAGACTTCTTGGGATTTGGGCCTGCATTATCTAAGATGTTTGCTATAATTCATTCACAAAAACGATGAAGTGTTGGTGTCAGGCTTATCAATACTAAGTAGTAAGATCTATCTACGAATACAGCCAAACACAACTCGCATAGCTTTTCTATAACTCAGTAATTTCAAGTTTACGGGACTACACGCGTCATAGTATTGTGTGCGCTTTGTGTGGTGTGTTTGGCTGTATTTTGAAATTATGAATTGGCACAAAACTAAATATAATTTATTGAATGTCACCACATAATTATATGAAATGAACAACCTTGAAATACGTTATAGAAAAGCTGTAGCTGAGTATGGACACACGAGCTAGGCTAATAGACATTTATTCTAAACATAAATAAACGACAAAAAACTAGAATCTAACTGGTCGCGAGATCAGATATAATAATCTTTTCTGAAGTCTCACACGTCATACTCACTTGGGGGATTGCTGTTCGTACGGCTCCTGCTATGCAGCTGTGCTTCAGACCGACTAACTTTCTGTGACTAGGAGAGGAAATTTTACTTAAACTTACTTCATGCAGTAAACCCTATCATTATGTAATGAAAGAATAAATTTGCACTCTGTGTTATCTTATCTATCCATGATCGGTTTTTATTATGTAATGAGAAATAGCATACACTCTACAGTGAGATGATGTAATTTAAATGTTTAATATGGTGCTTATATATCATAGGATAATGTGGATTCAGTAATCATTAGATGCAGATATTATTACATCAGATTTATTTGAATTGGGCGCCGAAATAACATTTTGTTGGGATGAAGTTCCCCGGTACAACTCTTTAGGGATATTTTCCTTGTTATGAAATTATCCCAAGTTTATAATGCTAAAATCAAAAGATATAAATATACTTTTAAGCCAGCTCTGTCATTCAACAGGAATTGTACTTAAAATGTTTTTCAAGAAAGCTGAACATCTTTTGTTAAAAATAGATCTAATTCTAAGTTTATTAACCATTCTCTGCATCATTATAATTGATTCGCTCTGGATCGCGGCAGTGTGTGTATACGCCAAGAGAACTTGGAGATATTATAGATGGTATCAGAGACACCCTGATTCGATTGATGCTTCATCAAGATGGTTCATACTTTACAACAGCAAAACACATCTCACAAAGTGTATCTTTATGCTGGGCATTTGCATGTCTGAAATACTAATGACAGTTTCCTACTCCGCTATGTTTATAAGTTATCATTGGATTAAAACAGATGTTGCAAAATATTCCAATCATACTCACATCGTACCATTAGACGTACTTCCTCAAAGCAGGACACTTGAGTGCCTCTTCCGGGGATTTATATTTTTTGTTCTACTCTTTATTAATCTCTTCTCGCTTCTCACTCAATATTTAACTTCACGGACGCTCTGTCAATCTTATCGCCCACGTCGTTACTTAATATGGATCGCTATCCAATACGCAATATTGCTGCTCTGTTCTTTCAGAAAAGCTAGTATATTCATATTTGTATTTACACCTACAGTCTCCTCGATCAACTGGATACTATTTTATAAAGATACCAAGATGCTATCTCGGGCACTCAAATCAAACCTCCACAGCATGTGGCTTATAGAACAGAGCTCAGTTTACTACAAGTCCCAGCTGCTGATGGTTAAGATTTACAGAAACTACATTCGTATCCTCCTCGCTGCTCTCTTCGTACAGGTCACTGCGATTGTATTCGGAAGCATTTTTCTTTTTATCGAATTAATCCTCTATGATCACTATGCCCTATCTTTAATTTACAAAAAGGACCTCAAACTTAGAGAGCTCCCCCACTCGATTCATCGCAATCTTATGTTAAACGGATTTACTTTTAAAATGATTGATATATTTGCATTCATCTATCTGGTGATGATTGCCCTACCTCCGCTAACATTCACACTTGCATTAGTCGGAGTGGCTATCTATAGGAGATGGAAAAACGGGAGGCCTCGTTACAGATTCAACTATGAGAATCAGCAACTACTTCTGAGGAATATCCAAAATTGAAAAAAAGGACTTTGCTTATACGTATATCTGATAATTACTAATATTTGTCCAATTATAAAATATGCTCACTAATTTAGATGAGATTGCTCTCTATATATAACTTCTAACATATTTCTCAGTGTGTCTGTCAGTGTAGAGATAGATTGTATATTTTTTACATGAAACAAAGTTGACATATTGTGATATAGAAGTACGTATATTTTCTGGTTCAAACATAACACAGGCGATATGGAGAACTGACCTTAGATCTTTGTAAATCGTTAGTATATGAGAAGGGCGAGGCGAAGTAATTGGCGCTAGAGGAAGAGCTCCTATTCGAGTCTCGGGAACCTAAAGTGAGTTGCTTATTTATTGGTTTGCGTTCTTGTTCCTAGAGAAAAAGTTGCTTGAAAATACATATGAGTAGTTTATTCGGGAGAACTTTGAAAATACACACCTCTTGATGCAAATCAAAACTCCTTTTGCCCTCAATTCTACATTGATGAGATTCGTTAAACTTGATAAATAAATTCTAACATATTATGACCAAGCAATATACTTAGGATGGTGATTTTCAAAAGTTTCTCGTTTCGTGTAAGGGCTCATTGTGAGGACAGGTCGACTCTTGGGTTTGACTCGGAAAATGTCTTGAGTTCCATCGTCTGAGTCTCCTGTGCTCGGGGTAGTGGGACGCCTGTAGTTCCGCGGGATGGTAGCGTACATGCTCAATACTGGCTTCTGCTCAGCTGTTTATTGGAAGGATTATAAAGTCTCAAACAGGACAGGAGTTAAAGTTAGGTTATTTAGAATCATAACGGGTCTGGATCCAAGTATCGGAGCAGGTGGAGCCATCGCAGGAAGTAATACTGGCATAAAATTGTGCAATCCTATTATCAAAGTACAGCCTGAACAATCGAACATTATTTGAGTTATTTTAAGCTAATTAAAGGCTTCGGAACAATACACATCGAGTACAAATATATTTTCGTTGGCCCCATCTGCCCTTTTCATGACGCTACCTACATTTAAGATTTATTTTTAGTAAAGTTGTAGCTAAGGTATAGTAATGGAATTACATTCCCGAATGCTGGAACTCCTTCTTGGTTCTGTTTTTCTGGTTGATCGTTTAGGACGTAAGATATCTTTATGACTTGGAGAAAATCTCTAAAGTAAATACAGGGTACATTTTATGTTACTAGAACCTAAGAAGTTGACAAAGAGCTGTGAACTTTGATTGAACTTACGCCATTTTGCAATTCTAACTCGTCGTTTGAGTTTTTGTCTCGTCTCAAGTAGTCATTATAAATATAATTGTAGTCCGGCATCTGCGAGCTATCTGTTCGCGGGAAGGCATCCGGTACGTCTGGGGTATTAATTCTGTAATCATCCAGCTAAACGCGCATGAATCAGATAGACACACATTTACACATGCTCAGCTATGCTAAGTTATCATTTTCTCGAATGTACATAACTACAGTGGAATCTGCTATCACTGCCAATCTATATAGCGGTCACTTAAAAACAGTCAAGTCGTCGACTTTCCCATTACAATTAACCTCTATATAACGGCCACCGGTACATCATAACTGTCATTTTTGACCAGTCTCTTGGGTGGCCGTTATAGACAGGTTTGACTGTATTTTAATATTTAATTATTCAATTATCATTTATCTCGATCTAAATTAATCCATTTATTTCAGTACTAATTTCCATCAAATACATCTACACCACATAAGTAAATTTCTCTAGGTTTATTGTATGTTAAGATTTCTTCCTTTGACTTGAGAGGCAACAGAGAGGAACATAACCCTTGACCTCTTCCTCCCCCCTCACCCTGGTCCCGTAACACCAATACCAAGTGAAAAAAGTCCCCAAAACCTTGTCTCCCCTCACTACACTAAGTCTCTTCCCTGAGCACCAAGGGTAGAATACACAAGCCAATAAACTCAGCTTCATCGCTCCGATCAGACTCCCGCTATAGCTAGCAACGACTGTATAGCGTACTGCCCACTTCTTCTTCAGTTCTTTCAGTCTCTTCTCCTCTCGCGTGAGTGTATACTGGTCGCATCCTGGTGCCACGGGCCACTTAATCCCGTCGTGGATGAGATCAGAGAAAACTTGGTTGAAGTTGTTGTTATACCCGAAGTCGTACGGATAATTGAATGCAGGGATGGTTGGATCATAATTACGCGCATCTTTCGCTCTGTCTACAATCAAACTCTCAATGTTAGTCTTATTGCTCATAACTCCTTTCAGCTGGAAATAGACCAGAGCCGCACATGATAGAATTGTCAAGATTGCTAGACCCATTGTGCCATACAAAACCGCCAAGCTAACACGAGATATGGCCAGGACCGGAGGGAAAAGGATGAATTCGGAATTGTGAAGATGGTGCTTGAACTTTATCATTGTGAACATAGAGTGGCAGCAACCCAAGATTATAAAGAATAAGAAACGCACGAAATGGTCCAGGTTCTTGTACCCCACACAGTTGTTTATCCAAGGGCAATGATGATCCATTTTCAGCACACAACGGTTGCAGAAGGAACAGTGATGGGACCTAGGAGCTTTGTAACCTTCACATTTCTTGCAGTAAAGAAGATACTCGGCATCTCCATCCTCCGTAGGCTTCCATCCCTTGTCGAGGTACCCAGGCCCTCTCACACTATGAGTGTAGGCCGATATTATCAATAAGTCCCAGATACAGAAGACTATCAGGTTGTAGTATTGGAAGTTGGATGGCGGGTGATACACTAGGATAATGCCAGAATGGAATGTTGTACAGTTAATAATGAATATAATGAAGAACGTCGTGATAGGCCCCCAGTGATACAGTCTCCGTAGCGTGCTCCAGTCCATTCTACGGCGATTATTATATTTTGAATGGAGATATAGTAGTCGCTTAGTATATAAGCAGCTGATTCGTATTCAAGTGGTATTGAGGGGAAATATACAAGGTTCCTTAACATGTGCGTTCCATGATATCTGCCATACAATGGCAATGAAGCCAATAGTCTTAATTCGACAAATATCCGACTGGAATAGAATCATGTTAACTGAATACTTGTATTGGTACCCAAGTAGAGTCGCTTTAAATCGATTTCTTTCGTCGAATTATGTCAGAAAATCTATTATATACATTCAAGATAACTTTTGCCAACTTGTACAAGTAGATACAAGATAATTATTAGCTAATAAAGGAGCTATATATTTTCAGGAAATATTGTCTTCAAATAAATACACGACTTGTTTAGTAAACTGACTCGAATTCAGGAGAATGCCGTGCATAACCTACCGCAGAGACTGAGGGAGTGTTGATGGAGAGCTGACTGATGGATGGAGAGTAGTCGTAAGGCTCTATTTCAAAATCTCTAAAAAGTATAGATTTATTGAACAAGATGCTAAGAAGTGAGTACCATCAGAATATTAAAATATTCGCAATGGACCGGTATTTCATATCCAGATGGACTTACTCGAAATTGGATTTTACGGAAACAGGTCTGTAGAGCTGTCTCTCCTGCGCTTCTTTGTACCTTTTCTGCATTTCTTTTTCCTCTGTCGTCAACTGGGAGATCACAACAGTAATCACAACTACTTATATCAGAATATTTATTTGAATATATATCAGGAATAAAAGACGCACGTTCGTATCTCCGTCCATGTGAGATGCCAGCAGAGAGAGGTACTTGAAGATGTGTGCCTTCCCGAGACTACACAACTACAACAAAAGTGTTAATCCCATTCGTTAATGCAAAAACTATGCAGCTAGGTATTCAGTCTGCTCACCTTGGCAGGTGGGTGCCTCAGAGGATTGCTCTCCAGATTAATATCCTGCAGTCTGATCAGGTGTCTGAAGCTGGGAGGGATCATGTGCAGCTTATTGAAGGAAAGGTCCAACTTCATTAAGGGACAGTACTGTAATTCTAATGTGCGATTATTAAGATTGATTAGATATTTGATTGTGAGTAGTATAGTACGTCTAGGCATGAGAACAAACCTTCAGGGACTTGCTCGAGCTTGTTTCTGCTTACGTTGAGTTGACGTAAGTTCGACAGCTGTCCGATCGTATTCGGTAGAAGCTTCAGGTAGTTGGAACTCAAGTTCTAGCCAAGCACACTTACGTCAAAAGCACGGATAGTGAACCAATGCATCCTGGAGAATACCTACCAAAACTTTAAGCCTTTTTAAGTATCGCACATCTTCAGGGACGATCTTGATAAGGTTGCAGCTGATGTCGAGATATTCTAGGTTATAAGTCGTTATGACCAGTGGGAAAGCTATCAGAGAGTTGCGACTAAACATAAACAAACAGAATAAATACGATTGGATCTAGTTGAGCCAATCAGTCTTTTCCTGCCATCCTACCTCAGGATTAGCTCTTTCAGGGAAGGTAGGTTCTTCAGGTCCTGACTGAACTCACGAATTAAGTTATTATGCAAGTCCAGGCGTGTTAGGATCATACAGTTCCTCAGCACTTCCGGTACCCTCTTGAATTTGTTGTTAGCCAATTCTAAGTAATATTAATATTATCATTAACATTACTACTACTATCAAGTGAGTAATGGAAGGAATGCTAACCTATCGAGTACACATCCTGCATGTCGTAGTTGACGCAACTCTTTGGAAACTCTCGAAGGTTTCTCTTAGCGAGCAGTAGCTTCCCAGTCCTCTCCGCCTCCTCGAAACATCCGTCTACCGGCTTGCCCAACAAGTTCTGAACATTCATTTGGCCCTGGACAGCTAATGCGAATAAGTTAGAATATTAATTGAATGTATTATAATATCTGGAATAGAGGGGAACTGTTGTAAAAACGTTTTCCTGATAAAATAAAATAAAAATTTCAAGTGGTAAAAGGCTGATTCTAAAAATTTTTGCTCCTAGGGCACTGTTTTTGCATCTTCCTAACTAGCGGGGCGTCACTAGACCAAGTGCTGATATATCCAGGGAGCGTCTCTGCCCGTTTCGTTTCCTTATTTAGCAGGTCATGTATCTGCTCAATCTCCCGCTTCAAGTTATTCCTCTCTATCGCCTCGAGTTCTTTCCTCTGTTTCCACATTTCGAATGCTGCTCTTCCTCTCTCTTTCTGCTGCTGCTTCGCTTCAGTGTCAATACTTTCAACTCTTTTCTTTATATATTTCTCTCTTGCAGCAATTCGGTCTTTCTCCTTTTGCCTATTTAGCCACTGTTGGAAGTGGTCGTCATCTACGTGAGAGAACGAAATTATTGGAATTAGATTCGGGGGAGGAGTGGCTGCGATTGCAACCGATTCGTTGAACTTGACTTTTCGTTCTTTGACAATAATCTCCTCTCCGATCGCTTCTTCTATACGCTCCTCTATCTCTGAATTGGCTAACTCTTCACTAGTTTCCGCCATCTCTATATTTATCACAAATTCTAATTTCAATATAAGAAATATGAAGGTATTTGCTTCTAAATTAGAATTACTTATCTGCTGCAGCACATAATCTCATTCGTGACATGCCATCCATAATCAGAACATTACGACAAACGCACCAGATCCTCTCAAAACAATTACAATCAGGAATTAGAAAGTTCTCTGGTTTTCCAATCCCTCCGCGAGGTACCAATGAACCTATTTTAGCCTTCCTCCCCGGATCGTCGGAGAGATCTCTCTTGAAGCAGGAGCTAGAGACCCTGAGAGAAGCAGGGCCTGTGAGGGTCCCGCTGGTGGTCGGGGGAGAAGAGATTCACACGGAGAAAACAGGCACACAGAGAAGTCCATACGATCACAAGAGGATAGTGGCAGAAGTGAGTCTAGCTGAAGATCAACACATTTCAAAAGCCATCCAAGCGGCTCTAAGGCAGAGGAAGGAGTGGGATCTCATGCCGTTTGAAAGGCGAGCAGCCGTCTTGCTGAAGGCTGCGGACCTGCTAGCTGGAAAATACAGGTATAAAGTCCTGGCGGCTACCATGGTTGGACAGGGAAAGGTGAGCTATTTCTATTTCTGGCTTAATATCATCCATTGCAGTGTTAGAATATAATTAAACTATGCTCGCAATGTAGACTGCTTTTCAAGCGGAGATTGATGCAGCATGCGAACTGATCGATTTCTTCAGATTCGGGGTACAGTATGCACAAGAGGTCTACTCCAGTCAGCCCCAGTTACACTCCCCGGGGATATGGAACCGGATGGAGTACAGGGGGCTGGAGGGTTTCATTGCTGCCATCAGTCCATTCAACTTCACAGCTATCGGCGGGAACCTAGCCGGCACTCCGACGCTGATGGGGAACGTTGTTTTATGGAAACCAGCTCAGCAGGCCGTGCTCTCTAACTGGGTGGTGTTCCAGGCTCTGCGGGAGGCCGGCCTACCTGACGGCGTGATCAACTTTCTACCCAGCACTGTCCCTCTATTCGGGGACGTAGTTCTATCCAACACAGACCTGGCTGCACTCAACTTCACTGGCAGCTCTAGGACCCTCAAACAGCTGTGGAAGCAGGTTTATAGTTAACTAACTACCTCGTAGCATTAACTTGTAGGGACAAAGGCAATAAATGAGAATAATAGTGAATAAGTAGGGAAATAGAATAACTCTCAACAATGAGATAACACGAACTCACTACAATATGCAGTAACTCAAAACAACTAAAAGCTCCCAATGAAGCCAAGTATCTAATCTCAAACTAAGCTCCTGAGAATGGACCTAAAAGTTGACCAGTTTCACACTACCGATCTTGCCATTCACTTGGCCAGGTTGAACGCCTCTCTCTACGCCAATGAGAACCTTATTCTCCACAAAGTTTAAGCTCTGCACTTTGTCAGCTAATTTTGAATTCAGCTCTTGGAGTAGATCAGCCCTAGGAACAGCTGGCTCCACCACCAGGAGGCTATCACCTAGCGAGACCCTACACCCCGCAAGGTTGTAGCCCGTGAGCAGATCAGCTGCGCAAGAGGGAACTCCTGTCAGCGCGAGGTCTTTCGCAACGAGGGAGATCCTGGTCTCTTCCGTTCCAGACAGTTTGATGCTAATCTTAATTCCGTTCTCTTTGGCCTTATTCTCCGCATTGACCATGTTCACACCAGGGATGGCCCTGGCAGAGAGAACCCCGAACACAGCACTGCATCTCATCAGCTGCTGGTACTTCTTAGCCACATCTCCGCCCAGTTCTAGCTCCAGCTCCAGCTCCTTGCTGATCGACCCGAGCATGACTCCCAGCTTTCTGGTGATGGAAACGTAAGGTACCAACTCTTTAGAACTCAAGTTTGTTAGGGAGGGAGCGTTGACCGCCCCTACCAGCGGTCTCCCCTTCACCGCGTCCACGATCTGCTCGGCTATCTCCCCTGCCACCCTCTTCTGGGCCTCCTTGGTACTGGCGCCAAGGTGCGGTGTTAACACCAGGTTCTCGTGCTTGAGGAGGGATTCATTCTTCGGCGGTTCCACTTCGAACACATCAAGCGCGGCTCCTGACACCTTCCCGCTGTCCAGCCCTCTCAGCAGTGCCTCCTCGTCCACGATGCCTCCCCGCGCGCAGTTCAGGATCTTCACGCCCTGCTTGCACTTGCTGATGGCTTCGTCACTGATGAGATGGAAGGTTTGGGGGAGAAGGGGAGTGTGGACAGTTATGTAGTCAGCGGCTGCCAGCAGTTCATCCCAGGGCAGCACCTCCACCCCGAAACGAGCCGCCTCCTCAGCCGAGACGACCGGATCGTAGCCAAGAGTCCGCATTCCGAACGCTTGCATCCTAGACGCTACCTCTCTTCCTATCCTCCCCAGCCCGAGTATCACCAGTGTCTTCCCCATCAACTCTGTCCCCATAAACAGCTTCCGGTCCCATCTTCCAGCCTTCATTGACGCGTCCGCCTTTGGAATGCTGCGAGCGAGGCAGCCCATCAAGAAACAGGTGAGCTCCACTGCGCTTATGGTGTTGCCCCCTGGCGTGTTCATCACAATGATGCCTTGATTCGTGGCTGCTTCCAGGGCTATGTTGTCCACGCCGGTGCCCGCCCGTCCTATCAGCTTCAGTCGGCAGTTCGGGGTGTTGATGACGTCAGCAGTTACCTTAGTGGCAGAGCGGACGATCAACCCATCGTATTGTGTGACGAGTTGCTTCAATTCTTCTTTGCTGAGTCCTGTTTTCACCTCTACCTGAATCCCGTTCTCTTCCAAGAGGGATTTACAGGAGGGGTCCGTCTGGTCGCTGATAAGTATCCGAGAGATTTTGAGGTCCATGATTTGATTGGTTGAGTGATTCGGATTAATTAATTACCAAATGAGGCTTCAGTATTTATACTCGCGTGAATGACCTTTTTAATGACCTTTAGGGTCATGGTATGTGTATGCCATTGAGCATCATTTGGCACTGAAACGAGATCATTCAATAGTCTGCTTGTATAGCAGTCATCATTCAATGAGAAATAAGCACCAATCTATAATCAATTGATGATCGTGACACGTAATGCTATCAGGCTATTTTTAGGTTGGAAATAACATTGAGCGATACAGGACCTTCCCACGCATCGTAGGGGAGGCGGGAGGGAAAAATTATCACCTGGCGCACGAGACAGCAGATGTAGATACTCTGGTGAATGGAACAGTTCGCTCAGCGTTCGAATACAGCGGTCAAAAGTGCTCCGCATGTTCCCGGCTCTACGTCCCCCGGCGCATGTGGGAGGAAGAAGTGATGGACAAGTTGGTAGAACGCACTAAACAACTGAAATTCGGTTCTCCTGAGGACTTCACCACCTTCTCCTCAGCTGTCATAGACGAGAAAGCTTTTGACAATATCGAGTCCTATATCAGCTACGCAAAAAGGAACCCTGATTCCCAGATATTGGTAGGGGGAGGTTGTGACAAGACAGAAGGGTACTTTATCGAACCAACAATCGTCCTGACACGAGACCCGAACCATAAACTGATGCGAGAGGAGATATTCGGACCTGTGCTGACAGTGTACGTGTACGAGTCCGAGTACTGGGAGGGAGTGGCGAAACTGGTGGCGGAAACGAGTCCGTACGGCCTGACAGGCTCCATATACGCCAGAGACAGCAGCGTCATTACACAGATCACCACGAAGCTCAGGGAGTCTGTAGGGAACTTCTACATCAACGACAAGAGCACGGGGAGTGTGGTGGGGCAGCAGCCTTTCGGGGGTGCACGAGGCTCTGGCACGAACGATAAATCCGGCTCCATGGCCTATATTCTAAAGTGGATGTCTTGGATGTCGATCAAGGAGAGTTTCCGCCCGCTCGATCAGGTCGACTACCCGTATATGAGCGAGAAATAAGACAAGCGGAATAGGATAGTTTTTACGAACGACTTTTGTTACAAACTATTTCTGCATTAGTATTTATCCTAACATTCGTTACTTCGATTATTCCTGAAAGTATTATTCATTTTATTAACTTAATTTTCTAGATATTAGAACTAAAAGCAGGAAATGAAATGATAATAACGCCATTTAGAAAATGCCTGTATATTCCGGGGTATGCTTACAATGTTCAGTCACTTCATCACATGATATCATGCAAAAGTATGTGAAATAAAGTGATATAAAGGAGACACAGTGTAGTACAAAGTCCAAGAAAGAGTATAAATAAAATCATAAACAAATCGTGTTTAAGAAGAACAAATAATAATATAAACAGAACCATTTAACGATTAGGAGGTAATCCATTTCCGTAGCTGTAGTGAAGTAGTGAAGGAGTGAAGGAGGGAGTTGGGAGTTATCTCCAGTATCTGCCGATGATCACACCTATGTAGATTTAGGATTTATGAGAGTTAATCGCGTATATACTATATAGCTATATTTAACAGGCAAATCTCAATTAATTAGAAAAATGTCAAAAGTCAATTTGAATGGCGGTCCTCTAGCCGGGTTGCCTCCTGAGCTGCAAACAAAAGTTCTGAAGAAAATCGCACAACTGACAAAAGTGATCTACACCCTCCACACCAAGAGTGAGGATCAGGATCAGATCGCGGAGGCCATCAGGATGAAGTACCAGGAGGACCTGGAGAAATCTGGAAAGGAGTTCGAAGCCCGGTTGGAGCAGCTCCAGTGCAGACACGTGAGTGAGATCGAGAAGTACAAGGAGCACATAGGCAAAGCTGACGGGAAGGTACAGCAGGTGAGAGAATTGCTGAGAGGAGTGGAGAACCAAGCCGAGACTCAAAAGTCGTACTACATTAGAGAACTGTCTGCTCTCGAGAAGAAATACCAAAGAGAGTTGGACAAGCTTGTAGAATCAGTAGCAGAGAGTGAGAACAGAGCTGTTAATGTTAAGCAGACTCAGGAAGTTTGCGATGAGAGGATTAAAAGATTAGAAGAGGCGCATACACAAGAAACTGATCGGATTCTGTCGAAGTTCGGACAGGAGAACAAACTGCTACAGAGAGAGATAGTCTCACTCAAAACGGAGCAAGAACTGCTGAGCAATGAGAAAGATGAAATGATAACAGAACACAGAGATGAGACACATAAACTGGAAACGGAACGCGAGACTCTACTTGAGAATCAGAGAGAGGCAGAAGAGATGGTACAGAAGAGGATTGCGGAGATGAGGGACGAATCAGCTAAAGAAAAGGAGCTAGCAAATGCTCAGATCTCGGGAATGACTAACAAGATCAACTCTCTTCAGACAGAGAATCAGCGTCTGTCTAGTGCTACGAGTGAGTTACAAAACAAACTGAGCGGAACTAGCAATGAGAGCGAGGGACTACAGAGGGAAGTGAAAGAGCTAGCGAGAGCGAAGAAGTCTCTGGAAGAAGAGCTGGGAAAGCGAGGAAACGAGTTGCAGACGGCATTACAGCAACTCGGTGTAGTGAATGAAGCAGGCAGTGAGAGGAGCAGAGTGCTGCAAGAGCTCGAGCTCACTGTATCCACACTGGAGACGACTGTGAGTTCACTGCAGGCAGAGAGAGACGCGCTCTTCACCAGCTTGTCAGAAGCCAGAGAGGATAAGGAGAAGCACATCAGCAGATCCAAGCAGACTGACAAGCTGATAGAAGGGAAAGTGAGGAGTCTAGAACAGGAGTGTAGCAAGCTGAGGCATCAAGTGAACATACAGAACCAAGAGCTCGAAGCAGAGAGGGAGAGGTTCAAATCCTCTCTGGAGCAGCAGGGGTTGTCCTTGGAGACTGAGGGTGCTAGGAGGCTGGAGGGACTGGAGGAGGAGCATAGGGTGGCGATGAAAAACGCAGAAGAGAACACACAGGCTGCGCTCATCCAGTTGCACCAGGACCTGAAAGCCTCGCACCAGTTCCAAGCAGATAAACTGTGCTCTGAGAAAGATGACGTCATCAGAAGCTTGGAGGAGAGTATAGAGGCATTGGTACGCGCGGTTAACGACAAGACTCGAGAAATGGAGTCGCTAGCTGCTCGTCTGAAGGAGAGGGAATCCGGTGCGGTAACAGCTGCCGAAGAAGTGAGGAGTCTACAAACTAAACTGAGGACAGTAGCGAGTGATCTGAGAGAGAAATCAGAAAAGGAGACAGCGCTCCTGAGAGAGAAAGCGACTTTAGAAGAGAAGTGCAACCTGATACAGTTAGAAGCGAGGAGAAGGGAACTTGAGCTAGTCAATGCAGCGAAGACGGAGACGAGTTCAGCGATCCTGGAATTGAATGAGAAGTGGGAGCTTAGGTTAAGAGAGGAGATTCGCGAGGCAGAGAATTCACTGAGGGAGTCTCAGACTGCGGAGCTGTCTCGATCTAAGCTCGAGAGTGAGCAGAGGTTGAAGATAGAGCTGGAGAGAGTGTTGTGCGAGTGGGACGAGAAGGAGAGGGATAGTAAGCAGAGGGTAACCAAGCTGGAGAAGGAGTTGAAGCAAGCTAGGGAAGATAGGGTGCAGTTGGAGAGTAGGCTGTTAGAAAAGGAAAGAATGTTGTCTCGAGAGAGGAAGGAGAGAGAGAACAATTTCAGCATTAGCAGGAGTGAGGTGGACCGTATGAGAGAGCAGTACGAGAAGGATTTGGAGGGACTACGGTTGTCGCTGAGTATGAAATCCGCAACGGAGATGCGCGACTTGAAAGAGCAGTATGAGAAAGAGATGGCGGCAGTAAGGTCCGGACACGCTGCGTCAGTGAACGCACTGAAAGATACGCTGAATCGAGAGAAGCTGAGTGTGCTGAGAGAGATCGAGTCTAGACACAGAGCGGAAGTGGAGGCAATGAAGTCTAACTCTAAACAGAGTCTCGAGAGTTTCCAGAAACAGAGCGAAGAGGAGAGTCAGCTGCTGATTTCCGAGAGGGAAGTAGAGTTTAAGAAAGTGCTGGGAGCGAAGGAGCGTGCTTTAACAGAGAGAGAGAAAGAGATCGAGACGATGAAGGGTCAGATCAACTCGCAGCACACTTCTAAGTCTGAGTACAGAGCAGACGTCTCACGGCTCCAGAATGCTATAAAAGAGCTAGGAGACAGTCTGGAGGAGAAGGAGAGCGAGCTGCTGACTGTCCGGAGGGAAGCGAGTCAGATCCTGAAGCAGAGAGAGAACAGCATCCGGGTTCTCCATCAGAAGGACGTGAGAGCTCTGGAAGAGAAGTACCAGATACGAGCCAAGCAGCTGGCTGCAGATTTCACGCTCATCCGCCGCGGGCTAGAAGAGAAGCTCGAAGAAATGAACGGTGAACTGCAGAAGTCAGATAAGCGTTATTTTTCGCGAGAGCCTCGCTCTGAAGATCTGCTCTTGATATCCGAACTACAGGCCACGCTGAAACGTCGAGAACTAGAGCTATCCAAACTGAGCGAAGAAGCCAAACTCTATAAACTGGAGTTGGTCAACCGAGAGCAAAATTACAATAAAATGTTTGGAACGAAGCCAAAGATCGGACCCCTCACTCCGAGAAGCAAGTCCAGTGAAGGAACAGTCCAAAGAAACAGTTTTCCCAGCGCTCCGAGCTTGAGTTCTCACAAGTCGAAGGTTCTATCTGCTACGAGGGAGACCACTCTCCCCAAGCCCACCATAGCAGATAAGAGCAAGACGATGGGAACTTCGAGTCACAGCAGACTGCAGCACAGCACTTAGCAGCACTGTTGTACTGTCGGCTCTGGAAACGAGTGATTGCGAAGCGTAACACTGCACTGACATCATTAATGTATTCTCTCTGAACGCGAATGAATATGCTAGCTTACTCCGTTTCAATTTAGAGGGTTTATAAGGGAGCTAATCTTCTACTTACCAATAAGGAGGGCTGCGATTAATTTGTGGTCATAATCCAATAAGTAAGAGAGCGGCATCATGAGCACTGCTAGCGAGACAGTCGAGAGGGCGAACCAGGGAATCTTCCTCTGAGCTACCCATCTCCTAGCTAGAGGGTGCTTCATGAAAATCTTACACGAATAACTTGAATTTAAAATAACATTCAGAACACACATGATGTAATAATTTACTTTTTACAGAGGTTTTTGTGAGTATACTTTTATTGGCACTAACTGTAGAGATCTAAGACACAGAGAGAGGAACATTATTAATTTGTCACAGAAAGGTCCTGTCGAGTTTGACGGTCCATTACCTCAGGAAAGTGAGAGACGTCTTCAGTAGTGTTTAAGAAGACTAAGATGTCTTTCTTGCCAATACACGCGTGGTTAGAGAATATCTTTATTAGAAACTTGTCTGCAAATCCAGTCACATTTTCTTCAATGACGCGACGTCTTATCGGTCTAAAGTCAACAGACATATTTTAGCTAGCATTACGTAGTTGCAATTTGTGAATAATATCACTCTACTGTATACAGTCAGGGCAGCTTAATATGAACATTCGTTTATTATGAACCAACCTGGTCCCAATTTCATTTTTAGATAGGATTTTTATTGAATCAAGTTCGCTTAATATGAAATATCTCTATTATGAACATATTTTTGGTCCCCTGGTGGTTCACAATAAGCGACCCTGACTGTAGTCTAATATTGAAATCAAGACAGAGTAAATTTGAACGAATAAAGCTTACATATCCACACAAAACTGAGCTTGAACTGAACCTTCAGAATTATCCACTGTATACTTCTTCGGAGCAGTAGTGTATACTAAATAGAATATAGATATAACTGATAATAATTAAATGATGAAATATAACAGAAAAGTTATTCGCTTACATTTGTAATCAATCTCGAAGTTGAAAGGGTTGTAGAGGGTCAGCATCTTCTCTCTCTCTTCTCTAGAGAACAAGAGTTTGTCTGAAGAGAGGATCACAGGAACAAGTCGGCCCACTGGCGATCCAACTCCGTTTCCTGGAGAGGAAGGACACCGTCCCTGGTGTCTAGCCTTTCTATGCTGCACCATACTGTTGGCATTCATTGAATTTAACGATTCAGATATATCTCCGGAGTTTGAATTTATATCTGAACAATCCATGGTAGTATCAAATATTCTGTAATGTCTGTCTGTGTGGGGTTGGAAGTGTAGCTGAGCTTAGATTCATAGGTATCAGACGCAACTCTAAACAACTAATAACTAATAAAATAAAAAATAACAATCAATGATAATGTAAGGAATCACTCAGATCATTGCGATGATTGATTCCACGATAATCGGCGGATTTTAACAATATGAAAGCCCGAGCCAATGATCGTTTCACTTCGTACTATGGGCAATGAAGTAACTCAATTCGAAAATACCAATAAAGTCATTATAAAAACAAAACAGCACATCTCGGATAATATATAAAGAAATGTAGCAATGAGAATATGTAATGAAAGGATGAGTAGAGTTAGACTGGGGGTTCATCAGACTGTTCACTAGGGGTCTGGGGTACAGGATTGGGAGTAGCTCCTGAGGAGACGGGAGGGGGTGCAGGGGAAAGGAATCGCTGCTGCAACTCCTGTAGCCCTCGAATTAACACCTCTTCCTCCTCACCGGTGGAGTGAGTCCCGGAGTTGAGGTGCTCTGGCATCACCTGTCTGTCCAGGAAGAAGCTCCCGCTGGGGAACTCCCTGATCCGCCGAGTCACGCAGAGCCAGTGCGCCGTGTCCGCACCTTGATCCGGGGTCCTGAGTTTGCTTCGGAGCAGTTTGTGGAAGGTAGGCATGGCGGACTCCACTGCTGGAGTGTCCGCCCATCCCGGATGCATCGCGCTGAAGTGAATAGAAGGGTACAGCTTGGCAAAGCTGCGATTCATCACTACCTGCTGACGTTTGTTCTCAGCATACACAAATGTACCATCGAACTTGTGCAATCTGGCAGAGTTGAAGTCATCAGGGACTAGCTTGACAGTGTACATTCCTCCGGAGCTGACGAATATCACTCTGGGGTCCTGCGATTTCTCCAGAAGCGGAATGAACTGGTTGGTTATGAAATAAGGCGCCAGAGTGTTGGTAGCAAAGTTCACTTCCAAATCGTCCTCATTCGTGGTACGCGTGTGCACCATACATCCCGCGTTATGCACCAGCACGTCTAATGGAGTGCCTGTCCCGACGAATTCGGAACAGAAGCGCAGCACGTCTCGTGTTTGAGAGAGGTCGCATATGTGTAAGTGCACCTTCTGACTTCCGGTGGCATCCATGATTCGCTGCCTCGCTTCAACACCTCTCTGCTCGTTCCGACACACCATGTGGACAGTGGCCCCTGCCCTGGCTAAGTTGAGAGCTACACAGTAGCCGATGCCGCTGTTCGCTCCTGTGACCAGACAGCTCCTGCCTGTCATGTCCGTGTCGATGTCTCCTGCTTGGAATGCCTTACTGGCTTTCTCGTAGCCGCCTCGAGTGAACTCCTTCATGCCCTTCATGAAGAACGAGGCATTGCGGATCCAGGACTGAGACATTAGCTGTTAGAGATGATAATACTATATGTCCTCGAATAGTAGCTATCATTAATTTTAGCCCATTTACCACCTGAAGGGGAATTAATATTTCAGAAATAAGAGACTTTTCAATGAATGTAACGCGTTCATGAGGGGCAACTTATGTTCCTGAGAATTTCAACAATGACGAGACTAAAGTTTAATAAGAAGACTGTGTTACAATCGTTACAAATCACCTTTGGCCACCATTTTTTGGCGAATTTATGACAAAATTCCAAGAAAATTTAATTATAATTTACACTTTGAATCTCAAAAAATCCACCAAAAAATAACCAGCAGTCTTGAGTTAACAATTTAAACGGTCATCCATTGTCCATATTTTAACATTTTGGTATCAACCATCGGCCAACCATAGATGAAATATTTATTCCTGAAAAGTTCGAATTATTTGAAAGGGATGAATAAATCGCTAAAAAGAATGTATCTTAAAAAGTTAATTCAAAATTAGATATATGTTCAGCATAATGATTACATACATGCCAACCTGAGCCATGATAAAAACGGGACGCAGCGTTGAATTTCGCGGGACATGGCGGGACGCAATAGAAAAGTATTATACATGAGTAAAGAAAAGCGGGACATAATGAGGAAATTTCATGTATAAGCGGGACACTCGAGAAAATTAGCTCAATAGAAGAGTGAAGAAAGCGGGACGTCCCGCCAAAAACGGGACAATTGGCAAGTATGTTATTAATACTAACTCTGACCAAATAATTAAATCATTGCAAAATAATGTGATAAAACGATCAGGTCGTATTTTTTATAGACCTCAAACTGAAATGAAAAAAAAGGAGCATAAATATACAAAACGTAAATGTTGTTAGAGGGAATAATCTACCACAAGAATAGTAGCTGGGTTAAGATAGTAAAGAAACTAAAAAGTTAATCAAATTTCAAAAGATAAAATAAGACTTAGAATATATTACTTCATTAGTAATTTTCTAGTCGGATCCTAAACGTAGTGATCCCGTTAGCTTTCTCAATCTTAGTGATACGGAATCTAGCTCCACTAGGATAGAGGAATTCTTCTTCACGTTGAATATCAGAATGATTCTTGATTCCCTTTGCTGCGTATTTTGTGCCTTGAGTATTGTCACAAATAAACATGCAGGATCCTGAAAATTGTTTGGCTACACTCTCTTTCAGAGAAGTAGAAGTAAAGCAGAGCCATGTGAAGGTTTCCCCTTCTTTGTATGCACTGATTGCATCAGGAGGAAGGTCCATTGCTCTGAATGTAGGTTCATTGGTAGGTATGATGTTAGTCCAGTACATAAGGACTGAGTTCAGTAGGATTCCGTAAGCAGCAAAGGCTAGATCTTCTCCGGAGACAAATGAAGTATTAGATCCATGTCCGTGCGTACGTAGAGAGGTATTCAGGGATGAGTAGAATGTATTGCTGCTATTTCCACCATACCTCAAATTGATTGGACATTCTTGTGTATACAGTTTAATCACTCGAGAATAAAAATTACTTTTATCCTCGAGCACCTGATCCATAATGTTCCCATTTGGATCCTCTGTAGCAAGAAACTTAGCAGCGTATACATCAATGGATTGGAGCTGGAGTGACACCTCCCGTCTGGCTTTCTCCCAATTATTCCCTGAGTTAATGAACTTAAATATGTCTGACATCAAAGTGGAATAGACCAAAGAATGCTTAGAATTTAGAGTTTTGGGATGGAGTACATTTTCGAAACTATTTAAAGTTAACAAAATAGATTCAACTTCAATATCTTGTTCTTTTTTAATGGACACCAAAGTGGGCATTGATTTTGCTTCTAATGACTTCATTTTAATTTCTTCATAATGTTTGATAAGCGTTTTCACATTGAGATCTTTCGCTATCTGGTAGGCTGTTGATCCAGCTGCGATAACACCATCTCGTGTTTGTTTTGTTCTTAAGAACGGGTCACATTTGCGATTAGCAAGAATTTTCGTAACAGCATTGTAATCATTGAAATATGCAGCTTGATGCAACAACCCCCATGCTCTGTCTGGGGGAATGAAGTTCACGATTGCTGGATATTCATCGAGAATTTCAAAAGCCTCTGGAAATTCCCATCTTTTCCAAATGCTATCATTCTTTCGGTTTCTTCTGAAACGTTAAATGGTTTTTCAATTCTGCACTTTTGTAGTTTAGCCAGGAAAATGACAATATCAAAGCTCAGTTGTTCCTTTGGATCAATTCCAGTCCCTTCAAAAAGTTTATGTATAGAATGATTTGCAGCTCCAACTTCATCCTCATTGACTTCTACATTGGGGAACAAATCCTTGAGATGGTCAATGGAGATTGGTTTGTTAGGACACATCGGTTGAGTTGGGTTGTGCGTATGGAATACATTTTGGAATGGCCATCCCCACAATCTTCCAGTATTGCAATATCTGCAATTAGGGTCACCTGCATTTCCTGGACAATTCGGTTTTGAATCAGAATTACCCATATTGTAGTTTCGCGAATCTAGTACTTAGTTGTTATAAATAGTAAATTCAAAGGCACATTACTATTAGAGGGAGGGGATAGGAACAAAACGACAGTACAATATATCAATTAACTCATTTAGTTAGTAGTTATCTTGCAAGGATTGTCTATCTTACAAGTCCGGGTTAAAGATGGGTTGAAAGAGAATTGCAGTGTGTGGCATTCCAATCAATGCTACAATGGTTCACATTTTCATATATTTTCGTTTTACAAAAAATATACGTACTTTCAAAATATTTTTTTAATATTAATGTAAAGTAATTCATTCTAAGTTAAATTCAAGAGAATAAACCAATTTTTCAATGATTGAAGCGAGGTCTCTATTCGTTTGTTTCTGTACTGAACTGTCGTGATGACATGATTCAATGTATGGAATGATTTCAATTTAGCTTAAGAAATTGATTTAGTGTAATGATTGATTATTAAATTTTGTTGTTAAAGTTGTTGTTATTGCTATTGTAGTTGTTTACGTGGAGATGGGTTATTCTCATATTGTCAGTATTTATAGAAATCGAATAGATAGAGAGTGTTACATCACAGAAATCTCAACCTTACTACAACCACGCGTTAAACCTGTTAATTAATGGTAATGTGAGAATATGTCCCTTCAGCAAATTCCTTTCCGATGCAAAATAGTGAAGTAAACTCAGTATCGTTCGAACTCACAGCTCTTTTGTAATTAAAATAATTTGAAGTAAAAACTTGATAAAAACTACATATTAGATAAAGTAAAACAAAAATACTTGTAAAACCGATTCTGACAAAGTCGGAACTCGATAAAACCTATTCTGAAAAACGCTAGTAAAGGAAATTCTGACTGAACTGACAACTTCAAGATTCTGACAAATGTCGGTGCCCCTCAGTAATAAATACTAGTCAAAGTGTTTTAAAATTATCGCAATAGATCTAAAGCGTCAGGTCAGAATTTCACTAATAATGAAAATAAATAAATACACACTCTAAAAATATAATACAGCCGGGCTTACGTTCACGTGAACACCTTAATCCTATTGCTGATCCTAGACCGACAGCTGGGACAGATGCTCAACAGAGAGGCGCACCTGTCGCACAGCTGATGGTGTCTGCAGGGCATCAGCACGACTGCTCTCTCCGCGCTCGCACACACCACACACAAGCGCTGACCCTCCAACACCTCCATCTCCTCCTGCAACAGCTGGGAGAGTTCTCGCATTCGGGATTCGGACACAGAGGGGCCTGCCCCCTGACTGGAGACCAGTTCGTACAGCGCACTGCTCCTCTCCACGAGCATGCACCGCAGCTTCTCTACCTTCTGCTTACTCACCTCGCTGCTACGTTCTTGAGACACTCTCTCCTCTTTCAGTTCCGTCTTTAGCCTCTCTGCCACTTCCTCTCTGTGCGCCAGTTCACTCTTCACGTCGACCAGTTGCCCACGCAGCCCACTTATCTCCTTGCCACTCCTCGCCTCCTCTTCTCTCATCTTGTCGTCGTATGACTGAATGAGCGCCGCCTGTTTGCTCAAGAAGTCCTCCTCCCCTCTCTCTAGCTTCCCCTCCAGAGCACTCACCTCCCGCTGCAGCTGCTGGTAGTGCCGCAGCATCTCGGACTCGCGGCCCACCATCTGCTGCTTCAGGGACTCCAGACTCTGAGTGAGCGCCCGGACCCGATCCTCCTTCTCCTTCCAGCGCAGCTCCTCTCCAGACCCGGCGTGGAGAGGCTGGCAGTAGGGAGGTGCCAGGCTGCAGGACTGGGACATCAAGCTCCCGAGGAGGACAGCGGATCCGTACGTGACTCCAGACACCATCATATGGTTAGTCGGAAAGCTGCCTGACAGGGAATGAAGCTAGGTTCGCACACAGAACACAGCTACCTCAGAACTCACCTGCATCCTGCTTCATGGTGGAGAAGATGGAGCTGGCGAGGAATCCATGAGCGAAGAAGTGCGGCGCCTGTGAGACCTGAGTGTTGAAGTTTTGGCAGACAGCAATGGGGTCTAGCATCCAGCGAGGGATCTCTAGGAACTTCTCGATAGTGATTGCTATCCTATCTGCGGGTTGCTGTGTCACCTGGACACTGCCCATTGAGAACTGAGGGTAGACAGTCCTGACTGCTTCCACCGCGTGTCTGAGGACGGCGAGTTCTTCTTCAGACAAACTCTCCAAAGGGACACTGTCCTCGAGGAGAACTAGCCCCGGAACGGCCTGGGACCGCAGGTAGTCCTGCCTCGAGAGGAACATCCCGGATCGCATCAGGAGGTCTACCAGCATGTTGTTACACAGAACGATGTTCTGTCCGATCTCCAGCTTCAGCTCTGAGAGAGGCGCCCCTGAGGAGCTGAGGGGGTAGGCCTGCTCCCCGTACCTCTTCAGGAACTCCCGCGCAAGAGACCTCGCAGTCTCTCTATTATCGAAGTAGAACCCTGCGTGTCTCGTGTCGCAGCAGTTGTCCCCCTTCTCCACCAGCAGACCCAGGTAGACCGGGATCAGCTGTGGATGCATCTCCAGCGCGACCGCCCACATCGCAGAGACCGTGTGGTCCAGCTCGGACTGGTGCAGCACGGAGCGCCGGTCCCTGTCCAACCGGAGTCTGTGCAGATTCACACCTGCCAGCATCCCGCCGGCCGCCTCGGTCATGTCCGCCACCCAAATTTGGCGCACGTAGAGCTGTCCTGAAAATCGGTCGCCCATCAGCAGCCAGCCGGCCTCACTCTTGATACATTCCTCAGGAGGAAGCGTCTCCAGGAAGAGGAAGCGTGCGCAGAACCTTTTCCACTCGGCTTTAAGGAGGGGGTACAGGGTGAGACAGGTGTCCTCCGGAGAGAGCTTCAGAAGGGAGGTGTCAATATCCACCTCTCCCTCTCCACTCCTCTGCGACACTTGCACTGTCAGGACCTGCTCTTCAAACACCGGGTCGCGTTCCATACAGAACATCCACCTGTCCCTCTGAGTTTCCATTACAAGCTGTCTCCCCTCTCGGACGAGCGCCAGTGCCCCCACCTTCAGACCCTCTCCAAACTGTCCGATCACTTCCTTCCTCTCGGATTTATCCGAATACCCCAGCAGTAGAACTTTACGAGCTAACTCAGTGCTGCTGTTGATGAGGTGAAGCGAGCTTTTGACTTTATCCAGGATAATCCTTCCCAGTGCTACCTTCCTCTCCCCCTCACCATCCGTGCAGTAAACATGAGCCCTGAACACCAAGCCCAATGGTGAGTCGTCCCTGGAGATCACTGGCCCTCCCAGCTTGGGACTATGCTGTCCTGAACTGGCTAGCTCCTGGGAAATGTGGTCGATTGTAGACAAGAGGCCGTCATACCAGTTCTGCACAATCTCCCTCAGCCCTTCCCAGATCTTCCAAGATTTGGCATAGTCCTTTGTCAGTGAGAGACGGATCGTGTGCTGCTTACTCATACCAACTAAATCTTCTTACATTGTATAAGATGTACTACTATGTACGGACTAATTCAAGTAAGAGGTTGATTACTTGTGTAGTTATGGTTGACAGGTTTGCTAATTGTGTCTATGTTTTGTAAGTTTTGTCAATGTTTTTTATCCAGTTCAACTAATTGTGTTAAAATTAATTGGCATTTTACACAGTTTATACTACGCATTTCAAAATAACATTTTAGCTCTAGCTGCAGCTGTTTTTGCAAATTAAGTATGTTTTTGTTTTTTTATTGTTCAAAACTCTAAACTGTTTTAGAAAGACAAAACCGAAACCGGAAATTTCATCCTGCAAGCGAATAGCGAGGTAACTAGGGGGAAGGAGACAACACGGACTTTAATCCTGCAGTCCCAGCCCTCCCTAGCTGAGGTAGAATTATATCTAAGGTTCTATCTATTTAATTGAAAATACGGACACTCAAAAAAGGTATTCCTCTAAAAGTGATGTGCAGCATCGAGACTATTCTAAATAACTACTCTAAATAAGGGAATTATGTGAATTTTGAAGTTGGCCTCCAAGGATAGGAAATAGCTGAGTCATGGCCTTTCTTTCTCCAAAGAAACTTGTTGACTTTAGTTGAGACGTGCTCACACATAATTCTTTCTGCGTACTTCTCTCTCCATGTATTCACAAACTCCTCCTCAATTAGCTGCTGCGTCATCCCAAGGTCTCGACAGCAGCTATGAAGCGCATCCCGCTTAGAAACCTCATAGGCAGTCAACACCCCACTCCTCTGCTGGCTAAAACCATAGCACATTGATTCCCCCACTCCCATAGCTAAGAACCTGCCCTCACAATACAACCCGAATTCCCTTATCAGACACCAGGTGCTATCTTGGATCTGAAACAGTGTCGGTTTAGAGATGGGGACGATGGACCAGCCCCCGATACCGAATGCTTTGTTTAGCAAGGACTGGTAGAAATGTTGGTACATGTAGAGACCCCCATCAAAACGCTTTATCTGGATCTCAGAATCTTCAGGGGCTACGTGTAATATCGAGATTATACTTTGGTCAAGCGGCTTCTCAGACATTCCCATATAAACGTTTGGAGGAGATGAGCAGCCCTCAAAATTAACAGAAGTCAATGAGTCCGACTGTTTCCTAAATCGCTCATGCTTAGGAAAAGTGGATGAAGGTTCCTCAAGTTCGAAAGTAGTTAGGTCCTCTTTCATTAAAGTAGAAAATTGAATGTGAGTAGAAAAGCGAGAGATGGGAAACAAACCTTTACCAAATAGTTTCAGCATTGGATCTAAAACTGTTGTGTAGGATCAAATCTAATATCCAAGAGTTTGCATACATATTTGATAATTAATGATGAATTCACATATAAGAAACTATGATATAGAATGACCCCGCGAGAGTCGGTTTTGCAACTCAAGTATCTACGTACTACTCCGCTGCAAATACTAGTTTGAATTATTTTTCTGCAGTTTTGAAAGATTAATATACGTACATCGATCAGAGGAGTTGTAAAAATATGGTTCTATACAAATTGCTCATCTCACAACTACACGTATTTGAAAAGTTTTACATCTCTCATTAATGACATCATCATAAACCAAAATGATGAGTAATTGTTAAATTATTACGTCACCATACGTATACAAGTTTCAAAAAATTCCACAAAAAATATAGACATTAAAATTGATACACAAATAGTTCGTTGCGTCACGAAGTGTTCATCAGGCGCACAGCGTTAAGTACGCTCGTATCTTCATATAACGGACCCAATGCAATAATAATAATGAGAAGGATCCACATGCCAAAATTAGGTAAGTAGACCATTATATGTATGAGCTATGCTACTACCTATTATCAGAAATATTTGAATTAATACATTTGTAAAGCTTAATTTCTTGATAATTTCCTTTAGTAGATAAAGAAATTATAAAATTGTTCAAGAAAATATGTTATTCAATACAAAATATATACCTGCAAGTAAACAATAAATCGACATCGTTGCGGTTAATTTATTAAAGCCTTATTTGAATAAAAAATATTTCATCAAGTTAGGAAATGTACAACTTTCACAATCTAATGTGAAAGTATATTAATTTTGGCGAAACGATCAAATAAACAAACCTTAAGTCTTGTGATGCAACATTTATTGCTAGAATTTATAGAATTATCAATTTAAAACATCAATTCGAATTAAGGTGTTGATATTTTGTACAGTATAAGTGCACAATTGTATATAACCACTACATATGAGCATGAGTGCAAATTTGGAGAATACTGACTCCAGCCAAGCAAAATACTAGACAATATCTACGGAAGTTGTTGATAACTAAAAAGGAATTTTTGCTTACAACGAAACTATATGCAAATAAGAGTTCATCTATAACAATAAAACAAGTTTGGATAGTTTAATTAATTTAAATTGTAAGAACAGAACATAATCAATGTGTTAGAACACTATTCCAATTTGGATTCGTACTCAGAATCTGAAGGTACTTGGATCTCTGATTTTTTCGGTTTCAAAATCCCGAACTGATAACGTAGAACAGTCTTTGGGAAGCGATTATCAATCGCTTGGAAAATAGGAGGAACGACTTGCCTCATTTTGGTACTGAATTCTGGAATGTTCCACACGTCTAAATACCAACAAACAGCGCCCCCGATCGCGCCAGCTCCTGCTACCGTGAGGAAGGTAGCCCAGCCTAGTGCGCGCAGTGCAAACCTGGTAGGATTCTCGTGTTTAGAAGAAACTAATTCGACTTCTGGCTTCTTTGCAATGACAAATCCTCCAAGCAACGCAATAGAAGTACCAATCAATAGAGACATGCCAACACCCTTTCCTCGCTTCTTAGTTGTGGATGGATTTAAACTAGAATCTTCATTAATATCTTCCTCCATTTAATCAATAAACTAACGTGTTAGAATCATTATACATACCACGAAATTCAATTGTAAATCTTGGCTATTCAAAAAGAGAACTAAAACTGAAGCATAAGTGGAGAGTTGGGAAGATAGGGGTATGAGAGGACCTTAGGGGAGGATTAGTATGTGTTAAAGCACTGTTTCCCAACTTGGGGTGCGCGGACCTTAAGTCGGGGGGTGCACGGGCCAGGAGTAGGAAGTGAAAGCTTTTTTGAACGAAGAACATATCTGGTTGTGAAAGATGTAGTTGTTATCTACGTAAATTATTACTTTATTCAGACTACTACTCTGCATTGATTGATTACTGAATATCCGCACGTCTAATAATTAAAGCAACTCCTAATTGAATTTGAAACTAGGATCTGGGGGTGCACCCTCAAATTTTTAGTTAACTGCACGGATTGAAAATGGTTGGGAACCTCTGTGCTAAAGTGGCAGGATTGGGGCAAAGGGGTCCAGGCCTAGAGCAATATTGAAATAGCTACTTTGGGAGTAAAAATGGAACTAATGGGAGTATAGTGGGATGGGAAGTATTATTAGTAACTATAATATATTATATACATATGTATGCACATATGCCTTCATTAATATTATAAATATCCAATTGATCTAAATCAAATATAATGATTAAAGTATGGTGGAATTCGCTTATTAGCAACCAATTTTCACGTCCCAGGTGAAGATTTTGTGTTAATTATGTTCCCTTATTAGCAACTTCGCGTATTAGCAACCATTTTATGAGCAAAACTTGAGTTGCTAATAAGCGAATTCCACTGTAATACATTCAAGCAGTAACATTGTTTTCTTTGAGTAATGAGTGATCTCCTCAATCTCGCTACATTCACTCATGAACAAATTCTATCCATCTGGCGGTGGTGCCACGAGGACGAATAATATCTCTTACAGACCGCCCATAGATCTAAATGGTCATCACAAACTATACAAATTATCAAGTTTGTTGATCTAAGAATTAATACGGGGTTAGACGTAATGAGATTAGTTCTATATTGTCTGTCTATTCTACACTGTCAGCATCAGCTAGCTTAAAGTCAGTCAAGAGATCAAGTTTCAATAATAACGCATACTGTATAAATAAAATTATTTGTGATAAAGTGAAAATTAGCAAGTCGTAAAATATATATCTTAAACTTAATACAAATCTCCCATGATAATAGATGAAATTTCAACAAATTATTTGCAGCTGAAGATGTAATGACCCTGCAACAAATGTCTGGGAAACAGACACAAGTTTGCAAACAAGCAGATAAGTTTGTCAATCCAACGAAGATCAGAAATACCAACAACATTTTCTCAAACTGTCAATTTATTTAAAAAAGCAAAGCAATAAAAAGCACAAAGAAAAAAGCTTAAAAGGCAAAAAAGGGCATTGATTCTTCGCCTGATTTTGTCAGGCTTCCTTGCTGTAGAGAAGAATTTCTTTCTCGAGATCCTCTTTTTCAAGTATCAACTTATCACGTACTTCCTCTAACTCCGAAATTTCAGAAGAGATCGCAAGAATATATTTGTCGTCCCGGACTGCGTAGTTCTTCTTCTTGATACGCCTCCTTTCAGCTCGCAATACCTGGATTATGCTCACATAGTATGAATAGCTCACGTGCTTCGTTTTTTCATGAATGACATGTCTCAATTGAGTTATGCTATAAGAGTGTAAATCAAATTCATTTATTTTCAAGATACTTAACGCTGACAACAGGTTAGGACAGCGGTATTGGCAGGACATTATTCACTTTTCTCGCCCATATTTCAAATCTTCAGATCGAACCATTTTATATAAAAGTTGAAGCTAAATTATCTACCCTTGCTACAAGCCAATAAAATTTGAGGAGCATAATTTTAGGTCCAATCAGAATTCTCCTTTTAAGAAGTGTTGCCCGCCATGAATTAAACGAAACTGAGGTATACATCATACCTTAGTAACAGAAAATATGAACTTTTAATTGAATCGCTAATAGAAGGTAATGTAACATCTAAACTGGCTGTGAGTGGTAATTGGTTCCAAATAGATGAAAAATTCATCTAATTAGAAACATATCCAATTGTTAATTTAAATAAGGAAAATAAACATGTGAAGTATGAGTCTGGCAATTGGACACAAATAAAACTCTTTTGATCGAGCATACCAAAGGCACGATCGTCAACAAACCTATAGAAATGCATGGGGATTGTACCGAATACAGATATCCCTACCTCAATACTTTCAGTTCTTATAAATATGTTTCAAACGAGGGTTTTTTTATTGAATTTGATCCGCATTTTTCAATACAATTGACGGGAGAAAAACCTACGATTATCTAAACTCGACATGATGGCAGTCTTGTGGTGGAAAATAATTACCTAATCCCTTATTCAATCAGGTACAGTAGTATCAAATATTTGCAAATTCCCCACGCATATTATGAATAATTTTTTAAATTAACAATTTGAATTCCAGCATTTATGTTTTTATTGTCTCCCAAACCAAGAATCAATCGGGTTGGAAGCTGGTCTCTAGCATATTTTTCAAAATTCGTCAAATGGTGTGGAAATATGTATATAAAGGTGTGAAAGATTTCCATTTTTTTGCAGAGTGTGAAAATTTCACTTAGATCTTCGAACTTAATCGTAGACTCATCATTTGCCAAATTTGCCAATTTTCATAACTCTACGACTTGCCAATTCTTCAATCGATTCGGACAAACAAACAAAAATCGTAGCATTTAATTATAAGATATAGTTACAACTATTAGTGGACGCCAACTTGCTACTAACAGCAATTAAATGCTATTAACAGCTGTTAAAAGTAACTAATTTGCTGCTACAGTAAAGCAGAAACTGCCTGAGTTGCATATAGAATCCTTGGTGGAAGTTTTTATAAAATATGAATCATAGGAAAGCTCGAATATTGTAAATAGCTGATACTTATTTTTTGGTACAATGAAGGAATTACCTCCAAAACAAATTTGCTTGCAAGTTTTTATTATTAATGACACCATACATTTTCTACATTTGTGTAGTTGCCTTAGGTATTTGAGTATCGACTGGAAATTAGAAGTTGGCAAATTAATCCGGAGATTTAGGCAAGTTAGATTTTTCTTTTGCGAAATAATAATCTGAGGTTACTTCTGGGTCGTAAGACTTCACGCAGCCTATCACTCGACATTTCCCCTCGGGGATTGTAAGTTCTACATGCACACAATATCTTACAAATATATGCACCCCGAATTAATAAACATTCAAACAGTCAGAACAATATAGGATAAATCCTAAACTCTGTATGGTGACAAGCAAGGCTTTCAACATGCTCTGGTTGGAGCCAGTACAAGTATCTCAGGTATGCATTCAATCATTGCGTCAAAAGAATAGAGAGTTTAAAATACAATATTTGAATAAATTTCAGAAAATGATATGATTGCATCTGTATTAGCTCTAACTATGGCTTACAATCCAGGGTATATTTGCAATTCCGGGATTAATTACAGCGTAATTATACGATTTGTAATATTCAGTAATACAGTCGACTCCGCTTAATAGGGCCACTGTTTAATCGGGTCAACCGCTTAATCGAGCCACTTTCGGCAGGACCGAAATAACTCTTACGAGGGTCACTCAATATGTTTTGAGCCTGGAGTAGTTCCTTCCGTTTGATTTTATTGAAAATTTCTAGGATTATTCACCTACCTATTATTATCTTTGACTTTGAGTTTGATTTCAATCGGACAAGTTTCTAAAATATTGTAATGAAGAAATTGTCTAAGATATTTTGTATTAGCATCTATACACACAACCACGAAGTGTTGAATTGAGATATCTTTGAACATTTATTTATGTTTTGCAAACGAAATTTAAATATGATAATCATAGAATCCCCCCGGATTGTGAATATATCGCATCATTGATAATATTGAATTATCAAAAGTTTGTTTCCAACTATCATTTTTCCATAAAGAGAATAAATAAAATTCCATAGGAAATGGCTTGCAAATGTGTCGGAGTCCACAAGAACACTCCATTATATGTGGCATAATATTTTAGAAACTTGTCCAATCTAACTCAAAGCCAAAGATACAAGTAATAATAGGTATATGAATAATCCTAGGAATTTTCAACACAATCAAATGGAAGCAACTACTCCAGGCTCAAAACTTATCGAGTGACCCTCGTATATATAGAAGCTAATACAAAATATTTTTGGTTAATAGGGTTCTCTGCTTAATCAGGGCAAAATGTCCTCTGACCGATGTGACCCTATTAAGCGGAGTCGACTGTATATCTCGTTATTCTTGAACACTGGACCCAGATAACAAATAAGTATCAGCACAAGAGCAAATCATATAGTTTCCTAGGAATGATTATACCATCGAAACCTGATAAGATACTACGTAGTTCCATTGTTCAACGGTGCGGTTAAAGCAATTAACTAATCCCAGGATTGATCTCCCATATTAAAACATGGAAAGTTTAAAATACGATATTTGAATACATTTGAGAAAATGGATATGGCTGCATTCTTCTTATCCATTTTAGCTCCAATGTCCAGCACATAATCAGGTATTTGTTAAATATTCTTGCCCAATAATTAGTCATAAAATAATAATTCCACTGGTGGGTTATATCTAAATATGGTTAATACTTACACCATAACATCCGGACGATTAGCTGGTAAAACACAAATAATATATTCCTACTTGGTCTATGTAATTAGAAATTAAAGGGTGATTGTAATTATGGTATACGGACTTATTAATAACTAGGCACTATTCCAATTAAATGAAAGCTAGAAACAGCTAGTAAATCAAGTTTTAGTTTCAGTGGAATTAATGATGTTGGGGTTTCATTAGTCGAAATTGGGAAATAAAGTGACTTCAGTTTTCACGTATTCCTAAGTTTCTAATTAACTGACTGACGTGCTTATCGAACTTGAAGGCAACAAATTGCAAGGTATTGAGTTACGCTTACACAACACACATATAGACACACACCAATCCAGTAGTTTGACTCGAGTATATAAGGAGTGTAATGGAAGTTGCATCAATATTTATCACACAGCAGGTATATATAATGGCATCGCTAATTTCAAGTTTACAAGTGGGATTAAGAAAGAGATCAATAACTTTCAGTACAACAGATATGAATATGAAGAAAGCTTTATTCTTTACTCCAAACTCTCCAAATACTATCAAAGGCCCGAAATGGTGCGGGAAACATAAACTTGTATGCCTAAACACAACTCCAGCGCCTTCTTTTCAAAACTCGATGGCCTGTGAGGACTATGTAATCATACAAACAGATTCAAATAAGTACAAAGACCTATTTTTAGACCCACTCCCGGAAGTGCCCGATTATGTGCCAGCTCCTCTTCCAGTCAAGTCGTTACCTCTTTCAAAATCAATGCCTGATTTCGGTGAAACCAGAAAAATAAAAACACATTATCCGAGTCCACTATCTCAAATGGCCTACGCGCCTGCGGACAAGTTAAATCAGGGAGTAGAACTTGAATCTGATAGCTCAGATGAAGAGGTAGACCCCAGACTCTATGCCAACCCTCCTCCTCCCCTTAAGCTGCACAAGAATCTGCCCATTCAGAGAGTCTATTAATCCGTAGCACTGACTGGATAATCTAGATATCAAACGAACGAATGTGATACTTTTACTGAATTGTAAATTCAGCAACATTCCTATTACTTTCTATCGTTATTTGGTGTTGTATTTTCATAATTTTTCCCCTGAAACATGGTATTCACCTCTACTATTAAGACGCAAAGATTGTGTAGATAGGTAGTATGTTTTTACAGACAGATGAATTCCGAAATTAGGCATCTTTAGAGCTGCCACTAACCTATAATCTACATGGATAGTATAGTGCAGGAGTTGATGGATCCATCACTCTTGGACTTTCTAGCTAAAATATAAACTTTTTAAACTAAACAGTACCCATCATGAATAGTTGATTACATGATATGCATAAAAATGGATCTTTACCAACTTTTAGGAAGAAAATATAGTCCAAAATCAGGGAATCCCCCATTTTACATATGCATCCATAGTTTAGACAATAGGAGTAATGAGTGCCCATGAGGAACCTACACTCCTCGGTTTCATAAGGTATTTGATACGAACAGTGTCACCAGGAACCCAGCGCAGTTGTTTATGATATAAACCAACCACGTTTCCTGTAGTGTGCGTTGTCATTGTTACTTCAGCTCAGATTTGGAATCGGGTCGAACCTGAATGTGCTAATGAGCTTAATCCCACAATATTCTATAGATTCCACACATGTCGGTTCATAGCTAGGGATAATGCATTGTCACTCACTAAAACGACTGTTGGTAGTGAATATACGCACTATGAGTCTGCATTTCCTGTGGGAGACCTGATTTGATTTGAGCCCGACCTAAGCCTGAACTCGACCCGAAAAACCCGATCCACATTCTAACTCTGCTTCAAAAATCTCAGAAATAGGGAAATTAACATAATTGCAAAATGATGTTTGTACCAAACTGTTAGCCGTTAACCGTAAGAATAATTATCTTGGAATATCACACGTGTGTCTACGTTGGAATAGTTGAAAATAGCGAAATTAGTATAAACTAAAGTGATCAAGTAAATAAATAAACTAAGCCGTTGTTCTATTCAGTGTTTGAGGGCCAGGCCCCACTCCTGTATGAATGACATACTTCAACCCGTCCAGCTGTGGGGCCAGTCCAAAGTTAGAAAGATCAGGTGGAAGCTCTGGGAGAGCATCGCCCGTAGATTTGCCGATGATAAATTTATCCCGGTTACTCGGCGGGAAAAGGTTTTGGATTAGAGCTAGCATCTGATCTACGTGTTGCTTGAGGAGGATAAGACAGGCATTCGGACCAGCGTCAAAGGTGTACCCCACCCTTACCTCCCCGCAGATCTCATTGTAGAGATGCACCATGTTGATGATCTTATGCGATACTCCGCTGAGGTAGAAGAGTGGAGGGAAGGTATCCATACAAACTGAATGGAACTGGTTGCTCTCCATCATGGTCAGATTAGCTAGCATCTTAAAGTCACGATTAGCGATAGCCGTCTTCATAATTCCAATGCGTTCTGGAACAACTGTGTCTGCTCGAAAGCGGATAAAGCGACTGGTCTCGACAGACCGCTGCATCCCGATGCTACTCGAGGTTTGCTTCTTCTGGTCGCTAACGACAAGAATTAGCACCTGTAGATCTGGCCAGTGGTCATGACCAAAGACTTGGATGGCTCGGCTATCCTCTCCACCTGGCACCTGCCCACACTGCCACTCCACGAACCCTCCGTACATGCTCCTACAAGCACTGCCAGAACCGAGACGTGCAATCACGGATAATTCACATTCCAGTCCGTAAAGCTGCGACAGTGAGTACACTAGACAAGCGAACCCTGCAGCAGAAGAGGCTAGTCCAGCGGCTGTAGGGAAGTTATTGACCGACTCGATACAAACTAACTCCTGCTTCCCACTCAGACTGCGGAGTGTTCTCAAGCAGGAGTTATAACGGGGCGTGTCTAGTGTTTGAGTAGTCCCGTTGATTGATAGCGTGTCTTGTGTAAGCGAGGGGTCAGTGTATACGCGATTCTTGGTACAGAGATCCTCTTGATCAAGCGTGATACTGAGGGAGGAGTTTAGAGGAAGGATCAATTTATTGTCTCTCTTTCCCCAGTATTTCACTAGTGCGATGTTGACTGGAGCACTGCATTCTACTTCCCTATGAGCCATTCATGGACTAACTAAATTCTTCAACGTATCACTGGTGTGGACATACACCACGTGCTTTACACTGTAAAATCAAGGTTGGAGTTTAATAAACCCATGGTAAATCGTTTTGGGTTTCCTAGCAGCTCAGGTTAAACTCGAGTCTAACAGTGAACTTTATACTTGTCAGTTTACCTCATTATATAATTCCAAATTCATATAATTATATTAAATTATCCTATGTTTGATGGATCAAATCTCCATTGCGGGTCGCCCTAGTCACTAGCTACCATAGCCTCCAGGTTATGATTTGGAGACCAGACCAGTCAGTCAGGCCCCAGGTTTGGTATTATGTATTTCCAAAACTTGGCGCCATATTAGGAACTATTCGCGTCGGAGATGTGATGCAACTACAGGGGCGTAGACACCAGGGGAGCTGCTAGCCCCCTCCTACATCGTGTCTACGGCCCTGTACTGGGGATTCAGGCCATGCTTCTAAACAAATTTTAAGGAAACTTAGCTTCGTTATTGAAATGCTATTTCCTGAATTCTGAGACTATTTGAAGTATTGAATGAATTGAACTTGTCTACAAATGAAAGATCCTTTATTTGTGAAGAAATTCAGATTTCAGCGCTCGTGCGCATCAGCTGATTTCAACCTAAACTGCAAAACTGTAGGTCACTTGGGACCATCGCAATATTGTTCTATTATTAATTAACGTAAATATATGAAGTCAACAATTGATATGGGACAGTACAACACTATTTCAATACTCAGAATGGTGTTAAGTCGATTACCTAGTGCTATGCTAGCTTCCTATATTCATCTACGTATATGTATGTACATACTCCACATCTCTTCACTAGAACTGGTAATAATTATGTTCAGTTGAGCCCCTTTCCCGTAATCAGGATTATAATACGTATATCAACAAAATTATTATTATTATTATCATAAACAATAACCTGAACCACAAAAATACCCAAACACACGTGAGCTAAGTAAATACCCTATAAGTCAATAGCTTACATAAAAAAACTAATAATGAATTAGTGCTCCTAGTAATGTCAGAGCTACACACTGAACTGGGCAGCTAGTTGATGTGCCTTCTAGTTCCAGGTGCACCCATGCCTGATTGACTCGCACCTGTGTTAGAACCAGCCTGTAAGCCTATAATCTTCTTCCCTTCAGCAAGCGTTTCCTCCGAAAATTCTCTGACGTTTGCATCTGCCTCTTTGGGGGACAGAAGCGGACCATCCCAACCTAGCTTATGAGCCTTTCTATCGAGTGCAAATAGAGTAGCTATCACTTGAGCAAGGTCATTGGCCTCGAAAAGATCGAGTGTAACGAAGCAATCTTTCTCACTGACTCCATACTTTTTGGCCGCATCGAGGAATACCCCGATCGTTTCCATCTGTTTGAAAGGCATAGTAGTTGCCTTCATAAATTTGGATGCTACTGACCCTGGAGCTATTTCATTGATAAGTTTACACAGAACTATGCCATTTTTGAGCCATGCATGAAAGTTGTCTTCCATCTTTTCATCAATGATCGTTTCAATCCAAGCGATGGATTTCGCTTCATCTTCGAATGGATAAGTCTCCATCTTCTTCTTTTGGATATCTGCAGCAATGCCAGATTTTTCTGCTCTATGTGCCATTTGCGTATTGTAAATCTGTTCAAGTTAAAATATATTTATTAACTAGCTCTGCATAATGGATAAACGATTCCCTATTTATACTTTCTAGAGTACATTGCTATTTACTCCACCATGTATGGTGCAGAGAAAGCTGAATCCGTATGTAATAGAGCAATTAGATGAAATAGTGTAAGAATCAAACTCCATTGGTAGTCATTAATTTATTTCAAATGTACTACGTACACAATATATGCTCCCACTTCAAAAAGTGTATTAATATTTATATATTGAACTTTAAATCACGCTGAGTGATGATAAGGAAAAATAGAATACAATTGACTCCGCTTATTGGGACACCCAGGGGCGCCGACCTTTTCGAAATTTAAGGACAATTTCGGGGTTTCAGGGGGGGGCTCGGCGCCGATGGAGACACCAGTTAGTGATCGGGAGAACCGCAAAATTGGGACAAATCTCCAGGAACGAAATCATTTCCATACATAGAAGCTAATATTAAATTACATAGGGTAATTGGAACCCCGATTAATTGGGGAAAAATATCGCAACTTGATGTGTTCAAATGGTAATAATCAATGAATTGCAAACCCTAAGAGTCGATGAATTGATGCGTCCCTTAAGAAGGGTAAACGCGGTTCTAGAGTCTCTAAACTAGTCGTCACAAAATATAAATAGAAAATGAGTAAAATAGAAATTCTAGTCTTTCGAGTAATCACGAAGTTTCTAAAACGAACAAATCTAAAAATCTAACTATTTGGAGCTATTAGAGGAGGAATGGAACGATAGCGCGACGATGGCGTGGAAAATCCTTAAACTCTTTCTTATAATTTTTGTGTTTACCGAGAGCCCAGATCGCCATTTGCAGAAAACCGGCTAGAGTGAAGAAAAGCGCGGGCAGGGATTGAGTCATGATGGAGAAACCAAACCAGGCTGCAACCTCATACGTGTAGTTGGGACAGGATACCAGTGCAAAGAGCCAAGTGAATGGGTTAAGGGTAGGCTGTGGCACTCTACGTTCTCTCGTGCCAGTGGTTCTCAGGTTGGAAAGCGCCACGTGAATGCTAAAGTTGCCTAGCTCAGACAAAACGAAGATGCCGATACCAAGGTAGAGCTGTAGGTCTCCGTAAGCAGGGGGCGTGTACTTGGGATGGTTAATGTAGTAAGCAATGAAAGCCCCAAACCCCCAATAGTAGGAGCTGTTCTTGAATAGGTTGAGTATCGGCATCGTGCCGTGTGAGAATTTGTGGATAAAGAAAGTCTCCAAAATTCGCTTTAGATAATGGAATACCCAACAGCCTGCTGCTAGCTGGACTACCAAGTGGTGCTTAGGAATGGCAACACCATAAAAAACTTGCGGGAAAAAGAAGAAAAGCGGATAGATAGAAAATGGACCGAAGTATTCCCAGAAAAAAACAGTTCCCCAGTTTATTTGAGAGCCTAGGTCTTTGAAGTAGAGCGTATCATTGTCCTTGATCTTCAGCTCCTCCAAGGTTTTATCGTCAGGGAGAGCTCGTTCTTTTAGGTTGGATTTCAACTGCTGGCGTGAGGTGTAATACTTTGGCTTTTCTTTGGCATACAGTTTCTTTACGTCGAGGATGGTTGAATCAGGCTTTAGGTCAGATAGTGTGCAGATGACTTTATCTGGTGACCGTTGATGAACGATTTTTAGTAGCATGCTACTTTCTGGGCTAATAATGAAATATGTACAATTATTTTTTAAAATGTAGCCAAGAGAGCTAATCTTTAATTGTTATTAATAATTATATTTTACAAGTTTCCTAGTGTACTCCAGAATTTACACCTTTTAAAATAATTCGGCAAAATCCTCAAATTAGGTATCGATTAAGTAATCGAGCCACATCAAATTGAATCAAGATAGCTAACTACGTTATGACTAATAAATGGCATGCGTAGTAACTTTATCTCGCAAATACAGAAACTGATCTTAGACCACCTAATGTGAAATAGGATACTAAAGCAACAAGTTTATGTAGACAATCTTACAATTATTATAATATCGACCGTATTGAATGGTTGGGGCTTGTCCCCCGGTCTCCATTTGGTCACTCGCTTTTGACCCTCCCCCTGGCTACATATCTCTTGTGTGGAAAAGATGAAACGATTTTATGAGTAGGATGATATGTGCTTTGGTGGCGTAGGTTTATCTGAATCTAATTAAATGTGTCGGTTCCAATATAAGTTCCACTGTGCTCATGTATACATAATTGCAGTCAGCAATTGTGGTTATTTCTACAACCGTTATTAGGAACTAATTACAGGATATCAGTGGTGAAGTTGTGGAAAAGAACAACTCACCAAAGTAAAATATAAAGAATTCCAAGAACCTTTGTAGCGACCAATGCCGACCATAACATCTTATATCAAAGATGTTAATTAGAACTTATCTAGATAATATTGGAAAGGAAGTAGGGAAATAATCGGTCAATCGATTCTTCATTTAGAAAAAAATCAAAATTGAATTATATTTCAATGGTTTAATTATGAACGTAGAAGTCGTCGTCATACTCGAGATGAAATTAGATAACAAACACAAATTTTAAGATCCACAAAAGCAAATAATTTAGGCGGCACAACTTATTCTAAAGTGAATAATGATTCAGTCAGATTTCTCAATAGAAATTCGCCTAATCACATCATTAAGCGTAATTCTAACATAAGAACTTCCTCCTTTAACCTGTTCCACAGCTTTCAGATATTGTAACAATTGATCACTGCATCCATCGCACTCATTTAATCGTTCGTAACACTCGACAACTTTGTGGGAGAGCTGTTGGTACAGTTGAGACTTAGGTTTCGTGTCCAGTTTGGATTGTGAACACTGGGTCAGGACTTTTATAAGCGCCAGAACTATCCGAAACAAATAGAATTTGATTCTCGGAGAGCAGTATTGACAAATGAGAAGAAGAACATCGAGAGTAAGGAAGCGTGTCTCCTCTCTTGACTTGTCAGGAATTTCAAGGTACCTCTCAGCTATGATGACAATTTGATGGAGATGAGGATAGAGAGATGCTCCGAAAGACAGAATGCACTGTAGCAGTATTTTTATGCGTGTTCGTTTTATTTCTATGAAGGAAGAAGACATGAGTGTTTGAAGTAGCTTTTCTAAGTACTTGTCATGCTTAGTGAGGCCCAGCATATGGGGGCTTACTCCCTTATAAGGAGGTTGCTCGACGATGGAGAGGAGTTTCGATACTAATGGCTGTAGATTGGATAGCACATCGGTGTAGTCTGTATAGAGAAATCCATCTAAAGCAGACAGCAACACCTCAGCTCTGTTATGGATGAGCAGATCAGCTTGTGCAACACGTTCTGTCATATGTAGACAGCTCTTGAGAGCTAAAACTTTGTTGTCTGGAATGAAGTCATCTAGCAGCTTGAGCAAGATTGGGAAGAAGAGATGGAGATAGGAGCCGAGGGTTGGGTAGGTGAGTTGATCCTGTAACCAGAGAGCTAAGAGCTTAGCAGTGGGCGAAGAGCTCCAGTCATTGCCAGTGAATAGCAGTTGTATGGGCCTGAATAGAGCAAATATGAGTGCATCACCAGCCTGTGTAAGCACCATGAAATCCGTGAGATTGTCAACATTGCGATGCTCGTAGAAGTGTTGAAGCAGCTCGTTGGAGAGGGCGAGGGTGTTTGGTGACTGCCAAGTGCCAGGGATGTGGTGCAGAGCCGCTAACAGGAAGAGTGGAGGGAGAGTGTCAGGAGACTCAGGAGGGTGAAAATTCGAGAGAATTTCATTTAAAATGGACTCAAATGTGAACGAATTACTAACGCAGAATTCACCGGATATTTGACTGAGACCGCAATGCTCGAGTATTCTCCGATCGGAAAGCATTAAAAATAGATTTTAGTGCAAAGTGTAATATGTCTAAACCTAAATTGTGAAATCAGCATAGTAGTTTCAAGTAAAATGTTATTAATTAAAATCATTTTAAACTTAGATAATCAATACCTGATGAATAATTCTCAATAGTTCAATGCATTATCTAAGCAGGAACTCAATACTGATAACTGATATGTGTTCTGAGTTCATCCAGCATCTCCTGCAGTTCTTCATCTTGTATCCTTCCTTCCAAACTTCTGATGTAAGACTTGGCTTCATCCGATTGTTCGGGACAGAGATTCGCCAATGCGACCAGCTCGAATTGGTGGAGGTGTTTGGTTGCTAGGGTTTGTCGGACTGTCTTCACGGTCTGCTCGTTAGTGAACTTACTGAAATGCTGCACATACTCATAAGTCTTCTGGAAAACTTCAGGTAGGTCCTGGTCCTCGTTGGATGTTTCTTGGAATTTCTTCCTCTCTTCGAGGAGCAGTTTCACTTCGCTATTCATCAGCGCTTGGGCGTTGTCGAACTCCTTGTTGAATCTCAGTTCGTTCGCATCCTCTTGGTTCTCCAGACCATCTGACATCACGCTACTTCCTGCTGCCATACTAGAAGACGGGGGTTAATAGTTTGCCAATATTAATTCAACTTCTTTCAATAAGAAACTATCAGGCACATGCTATTAATAACAGCCACGTATTATGGAATTACAATACTGATACCACATCTACACAATCGAATTAAAACTATGGTGTCACCAACGAAGAGGTTAAGTTGCGAACAAATGATGAGGGAGGAATGTTATGTAGTGTTCTATGTAATAACCAACTGTAGGAAAGGAACACAAAACCGAATTATGCTTCCATGTCTTAATTAAGGAAATCGTTTCCTACGAACAAATGATCTGTTTTAAAAGGTACACACACAACACGAAGCATCTTTAAAAGTGTATCCGTATATTGTTTCACAGTTTTAATCTCTCTTATCTCTCCCTCGCCTTATAATGATAGTGTACCAGATAAGAGATATTAGAGTTCAGTTACAGAACTGAGAAGTGTAAGTACTAGCGGAATGCGAATATTATATGTATAGTTAATCTTGCCTCTCGATCTCGCAATATCACTAAATATAATTAACTGAACAGAAAACATGTATATGTTGCAGTATAACTACATAGTCATAAATAAATCGTTGCTTTATTGCCAATAATAATAGAAATTTATAATAGAAAATGACGGTGCAACGAATGTAAATTACATTTCGACACCAAAGAATTATTGCTACAACATTACGATTTAAATTCAGTTCATATATTTTAGAGGTAGCACATCATTAAGTTTTACTAAGAAATAATTGAGGTAATTCGAGAGGCTCGAAGAACAGTTTACAAGACCGTAAATGCTCCCGTCATGAAGAGATATCTATTTGGAATTGATCAAATCAATGAGAATCATATGACGTAACATCTGAATACTCCAACTGACAGTTATGTAAGATTAAATTCTTGACATTGCTATGATAACAAATATTATGTATGATTTCTCTTGATAAATGGAAGTTTATAAAAACCATCAAGGAGATTCTAGTAGTGGAGTAGATTACTTCTGAACCTAAACGACCTCATTCGTTCCGAATCATCGGAGAAAAGGAAAAATGAGGCCAGACCAATGTGTGTATAGGGAAACAGTGATCGGAAGTGTGAAAATATGAATGTACAGTGCCACTCGGATATACGCCACCGCTTTATCTGTAAAAACGTTCAGAACGCGGCAATTTTCGTGTACCAATTGATTCGTACAATATTTTATATATATTATACCAATTGATTCGTACTATATTACATATATTATAGGATGTTGGATAACCCACCACATATTTGGCTGCACCAATTGTGGCGGATTATTCGAGTGGAATTGTACTCAAACACACAAATTATAAATTCGGGGAAATAAGGCCAGGTGCAGATATACATAATAGAATGATTCTGTATCAGAAATATTGTCAGCACCCATGCCATAAAGCATCCCCTATCCGAGCTGCAGTAAAGGTCATTCTGGATAATGCTATCGCAGTCTAATTTAGTCCACAAACGTCCATGAGTCCATTATTCTGTAGCCGATGCAGTAGCTTAAACTTTCAAGTTGTCCACGTAAAAGGAAGCTAGCAAGTTAAACAAATCAATATTATTATTACAATCATCTCGCGTAGGCAAAATAGGTTTTGTTTGATTCAAGCTCGCTTACATCAACAACATGTGCACAGAATACATATTAGGAAGTGAACTGGATACAGTTCTAATAACCTAAAAGTCTTAGTTCCAATAACTTTGTAAGGGAAAACCAACATCTATCCAACGCATAATTATAATTTCAATCACAAACGAAATCGAGTCGGAGAAATTGAAGAAACAAAAATACAAATCTAAACTTGAATTTTTGATGCCTATTTCTAGGACTCGATACCGCCGTCTTAATAACATTCACAATAGGAATGTGTACAACCTAGTTTAGAACCAGATGCTGACTCCATAAAGCTTAAAAGCATCCGAAATCCCAACTAGTAAATCATTACCTATTATGAAAGCATAAAGTTTGATCACAAAAGTATACATGAATAGAATCCGTATGGAGTATGGAGGGAGCTAGGGGGGAGAAACGCTCTGAAGCAAGCTATGCCTAAACGAGGATAAAAGCTGAGTTCAATCCTAGATCCTAGACTACGGAGACGTAGCCATGGAATTGTGTTACTTACTCATTCCTGCAGTTTCAGTAATACCTAGGCTGAGAACCACGGTAACCTCCGCCGTACACCTGTCCCCGTAGTCCGCGGATCAACACCCGCGCACCCCGGCTCCTCCCGCGGGGGTAGCGGGGAGTGGCAGGGTTTGCTCGGGTCTGTTGCTTTCTTTCGTCCGAGGTGTCGTCCACAGTGTCGTTGGTGGTGGAGGGCGGTTCTACACGGGGCCTCTTCTCGGAGAGAGGGGGGCTCGCAGGGGTATGACCAGTGTCCTTGCTCTCTAACTTCTTAGCTTCCGACTGAGCCTGCGAGTCGGGATCGAATTCTTCAGTCTCGGGCGTAACGTCGGGCGCCGTTTCTTCTCCGGTTTCAACCGCATCGCCTTCTGCATCATCGGCGTTACCCAACTCCGTCAGATCCTGATGCCGGCGCTTCCTGTCCTCGGAGCTCTGGTAGGGGAGGATCTTAGGGTACTTGGAGTCCAGGTTTAGGTTCTTGATGGCGAGCAGAGCTGCCTCGTACTTGGCCTGTCGCTTGTTCGGCAGGACGTCGCTCGAGTAGGCGTAGGATTCCCCAGCTTGTTTGATGGTCACGGTGCAGGGATGGGCGATCGTCTCCTGCTTGAAAGAAACGTTCCTTACGCCGTACTCCCGCAATAGAAGTGACACGGGGTGGAACTCGATCGAGGACGCGTCCAAATAGTTCTCTTGCACCCGCTCCAATTTTCGGTCGAATTTCGGGAACTCCATCCCTTCCATCTCCTTCAGAGCTTTCGCACAGGCTAGCATCTTGGCGAGTTGGTAGTTCCCTCCGGGGACATTGACTGCGAATTCCTGCTCATCGACAGTTACCGTGCAGGACACCTCGGCCTTATAACGGGTGTCGGGGTGTTTTTCTTTCAGGATTGCAAATGGAGTCTTTACAGCTTTCTCCGATGTCTTCTGGGAGATGTTCCCCTTTTTCGGAGTGGAGTCCACCTGCTGGTACTGCGGGGCTGGAATTGGCACCATGTAGCCAGGTGGTGGGTGTGCCATCTGCCCCCATGAACCAGTTGGGCCTGGGAGAGGCTGCATGTAGGTGCCTCGGACCTTCTTCGGAGATTTGATATCCAATCCCTCAGGGACGTTGCTAGGGTCTGATAGATACTCGACTGCACTCTGTGCCGCCGCCTTCCGCGCCTAAATCACAAAATTTCAATTAATTATAAGAAATGAAATGCAGATAATCAACTCAAATCTGCTCTACCTTTTTCTTCGCGGCTGCTGACCCAGTGAAGGTTCTGTCGATTCCTTCTAGCTTCAGCTGGAAGGAGTAAATGTTGTGTGGGTCATTCGTAGTGCCAGATGTTTCGGTGAATTGGAGATTCTTGAATCCCATCATCATCAGGTCTTGCGAGGGGTTGTCTGCCTGGATCATTGGCGCGTAGTACCCTGTCATCGGGAAGGGGGATGGGTAGAATCCGTGAGGGGTTGTGTAGGGTTGTGGGTAGGAGAATCCGTACTTGTTCATCTGTCCAGGAGTTCCATAGTCCGAAGAGAAATCTTGCGATTCCGCCGATGCCATTATGATGAAGCCCTGTGAGCTAACTAACTAACACTTGAGTGCAAGTACTGATTACAAGTTTGAGACAATGGACTAGACGTGTATTGTACTAAGTACACGCATTCTATTGTAACGAGATCTATTCAAATGCACATGCACAACAATGAGATTAAAGGATAAGTGCCACGTGGTTAGTAATTAAGGGAATGGAATGCTACTTTCCCTTCTCCTTGAAGTAGCTAGCTAGGTTCTCAGTCGCCTCAATGCACACACTGGGAAAGTGCGGGCTCATCCAAGTAGTGAATATAACCAGCGTCTTGGTCCGCACCAGGACCAGCCCCGCCCCTTCCAGCACTGCGTAGATGGAATGCTTGTCTGCCCTCATCGTCCTGTAGGAGCTGCCGTTGAAAGGGACGCCCTCTTCTCTGCAGTTTGCCAGCTCATCGAACAAGGCCACGAAACTGGCTATCTCGTCTGCGCTAACAGTGAGCCCTGCGCTAGCAACGCGGAGAGAATGGTCCTGTCTGCGAAAGATAGCCGCGTGCTCCACGTGTCCAGTCTCTATCACGCGCTTCTGTATCAAGTTCTGGAGTTCATTCATTCCTACTCGACTCTACACTTCAATTGCTAATCAATTGAATCGCATTACAATAATAAACGTCAATAGTGTACTCATATACGTAATGGTATATGCTGATAATAGTATGGTGTACAGTGATAAAGTGTTGGTGAGTAAATACATATCAGTGTGTTGCGATTCGTGTGGGTAAGAGATCGGTTAGCGAGTGGTCGTGTTGAACTGGGCGAAGTATTCACGTGAAGGTTGGTTGGTGTAGAGTTCGTGGTCCAAGAAATTCTTACGCCCCCTCTGGTCCTCCGCTAGCCTCTTGTTCTCATCCACCAGATCCAGGTCCTGTCCCGCCCGTCTGCGGGTCTCTCGCGTCTCTAGGATGGAACCGAGTCTCGCTTGAGCGATTCTGTTCCGGTCCCACTCCAACTCCTCCTGGAGATCCTGTGCATGCTGTTCCCTCTTCTCCTGACGCTGTACCTTCTGTCCTTCTAGGAACCTCTGTCTCTGTAGAAACACATACGAGTATGAGCACAGGAAGCTAGAGCAAGCAGCACAGACTACAGACCTGTTCCGGAGTGAACCCCTTCCATCTGTCCGTCACCACGCGGTGAGAGCCGAGAGCGGACTTGGACACGTCGGGGTTCTCGGACAGCAGGTCCGAGTTAATCCAGTTGGAGAGCTCTGCGTAATTGTCGTCCTGTGTCTGCGCCTGTTCATTATGTCTCCTGGTCCGGAACCCTTCCGCCTGACTGAGATTGTCCGACTTCCTCTCCATCTCTAAGCGGAGTCTGCTCTCCTCGGACGTTCTGCTCAGCTCCACGGCACGCTTGTCCAGCTCCCGAGACTTCAGCTCGTACTGTCTGTTCGACTCTCTCTTCTCCGAGGCATCCCGCTGCTTCTCAGAAATCTGAGCCGTCAGCCACTCGCGCATCTGCTCCTGCTGGAACTTGCGGCGTTTCTCTGAGCTCAGATCTTCTCCGGAGAAGCTACGGGTTAGAATCCTGACCGACAGATTCACTCAAAACTGAGAAAACATACGTATCCTTTGTTCCAGGTATAATGAACAGCTTTATATGCTGGTTTCAACATGTATCAAGCAACAGTGATTTTGTCAAATCAGTTGAAATCGGATAATATCTTCGAAGTGTGCGTAGTGTGTATTATCATCAGGGGCGGTTAAATACCATTGTCTTATGTGTAAGGATAAAATTTCGTGAAACAGCATTATTAATCTCAGTAGTAGCAGTAACGGCAAATTTTTTATTAGATGTAAGTGATTCAATTATTTAGGACTGTCGTGATCCTTGGATAATATCGTATCAGTATTTCTTTAAAAGATTTAAAAAAATATTCCGAATTCTCAACAGATTCCATTCCTCACCTCTGCATTCCGGATACGGTGAGTCGGGGATCATCATCTCCGATTCTAGCTGGATGATCCATCAGCTTGGACTGTGGATTATTTATATCGAACTCCAGTCTGTCGTTGAACCTCTGATTCTCCTGCCGGTACCTGACTATCGAGTGAGACAGCTCTTTAGATTGTTCAGCGCGTCGCTGGTCCATAATCTGACAGAACTTGTCGTTTTGGATCATTTCTCTTCCGAACGCATTCGTTCTATTCGCCTCCTCTCCTTCTAACCTCTTCCTCTCGTCTATCTAAACACGGACAGATAACACTCCATGTAGACACAGATCAGCTGTGATCGATCCTTACTTGTTTGGATATGGTGTTGAGGTCCAGTCCCATCGTCCTCTCCCTAGCATTGAATATTCTATCCTTCCGTTCCTCTTCTCTCTTCCTCCGCGCTTCCACTGCAAGCTTCTCTCGCTGGTCTGGAGGGATGTCCACCTTGTACATTGTATATCTATATTCTCTATCACACAAGCACACACACGATAAGTAAGAGTAACACTGAATCGATCTGCAGGATAGATATTTGGAGTGGAACTAATAAATACTATATAAGCCAACTTGTATACCTAAGTGCAATAATATACAAAAGTATCCTAGAACCCGAGTTCAGTCCAAGCCGTGCATGGCATAGAACTCGTGAATCTGATGAGTGATTCGAGAGAGCTCCCCTGTGATCAGCTTCATCTGATGGATGTTGGCAGCCTCTCTCTCAGAGTTTCCTTTGCACAGAGTGAGGACGATGTCAGAGCGAGTGGGTGCTTGGTGCATCAGCAGAGAGAACAGGCCTCTCATGATGAAGTTGTGGTAGGGCATGAGGGCCACGGCGTATGCTCTGTTGAGAGCAGCTGACGTCTCGAGACCGTCTTCCCCCAGTCCAGAGAAGAAGGCCTGGATGAAGTGGAGAGTTCGGTTCAACCATAAGACCCCCGTCCTAGCGGACATATCCACGTTATGTTCCCCTTTCTCCATCTCAGCTAGCAACAGCGCCTGTACTGTGGAATGTTCCTTCTCGTACTGCGTGTGCTTGCTCATTATCTTCGCTACGTTCTGTAACATGTCGGACTTAATCGGAGTGAAGATTGTTCCAAACGTTGAGATTACAATTTCCGGGATCAATTTAGATGTAGCAATGAATGGTTCTATTAGAATATGTCCCCCAACTGATGGAGATAAGATAGTCGTTACTAACTCTGCCAGGGGAAAGAGGATGGTCCCAGAGTGAGAGTGAGGAGGGGGAGGAATTTGAGGGCTAGGGGGGAGACTTTCTCTGATGGTGTCATCTTTCGGAGACGCAGGAGTGAGGGACTTTTCCGAATTCGTAGGTGTGGGAGCATAAGTGTCAAGCGAAGAGCTCGTGAGATCGTGCAGAGGAATTAGGTATGCTGGCCTTATTCTGTTTTGAACCTAATGTGAAAAAAAATTGTGAACTCCAGTGTCTATATAAACAGATAAGTTCTAGCGAGTAACTTCAACTAGTGGCACTACCTCATGCTTAGCTATTGTAGAACTAGATCTATAGATCATACTGGTTGTATCAAAGAGATAAATTCAGGGTGGAAATTGAAATGAACAATGTTGACAGCAAACAACTGCAAATATATACAAAACAAGATAAGTTTGTAAGAGAGAAGCTATGAGTTACATGAGAGATCAGAGACCTCTGTGGGAGTGTCAGAGAGAGCGGGTCTGGACCGTGAAGGGGCCGGCAGGAGAGGAGGGAAGTGAGGACGGGAAGGAGAACCAGAGGGAGAGGGGAGTGAAACGACGGGCTCCAATTCCGAAAAAACAGCCGATTGAAGCGAGACCCTGTCATGGATCGTGATGCAGTCGTCCAGAGAATTGATGAACTTGTCGCAGGTGGCCGATGCCAACAGTCCTAGAGACCGCACCTTCTGAACATCTCCCTCCTTCTCCAGCGCCACTGAGTCGATCTCTTTCTTCAGAGCTGCGATCTGGAAAGGAATTATCTTTAACTTGAATAGAATGTACATCCGTACCATGGATGAACGATGTTAGCTATAGTTACTATTGATTGGTTGACAAACCTGTCGCAGCAACAGCTGCCGAGTGAGGTGCAGCTCCTTGCGTCTTTCCTTCAGTAGTCTAGCGTCCCCCTCTCTCCGTCCAGGCGTCCCCGCCGCCACTTCTCCTCCCCTCCCCTCGCCCTCTATCTTGGAGTTGGCCAGGGCAATCAGCCACTGCTGGCGCTCTGAGGCGGTGGAGGCTCTCAGGTAGAGGTACTGCTTGGACGGGAGGATGATGTCCAGTCTGCAGTGGTCGAACGGGTGTGAAACTGTCCGACAGTGAACCACACGCACTGAGCCTCTGCACCCTGCCCCCACCTCTTCGCTTGACAGGTAGTAAGAGAGCTCGCCTTGGTTTAGGACGAAGTAGCGCGGTTTCCACCCCGACAAGTAGTTCGTCCACTTGCTGAGATAACCCTCCATCTCTGCTAGCTATAACCAATGGAAGTGAATATAAGGAGGGTGTGTCATGCTATTTCAATATACGTATACTCCGACTCGGATACAGTGTAACTTCCATGCAGAAATGTATACAAATCGGGTACTTGATAGATGGAGGATTTCGAGTCTATTAAAAATGAATTAATTGAAATCATCAACAAGTTTATCGAACTGCTGCCTAGAAATCTTCCCCATTTTCAATTTTTTAAGAAGTCTAGCCTCTCTAGCCAAATCATCCAACTCTTCAATAGAGAACTTCTGACTTTTCTGTTTGGTCATCGTCTTCTTCTTTTTCAGCCTTTTCTTACGAGTAAGGCTCCTAGCTTCCACTTTCTTAATCCTAATACTGCTCACTTCCTTCTTCTTACCAGTTCCTTCTCTAATCATCTTCTGTCTCCGTTTCTCTCTAGCCTTGTCCTTAAAACGAATGCTCGAGTAATCCATCAGCAAAGGTTCGAACCCAGCTCCACTCACTCTCTTATTTCTGAGCTCAGGCATTGAGGGGAGGTGTAGGAGACCGTACCCCATGGCGAGTCCTCCAAAATCTAGCTCTTTCAGTCTGAAAATGAGGTTACACTCGTGCTTGGCATAGAACTGGATGAAAGACACAATAGCTCTCAGCCCTTTCTCATACAAGTCTCTGTCTCGCCTAGCTAGCTTCCGTATTCTGTCTGTCAGGGGAGTGACGTCACTTTGTAGGTTCAGCTGGTACAGTTCTACCTTTTGGTTGTACTTGATAAAGTCGGTGTACTCCAGTTCATTGGGGAGGAGGAATAGAAGGGACCTGCCCTCCTCACCACAGCGAGCAGTGCGGCCCACGCGGTGCACGAAGAAGGAAGCCATCGAGGGAGGATCGAACTGCACAACCCAGTCCACGTTAGGAATGTCAATCCCTCTAGCCATGACATCTGTGCACATCAATATGCCTGTCTCGAGATCTCTGAATTTATCGAATATCTTGAACCGTTTCTCCTTCATCCTACCGTGTATCGAGAGCACATTGACGTCCTTGAGTTCTTCAGCTAGTATCTTGCCGAAATATTCTACACCAACACACGTTGACAGGAAGAGAATCATCTTAGCAACGGGATTCTCCCTTAGGAATGCGATCAGTGACGCGAGCTTGAGACTGGCTGGAGTGACGGTGTAGTAGTTCAGCAGTGAGGATGGGGTGCTGACTGTAGAGTTGATTTGAGAGACGTTAATCCTGACTGGATTCCTCAGGCCGACTCTTATCAACTTCTCGACATCCCTGGTCTGTGTGGCTGAGAATAAACCAGTGCGTCTCTGTTTGGGGAGAGATTTCAGCAAACAGGTGACAGCCTCTTCGAAGCCCATGTTCAGCAGTCTGTCCGCCTCATCGAGCACTAGGACCTCCAAGCTGCGTAAACTGCTGCCTAGGCAACAGTCTTTCTGCAGCAGTAGGTCATACAGCTTGCCTAGCGAAAGCAAGAATATCATACTACGTATCTGGTTGAATTAAATAGCATTGGTTCTACTCAAACGAACGTTGAGGTGAAGAAAGACATACCAGGTGTTCCTATGAGAATGTGCGGTTGAACATCTCTCAACTTGTTCACATCTATGTGTGTGTTGTACCCTCCAACCACCAGCAGCTTTCTGAGACCTGAGAACTCAGTCAGACACTGGGACAGCACTAGCTCGATCTGATAGGCCAGCTCTCGCGTGGGTGTGACAATGAGAGACAGAATTCCTGCGTTCTCCTTTGGTAGAGATAGACTGGAGAGTTTCTCTAGGATTGGAATTAGAAATGCTAGGGTCTTGCCAGAACCAGTCACTGCCTCTGCGACGATGTCTTTGTTGGAAAGGAAGTGAGGGATGACTGAAGCTTGGACGGGAGTGGCCTCAGGAAACCCGAGTCGAGAGAGAGCTCGTAGGGTAGGAGGAGAAAGGGGAGGCCGGATGTCTTTCCAACTAAGAGTCAAGCTCTTATCCATCAGAATTAAACTCTAATGTAAAAGAGGAGTATCATAGATACGACAGATATGAAATGGAGGATTTATATAAGATAGTTGGTTGAGAGGGAATTTTGAGAAAAAAATTCAAAAAAATTCAAAAAAGGTTTGAGGATGCCCTTCACCAGATCATGTATGGTCGAATAAGATTAATCCAACAACAACAAAGATACATTCAAATTTATCGCTTCACAGAGATCTCAGAATTCAGATTTTCTTTGCTTTCTATAGAACTTCATACGTCTTCTCGCCTCCTCCGCTCTCACTTTCAACTCAGCTATTTTTTTCAGTTTCTCTTCCGATGGGACACCTGGCTCCTTATACACTTCTTCGATTATGGTCTGAAGTTTGGTTATCGCCACTTTTCTGTTGTTTTCTTGGGAACGGGAGGCTTGTGACTCGAGTAGCAATTCTCCGTCTTTTGTAAGTTTGTTTTTATGTTTCTCAAAAATTGCATCTCGAACAATTTCCGGGAGCCATTCCGCTTCCTTCACTTTGAAACGAAGCTGAACTCTCGAGTTTACTTTGTTTACATTCTGTCCCCCGGGACCCCTGCTCTTGGTGAATTTTAAATCCAACTTTTCGATCGGAATGCAGCCATACTGAGTCGAGTAGATGTCTGTGTCTAATTTAGCTACAAAGGAAGTGTTCCGGGGAGTACGTGTGGCGAGGGGGCGCATGCAATGAGAGCGGAGGTGAGGAAACAATTGTACAACTAGTCTCGGCCGGAACATAGAAATCTAGCACTGATGTAATGAGTATTTAGGAGTACGGTTGTCTGGCATCTTACTGCACTTGTTTCTTAGCGGGTAAATGTTTTGTTATTTTACAGCACCCCTTTTCTGATTCTATACCCGTTACTCGAAGAACCAATGGAACCCATATTTACCCGAATTAAGACTGAAACTTACATTTCTAAAAATTTGAGTTGATTTCCTGTTGATTTATTCTAAAAATTGTGATATTTTATTTGGTAGAGATATCGTCATACTGTAAAAATAGTGAGAATGTGACCATAGCATTCTATATACATAGTATATAGAATGCTATGATGTGACATATCTCTCAAAGTCAGGAGAGACCTGTAAAAAGTTACCAAATTACCAGGAATTGATAGGAGCTCTATTCTAGTAGGAGTTCAGAATACTGTGTTTGGTTCTTACGAGTAAAGTGAAATATTTCCATGAAAAATCTAAATACGTAAATATTGAATCTATCGCCCTACGCTTTAAACGCTTCTTCACACATTTATGAGAAGAGTCAAATATTTATATTTCACAAACCATAGCAGATTATATGCCTTGTCTTAATAACCTGCATACTTGCCAACTGTCCCGTTTATGGCGGGATGTCCCGCTTTTTTTCACTCTTCTATTGAGTTAATTTTCTCGAATGTCCCGCTTTTACATGAAATTTCCCCATTATGTCCCGCTTTTTTGTATTCTATGCATAGTACTTTTATATTGCATCCCGCCATGTCCCGCTAAATTCAACGCTGCGTCCCGCTTTTATCATGGCTCAGGTTGGCATGTATGAACCATTGAACCTGGATGCTATCTGAATGGGTACGATTCTAAAGAAGTACTAGTAAGGAGATAGTGTGCAACTGAAAAGTTGAGAATACGTATGATTGGGGGCTTTATCTGTTATAGACATTTCTTCTGTGTCAAGTTGCGGGATGGTTTTGAAAGAATTAATACAATTCATTTCCAAGAAACCTCCACTAGTCTCTTTCTATGATTGAAGTGTTCTACTTGATAAATGTAGTGGCGCTTCGCTAGTTAAAGCCCATTCTTTATAAATATAATTATTCTATTCATTTTGATTCATCTATTCCTCGCTGGTTAGCATTCTTCTATTAATATGCATTGTATCATGAAGAAATGCTTTGCGGGTATTTTGAAGAAATTCAAGAGAAGATCAAGGCTAATCCGTTTATTTTCTATTTGTTTATGTCTATATTGTTTTTATATAATATTTAACAATTTTATGCAAACCGTCACTAAGTGGAGAGCGATTCAAAATGCTGATCCTGTTTACATTTCCAGAGTCTTATCTTCTTTAAAACAATCACAAAAAGAAAGTAAAGATTTTAGCACTACAACCCCCTCTACTGATTTGAATATTGAATTTGATCCAAATTTACCAAACTTGAGGAAGCGAATCGTAAGAGTGGTTGACAGCAAAACTATCTTCACAAATCCTGAAGCATTATATGATAGTAACATTCAAAAGAACTTCATTCCAATTCCCGTCAGTGGTTCAGTAAACGTGTATGTGTGGAGAGACCACTGTTCTCAGTCTATCGATCTTTTGAAGGCAAGACTGGGGTTTCCTTATAACCCTTGGAAGAAATACTTCACACTCTAATATTGCAAGATCGATATGAAGGTTTTGGGCAGAGAGTATTCGGCTATCTAACCCCTCCGATTAGTGGAGAATATTCTCTGGAGTTGACATTCTCAGGGAGTATCGAAGTATGGCTATCTCCTGACGACCAACCCTCTAATGCTGCGAAGCAAGAGTTCAGCTCAACTAACAATATTGTTCGACTCTTCAAGAGAATTGTATTTGGTAAGATTGAGCAGGTAACATACGTTCAAGCCAACCTTGTAGCCAACAAGAAGCAATACTTCGAGATAATGCACACGAGCAGTGATATCCGTGTGCTAGTGGTGAAATGGCGGAGATTTGACAGTGACAAGTACCAACCGATAGAACCTAACTATCTCTCGCCTTACGTTAGTGATTATACTTCTACACTTGTCCCAGAGACGTATGACCATTTTCCTCTTCATGATCCGAGTCCTCAGATGAAGCAGTTTTACCATCCTCTTGATGAGAGAGATAGGACCTACTCTCTTCCAGCTGTGGATATTAGTGCCATTGGAGATCAGGAGAGCTGGGCTATCCCTCTGTGTCAATATCGACCCTCCTACACCGAGAAAGGTTCAATAACGAATGCTCATGACTTAAACTTGTTGAGTACACACCCATACACTAAACTCTACTCCCGTTTGGTGGAGCCTTGGGTATTTAATGCTGTCATCAGTTCGTCTCATAAAGAGAGTCTGATACGCCTCTTCATGTATCATATAACCTTCACCTACCCCAATGTTCAGCTGTCTCGCTTCCTTAACATGGAGAGACTTGCTGACTCAACTAACGGAGATCTCTACCTCATAGAAGTGTTAGTAACTGTTGATGGATTGAGTGACAGAGAAGTTTTGATATCTGAATATGTTGTGTTAGGACATATTTCCCTGCCTTGGCTGATTCTCTGTCAGCCGACAGCTATGAAGATGCGAAGAGACACGTTTGTACACTTCCTTGTAACTCACAGGAATTTTGCTCATATGTTGAAGGGGTTTATTCGGAATATGGAACGAATATATATTGAAACAGGTGACGAAAATTTCGGTGTAATCATAGTTAACTATCAATCTGCTGATATTAGTGTTGCAAGCTTGATGCAGCAGAGCAAACTGAAACACTGGTCTATCATTGAAATAGACGGACCTTGGGAGAAGACAACTGCCATCAACCTTGGAATTGACAGCGTGAGCAATCCTGATGACATCATATTCAGTACAGATCTCTCCATTCCTTCCTATCTGCCTGACTCCATCCGTAAGCACACGTTCCAAGGCTATTCTGGGTTTGCTCCAATCGTCTTCTACTTCGCATGTGATTTCTCAGTGAGCAGTTTGTACAAAGGCTTTTATTCTCTGAATGGATTCGGCCTTATCAGCTTGTACAAGTCGGACTGGCTGAAGGTAGGAGGGATGGACAGCAGGCGTTTCAAGGGTAAATGGGGTTTGGAAGATAACGACTTTGCTAACCGTATAATTGCAAAGGGCTATGTCCTGTTCAGGTTAGTGATGCGCGATTTCTACCATCAAAATCACACTTATTCTGGAATGTGGGAAATGTAGAAGTTCAGTTGAGAGGGTGTATTTGTATACTACTGGTGTTTATTATTGTTTTGTTGATTCTCTGATTGTAATTATAATGCACTTATTCTACACGGTTCACCTTAGCTCTTTATGAAGAGTGTTGAATGACGCACATAACGCGCTTCGATGGAACAATTTTCCAATACTATTAGCATTATTAACAATATTATTTATAATATACTATATGGATCGCAAACTTGATCTGTTTGTGTTCCAGTTCCTGCATTCAAGGGACCTTTCTGGGATGTTTCAAAAATTTGTATCACAGTTTCTATAGATTGAAGGTTAATTTTGTACTTCAGATACACAGTTTAATACTTAATATATTGAAAGTAAATTGCACCCAATGGTCAAAAATGGGTTTTAAATTAATATTTCACAGAAGTTCTGATGTCTTGAATGAACGGAGGTCTCCGTTGAATTTGCATCGTTTCTAGGCTGGCCCGATATCTTTCCATGAGAGGATGAGTTATCCAGTCATTAATGTGATCAAACTTCCTTTTTCTGATAATCAATTTAACTACGATTCCTACACACACTACAATGTAGGAGAGGAGCATCATAACCTCGACTATTCCCACACAGATTAACTGGATGATGTAAAGGTATTTAGTGATCAAAACCTCGGATATTTCTTTGCTTGAGTCCGAGACGCTGAAGCTTGGAAAGTATCCTAGCGATATGTAGTCCAGGAGACACGGATTAGTTATGAACACTCGTATCGGTACTCTTGAGAAATCGATCAAGCAATCAACTATCAAAAGAATGAACGCTGCTATTGTGAATAGCTGCATGTAGAAGAATTGATTCAGCACTTTGGATCTGTTGAGATAATCTAATTTTGTTGAGTGCCAACGAGCTTCGTCTCTTCTTCCTTTCAATAAAAGGTAGAAACTGCGACAACAAGTGATGTAGATGTAGAAATCAACAAAGAGGAAAGGTAGATATAATAAGTGTGCCAAGTAGAATGTCTGTATGAAACAGCTCAAGAGTATCAGGCCGGAAAACCTGCAGAAAATGAAGATTGAGTATCTTATTATCCAGCGCTTGTAAGGAAGATCTAGGAAGAGCCTCCTTAGCACTATGAGGAATAGGCATAATAAGGGAGGGAACTGGTTGAGGAGAATTTCAACGAAGCTTGAAATCCAATACACGAATGGTTCGTCTCTGAAGAGCCCGATTAATATAGTATCCGTTGTATAGCAGGAATTTGTTAAATGCATCGTTTTTGGGGCGGAGTTTTTTGCAATGTATAGAATGTCGTACTGGTATATCTGTCCTACACCCCACAAGAGGTTCACTGACAATTCCCAGAATGCGATTACAAGGATGAAGTTGTAGATCACTGACTGGATTTGCAAATTCTTCTTCACTTTGTTTAAATTGACTTGGAAAATGGTGGACAATGGAACATTTTGTATTTGTACTATAAGACGGCATTTCTGATGAATGAAATAAGCTATAACAAATAGCATTATTGAGAGGACAGGGACTATTATGAAGGGACGAATTTTCGTCAAAAACGTATAGAATGAGAGCATTGGAGGAGATTTTAATTTTTCTGTACAATTATCCCCTATTTATACAGGAATAACATTCTTTTGAATTGAGATTGTTAGTTAAATATTCAAATCGGAAGTTTAAGCATAGAGAAATGTGTGAAGTGAAGATGAATCTTTTGATTGGCGAGCTTAATTGTACATTTATCATAATTAACGGTTTGAGTTCATAAAACAGAAAGTAACAAGATATTTTTACTGAAGATGCTGCTGCATCATTGCATTGTCCTTAATGATTTACTAATCAATGTATATTCAAACAGTGTGCGAAAAAATTGTTGAATAATCAGGTGGTGAATCGTTAAGCGTATTAATGGTCTCATTCCTCTGTTTTGACACTCTTGAATTAGTTTCTATTCGCAAATAACCAAATCATTCTAAAAATAAAATTTAACATTTGACGAATACCTCGTTCTCATACAATTGTTGTTTCAGCGAAAGTATTCTGTTAGGAAAAGAACATTTTGATGCACAATCATTGCTATTCGTTACTAGTCATGTTGCGTCCTGTAAGATTTATAACTTTCGATCTCTACGAGACTTGTCTTTACATTAAAGGTTCCTTGTCTCTGCATTACAAGCGAGTAGCAGAGAGACATGGAGTTCATCTGCTACAACCAGTTGTAGAGGAGAATTTTCGTGCCGTCTACAGGAAATTCTGCACTGAGTACCCGAACTATGGGCAGGGAGTAGGAATGGAATCTGGTGCATGGTGGCATAAAGTGGCATTCAAGACTCTCATCCTCTCAATACGAGGGCAAGCTACGCATCTGCTAGATCAGCTGTCTTGGGAGATATTCGAGGAGTTCAAAGATGTGAAGTGTTGGGGAGTGTATCCAGATGCAGCCGAGTTCTTGCTCTGGTGTCACAAAAATAAGGTTAGCGTAGCTGGAGTCTCAAACTTTGATGAAAGGCTAACTCCTCTCCTTGAGAAGTTAGAAATTAGAAAATACTTTAAGTTTGTATTGGATCGAGCCAACAAACCTGAGACAAACGGATTTATTCGCGCCCTGAAACGATCTGGTTTCCAACCGTCCGATTCCTGTCACGTCGGGAACAGTGTAAAGGAGGATTGCGTGCCTGCAATCTCTGTGGGAATGAGACCCGTCCTCCTCAACAGGTCAGAGAGTGAAGGGGAGCTGAATGAACAATTACACTCAGCAGGATTAGACAGGAAAGATGTAGTTGTGATTCAATCTCTTTCTATGCTGCAAGAAAAATTAAATATTCTGACTGACTGATAAATTGAAATATATCTATATTTAAAAATCTTATTCGCAAATTCGTTATACTTTTGCATCTAAACGTCAGCAATATATTCTGATATAGCATAATGACTTTCTTACTAATGGGCCTCAAACGATTCACTGGTGTCTCCACACTTCAAAATGTCCTACGCTCAGTTTCTCATTATGGAAATGATGCAACAGACAAAATATACGAATTCAGACAATACAATATCAAGCCTGATTCTGTCGCTGAGTTCATGAAGGTTTGTTGATAGATATATTGTTGTCATATTTGTTGACTTATTTATTGCATTGCGATTAATTTTAGATATCTAAAGAAAAATTTCATCTCCGATTAGCTCACAGCAAATTAATCGGTTATTTCATGGCAGAATTCGGAGGGATCAACCAGGCGCTCCACGTGTGGGAATATGACTCTTATGAACACCGACGGAGCGTGAGAGAGAAACTCTCAAACGATCCTGATTGGATCGCTCAGTACGTCCAGCCTGTGTTCCCCCTCTTCACCCTCCAGACCAATGCCCTCCTTAGGAGGGTGCAGGGTTGGGGGGCAGGGTTCGATGCAAATGGTTAGAGCAGATAAGACGGATTAATAGCATTACATTATAGCATTTGATTATAATTATGTCTCTAGCTGGTGAATCTAAGTCTGTGTACGAGATGCGAATACGCCTATTAAAACCGGGGGCAGAAACGCTAGTGATACACAGACTCGAAGAGTCCCATCTCTACCACTCCCCTCCCGCGCACATGCTAGCTCTGTGGAGAGGAGTGTTCGGACCCACCCCCTCCCTCTACTCCCTGCACAGGTTCTCCTCGTTCGACGACAGAGACGATAAGGTGAGGGACGACATGCTGAATGAGCAGATCCGTGAAACGAACAAATTCTTAGATTCATTCTCACTGCAAGTCAGCAACCTTGCTCTAACTCCCACGCCATGGTCTCCTCTTAAATAAGAAGTATTAGCAATTATTTATTTTCTCGAATATTATCACTTCATTATTTGTTTACGAATTTGTTAGTTTTCGATCTTCCTTCCTATTTCCTATAACATAAATTTGGAAATGTTAATTAACAGTAAACTCCACATTCCATTCATGCCATGCACTCACCCACCAATTAGTTTGTTGATGGTTTTCAAGTTCAACACTTTGCTCTGACATTCGATCTAATTATAGGTATTGCATGATTGTATAGTTATTCAATTCTTATGAAGTTGTACTGCCTCTCTTGGTTGAATCTCATTTCATTCTATTGCTTCTCAAATTGGATCTAGGTTTCCTCTCATTCTATTCTCTCATTTGGTTTCTCAGTCAATAATAACTTTTCTGCTATAAATGAATGTAGATTTCATTGAACTACTACCAGAATACTCAATACTGTATGAACACACATTGTAATACTCCACTAATCGAGACTTAAGATGGCTGCACATTTCTTATTCTGTCCTGGCTCTTCTGACTCGAAGAAACAAAAGTCGAAAGCAAGTATGTTAGCAGTGATTATTAATATTTATATGTAATATCTTGATTTCGAAAACGAGATAGAATAGACCCTTATGTTACTGGTCCACATTTCACACACGTCATTTGATATACTTAGCTTATATATTAGTGAATTTCTTTTCAGGCAAATTCAAGCATTTCAGCTTCAAGTCGATCGATCCAGTTGACCCCCTCTATGAAACAGTTCCTGTCCAAGCTAAATACTCAGAAAGCAGTCGAGGGAAAAATGCCTTCGAGCAGACAGGCAGACAGCCTCTCAGCTCTCAACAAACTCGCAAGAAAGCTGCCACTGTTCTCTCCAGCTACTCGCCCTCTTCTGCCAGTCAGAGCCAGGAGTTGAGTGTTGAGGCAGGGGAGACTGTATACATCTTGTATCAGGACCAGGGATGGAGTTATGTTGCAAACAAACTGAATCGGATGGGCTATGTTCCTTCTGGGGTGTTGGCAGGAGGAAGAGAGGAGGACAGCTCAACTGCTGTATCTGGAACTTCCTTCAGAAGCGAGACGCAGATGACGGTAAGTTCATTTTCTCTCGAAATCCTATAAATATAGCAGTGGGAATTTTTTCGTAATCTCAAAACTCACCATTCCCATTTTGATGGGTTTATGCACATGGGAAATTATTTATTAATTTGAAAAGGATTTGGTTATTATGCTTCATGAGAGACCAGAAAGACCTTTTGCTATGTACACTGTCCATAAATAGAGCACCGTAACACACCGTATTAGGAAACATAGTACACATGAATAATAACCTCAAAATATTCCTAGAAAAATATTTTCGTGAGCTTCTTGTCTGTATGAACTAATGGTACAGTACATGATGTCATCTTTGTGTTGTGTACTGCTATTGCTTCTTATGAGTATAAATTCACTTAAACGCGATGCCTTTCATGATCCATGCCAGTATAGATTCCTTTGTAGCCATTTCAGATAATTTATCAAATCAAATTTCCCTGTTCGATGAATATGCACTTCACTAGCTGTAATCTTGAACGTAAACTAAACACAGTAGGATCAGGAATCGAGATATAAAATGGTTGATATTCATCATTGTGATGTTCCTGTTACTAAACTAGCTTAAATTTTACTTGTTGTGTTCTATTTTTAGTATATACCATTACGCCTCGAGCAAATCGTACGAATATAGTTCGAAATCTGATTATTTTGAGGTCTATAGTTATTCAATTAACCTGCATAATCATGATCATCCATCAAATTAGATGAATTCTTCCATTTTAATAAATCGCACATTCATAGACACAGAACAGATTTGGCTGATGCAGGAGGCTCATGTAATATATATTTAATTTCATTATGGACTTACATCTAGATTCTAAAACAAACTCCCAACCCTACCGATTCGCCCCTCCCCTATACGCAAATGTAAATTATTGGTTATTAAAAGCTATTTATAAAATACGCAAACGATTAAACGTTTTATTATTAGGAAGCATTTCATTAGTGTAAGAATCCATGGAATCTATTTGTACTACAACTACGAGTTAATTATACGAGAAGTGTAGCTCCTTCCTTTCTTTCATGCACATGCCATTTTGATAGAGATTCACTCATAACTTATAATATCCCCAATTTATAGTATAATGCCATTTGCCTGGATTCTGTTCAAAGTTATCAGGCCTTGATTTCGCATGTATGCCATCCTACATGGTATCGTTTGGTTTTGGTGTCATTTATTTATACGATGGCTTCGATTCAATTTGTACTATAAATAGTGCTTTAATTCTGTGTATTTGTTCCAATCATAGCATTGCTTAAAATAAAAATTGATTCATCGCCATGATAATAGAGAATCTCGTCATCTACAGACAGGTACATAGTACAAGCTTTGGTGTTGGGCGTATTTTGATCATTTTAATCAATGCACTTTCCCACAGAATCCCTCCCAACCTTCCTCCGCTACTCCTACAGACAGCGCATACAGTAAAGTGAATAAACTGAGGAGACCACGGTCTTCTTCACACACTTCTGCCTCCAGCCGCGTCCTAACTGCATCTCCGCACCAGAACAGTGACAACTTCCACAATTCTTTCACGACTTTCAGCAAGTCTCCCCGCGAAATCCGCGCACTGCTGTACAGCTATGTACCGGTGCAGGAGAACGACCTCACCGTCAGGAAGGGGGAGCAGGTCACAGTCTTGAACAACTCGGACCAGGATTGGCTGTGGGTTGTCAGAGGTGACGGAGAAGAGGGGTTTATCCCTGCATCACACTCTGCTCCCGTTTCTTGCTACAGTTATGGTTAGTTAGAAATTTGGCCACTAAATGCTTTAGTATTGGTACGAATGCCAGCACAATTCAATGGTCTAATAATTAACAATGTGATAAATTATTTGTCTAAAAGATCGTATTTCTTAGATCTGTCTATGTATGTAGAACTATACCTTTGCATACAAATTCCTTTTTTGGTCTGATAATCATCAATAAATGTAGATTTCACACTACTGTATTAGAAATACAATTCCGATTGAAGAATCCTTTTGCAAAAATCTGAATCACACCAATGCACTTATTAAAATATTTCTTACTATTATTGCGTAAGGTAATGCCATCCGAATCTTCGAGTGTGTACGGGTTCTCTTTGTAAGGTAAACCAATTGAGCTCTTTTGTGTACTGGAGTTTCACTCGTATCACGTGACCCCAGCCAACCCTTGAGGCTACTTTCAATTGGAGTAATGCCGAGATCCAGATGTCTCGTTGCTTCATTCAAACACAACCAAATATTCTACACCATGTTTTGCTCTTCTCCAGAAACCCTACCTTTCCTTACGTCATTCACTGTTTTCCTGGTTATTCTTAGTGCGTGTCACGAAATCAGCTTAGCGCTTTTGGTGTTGCAATCTGGGTTCTTATCTATAAAAGCAGTTCTTTCCTGAAATGTTATATCAGTACTCTTTCTACACAACATTCTATCCCAGTTATAATGTATAGAGCCGAGAAATCTGGCCTGGCTGCTGACATCCAACAGAAACGTTTTGATACTTATCCAAAGCACGATGAGAGGCGAGTGATAGATTGGATGGAAGATGTTTTGGGGGAAGAGATGGAGTGCAACTTTTATGAATGGCTTCGCGATGGCTGCGTTCTTTGTAGGCTCTTCAACGAAATAGAAGATGACCTGAGTAACAAAATCCCATCAAAGCACTGCAAGCCTACAACGATCCTCTTCAAGCAGCTAGAGAACATCGACATGTTCATCAAAGCTTGCAAGAGCTACGGTCTGTCTGAATGCGATTGCTTCGTTACCCTCGACCTCCACGAATTGAATGACCTTGCGCAAGTACTCACTACCGTATTCGCGCTGGACAGAAAGGCACACAAGAAAGGATGGGACGGTCCCTACCTCTCCCCTAAAGAAGCGGACGAGAACAAACGAGAATTTTCAGAAGATCAAATGAGGGCGAGTGCTGGGTTGATGCCTCTGCAGTCTGCCTTTCCCGCGGGCGCCTCGCAGAAAGGGATGACGGCCCCTGGCACCCGTCGACAGCTCATATAAACTGAATTGTAGCAAATTGTAAATGACATTATGCTGATAAAGTTATATGTACTACCTCTAAGTGTCCATAAATTAAATCCATCAAACTTAAATAATGAATTGCTTATGTTCCGTCTCTGTCAAGTAATTACACTCCGTTCCATTCATAGGCAATGGCTCCATCCCTTCTCAGCCCAAACACGCGAAGCTGTCGAAGCAACACAGCTCCAGCACTGGCTACCGCTCCTCCTCTTCAATCACGAATTCGATCAATCAAATGTCGGCAGCATTCTCAGATCACGTCCGCGTAACCCCGGACCGATCGCTTCCTCACTCCCCCGTCGACGTAAACCCTCCCTGCCACCAGCAGGCCATCTCCGACCCGACTGCTGATAAGAACAGGTCGCAGAGACGAACGCCGTCCCGCGAGAGCAGGAGCAGGACCCCAGACAGTCTCATTCAGAGGAGAACCAACTCCTCCGAATTCTCCGACAAGAAATATCGAAACGCTATTTCTCCTGTTCCGCGAGTTTCTGAGCTTCAAAGGACTTCCTCTTCGCTACAGAGACCGTGCAACTCCTCTGACTTCGCAGCACAGAACGTGAGGCCGCTCGTGTACAATTACCCAGTGCAGCGACCGACCCGTCCCGCCCCGTCCCCCCCGGAGGAGTACATCTACCAGAACCTACATATCATGTACCCCAGCCCCGTGCAGTACCCACAGCTCCTGCCACAAGCGGGCCTACACGAGAACATCTACATGAACACTGTTGAAGTGGATGCGAATGGGAAACCGAGTTTAGTCCCCTCTATCATGACCATGCAAGACCGGATACAGCTGCTGGACAGGAACCCTGCGCACTTCTCTCACAGCACTTCTGAAAACAGCCTCGCTCAGACCTCTTCTCTTGGAGACATAAACTCAGTTTCGGAATTTAATCAGCACTACATGAACAATAGGGTTTTGAAGGAGGACGTGGTGTGATGACGTCATCTCACATGCGCCTTTGCCGTTGTCACTTATTTGTAATACAACTTGTTACTGAAGTTTATTTTATTAGCGTTCTCGCTCTCGCTCTTTCTACTGATCTCTTATTTCTATTTCCTGAATTGTAACTGAATAATCACTGAAAGCCAATTTTACAATATTCGTTTCTCATATTTATGAACGGTTTTACTAAGTTAGTATTCGTTGTTGTTATTGTTGTTGTTGTTAACAATGTCGCGGGTCACTCAAAGGAAAGTTTCTGGTCACCAGGAAGACAGAGACTCCAGTTCTAACTACAAACTGCCCGACTTATCTTACCGCGAGGAGACTGTCTACCACTCCGTGCTATGGCTGTTCATAGCGTCACAGAACATAATTCTGGACTTCGGCCGTCCTTTCCTAGCGCTGCTCTACACGAAGGACTACTTCCCGCTGAACATGCCCAGCCTGGGAGACTACGCACACATGCTGCACAACATCACCATGTCATTCTCCATGCTATCAATGCTGCGCGACAAGACGCCCGGCTGGCTCAAGCACCTGCTAGTCACGGTGTATGTGATGGGTGCCAGCATTCACTTAGTGGGGGATTCCATCAACCACAGACTGGCACTGTCTGGTTACAAGAACTATCTCAGTGTGGAGGATAACCCAATCATGCAGCGACTTGAGCCGAAGTCTCTGGTCTTCTCATTCCAGTTGCTCTACTTCTATGACGAGTACCTTGGCCACTTCATGTGGTACCTGCCTCTCTTCTTTACGTTCTACCTCTACTACTCGAATTCGTTCTCAAAGAATAGGCTCTCACTGAAGTCAGCTGGTTGCATGTTCTATCTGAATCTAGTCCTGAACATGGGCTCCTTCTGGTACCTGATCACTGAGGGACAGATGATAGAGATGTACCTTGTCTTGATGACGTCATTCTTAGTAACGAGCGTGACTGAGTTGGGCAAGGGGCGGTATCCGGACGTGAACGGAATGTTCATTTTTCTCTGTTTCTCCCTCACTGGCATTTTGGTTGCTATCTGGGTCTACTACCTCTGGGATGACCCCGTTCTCAGGGCGAGGTACCCAGGCGTTCTTTACGTGCCCGAACCTTGGTCTGTGGTTCCAATGAAAGTAAACTTATCTGACATATTTAACTGAGGTGTATATCTAACTGAATAGGTTTTAAGTCTTGTGATTGGCTATTGAATTATACTTAGAAAAGTGATTATATTAAGGTTTAATTACAGTACGACTCGATTAGTTACTGAATACAGAGGATGGTGTACTTCGTGTGGTTATCAGCAGACGCCTATCTCGTCTGCATGACCCACGCCCTGTCCACAGAGAAGGAGGAGATCATGGGTCTGCTTTTTGGAGAGACCCTCCCAGGAGGGGATGCCGTGTGGATATACGGGGTTTACATGATGAGGCGTTCAGACAAGCGGGCTGACCGGGTGGAGATATCGCCGGAGCAGTTGTCCGCCGCACTCACAGAATCCCAGACCCTCTCTCAGCAGCTGGGGAAGGAGGTGCGTGTGTTGGGTTGGTACCATTCACACCCTCACATAACGATCTCCCCGTCCCACGTAGACGTACGCACGCAGTTCCAGTACCAGAGCCTGGACCCTAACTTCTTCGGACTTATCATATCGGCCTTCCACGAGGAAATGGATCGAAGCGGTTCGATCAAGATAACATGCTTCCAGGCCGAAAGAGAGGCAAACCCCACAGGAGAGGTGTTTGTCAAGAGAGAGATCCCTTTCGCCATCCAGAATAGCGGAGTGTCAATAGGCCCCGCCTGTCTCAACGCATACCTGCAGCTGCCCAGGATCCTGTTCCAGGAGGAAGAGGAGGGCTACAGAGAATTCCAGGGAGCGGATGCCAGCGACTTCCTTACGACGGTCTACAACAGCTCTGTGTACACACAGAACTTGGAACTGATCCTCTCCGACATTTGCAACCCAGTGCTCCGCGTACTGGAATCTCACCTCCAGTCTCAGGTGCAGCTGATTAAGTCCCTGGAAGATGAGATGGACCGACTCAAGCAGGAGATGAGTGGAGCTCACCAAGTTATTTAACCAACCATTCTCAAGATGTATTTTTGAATTGTTAGAGTATATCATGAATTAATTAAAACTACAATGCTACCACTGTAGTATCTGCGAAATCAAGAGCAGAACCTGCATAATCCAGCATTTCCTCTATCCACATGGTCGTCAAGGTTATGCAATTATGCTGCACAATCCAACAGTAGGTATTAACATCCCCACTGAGTGTGGTTATGCAGTTTCTTGTATTCGTCACGAATCATTTGCTTAAGTATACGATATTAATTGTAGTTACTTTCATTTGTATCTTCATATCAGAAATTATTTCTGATATGAAGATATAATTTAATTCAGAACCCACCGTGTATTCTTCGTAAGAGATTCTCTGTAGAAATATTGATATTTTAGGTGCTGTGGTGCAGTAGGATGATACCCTATTAGGTATCGGTACGGATGGTTTGATCATCATACAGACTATTGTCTAATCGAGACACGACGTGTACCATTCCTTGCTATCCCTTTTGATGTTTACATAGTGACTTCAAGCAGAAAATTATGATCTGAAATTATTTAAAAAATTAATTTCACAATTTTGACCTAAATCCATCCCTAAAGATTTATGAGGCTGATAAACAATAATACTTGAATATTTTCAAGATTTACTGTGTTAAGCAAAGTGGTTAGAGTTGATTTATTATTATCGCAGCTGCAGCTTATCGATATACTAATTTATGTAGATTACTTGATTTGCTGTTAAAAATAAATTAAGACAGAGATCAATACGACTTTACTTATTTCGGCTACTGATAAATTAGCCACAATTTCTACAGATGCCTTCTTGAGTAGCCGGAAAAATCTGGTTAGAGATAAAATAATGAAATTAAGTACAGACCCTGTCGCGTTCCGAGAGAAAGTGGCTACCAAAATATTGTTGAAACTAAGGTATAAATAGACCCATTCCAGTGAAGTTGTTACTTGAAAAGATCATGCAAGCAAAACTATTATTAGAAGGCATTGTCACCTTCTCTGGTTACCCGATAATCATCTTTGGGATATTCGTATGCTCCGTCTGGATTGGTGTAATCTCTGTTTACATTCAACTGAGCAAGAAGAAGATTCGGGATTTAAGATTGCCTAATGATCCCATGGAAGAAAAAAAGCTGCGTACTGAGATAATCAAATATAAACTAATGTTAGTAGTCATCGTGATTGAAATGTTGATGAGTTTCTCGTTACTGCTTCAGCTTTTGGGAATTTCGATCCACATTGCCACTCATCCGTGTCTCACGCAGATTGAAACTTTGAAATACTTTCTCCTCATTACAGGCACTGCCCCTTATACCCTGATAATATGTTTGATCGGAGCATTAACTGCTTTAGTCCTTTATGTGAAAAACACCCTCAATAGGAGTAATGGAGTCAATGTCATAAAGAAAGTTGCAGCTTGGATTATCGTGCAGTTAATAGTATTAATTCCTCTTAATTTAATATCACAGATCAACCTGTTTTCAAGCTACGCGTATTTTGTGTGCAATACGGTGAATCTGATTCTTTTCTACAGAGGAGTGCGGGGGTTGGGACGTGTTTTGAAGTGGAGGGCACAAGACGCCAGATATGACTGTAACGTAGATTCCCTACGAGTGCGGTCATTCAGCAGAATTGAACGAAATTATCATATAATGTCAACATGCTTGCTAATTGCAGTCGGACTGTTCATAATTTCAATCAACTTAGATCTTTTAATTGATGCTGGAATTCTGGAGCCAATTTTATCCGAGTGCAATTACTATCTTGTGATTACAGAGCTGAGCCATCTTGTCAAGCAATACGAACTAAGAGAATATCTCGATAGTTTAAGAATTTTTTTCCAAGGTCTGAGACTCGTAACAGGATTTTCTTGGGGATTAGTTTTCATTATTCTCTACACTACTGTGCTAGTTAGAATGTGGATTCAAAAGGTGAAGAAACCTAAGTGCGTTCGTTTCAAAGTTGTTTATTCCCCTTCACTGCAACGTCCTCTGTTGAAGCCGATTTGATTGTTTATTTTAGATACGATTTAGTCAGGATTTGCATGAATTAAAGGAAATTGTGGAAGTAACTTGCTAATAAACATGTTTAAAGTACATTTTAACTTTTTAATATATGGTACTAAGGGAAATACAACATTTAAATCTAAGAACCACAAACTTTTTTAGTTCTCTAAGTATAGATGATAATGCATGGGTGACGTGTAACGTACGTTACACGTCTACCTACATCAACCATTCCTGAAAAATCTTATTGTACCCGGGTGCAAATTTATTGAAATATTGACACCTTTTAACAGAGGTGTTTAATTGTATTATACAATCATATTCCAATAATTTCGCGTCAGAGCTAGCTTTGAGAAGAATTGATTGAAACCACAACCCTTAATAATGATGATAATTATGTGATTTGAGTCGAACCTCTCAAGTTCATTTTGCATCATCACAACAATCTTGTCATAGTAACAGTGTATAAACATTTCTACTCTCTATATTATACTGATACAACTGAATAGCTTGTTGTATAATTTCTGTATTCTTCCCACTTCATTATCTGCTGGCACCTTTGCAATGGGCTGTGCATCCAGCTCCTCCGCCAAAATACAGGTGAGTGTCGCCCCCGTACAGGAACAGGATGACACCCCTTCCACTGACCGTCTCAGCCTCAGCAGTCGGCGAACCGAGAACTCAGCTCCAGTCGGACTCAACGCATCGCAAGGCATATCCCGATCCAGATCCAATACCAGCGCGTCTCTCCGCTCCGTCTCCACCCCGCACTGGGGAAATGCCAAGTGAGCTACGACAACTGGCATGGGATAGTTTTCCGCACTTTCCTCTTTCACAGTAAAGCAACAGGATTATTAGCACCACTAATAACCCTGTTCGAAATTGCAGTTCCACTGCGTTGCCATGTCAAGCTGTAACCTCTGAAGACACCGCAGACTTGTTAAATATTCATAAAACAATCTTCTTTTAGAGATTCGCAGTCGCGACAGAGCTCTCGTGCTGGGAGCTCCACGCGCAGAGAGCTGAGTGGATTCCGTCGCTCGAGAGCTGGAAGCAACACTGGTCAGATTGGCTTATCGAACTCTGGAAGGTTCAATCGATCCTTTCAGGTTATTGATTAGTAACTAATTCGTTAGTTCATTCAATTGTTTTATTAATTCATAATGGATTATAAAACTGAATAATTTATTTCAGCAAAGCTTTGATCGTGAGAAGGAGAGAGAGAAAGAAGTCACTATTTTCAGGGTCGATTCCACAGATGACAGTCTAGCAATCCTCACTCCCTCCACTGACCAGACAGACTTGGACTGTAGCCAGAACTTGGGAGAGTCTCGAAACAGATCTCTCAACCTCAGTTTCTCCTCCCCGGCCCTATCCCTTCCCTCCCGGATTTGTCCCCTTTGTCAGAGCCTATTCAGCAGCAAAGGCAGTCACCTCCCTCTGCTGCTCCTCTGTGGACATTCATTCTGTAAGACCTGCTTAGATCGGATAACTTCTAATCCAGATTTATACCGGATCAAGTGTCCCTGTGGAGTAGAGACCTGTGTAGAGCAACAGAACGAGTACATTCTAGCGCGTAACCATGCTCTGCTCGAGATGCTAGAAGTGGAACAGCTGCACTCTCAGAAGCCTGTAGCCAGGTGCGCACCTATTACCTAGTCAGCTCAAGTATTTGGTAAAGTATCCATGGTCCGAATTATTGTATCCTGTTTGGTTTCCAGGAAGGAAGAAGGCTGTGCGGAGTGCGAGAGCGCCGCGGCTACTCGCTGGTGCTCCGAGTGCGGAGCTCCGTACTGTGAGTCCTGCTGCCAGGCTGCTCACGAGAAGCTACGCGTCCTCTCCTACCACAAACCAGTCCCTATCTCCCAGCGCCCCCTCCCGGCGCCCATGTGCAAGGTGCACCCGGGTCAGAGCTACAAGCTCTACTGCGAGACGGACCAGGTACGCTAACTAGGAGGTGTTCCTGCCCCAGACCTCACACAGCGCTTTACGCAGGTCCCGATGTGTCTGATGTGCAAGTACTCCAACCAGCACAGAGGCCACCAGTTCGACCTGCTCACCCGCATCTCGCAGCGCTACCTCTCCTCCCTGCAGGAGCAGACCAAGAAGCTGCACAGCCTCAAGATGGACCTCACACGACGCAGTCTGGAGACGCACAGCAAGTGGGCCAGCATCCGCATGGAGGCCAGAGGGCAGCAGCAACAGCTGGAGTCCCACTTCGCCGCTCTCAGAAAGGAGCTGATCTCAGTGCTGGACCTGAGAGAGAGCCGACTGCTGCACCTGCTGGACAGCCAGGTCCAGGCCAAGCAGGACATGGCGCACGAGTTCATGCTGGAGCTGTGTCTCAGCCTGTCCAAGGTGGAGGATGGATTTTCACTTTAAAGTATGCAGATATTCTAGTGCGTATTCATGCTTGTGACAGGTGATAGCCGCGGAACAAGAGTCGGAGCGCCTCCTGAGTGTCAACCCGGTCACTTTGCTCCTGAGCAAGAACCACATGGAGGAGGTGATGGGCCATGTTCTTCTGCTGAACCTGTCCTCCCTCTCCCACAACGACCCCCCCATCCCCATGAGTCTCCCCATGGCCACCTATGAGACTCTCCGCGGGCTGGTGAGCACGCACGGAGATGTCCTACAGATCCCCGGGGAGCCGTGGTTCACGGATGTGAGGGTCGGGACGAGGAAGATCCACATTGAGTGGGAAGCCATCTCAATCCCCGAGAAGGGCGGACAGAAGCAAAGCAAGACTTTCTCTCTTCAGTTCTACGCAGTGCTCAAGGACGCCCGGAGACAAGCCATCGCAGACGATCTCAACCGCAGCAACAGCAAGCACCTCATGGAGTATGTCGGTGAGAATATCGAACCGAAGTGTTATGAGATATATCACATATCTATGCTACTGACTTGTTGCTAGGCTGGAGGACGAAATCCCAGCGAGGCAATCGCCTGGAAGGAGCGACAGAGGCGGACAGCGGCGTCCACTCAGCTTCGATCGACCAGTCCGCGGAGCAGTCCTCTCACGGGAGGTGCAGCGTCCCTCCGGTGCAGCCCGAAGATGCACTCATCTCCCGCACCGTGGACAGCCAGAACTCAATCGCGTCCTTCTCCAGCTCGAGTCAGCGGCCCCTGAAGCTCCCTCCCCTCATCAACCTCAAGACGCAGGAGGAATTCAAGAGCAGGGAGGGGGTCTCCCACAGCTTCCAAGAGGACGCATCACTCTCAGACCCTCACTTGGATCCCGAGGAGAGCGGGACTAGTACCCAGTCTCTCTCCTTGCAGGGCAGTGACTACAACCGGTTCGAGTATGACCAGCAGCCCTCCCCGGCGCTTCCCTACCAGGAGGCCTTCTCCGGGGTGGAATCCAAGTTCACGCACAAGAGTCTGCTGCCCGGAGGCACCTACTACTACCGCGTGCGCTGCAAGAACGCGGCAGGATGGGGGCCTTGGAGCAAGATACTCAAATGCACCACCAAGTCCTCGACTCACATGCTGGCCTCCTTCAACATTCTCAGCACCTGACCGACTAGCTTTAGTGCTAGCAATTGTTAATTGACCCTATTTTTACTTTTTACTTTTTACTTTTGTATATTCAGATTTGTATCTGTTCCAAGTTTGAATTTCCACATTCAGTAAGCCCTTTCCTATCCATTCCACGGCTTTTAGTGATTACGTATGTTACCAAAAGGAATCGATGAAATTTTACGTAGCAGTTACGTTAGAGACTTCAGTGTCTTGTGACTTCGAAATCTACTCTCAAAGACACGAGTTCACATTGTAAACTGATATCCATGAACAGATCGAGGTGTGGTATAAATGCCTCGTCCAGGAAAGTAGGACTAGTTTTCCTGTTTGATCGATCGCACAATGGAACAGTTCCTCAGCTCACTTGGGATAAAGAAGCGCCATCAAATCACCTTCAGTTCGGCTGTCCAGATCAGGACGGTACAACCCATGAAGTCGGCGCCCCCTAATATGTACCCTGAGTACATGCTGCTGCAGATAATGCGAGCTAGCAGTCTCTGTCGGTCCTTGCCCCCACCCCCCGATCCTCTCCCCAGATATCCGATGGATGCGTTCTCGGATGATGAAGACTCGGAGGAGAGCTCCTGCGTTCATCCAATGGACGTGCTCACCTACCTCTTCCAGTGTTCACACCCACTCTTCACACAGACCCTCTCCCTGCAACTCTCCAAATGCCAACTCTCCATCCCACTCGTGATCCCCGCCCCAGACACCTCCCAGCCCGTCTACTACCAGTTCGCACTCCGGCCCCTCATCAGGAACTACTCCCGGGGCACGCGGGATACGCCCCTCTCTCTGGCCGTCGCCAGCCAGCAGCTGCCGGTGGTCTGCTTCCTGCGGGTGGGCGAGTACGGCCGCACTTCGCACTCGAAGTCCCGCCTCCTGAACCGGGTGTTCGGGAATCGGAGCGAGTGCTTCTTCAACAGGAGCCTCACTGGCAGCATTCAGAAACGCCTGCTCTTCAACGGCACGATAGAAACGGCTTGGTATGTACCAAATGATAGTAAAACAGACCTCTATAGCACCCCAGTCACATTCCTCAACCTAAGAGGGGACGCCCTTCTCTACCCCAAACAGCGATCCCTCCTCGCTTCCGTCTCCACTCTCGCATTCGTGTTCTTCTCCATGGAACATCTGAGCGAGGGAGAGTTCCAGCAGCTGAAGCAGATCTATACAGAGTGCGAGAGCAAGAAAATAGTGCTAGTCATTGTCACCGTAGACAAAAAAAAGTTGCAGGCTTTTAGGGAGGCGTTTTCTGACCCATTCGATTCCTTCAAACTGCAGAACGGAGCAGAGGGTGCCGATGTGGAGAAGCTAGAGGCGAGTATTCAAAGGGGATTGAAGGAGCGCGGAGGGGAATTCAAAATATCTCTCGACGCGATAGCAGCTGAAGCGGAGAAGCTAGGGATGCGACTGGACACATCTCAGCTTCCTCACCTGACCACACAGGGTGTGGAGGACCTGACCTCCCTCCTCCACTCCCCCTCCCCTCCAGGGGAGAGTCCTGCCGAGTTCTCCCTCCCCCTCCAACACGTCGGCTGGCCGGATTGGTGTCTTGCTCAGCGAGAGCGGCACACGATGCACGCGGTGGGAGAGAACATGGGGGAGATGTCACGGCGAATCCGTCAGAAGTGCAAGTCTGCGATACGCAAGCAGGTTGAAGTTCTGGACCAGAGCGTCCCTTTCCTACGCAAGTTCTTGCACTACTGCAAGGTACTCACTCTACAGTCAGGCACGTTCGAATACCTCTGGAAGATGCTCATCACGCAGCTGGACATCGACAGCAACACGCAGAGACACCACCGGCAGCCCTCCTTCTCCTCTCTGAATCTGCAGTACAGCACGGAGAGCTTCCAGATGAGAGCGCTGACCGGGAGCGTTCCTGTGGTGGGAGAGGGGACGAAAGCGATGTACTCCTGTATCCGCGGGGAGCACATCCTGCGGGAGTTAGGTCAGCTGTTCCAGCTGTACGAGAGTGTCTCCCTGAGTGAGAGGAACAATATCGACGGGATCCTCCCCTACTCCCCCAGCCATCTCCCACAGCTCGCAGCCGAGCTCCTGCTGAGGGGCCACACCTTCGAGATCATGGACGGAGACGTGAACCACGTCCCTGTGCGCTGGGTCAAGCAAGTGCTGGAGACGCTCAGCACCAGAATCGGAGGCAACCAGCGCGTCTTCGTCATCGCAGTCCTCGGCGTTCAGAGCAGCGGAAAGTCCACACTGCTCAACACGATGTTCGGCCAGCACTTCGCTGTCAGCTCAGCCCGCTGCACTCGCGGCGTCCTGATGCAGCTCGTGAAGGCGGAGACCAAGGAGACAGGGTTCGACTACATCGTCCTGTTGGACACGGAAGGACTCGCCAACCGAGAGCTGGACTCAGAGCTGAGTCGGAAGCACGATAACGAGCTGGCTACGTTCGTGGTCGGTCTTTCCGACCTGACGATCGTGAATCTCTCGATGGAAGTGAACCTCGAAGTCCAGAACATTCTGCAGATCACGGTGCTCGCACTCATCCGCATGCAGCTGGCCTACTGCAGGCCCAAGTGCATATTCGTGCATCAGAACGTGACTGACGTGATGGCGCCCGTCACTCTGGAGAGGGAGAGAGAGGCGCTCATTACGCACCTCAACGAGAGCACGCGCTCTGCCGCTATCTTCAAGCATCAGACGGACAGGATGATCAAATTCACTGACGTCATTAATTTCGATCCCAACAAGGACGTCCGCTACTTCCCCTGCTTCCTGGAGGGGAACCAGCCCATGACCTGGGTCTCCGAGAACTACTCGAGAGCAGCGGAGGACCTCAAGCACTACATCCTGGAAACGAACTGTCGAGACAGGAAGATGTTCTCCACAATCGGGGAATGGGGCTGCAAACTGGAGAATATATGGCGCTGTGTCCTGAAAGAGGATTTCGTGTTCCACTACACCAATGTCAAAGAGATCAACGACCATTTCGAGCTGGATTCAGTTCTCGCTGGGTGGTCCTTCAGGTTCTCGAACGAAATGTCCCACTGGTCCTCCAACGCGATCAACAAGATATCCAACGCGGGGAGGGACGAGGTCACGAAGGTGTGGAATGAGGTTAAAAATGAGCTCGGAGGTGTCTGTCGGACAGCTGTGTCCGAGAGGGAGCTAGAGATCTTAGAAGAATACTTTGAGTCTTCTCACAAGAAGCAAAGCTTCCTCAAGTGGAAGGATCGAACCGTGGATTTCTTCGCGAGAACTCGCAAGTGCGAACAGCAGCGCATCGAGCCAGACTGCTTCAACGTGTTCGCGGCGCAGTTGAAGCTACACACCATTAACCAATACTTCGAGAAAACGAAGCGATTTTTGTCTGAGAAAGTGAGAGATTTGTTGGAGCAAATGAAGAGCGAAAATAGATCCTTTGAAAATCCAGAAGTGATAGATCAGGTTTTCGAGGAACAGTGGAACGAATGGATTTCAAGCGTCCCCTCTTGTATTTCCATTCCACTGATAGAAAGAAATCTGAAGGACGACATCCAGCTCTCTATCCTCAACTCCCAGTGTCTGCAGGCCATCCAGAACCAGGACAAGACCAACCTCTTCGATGTCATCGCCGACTACTCAGTCATAAGAAAAATCGAGTTTGAACTGGGAGAGCACCACTTCTCTGTGCAGAATAACGCAGAGGGCTTGATCGAGCTGATCAAGAGGCCTTACCGCACATTCCTACAGCTGATGGAAGCTGTCAAAGCTACGACAGGCCTATTTGCTACATCCAGTCCGGACCCTGAGAGTTTCCACTTCTCCAAAGCTCAGCAGTACACAACCATACTGAATGGGAAGTGTGACGAGTTCGTTCACAATCTACCTACAAATGCCAACTACAGCCCTGCCTACTTCACATCTCTAATCGAGCTGATAGCCACGGAGACGAGAAAGATTAACGACGAGGAGAAATCGAGTGCAGATGTAACCATCGAGTTCTCCAACCTGTTCATCCTGGAGTTCTCCTTCTACCAGTGCTGTAGGGCTAGCGTCCAATTCCAGAAGCTACAGGACTCATTTCTAGAAAGAACCAACCCAGAGAATCAACTCATCACGCTGAAGACGGACCTCAAGGCCGTATTCACCTCGCTCTGTGAAGGCATCCAGAAAGAGGATTCCGCCGCTTCCCTGCTCGCCTCCCTCCTCATGGAGGGCGTGAGGAAGGCGCTGACGGACACGGTGCAGCGGGAGGCCGTGCTGAGGTTCACACAGGAGCCAGATCACGGGAATATTTACAGAACGAGACAGCTGCTACAGCTGGAGGTGCTCAAGAGTCTGGCGAAGAGGAAGGACTTCAAAGACTACATGCATTACATCCAGTACCCGCTCCAGTACATGGAGAGCTGGATCAAGAACAACCTGACGCTCTACTGCACCATGGACATCACGATCGAGAGGCTGTGGCGGGAGGTGCTGGAGCCAGCTCTCAAGCAGAAGAGAGCGCTCATTTGCAGCTCCGGAGTTGACTCTACTCCCGACGCATGTCCTGCTGAGTTTAGCTCCGAGGTGTGGGAGAAGTGGAAAGTGGATTTCCATTCTAAAATCTCATCAAGTGTGCGAGATGTCGGCCTTGATACATTATCTCGAATTGACACATACTCTGTAGTAAACCTGTCCCAGTTCTGTGAGTTCCTGTCTCAGCATCTCACGCAGCGATGCGACCAGTTCGATTGGACCAATTGGATCAAAGGCCTCATGCTGAGAGGCCTGCCCTCTCAATCCCTGGTTAACAACCTCCTGGAATGTCGTGCACTTTGCCCCTTCTGCCGAGAACCTTGTCAGAGGGGCGGGACGCGACACGAACACTACTGCGGTTCCTTCCACAGACCTAAGGGCATTGGAGGTTGTTACCATAACAGCATCAACACCCTGTCAGTGACAGACTGCACGAATTCTGTCGGGAGCAAGAGGAGGTTCTGGTACGGAGAGCGTAGCTATGCGTATGCGGACTATAGGAATATCAACGATATGTTCGCTTCCTGGCGAATCGTGCCTGAGGATGCGATTGAGTCGCGCTACTGGCAGTGGGTGATGTACCACTTCCAGGACCAGCTCTGCACCCGGTACAAATACTCCCGGAATCCAGAGGTGGAGGAGTGGAGACATTTGAGCGAGGAGGAGATAATTGAGGATTTAGAGAAACATTATCAGAATTACTGTTTTAAGACGAGGTGATCTCTACCAATGTGCTGTTTTAAAATTTGAGAATAATAATTTATTTTATATTTTCGAATGAATGTTTAATAGTATTATGGGTCCGAATGTCCGATTCGTGCTGAATTGTTGATATAAGCAACACCTAAGCTTAATCATAGTTATACTCTAGCTCTGCCTCCTTTACAGAGTTCGATTTCAACACTATGGACAATGAAGTGTAGCATAAAGCTGATATATTTAATAACCCTTCCATTCTTTGCGGTTTTATTCACCCTTGCAATATACTTTTATTCTCGAACGTACGAATCGGGCGCAGACTGCATTCCGATCACTTACCCCTCCACACCCCCACTCGTTACCAGTCCAATTCCAACCAGGGTTTACGGTAACCTCACATGTCCCATTCCTCTAAGTCTCCTCCCTTCATCTGGACCGAAAGTTGCCCTAGCAAGCTTTCCAGGTTCCGGGAACACTTGGGTCCGGTTTTTACTGCAACAGAGTACCGGTTTCCACACCGGCTCTGTCTACATTGACCATCAACTCTCGAGCTATGGCTTCCTCGAATCAGTTTTCAACGGTTCCGTTATCGCTATTAAAACGCATGAATCGTACGCAACAATAAACAAATATTTCTTCAAAGCAGTGGACTACGACAAATGTATTCTCTTGGTCAGAAACCCCAAACAGACAATAGCTGCTGAAGTGAATCGGTATTTTACAAAGCACCATACGAACAGACTACACCCTTCCAGATGGAAGAGTGAGTATGTACAGCAAAAACTGCTTGAATTGATTCTTGCTTGGAAATATTTCATCTTCTCATGGTCCAAGTTCAACCAGCCTTTGCTAGTAATACAGTTTGAAAAGCTAGTGTTTAATTACAAGCATGAGCTCGGAAGAATTTTGGATTTTCTCGAGCTCGATTTTAATCCAGAAGGGATGCAGTGTCTCACTGCCGATAACTCGGGTTATTTTACGAGAAGTCGAAAATCGGATCCTTCCTTTTCTGCAGAAGTGTTGCTTGTCACACAACACGTGTATTCTATAGTAAAGCCTTTCTTGGCTCTTCACGACATCTCTTATCAAGAATTTGATGTCTGAAATTATTGCAACTCTCTTCCTTACTTTCCTAACTAAATTAGATGAAATTTCTTTCACGTTACTTAAATTACTGAATGAGGTAAATAAAATACTCTAGCTAATTACGTAACTCTCCTTCTAATAGTCTTTATATTGAGTCAGGTATTACTAAGGCATAATATCGTTACCAGTGAAGGAGAAATAAGAGTGTTTAAGAGTTTGAAATGGGCTGCTGCTGCTGCTGGAGAAATAAAGAGGATAAGAATGAAGAAGATAACGAGCAAACTCCGATAATAAACCGCCATAACCCATACCAGCCACAAGGCAGAGAGATCCTTCAAAATTTGCTGTCACCGAAGTGATTAATAAAGAAACTTTAGAGAGAACTAAATCTAAATGAATACCGTATACATTTTGTTTGATCTTTTAACGATACTATTTTATAATTTGATGATCTATGTTATTTTTGGCAAAAACATACAAGTACAGTGGAGTTCTCATAATTAGTATTAGTAACTCCCCTAATAGCACATTGCTCTATTAGCAACCAATTTTCACGTCCCGAGTATAGATTTTGTACTAATTCTGTTCCCTTATTAGCAACTTCACGTATTAGCAACCTTTTCATAAAACAAAACCCGAGTTGCTAAGAAGCGAATTCCACTCTACAATGTACATCTATTAACCTTTACATTAAGGATTCGGCAAGAGTTTAATGCTCAATATATCCAAGTTGGAGAGGATACTCTTCTCAATACTGCATATGTAACATATCAAGGTGAATACGTTTGGGGCTCTAAAAAATTCAGTTTATCGAACTTGAATAACATTTGATGATTCAAATAAACGTACGTACATAGTATTATTATTAACAACTCCTTGTAATACATTTCTCAGATTTTGAAGCTGGCCCATACGGGACAGTGGTCAGAGATCGTTGGTTCTCTATTCTCCCGTATAACTGCCTCATCGACCAGACCCTCTCTGATCACGCCATTCTCCCCGCCGTACACGGTGTGTAGGGTCTCGATGGATACCCAGATGTTATCATAGCTCCGGGAGCCCCTTGGGTTCCGCGCACTGATGTTAGTGGGAGTATCCTTTGGCAGTAAGTTCTGGTAGCCAGTGAGGTAGAACTTGTTGAAGTCAGAGTTAGGTGACAAGTTGAAGTCTCCTAGTAGGAGGGTGTGGACGGAAGAGTTGGATGTCATATTGTAGATCGATTCTATTAGGATAGATAGCGAATCCACTTCCCCTCGAGTTCGCTCGATATCTTCTCCCGACAATCCAACTGCCTTGAGGTGCACATTAACCATAAGCAGGTTCTGTTTGTTAATCTTGAAATTTGCGAGATACGGACTACGTGCGAAGCTCTTGTTTCCAGTTAGAAGCCGATCGCTCTTTATATCGATTGCCCTGCTACTGTTCCATAGATACCCCAGGTACTCGCTGGACCTGTACATCTTCCCTGCTCTCTCCGAAACTTTGCATTGCCAGGTTCCGGTATTGGTGTTGTTCAGCTCTGCGCAGACTACCTTCAATCCTTCCCTGTCCGCTAGCTCCTGCACTGCTACCACGTCCAGCCGGTTGTTCAGGATGATGCCGACTATGGTCTGCAGCACGTTTGGATCGGATGATTTTGTCTTTGAGAAGGACAAAAGGTTCCAGGTCGCTATCCTGTAGTCCCCTTGCCCTCGCGTGAGAGTGTACTTCCTAGAGAGAATGGAGCTATTGCGAGTGGCCTTTCTGTTCAGTCCAAGACTAAAATTTGCATTATTAGCTGAGATGTGTTGGTCCATTGGCGCAGACTGGGAACGTCTTTGATTCGGAGTATTTGAACCAAGGAGCGGTGATTCCTCATTGTTTGCTGCTGAGTCACGATTCCTTTGTCCAGGTGCAGAGTTTGGTCTCAGAAGATCAGACTCATTAGCCTTATTTCTTGAACTCATGCAGCCCATTTTAAAGATTCTATATTCTTTTTGAGTTACCTAATCAGACATATTATAGTATTACTCAATGGCTTAGTGGCCTATTATGATAAAGTAACATATACGCACAAGTAACGTTATACCTACACAATATAATTTTGGAAATCCTATTTTTCATAGAGTAATGAGTGATCAGAATGAGTCGAGCGATGAATCGGACGAGGAATACGTTCCACCGACTAAACAGTCTAAACCCACGAATTCAGGGAGTGAAGATCAAGAGCAGGACTTAGCACAAAAAGATCACAAATGCAACTCTCTTGATAAACAGACGCTGGATGCCTTGTGGCAGGATTTCAAGCAAGACACTGCTTCCTTTGTTTCCCCTTTTGTTCCGAATCAAGAAACCGAATCAAAGACGAAGGAAAACAAACCAATAGAAACAAAGTCTAAGTACGAAGAAGAGGTATCGAATCTGCCACCAAGGAAATGTTCTTCAAGAGTCGATGAGACTGAAATCCGTGCTCCAAGGAAGTCGCGTTTGAACCATCTCCTGACCGCACGAGCCATGAAGAAGCGAGATAAACCTGAGAATATTCTGCACAGCTCAAAACATGATTGGGAACGGTTGAAGGTTCGTGAGGATTTGTCAGAAGAGCTGACTCACCACAATAAAGATGGATTCATCCAGAGACAAGATTTCCTGAAACGATGCGAAGAGAGAGAGCACGATGACCTCCTGGATGCGAAGAAGAGAAAGAAATGAGTGACAGGCACTCTGGTATGACGTAGTTGAGTTAGGTTATAAACTTTAATTAAGATAACTGTATTGTAAGTTGAGATCTCTGTCAACGAATCAGATTGCAGGGAGGCAACGCGCTATTTTTGAAATGCACATATCCTATAAATAGGAGCGAATAGTCCCAGTAACATTCCATTCCTTTTCTTATTTCCATCTGCTTCAAAACTTCAATGGCCAAGGCTTGTACTAAAATCTTTCACTCGTCCAGTTCTTCCTCCCCGGACCGATCTTCCCAGCTCGACTCTCTTCTCAGAGAGGAGGGATACCTCCCAGGCCGCACTCTCGGTGCCGGCGCCTACGCCAAGGTCAAAGAGGCGTGTCACGTTCAGAAGAAATGCATGGTGGCATTGAAGATTATTGACCTCAGCAAAGCGCCAGACAATCTGATGAAAAAGTTTCTACCACGCGAACTCGACTCTCTCCGCGAGATAGACCATCCCAACGTCCTTCGCATGCTGAGCTCCCTGCACCTCCCTTCCCAGCACCTGGTCCTCGTCACGGAGCTAGCGGAGAATGGAGACCTCCTGGACTACATCAACAAGAACCGCAGACTCTCCGAGGAGAAAGCTAGAGACATTTTCATCGATTTGATCAACGGAATGGACTACCTCCACGGACGCGGGATAATGCACCGCGACCTCAAGTGCGAGAACCTCCTGCTCGGGAAGGAGAATAACCTCGTCATAGCGGACCTCGGTTTCGTGACGAAGGAGTCCGGCCGATTGAGTACGTACTGCGGGTCCATAGCCTACGTCGCTCCTGAAGTCCTCCGGAAGCAGCCGTACTTCGGAAAACCTGCAGATGTGTGGAGCATGGGCGTCATTCTCTACGCCATGCTCTACGGGAAGCTGCCCTTCAAGGAGTCGGACCTCGTGACTAAAGGTGCAAAGGTCATGTCCTGCATTGACTACAACACGCGACAGCCTCTCAGTGAGGAAGTGCTCCACTTCTTGCAGCACCTGCTGGCCTACGAACCTGAGTCCAGACTTAGCACCTCTCAAATGCTCTCGCACTCCTGGATCCTAGGAAGCAAGGCGAGTCAGAGCTCCATCACTTCTGGAGGCAGTACTGTCGACTCACAAGACAGCCTCTCTCTCTCAAGGAATAGGAAACCTGGTCACCTGTAGTGACTGATGTTCTATTTTTATATATCCACACTTATACCAAATGAAATGAAATGAAATGAATGAATATTTGAGACTGATAATTTACTGTATTTTGCTACACACGTTAGAGATTAATCTAATTCCGCATAATTACCTGAATTAATTCTACATAGTTGCTGCCTGGTTAAGTAACTGACATTCTGTACCTTCCATTGGTCTATTAGAATGAGTGATTCATCGGATGGGAAGAGAGACCTACTTTCAGACTTAGCGCCGAATCCCCCTTCTCAATACGCGGCTGATCTCTCTGAACTGGACCCCTACTTTACCTCACCCACCAATAATCTTCAATCTCCCCTGATTTCCTTCTCCGCAACGAGCAGTAAGGATCCGCCATTTACCCCGACTAAAGACCTGCAGGAGCAGATAGGAAACCTCATGATGTCTTCTCCCATTCCCTCTAACCTACCACCAGCTCTAATCGACCTTGGCTCTGATCACACGGACCCAAATGCAGGATATCAAACCGCTACCTCTAGCACGACTGACGTGAACCCGTCCGAGACCTTCACCACTCCTCCTAGCAGTCCGGTGAACCCCCTTCAGACTCTCACACCTTTCGAGATCTCTTCCCCTATTCCGTCTCTGCCTGAGTCACCTGGTGTGCTCCCACATCCGTCTGACCGCTCTAGTATTCCTAAGGAGACTATTTCAGTATCTGATACGCCGTTTCTCTCTGAACGCTTTGATACATCAAATCAAACCAATGACTTTACAGATCCTTTGCCCCACAACGATAAGGTAGAGCAGGAATTTCCTGTTCATGTTCCTAACAACAAGAATACATATACGGAATGCTCTGCTTCTCCTCCCCGAATATCTCCAGCATCAGACAGCTGTACTCCCAACACGATATCTCACACAGTGTCAGCTGACGGAACACACACAGGCAGTATGCTGCTCATACAAGGGATGGCGGACACCATTACCTTAGATAAGTTGAAGCTGCATTTCAATGCTTATCGCTCCTGCATTCATGTTGTGGACCTAGTCCCGGACCCCATGAACAGTGCTCTTCAGTTGGGAGTGGTTAAGTTCTACTCTCCAGAGCTGGCACGCAATCTGCTGAAGGAATTCCAGCAACTGCCTCTCTCCGGATGCACGCACAAACTAACCGCCGAATCTTGTGAGATCCCTCTCCCCCCTCTTCCCCAGGCCGTGGATGGCGACCCTATGGACGAGCTGGAGAGCTCGAGTTCAGTGATGGAGGGCGCTCCCATTTGCAGGGAGCGGAGAACCAGACCTGTGTCCCCTGCCAGTCTGGAGTTCTCTCCTTGCGAAGGCGCCAGGTCAGACTCCCAGCGGGTCCCAAACAGGTGTACAGGACGCTTTTCTTCCAAATACCCGCGAATCGAATCCCAATCTCAGTCAAGTGATGCCCCAGTCCATGCAGTCATGATCAAAAATATACTGAAGACCCAGAATTTCAAGAAACTACAGTCATACGTTGAGAATTGGTGGGGCGATCAGATCCACTCTATCAAACCTGTTCCAGACAAGATTAGCATCCAGTACAACATACTGTACATCAACGTGTATGGCGAGAATCTTCCCGAGGTGATAGCGAGCAAGCTGCGTGAAACCGAACACGTGTTCCACCCCATGGTGATAGAAATCAGGTACTACACAGCGCTTGGTGGCAATGTTAAAGCCGCCCCGATCAAACCGAAGTGTCAGAAAGAGATATTCCCTGAGAATAATTTCTCTACTAGAGCAGATGACTCTCCTCACTTTCATATTCCGCCCTATGATCAAGAAGAGTACCCTCAGATGGACCCAGGGCCCCCTCCCTTCCCTCCCCAGGACTGCACCCCCTCTGCTCCCCCTTACCCCATTGAGGATTCGCCCCCGACTACTCTCATCTTAGATCAGGTGTTTGGAGCTGTTACCGAAGAATTAATGATGGAATACTTCAGAGACTTCTTAGATTATGCTTTGAATTGGGAAGCTTATCCGGATGGAGGAGGTTTTACCCGTGTTGAAGTTCAGTTCTCCAGTAAACGGGCTGCCTTACAGGCCATGAGGAGTCTGGAGCAAACTCCTCTCAACGGAGGGAATGTTCTATTCAGCATTGGCCGAGCTAACCCCAAACCGGACCCTCCTCCGCTGGATCCAGTGCCGATTCCTCCAATCAGGACAGAAGAGCCCCTGGCCTATCTCATTATTACAGGAGCCGGTAATGACGTCACTGCAGAAGAATTTGAAAACGAAACGGTTCTGAAAAGGTACAAAAAATTATATTCGGATCTCAGAGTGCAAACCAAGTCAAATACTGGAGAAAAGCGAATACGGGTCTCGTTTCACGATAGAGATGCTATCATAGAGGCTGAGTCTTCTTTCTTACAAAGCAGTTTCAGACGTAGGCAGCTTGATGTCAAGATAGAATCTATCGAGCAGAAGGAACCGATAACTCCAAAACAAGAACATAAGCCTCTTCCCACTTTGAAAGGTTCCCCATCGAATGAATGTAAGGTAGTCGTGAGAAAAATTCCTCCTGGTACGAAAGAATTTGAAGTATATACGCTGTTTAATCAATACGGAAATATCATAAAGGATATAGAGTTGAAACTTATGAGTCAGACCTCCACTCTACTTCAGTGCAATATTGTGTTTGAAAATTCCGAGAGTGCTAATAGAGCTGCGCAAGACCAAATCTCTTGCAAAGGCCAGACTCTAGATGTCAAGCTATTGTCTGAACTGATCCAGACTGAGTCCACTGAGATGGAGTTTATGCAGACAGAAGAAACCCCAACAGAGCAGATCCCTCAGTAAGTTAAATTATACAAGCGCGCTTCGCTTGCTTGCGCTGCAATAATAAAATGGGGTGGAGTTAGTTATAGTCGAAAAACTGAAATTTCTAATTATAAAAAGGTGCCAATGACGTCATAATTCCATGATGAGTCGACATTTTGGTCTGAGGTCAGAACTTAGTGGAGCCATTGCCAAAATTCTCCTACATACTCCCACAAATCAGCTTTCTGTGCCAGATAGTTTATTCACCAATTCGTTACAGAGACCCAAACAATATACGTACATGTACTCATTAATCGAGTTTTAATATTAAGGATTCTCGTTTAAGAACCATTCAGACCATAAAAAGTAGTCTTATGAATCTCAAATGATTCATAAATAATGTAAATTATATTATTTTATAGTAGATTTGATTTTCCTCCCATAATATTTGTCCGAATTAGTTAAACTTAATATTTTATATCAAATGCACTCACTGTGCTGTTGTAGGGCTACAGCTAGCAGGAACATCAGTCCAGAGTTGATGATATTTATCAAGACAAAGTTCAAGAACCATATCGACAACTTTAAGCCACAGGGCACAGTTACGTATGATGAAAAGCTGGGAATTTTAACTGTCACCCATCCAGACCATCGAGAGTTTCTTCGATTCGAGAAGGATGTGTTGGATGAGGTGAACCGAATATCTGCATATTGTATTTGTTTGTATAATCGTACTCGTTTAATGTTAGTTGGTATCTTTGTTAGATTGACGAAGTATTTACAAATTTGGACGGAGACGGAATGAGATTGTTGAATAGTCCAATCCAGAATTATCCATCTTGCATTGAAATGATCTGTGGAGTCCTCAGAGATACGAAGCAGATCGATTATATGACGAACCACTATCCGGATCAAATTCATATTTTCGGTGACAAGTTGTCAGTCAGTGTTACCGTGAAGAAGATAAGGGAGGCACTCTATTCACAGTTACTAATCACTTGGTAAGGATGTATGTAGACGTATAATATGCAAAAAAATATTTCTAAGGTTTTTTTAGTTTATGTCTTAATTTAGTTGGAATATTATAATTAACCTTTTAAAAATAAAATTTTATTTTGATGAAAAAAAAGGTTGAATTGTGATAATCATAATTTTCATTATTTACAGTCCACTCGTGTTCTTCTTCAAAAGTTTCCCTTGCACCTTACACCCTAACACCAACCAGTTCCACATTTCAGACCTCACAGTGAATATCAAAGGTACCTCTTCAGTAGAGCAATGCAAGGAAATCAGAGATTCAATGCAACAAGTTGTTTCATCTTGTTGTGTTAAACCCTTGAAGATGAATCAGAAACTGCTGAGACCAGCTCATGTGTTCATCACGAGAAATGATTTATGCGTATGCTTATTGATACAGACTCAAGATGGTGAATTTCTTGATAAAGCGGATAAAGCTATTCCGGGAGGTAGCTGTTATGTCTGTGGTCTGAAAGAGCATATAGATCCCCTGATCCCAGTCCTGGAGAATCCGATCGAAGAGAGAGTATCTTTATCTCTGAAGGCTCTAAAGAAGTTTACTAAAACAACTGACAAGGGTACCATATTATTAGAAAAATTCAAAGCGAAAAGTAAGGTTCATATATGCTTGGAAAAACAGACTGTCATCGTCACAGGGTTTATTCATGATGACATTAATGCCATGGTTGAGGAATTGAAGAAAAAACTTGAAGATGTGAATATAGTTCTGGAAGAGCGCTATTTGGAGTCACTGCAGGTAAGGACTATGATGGAATTGCAAATTCTCTTTTCCAATATTTTAAAATAATTATGAAAGGTGTTGCTTGGTCATATTTATAATAGAAACGAGATCTCAACTGTTATTATAGGGTATTCCAGTCTACGAGGATTTATTTCGAATATCACACTTAGAGAGCTCTGAAATTAATATTTCCGATGTGTTAGGAGTGGTTCCCAACCTGGGGTCCATAGACCCCTTAGTGGTCCACATAAAATATCGGGGGGGCACAGGATTCAAAATTTTGTATTACGGTTAATAGGAGGGATCCACAGAATATAAGAACATTGCTATAGGGGTCCACAACCAAAAAAAGTTGAAAACCACTGTGTTCGGATATTCACGTTCTTTTCATTTTAGAAGTCTTACTTGTTAACTGGACAAGCCAGAGACCAGAACTTAATATCGCATATCATTCAAGATTTGGAATGTCGCATCCAATTGAATGTGAAAATACAAAATGATCAAGTCGTTCTATCTGGAGACCAGGACTCGTTGCACAGCTGTGAGGCTAACCCTCAGGAGCTAGTCGAGTTCTTTAGATGGAGAATTCCTATCAAGACATTCCATAAAGTAGTAGAAGAATCTTCAGCACAGATCTTTATGAAATTGATATATAGTTATCTTAATGATTTGAGTAGTCAGGAAAATTTCTTTATTTTTAAAATTACCAAGCCACAACCAATGAAAAACCGCCCAGGCTCTAGTGACATTCAAATCCTTATCACTGCTGATGTCTCGACTATAGCTTTGATTGAACCCAAAGTAAAGGTATGTTCATTATTATTGAAATGATTTCTCTATATACTCTAAATTAGCTCTTCTATTACAACCTATTATTGTTATAAAATGAAATGATTGTTTGATGCCAGTTCTCTCATTAGGAAATACGTCCCAAATCTGAATGTGTTAAATTGAGAAGAGAAGATCTGAACTTAGTATTAACAACTGCATCAGGCAAGATTGAGCGAATTCAAGCATCAGAATACCTCCACATAATATTTGACAGACAAGAATGTAAGCTTCAAGTCTTTTCGATTGGTCTATCATCAAGAACTGCGCAAAATATGATCGATTCTGCGCTTTCCGATGAAAGCGATTCGAGAGAATTGCAAATAACCCCAATGCTTGCGTTCTTTATTCGAGAGAAAAATCTCATCAACATTCTCACCGATAAATGGCAATGTAATATGAAAATAATCGAAGTGAGAGAAAATGAACAGTTTATCACATGCTTTCGAATAGATGGTAAGAGGGAATCTCTTGAAAAAGTAGCCAATCATATCGCTGCCATGAATAAGGATCTATATTCTAAACCAGTCGAAATAAAATTTCCATCCAAAAAATTCTGTTCCCAATTCCACGCAGAAATTCTCAAAGTTATAACTGCTATAAAAGGAGAATCTAATATCGTCATTGATGCGCGAAGCATTTCAGGAAAAGATCCAAATGATATTGGACAGGCCAAAGTTAATTTTATTTCGACTTTTAGTTCTGAAGTCAATAAGCTTTCTGACACATTTTCTAATCTGATAAAATTTAGCGAAACAACCCCAGTTCCTCTCTTACCTGCACAGCATGCGAAACTAGCATCAGATATGTTACCTACACTTATAAGTCTAAGTATGAGCCGACACTACTATATCGTCCTCAGTCGTGAAAATGTTTCTATTAAAGCACTCAACTATTTTGCTAAAACCGCTCTTCCTTGTGGAGAACAAGACATACAACCGTACTTAGAGATCTCTTCTTGTGAATATCGAGCTGATAATTTGGTTATCTTCAACCTCCTCAACAATCAACCGTCTCGAGTTAAACTGAATGCTCTCGGAGTAGACAACTCAGTCAACATTCTACCCCCTTCTTCTCCAGAACAGCCATTCAAACTAGAAGGGAAACACGTGAATGTACAAACTGTGTTCGCTGAAATTAAGAAGTATGTGCAGGAACTATGGCAGTATCTGGGAACGTGTGAAGTTTCTGTACACTGTCCATTGTCCGCAATACAAGCAGATCCTGAAATCTTTAAATTCCTCTCTGGCCTATCTCATCCAAACATAAACATTCAATACAAATTCCCCAGTCAATCTCAAATCATAGTAGGCGAAAAACTGATCACTTCCTACGAGCTCTCTCTGAAGTCACATATCCTAAGTATAGATTTACGGAAGGGAGACATCACAAAAATGAAAGTTGATGCCATTGTAAATGCTGCCAATGATAATCTCGATCATTGCGGTGGAGTAGCTCTAGCGATTAGCAATGCTGGAGGTCCTATCGTACAACAGTCGAGTACGGAACACGTTAAGAGACATGGAAAAGTTCCTGTGAGTCATAATGTGATATTACCTCCCGGTAATCTACCTTGTCAATCTGTCATCCATGCAGTTGGTCCTATCTGGGACTCCATGAATCAGAATAAAGTAAAGAATGAGTTAGGACATTGTGTGTTTAACATCTGTCAAAAGGCGGATAACGCTGGGTTTTCCTCCGTCGCTATTCCCACGATATCAGCTGGAATATTCGGTTTTCCTCTCCAACTGTCTACCTCCATCATTATTGAGGCTATTGAACACTTCTTTTCTATCCAACCTAATTACTCACTTCGTAAATTGATTCTGATCGACATACAAGATGAAGCAATGGTTCAATTTCAGAAAATTTGTAATCAAAAAGACAAATTTAGACATTGTCCTATTCCTCAACCTTTCTTACCTATCCAAAAGAAGGCATCGTCTTCTGCTCCACAGATTTTGTTCGAGTGGCAGGAGAATGATTGCACTTGGTGTTCATATTCTGAATCAGATCATAATAATATAAGAACAGCTTACAAAGCCAATCCTAAAGGAACCGTAAAAACTTCTCGCAAAAAATACACATACACTGTTGATTTTATATCCATGGTTCAGACAAATGACCAGACTCAAGCCCAAAGAAAGATTCGAATGACCAATTTGGCCCCTGCTACCGACTCTGTTCCAATGTCTGCCTCTCCCCCCGCTTCTTGGAAAGAAATCTCTTTTGAGAAAGTTGAGTTCTTCGGCCCGAGAGACACCCTTGAATCCGTCAAGCAGCAATTCACTGCGTTAACTCAGAAATTGGTTGCAAAAACGGAATTTCCTGTGACTTGTCAGATGCAAGATTTAATTCGGATTGTAGATTCTTGCAAGACAGAATACGCAAAATTTGATTTGGAACAATCTGATGATGGAAATAACAAAGTATTAATTGAAGGTTTTGCCAGAGAAGTGATAGAAAGTGAGAGGAATATTACTGCGGAACTTCTAAAGCTGTTGCAAGTTCAGGATCCACAATTCGCGCCTACACCAAAACATTGGAACCCTCACACTGCTAACGAGATGTGTAGGCTCGTTAGTTTGCAACCTACTTCGCCAGAATATCTTGATGTTGTCAATAAGTTCAAGTCAACACTTCCTACTGCAGTCATCGTGAAGATAGAACGGATCCAGAATACTTGGTTATGGACTCGGTACCAACAGGACAAGCAGCGTATCGTTCAGAAGAGCACGACCGGTGCAAATGAAGTGTTTGTATATCACGGAACTAGGACTACTAACCCTATGTCAGTTTATAAAGGCGCTCAGGGATTTGACTTTCGATTCTCAAGTCAAGGTATGTGGGGCAATGCGAACTATTTCGCTGTTAACGCTTCTTACTCGCATAGTTACGCGCACACTCTTGGAGACGGGAGTAATCAAATGTTCAGTGTCAGGATTTGTGCTGGAGATGTCATTGATTTGCCTCCGAATGGAAGTCTGAGATTGCCTCCACCGAAACCTCAGGCTGCCTCTCTCGCTCAGTCAACTCAACTAGGTTTTCTGCTTCCTACACCTCCGACCACCCAGGATGCTGTAGCTCCCCAGTTCGCTAATGATCCATACGACACCGTGTCCGGATTCACAAGCGGATCAAAGGTGTATATGATCTATGAGAACGGCCGAGCCTACCCCGAGTACCTCATCACATACAGATAGAATGTGTCTTCATGTTGCTTGATTGTATTTAGAATAAGCACCTTAGGTTCAGTGTGTCGTCATGTTGGGTTTAACTCAAGCTATCTTATATAGCAGTAAGTATTTGAATAGTTTCGTATGTTTGTATTTTCATATCTATTTTCTTTATGTTTATGGATGCTTACACATGTGATATTACAGTACAGTTAATACTTTCGTTGCAGAGTCTAGTATAATATCCCAGCCCATAGCATTCTATATACTAAGGCAATGGCACTCACCAAAAAATTAGTACCATGGATTGGTTAAATACTTCAAAACCAATAATTTTGATATTGTAGATACGTATTTCAATTTTCCATCAATTTAGGCATTCACCCCCCTGAAAAACTAACTATTATTTCAGAACAATTGAAATGAGATATATTATTTGGTTTTTAATGCACATAGTCGAATTATTTAATACTTAATACATACAAAATATCAAAAGAATAGTTAATCACAATATTGAGACTTGAGGGACAGACTTGACTTGACATGACTTGACTTGACATGACATGACATGACATGACATGACATGACATGACTTGACTTGACATGACTTGACATGACATGACATGACATGACATGACTTGACTTGACATGATTTCTGCTGAGGGTGCAGATACATCGTCGTCATAGGTGTAACTCCAGGGGTGGCAGGGGTAGCGTGCCACCACAGACCTAAATGTTATGTTGACTTGGGGTGACATGAAAATCAAAATAGTTACGCCTATGATCGTCGTTAAACGACTATTCTTCCCTACCCAATTCACATTGAACGTTTCCTAAACATCATTAACGAATTTCAAGAACTCAACAGTTTAGTTCTGGTCTACACTGTTCTTATCCATCATATAAGCTAACAGTCCGGCTGAAGTTGACTAATAGAAAATCTTAAGGGCCAAAATTACATTTCGCCTTTCCAACCTGACAACCAGCAGGCTTGTTAGGTTGGAAAGGCGAAATGTCCCGATGTTAATTTGGAGCACGTTTAGTTAAATTGCACTTGTCCGAATTTAAAAAAAGGTATTTATGCCCACGTTTTTGTAGTAACGAGGATTGCATTTACTAAATTTGGGGAGGCAACACTTTTTCTTGGTCTTTTAAATTCAGTCAATTGTTTCTACCCAACTTGAGTATGTATATATGCATGATTCTAGAATAATGAACTACATTACTTAAGAAATCACTCACCCGTGATCTTGTTGTTCTGATAGTATTCACACGTCTTGGAATGGCTCGATACCATTTTCACGACGAGCACCATCTTTAGGAAATTGAAAAACTTCATGAAGTGTTCTACTCCTCTGTAATTGGAAGTCGAGTCAGGCACGAGACAAGACATCTCGTCCAAATGATTTATGCAATTAGTATTGTCAAGTGAGGTATTATAAATGAGTAATAGAAATAATATGCAGCAAAACTAAAAGAATAACTGGAATATCAATTCGAAAATGAGTCTAAATTTAACTTTCCATTACATATGCTGGCCAGGGAATTAAAGGTTCACGAATGGACTAAATAAAAGCAATTCAGTTCGTTCACGTCTAGACTGTGTCGCCCCGCCCGTGCGAGATGTCGGCAGATCCTCTTGAGGCCCTGTGGTTATTAAGTACATTAGTCCGCGAGAGATGTCTGGAATTAGCACTCTTAGTGATATTTTTCTATTTTATGAATCAATATTTATCGATATTCAGTTTAATTCGTTCAGTTCACGTTCAAATGGCACGGATCAATCTTCCGTTCGTACAACTGCCGTCCGGCAACCATTGGCATTCGTTCAGTTTAAGTTCGTTTGTGAACCCTTCATTCCCTGATGCTGGCAGCTATGCTTGAGATGAAAAGATTCATAATTCACATCTATTTGGAGATGCATGCGGTGTTTATTTTTTGTACCTCCATTGTCTATTAGAATGAGTGATTCGAAGAACTCACTTTCAGATATGAACCCATCTTCAAATCCCTCTTCTCAGGGTGCACGCCCTGAATCCCAGATTGATCTTTCTCAACTGGATCTTTTGCATACCTCAACTACAGTTACTCCTCAATCCACTTCCTCTGACCTTATCGATCTTCTCGGTGAGATGTCCCTCTCCCCTGTCCTCCCTTCTCCGGATCCAGTACCGCTTCTTAACCCCGTTATAACAGATGAACCCCTGGCCCATCTCTTTATTACAGGAATCGATGCGTATGCCACTGTAGAAGAATTTGAAGACGGCACAGTTCTGAAAAGATACAAAAAGTTTTGTTCGAATCTCCGAATGCAAACGAATACAAATAGTGATAAAAAACGAATAATAATTTCGTTTCACAATAGAGATGCCATCATAGAGTTTGAGTCAGACTTGCGAAAAAGCTTCCCAGGTGAAAATGTTAATTTCAAGATTGAATATATCGAACGAGAAGAACCGACAACTCTAAAGCAGGAACCTGCACCTCCTCTCACTCAGAAGGAAAGAGAAGCCACTCAGACTGAAGCGAAACCAAGAGAGCCAATTCCTCCGTAAGTTTTTTTCATAGATTGGTAATTTTTACATCAAATCCACTCACTGTGTTGTTGTAGGGCTACAGCTAGTAAGAACATAAGTACAGATTTGATGATATTTATCAAGGCAAAGTTCATTATTCACATCGACAACTTTAAGCTACAGGGCACAGTTGCGTATGACGAAGACGAGGGAACTATAACTATCACGCATCCAGACCCTCAAGAGCTTCATCGATTCGAGATGAATGTATTGAATGAGGTAAACAAACTATAAATACTCCCGTTTTTATGATGTAGATGTGTACCTATATATATAGTTTTCTTTGCGAAATTGACTGTTTTAATAATCGCTCGACATTTTATTTTATAATAGCCTGTGTGCTTTTGTAGATTGATGAAGTACTTGAGGACTTAAACGAAGAAGAAATGAAATTTTTGGAAAGTCCAGTCCAGCATTATTCATCTTACATTGACATGATTTGTCAAACCGAGACAACGCAGATTAAATATATAATAAACAGTAATCCGAATCAAATTCATATTTTCGGTGACAAGTTGTTAGTCAGTAAAGCTATGAAAAAGTTAAAACAGACACTCTACACACAGCTAACGATCTCACGGTAAGTTCAACATTTTAATACTTGGATAGTTATGATGCGTGTTTGTTAAGATTTATGAAAAATTGGTCTTTTTTGAGAGAATGATTTTTACATGAATAATTTGAATTGTAAGTTATTATTTTCATTAGCAACATTCCACTCGTTTTCTTTTTAAAAAGTTTCCCATTTTGTTACACCTCAAAACCTCAAGAGCAAACAAATAAAATTCCTGGGAAAAACGAATAATCTTTTCGTTTCACAATAGAGACGCTATTATAGAGGCTGAGTCAGACTCACAGAGAAGCGTCTCAGGTGAAAATGTTGATTCCAAGACTGAATATATCGAACGAGAAGACCCGACAATTCTAAAACAGGAATCTGCGTCTCCTCCCACTCAGACTGAAGAAAAGCCAACAGAGCCAATCCCTCCGTAAGTTCATTTCCAATTTTTAAAATCAGACATATAATAACTCCCAAGTATTTTATGTGAGAGTTTGTTTATCTGTAAGTATGAGTCAGTGATTCATGTGGAGCTTTGTTAAATCTGATGAATTATCATTTCACTCAGAGTTGATTAGCATTTTGTATAAACTGAGATTATTGTCATTATCTAAAAAGTTAGCACTTATAATTTTCTGATGCATCCCGTTTCTTGGTTCAGGAGGCATGTATGTGCAAATAATTATTTCATACTTTTTTATAGATTGGTAATTGAATTTTTTCTCCCTATGATCTTTATCCGAGTTTAAATTTAATATTTTGCATCAAATCCACTCATTGTGTTGTTGTAGGGCTACAGCTAGTAAGAACATCAGTACAGATTTGATGATATTTATCAAGGCAAAGTTCATTATTCATCTCGACAACTTTAAGCTACAGGGCACAGTTGCGTATGACGAAGACGAGGGAACTGTAACTATCACGCATCCAGACCCTCAAGAGCTTCAGCGATTCGAGAGGAATGTATTGAATGAGGTAAACAAACTATAAATACTTTTTATGGTGAGATTTTCTTTGCGAAGAGTTTCTTCGTTGCTTGATATTTTATTTTATAACAGCCTGTGTGCTTTGTTAGATTGATGAAGTATTTGAGAATTTGGACGAAGGAGAAATGAAATTGTTGAAAAGCCCAGTCCAGCGTTATTCATCTTGCATTGACATGATTTGTCAAACCGAGGCAATGCCGATTAAATATATAATAAACAGTAATCCAAATCAAATTCATATTTTCGGTGAAAAGTTGTTAGTCAGTAAAGCGATGAAAGATTTAAAACAGACACTCTACACACAGCTAACGATCTCACGGTTTGTTCAACATGTTTGTACTTGGATGGTTATAATGCGTGTTTTATGAAAATTGTTCTCTTTTTGAGAGAACGATTTTTGCATGAATAGTTGCTATTGTAATTTATTATTTTTCTTTATCTACAGTCCACTCGTTTTCTTCTTCAAAAGTTTCCCTTGCACCTTACACCCTGACATCAACCAATTCCACATTTCAGACCTCACAGTGAATATCAAAGGTACCTCTTCAGTAGAGCAATGCAAAGAAATCAGAAATTCAATGCAACAAGCTGTTTCATCTTGTTGTGTTAAACCTTTGAGGATAAGTCAGAAACTGCTGAGACCAGCTCATGTGTTCATCACGAGAAATGATTTATGCGTATGCTTATTGATACAGACTCAAGATGGTGAATTTCTTGATAAAGCGGATAAAGCTATTCCGGGAGGTAGCTGTTATGTCTGTGGTCTGAAAGAGCATATAGATCCCCTGATCCCAGTCCTAGAGAACCCGATCGAAGAGAGATTATCTATTTCTCAGAAGGCAGTAATAAAGCTTACCAAAACAACTGACAAGGGTATCATTTTATTGGAAACGATCAAGGCGAAGAGTAAGGTTTCTATCAGCCTGGATGAGCAGACTGTCACCATCACAGGGTTTATTTATGATAATATTAATGCCACGGTTGAGGAATTGAAGAAAAATTTTGAAGATGTGAATATAGTTTTGGATGATCAGATTTTGAAACCGCTACAGGTAAGAGCAGTTTGAAATGATGAAATAGTTACGGATTATTTCTGAATTATATTGCGGGATTGGTCCTCATATGCTACGTGTCAAAATAATAACTACGTATATGTAGACTTGCCTATAAGGTGTTTAAATATTGAACAATCAATTTTCAGGATAGCTTATTAGTTTATTAAAAGGATTCATCTTAAATTAATTTTCGAAATATATATTTCACTGTAATTCCATTGCATTAATAAACCGTTAAAAGGTGTCAAAATAAGGATTATATAAACAAATTCAAGTTTCTGAGAACATGGATTGTACATATGATAATGGTGAATTAAGACACTTTATCTGACTTAACAACCATTCTGACATCAGACATGCGTTTGCATTTAAGCACAGTTGTTTTCATTTTTAGAAGTCTTATTTGTTGGATCAAAGATCGAATTTTAAATCACAAATTATTCAAAATTTGGAGTTGAGCTTCCAATTGAAGGTAGACGTACAGGGAGATCGGATATGTCTATCTGGAGACCAGGACTCGTTACGCAACCTCGAGGCAAACCCGCGGAAGCTGGTAGAATTCTTTGAACATAGAATTCCTATCAGAACGATCTGTATAGAGGTAGAAGAACGTTCTGTGCAGTTGTTCGCGGAATTGATATTTCGTTATCTCGGAGATCTGAGTTCTCAGGAACACTTCTTTGTCTTTCTGATTGACAAGAAACGAAAGCAAATGACTATGCACCCAGGATTTTGTGAAATTCCAATCCTGATAATTGCTGCCGATTCAATCATTGTTTCGATTGAATCGAGAGTTAAGGTATGTTATTATTAATTTAATTGATCTCTTCTATTTATGAACGAACTCGTCCGTCATTCCTGTTTAATTTTAAACAAGTGCGCTTCGCTTGCTTGCGCTTCGAGGGTGGTGAACACTTTAGATAACATCTACATTAATATACACATTCTATTAAAATCCTTACTATTAAAACTCGATTAATGTTTATATATACGTATATCAGCGGTCGGCAACCTGGGGCCCGCTTGTTAGTGACTGTAGTACAAAATGGGCCCGCCTAATTTTGGTGTGAAATTGATGCTGAATATCAATTTAATTGTGACATTGCTTCAATATGAGTCAACTTATAATGGTACTGTCACGAAAACTTTGGTCCGGGGGACCAATTTTTCATGGAAAATTGGTCCGGGTGGACCATTTTTTTCAGGGAATATTGGTCCAGGAGACTAATTCTTTCATGGAAAATTAGATTCTATCAAATCATTCAAATCATCCTCGATTTTTTTATACTTTTCAATTGTCGAACAACCAAGCTGTTTGACCGCAGACTGACAATTCATATTTTAGTATTCAATATATATTTAGATAATCTAGAATCTAATAATCTAAGAAGTGTAGTTTATTTATTCTGCTCTCTCTAAAATCTGAACTCTCTTCGAGTGCCTACCTATTGCAATAACTAGACATAAAACAGCTACCACAGCGCCACTGGGACTTGACATCCTTTCCAAATTGTTCTGGAATGGTGATGCGTTTTTCATGGAAATATTGGTTCGGGCGGACCAAAATTCCTTATGGAAAATTGGTCCATAGTAGGACCAAAATTTTCAGGGGAGGACCAATTTTCCCTGTAAAAATTGGTCCCCCGGACCAATTTTCCAGTGACAGTACCATAATGACCAGTATATTGAAATGTTCAGGGGTTTTCCTCCCATTATCTCTCCTGACAAAACTATAAGGATGATTAAAGAAATTCTGGACGGATTCTGGGATGTGCACCTTGATGTATGCTTTTAACGAACACATTGATACACTACTGTGCCACGTTGCCATTTTTGTAACAAGAACTGACATATTTGGGGCCCACTTAAGGATTAAGGCTGCCCGCCACTGATACATATACAAACAAACAATAATCGAGTTTTAATAGTAAGGATGATAGTTTTGATGCTAGTACTCTCATTAGGAATTACGTCCCAAATGCGAGGTTGTTCAATTGAAAAAAGAAGATCTGAACTTAATAGCAAGAGACGCATCAAATAAGATTAAACAAATTGAAGTATCAGAATACCTCCGCATAATACCTGACGATCAAGGGTGTAAGCTCCAAGTCTTTTCGATTGGTCTATCATCGAGAAATGCACAAAAGATTGTTGATTCTGCGCTGTCTGATCAATACTGCTATAAAAATTTACCAATAACCCCAATGCTTGCGTTCTACATTCAAGAGAAAAAACTCGTTGACATTTTCACCAAAAAATGGCAATGTAATATGAAAATAATCGAAATGAAAGAGAATGAAAAATTCATCACTCACTGTCAAATAGATGGTAAGAGGGAATCTCTTGAAAAATTAGCCAATCATATCACTACCCTGAATAAGGATCTCACTTCTAAATCGGTCGAGGTTAATTATCCAGCCAAAAAATTCTGTTCCCAATTCCACTCAGAAATTCTTGAAGTTCTAACTGCTATAAAAGGAGAATCTAATATCGTCATTGATGCGCGAAGCATTATAACAGGAAAAGATCCGACTTCTATTGGACAGGCCAAAGTCAATTTCATTTCGACTTTTAGTTCTGATGTCAATAATCTTTCTGACACATTTTCCAATCTGATTAAATTTAGCGATACAACCCCAGTTCCTCTCTTACCTGCACAGCATAAGAAATTAGCATCAGATATGCTACCTACGCTTACAAGTCTAAGTATGAACCGACACTACTATATCGTCCTCAATCGTGAAAATGTTTTTATTAAAGCAATTAACTATTTTGCAAACGCCGCTCTTCCTTGTGGAGAACGTGACATGCAGCCGTACTTAGAGATCTCGTCTTGTGAATATCGAGCTGATAATTTGGTTATCTTCAACCTCCTCAACAGTCAGTCGTCTCAAGTCAAACTGAATGCTTTCGGAGTAGACAACTCAGTCAACATTCGACCCCCTTCTTCTCCAGAACAGCCATTCAAACTAGAAGGGAAACACGTGAATGTACAAACTGTGCTCGCTGAAATTAAGAAGTATGTGCAGGAACTGTGGCAGTATCTGGGAACATGTGAAGTTTCTGTACACTGTCCATTGTCCGCAATACAAACAGATCCTGAAATCATTAAATTCCTCTCTGGCCTATCTCATCCAAGCTTTAACATTCAATACAAGTTCCCCAGTCAATCTCAGACTATAGTAGGCGAGCTGATCACTTCTTACGAGCTCTCTCTGAAGTCACATATCCTAAGTATAGATCTACGGAAGGGAGACATCACAAAAATGAAAGTTGATGCCATTGTAAATGCTGCCAATAATGATCTCGATCATTGCGGTGGAGTAGCTCTAGCGATTAGCAATGCTGGAGGTCCTATCGTACAACAGTCGAGTACGGAACACGTTAAAAGACATGGAAAAGTTCCTGTCAGTCATAATGTGATATTACCTCCCGGTAATCTACCTTGTCAATCTGTCATCCATGCAGTTGGTCCTATCTGGGACTCCATGAATCAGAATAGAGTAAAGAATGAGTTAGGACAATGTGTGTTTAACATATGCCAACAGGCGGATAACGCTGGGTTTTCCTCCATCGCTATTCCCACGATATCAGCTGGAATATTCGGTTTTCCTCTCCAACTGTCTACCTCCATCATTATTGAGGCTATTGAGCACTTCTTTTCTATCCAACCTAATTACTCACTTCGTAAATTGATTCTGATCGACATACAAGATGAAGCAATAGTTCAATTTCAGAAAGTTTTTAATCAAAAACCCAAATTTAGAAGTTGTCCTATCCAAAAGAAACCATCGTCTTCTACTCCACAAATTATTTTCGAGTGGCAGGGACATGATGGACAATGGTATCCATTTTCAGAAATGGATTACAACAAAATAAGAACAGCTTACAGTGCCAATCCTAAAGGAACCGCTCAAACTTCTCGTGGCAAATTCACGTACACTGTTGATTTTACATCTTTGGTTCAAACCAACGACCAGACTCAAGCTAAAAAGAAGATTCAGATAATCAATCCGTCCCCTACTACCGAATCCGTTCCAAAGGATGATGACTCTCCGCCCGCTTCCTGGAAAACGATCGCTTCTGAAAAGATTGAGTTCTTCGGCCTCAAAACCACCCTTGATTCCATCAAGCAGCAATTCACTGCGTTAATTCATAAATTGGTTTCTAAATCGGAATTTCCTGTGACTTGTCAGATGAAAGATTTAATTCGGATTGTAGATTCTTGCAAGACCGAATACGTAAAATTTGATTTGACGAAATCTGATGATGAAAATATCAAAGTATTGATTGAAGGTTTTGCCAGAGAAGTAACTGAAAGTGAGAAGAATATAACTACAGAACTTATGAAGTTGTTGCTGGCTGACCAGGCTCAGGATCAACGATTCGAGCCTACACCAAAGCATTGGGACCCTCAGACTAACGAGATTTGTAAACTTGTAAACTTACAACCTATTTCACCAGAATATCTTGATGTTGTCAATAAGTTCAAGTCAACACTTCCTAATGCAGTCATCGTGAAGATAGAACGGATCCAGAATACTTGGTTATGGACTCGGTATCAACAGGACAAGCAGCGTATCGTTCAGAAGAGCACGACCGGTGCTAATGAAGTGTTTGTATATCACGGAACTAGGACTACTAACCCTATGTCAGTTTATAATGGCGCTCAGGGATTTGACTTTCGATTCTCAAGTCGAGGTATGTGGGGCAATGCGAACTATTTCGCTGTTAACGCTTCTTATTCGCATGGTTATGCGCACACTCTTGGAGACGGGAGTAATCAAATGTTCAGTGTCAGGATTTGTGCTGGAGATGTTATCGATTTGCCTTCGGATAGAAGTCTGAGATTACCTCCATCGAAGCCTCAGGCTGCTCAAGTGATCCTCCCAAATCCTACATCCGCATCTCCTCAGGATGCTGTAGCTCCCCAGTTCGCTAATGATCCATACGACACCGTGTCCGGAGACACTGTGTCCGGATTCACAAGCGGATCAAAGGTGTATATGATCTATGAGAACGGCCGAGCCTACCCCGAGTACCTCATCACATACAGATAGAATGTGTCTTCATACTACTTGATTGTATCTAGAATAAGCACCTTAGGTTCAATGTGACTTCTCCGGTTCGGTTTAACTCAAGCTTTTGTATTTTATGTAGCAGTAAGTTTTTGAATAGTTTCGTATTTTCATATCTATTTTGTTTATGTTTACGGATGCTTACACATGTGATATTACAGCACAGTTAGTGCTTATTTATTTTCAGCCTATAGAATAACTGGAATATCCTCTCAGAACTATAATAGTAGGAAAACTATAGTAGCTAAGGGATTTTCAATTTGACGCATTGGTGGGGTGTCTAGGGCTAGAAAGCTCATACATATCCATAACTAAAAAAAATAACTAGAATACGCGCATCAATTCGAGAATGAGTTTAAATTTTACTTCCATTACATATGCTGACAGAAATGCTTGAGATAAAAAGATAAGATTCATGATTCACACCTATTTGTGGAGATGCATGCGGTATTTATTTTGTACCTCCATTGTCTATTAGAATGAGTGATTCGAATAACTCACTTTCAGATATGAACCCATCTTCAAATCCCTCTTCTCAGGGTGCACGCCCTGAATCCCAGATTGATCTTTCTCAACTGGATCCTTTGTATACCTCAACTACAGTTACTCCTCAATCCACTTCCTCTGACCTTATCGATCTTCTCGGTGAGATGCCCCTCTCCCCTGTCCTCCCTTCTCCGGATCCAGTACCGCTTCTTAACCCCGTTATAACAGATGAACCCCTGGCCCATCTCTATATTACAGGAATCGATAAGTATGCCACTGTAGAAGAATTTGAAGACGGCACAGTTCTGAAAAGATACAAAAAGTTTTGTTCGAATCTCAGAATGCAAACAAGTCAAATGACTGGGAAAAAACGAATAATAATTTCGTTTCACAATAGAGATGCCATCATAGAGTTTGAGTCAGACTTACGGAAGAGCTTCCCAGGTGAAAATGTTAATTTCAAGATTGAATATATCGAACGAGAAGAACCGACAACTCTAAAGCAGGAACCTGCACCTCCTCCCACTCAGAAGGAAAGAGAAGCCACTCAGACTGAAGCGAAACCAAGAGAGCCAATTCCTCCGTAAGTTTTTTTCATAGATTGGTAATTTTTACATCAAATCCACTCACTGTGTTGTTGTAGGGCTACAGCTAGTAAGAACATAAGTACAGATTTGATGATATTTATCAAGAAGAAGTTCATTATGCACATCGACAACTTTAAGCTACAGGGCACAGTTACGTATGACGAAGACGAGGGAACTGTAACTATCACGCATCCAGACCCTCAAGAGCTTCATCGATTCGAGATGAATGTATTGAATGAGGTAAACAGAATATAAATATTCCCGTTTTTATGATGTAGATGTGTATATAATATAGTTTTCTTTGCGAAATTGACTGTTTTATTCATCGCTCAACATTTTGTTTTATAATAGCCTGTGCACTTTTTTAGATTGATGAAGTATTTGAGGATTTAAACGAGGAAGAAATGAAATTGTTGGAAAGTTGCATTGACATGATTTGTCAAACCGAAACAATGCAAATTCAATATTTAATAAACAGTAATCCGAATCAAATTCATATTTTGGGTGACAAGTTGTTAGTCAGTAAAGCTATGAAAAAGTTAAAACAGACACTCTACACACAGCTAACGATCTCACGGTAAGTTCAACATGTTTGTACTTAGATGGTTATGATGCGTGTTTGTTAAGATTTATGAAAAATTGGTCTTTTTTGAGAGAATGTTTTTTACATGAATAATTTGAATTGTAATTTATTATTTTCATTAGCAACATTCCACTCGTTTTCTTTTTAAAAAGTTTCCCACTTTGTTACACCTCAAAACCTCAAAAGCAAACAAATAAAATTCCTGTGAAAAACGAATAATCTTTTCGTTTCACAATAGAGACGCTATCTTAGAGGCTGAGTCAGACTCACAGAGAAGCGTCTCAGGTGAAAATGTTGATTCCAAGACTGAATATATCGAACGAGAAGACCCGACAACTCTAAAACAGGAACCTGCGCCTCCTCCCACTCAGACTGAAGAAAAGCCAACAGAGCCAATCCCTCCGTAAGTTCATTTCCAATTTTTAAAATCAGACATATAATAACTCCCAAGTATTTTCTGTGAGAGTTTGCTTATCTGTAAGTATGAGTCAGTGATTCATGTGGAGCTTTGTTAAATCTGATGAATTATCATTTCACTCAGAGTTGATTAGCATTTTGCATAGACTGAATTTTTCATTCTCTGAAAAATAGTTTAGTGTGAAAATTGGATTTGTTTCGCGGTAGTGCCTTTTAATTATTTGATAGAGATAAACTTTAGGAATCCTCAACCTTGGATATGCTATTGGTCTATAAGTACCAAAACATTTCCTAACAAACACGAAGCTAAGCTTACATCTAAACCGTCCGTCCCTCTTTTGAAACTTTTTTAAAAATCTCATTTTCACGAGTGTCCTTTTTCATTAAAAAATCGTTGTAGAGCTACAGCTAGTAAGAACATCAGTACAGATTTGATGATATTTATCAAGGCAAAGTTCATGGATCATCTCGACAACTTTAAGCTACAGGGCACAGTTACGTATGACGAAGACAAGAGAACTGTAACTATCACGCATCCAGACCCTCAAGAGCTTCAGCGATTCGAGAGGAATGTTTTGAATGAGGTAAACAAACTATAAATACTTTTTATGGTGAGATTTTCTTTGCGAAATTGGAAGTTTCTTCGTTGCTTGATATTTTATTTTATAACAGCCTGTGTGCTTTGTTAGATTGATGAAGTATTTGAGAATTTGGACGAAGGAGAAATGAAATTGTTGAAAAGCCCAGTCCAGCGTTATTCATCTTGCATTGACATGATTTGTCAAACCGAGACAATGCCGATTAAATATATAATAAACAGTAATCCAAATCAAATTCATATTTTCGGTGAAAAGTTGTTAGTCAGTAAAGCGATGAAAGATTTAAAACAGACACTCTACACACAGCTAACGATCTCACAGTAAGTTCAACATGTTTGTACTTGGATGGTTATAATGCGTGTTTGTTAATATTTATGAAAATTGTTCTTTTTTTGAGAGAACGATTTTTGCATGAATAGTTGTAATTGTAATTATTATTTTTCTTTATCTACAGTCCACTCGTTTTCTTCTTCAAAAATTTCCCTACTTTGTTACACCCTAACACCAACCAGTTCGAGATATCAGACTTCTCAGTGTATATCAAAGGTACCTCTTCAGCTGAGCAATGCAAAGAAATCAGAGATTCAATGCAACAAGTTGTTTCATCTTGTTGTGTTAAACCCTTGAGGATAAGTCAGAAACTGCTGAGACCAGCTCATGTGTTCATCACGAGAAATGATTTATGCGTATCCTTATTGATACAGACTCAAGATGGTGAATTTCTTGATAAAGCGGATAAAGCTATTCCAGGAGGTAGATGTTATGTCTGTGGTCTGAAAGAGCATATAGATCCCCTGATGCCACTCCTAGAGAACCCGATCGAAGAGAGATTATCTATTTCTCAGAAGGCTGTAACAAAGCTTTCCAAAACAACTGACAATGGTATCATTTTATTGGAAAAGATCAAGGCGAAGAGTAAGGTTTCTATCAGCCTGGATGAGCAGACTGTCACCATCACAGGGTTTATTTATGATAATATTCATGCCACAGTTGAGGAATTGAAGAAAAATTTTGAAGATGTGAATATAGTTTTGGATGATCAGATTTTGAATCCGCTACAGGTAAGAGCAGTTTGAAATGATGAAATAGTTACGGATCCTATATAAGTTACTACATCGAGGGATTGGTAGGTTTGGGGCGCATCATTTTCTCATATGTGACGTGTCAAAATGATAACTATGTGTATGTATATAAATCTAAAGGTACTCGCGGAGCTTTCCACACTCTATAGACATATCTAAACTTTATTCTTGCCTATATGGTGTTTACATTTTCAGGGATAACTTATTAATTTATTAAAAGATTCATCTTAAAGTAAGACACTAACCGTTCTGACATCGTCAATGCGTTTGCTACATTTAAGCACAATTATTTTCATTTTTAGAAGTCTTACTTGTTGGATCAAAGATCGAATTTTAAATCACAAATCATTCCTAATTTGGAGTTGAGCTTCCAATTGAAGGTAGACGTAGAGGGAGATCGGATATGTCTATCTGGAGACCAGGACTCGTTACGCAACCTCGAGGCAAACCCGCGGAAGCTGGTAGAATTCTTTGAACATAGAATTCCTATCAGAACAATTTGGAAGGAGGTAGAAGAACGTTCTGTGCAGTTGTTTGCGGATTTGATATTTCGTTATCTCGGAGATCTGAGTTCTCAGGAACACTTCTTTGTCGTTCTGATTGACATGAAACGAAAGCGAATGACTATGCGCCCAGGATTTTGTGAAATTCCAATCCTTATCACTGCTGCCGATTCAATCATTGTTTCAATTGAATCGAGAATTAAGGTATGTTATTATTAATTTAATTGATCTCTTCTATTTATGAACGAGCTCGTCCGTCATTCCTGTTAATTTTAAATGATAGTTTTATGCTAATTCTCTCGATAGGAATTACGTCCCAAATGTGAGATTGTTCAATTGAAAAGAGAAGATCTGAACTTAATAGCAAGAGACGTATCAAACAAGATTAAACAAATTGAAATATCAGAATACCTCCGCATAATACCTGACGATCAAGGGTGTAAGCTCCAAGTCTTTTCGATTGGTCTATCATCAAGAAATGCACAAAAGATTGTTGATTCTGCGCTGTCTGATCAATACTATTCTAGAAATTTGCCAATAACCCCGATGCTTGCGTTCTACATTCAAGAGAAAAAACTCGTTAACATTTTCACCAAAAAATGGCAATGTAATATGAAAATAATCGAAATGAAAGAGAATGAAAAATTCATCACTCACTGTCAAATAGATGGTAAGAGGGAATCTCTTGAAAAATTAGTCAATCATATAACTACCCTGAATAAAGATCTCACTTCTAAATCGGTCGAGGTTAATTATCCTGCCAAAAAGTTCTGTTCCCAATTCCACGCAGAAATTCTTGAAGTTCTCACTGCTATAAAAGGAGAATCTAATATCGTCATTGATGCACGAAGCATTATAACAGGAAAAGATCCGACTTCTATTGGAAAGGCCAAAGTTAATTTTATTTCTACTTCTAATTCTGACATCAACGATCTATCTAATAAGTTTTCCAATCTGATTAAATTTAGCGAAACAACCCCAGTTCCTCTCTTACCTGCACAGCATGCGAAACTAGCATCAGATATGCTACCTACACTTACAAGTCTAAGTATGAACCGACACTACTATATCGTCCTCAATCGTGAAAATGTTTTTATTAAAGCAATTAACTATTTTGCAAACGCCGCTCTTCCTTGTGGAGAACGTGACATGCAGCCGTACTTAGAGATCTCTTCTTGTGAATATCGAGCTGATAATTTTGTTATCTTCAACCTCCTCAACAGTCAGTCGTCTCAAGTCAAACTGAATGCTTTCGGAGTAGACAACTCAGTCAACATTCGACCCCCTTCTTCTCCAGAACAGCCATTCAAACTAGAAGGGAAACACGTGAATGTGCAAACTGTGATCGCAGAAATTAAGAAGTTTGTGCAGGAACTATGGCAGTATCTGGGAACGTGTGAAGTCTCTGTACACTGTCCATTGTCCGCAATACAAACAGATCCTGGAATCATTAAATTCCTCTCTGGCCTATCTCATCCAAGCTTTAACATTCAATACAAATTCCCCAGTCAATCTCAGACTATAGTAGGCGAGCTGGCCGCTTCCTTCGAGATCTCTCTGAAGTCACATATCCTAAGTATAGATCTACGGAAGGGAGACATCACAAAAATGAAAGTTGATGCCATTGTAAATGCTGCCAATGATGATCTCGATCATTGCGGTGGAGTAGCTCTAGCGATTAGCAATGCTGGAGGTCCTATCGTACAACAGTCGAGTACGGAACACGTTAAGAGACATGGAAAAGTTCCTGTCAGTCATAATGTGATATTACCTCCCGGCAATCTACCTTGTCAATCTGTCATCCATGCAGTTGGTCCTATCTGGGACTCCATGAATCAGAATAGAGTAAAGAATGAGTTAGGACAATGTGTGTTTAACATCTGCCAACAGGCGGATAACGCTAGGTATTCCTCCATCGCTATTCCCACGATATCAGCTGGAATATTCGGTTTTCCTCTCCAACTGTCTACCTCCATCATTATTGAGGCTATTGAGCACTTCTTTTCTATCCAACCTAATTACTCACTTCGTAAATTGATTCTGATCGACATACAAGATGAAGCAATAGTTCAATTTCAGAAAGTTTTTAATCAAAAACCCAAATTTAAAAGTTGTCCTATCCAAAAGAAACCATCGTCTTCTACTCCACAAATTATTTTCGAGTGGCAGGGACATGATGAACAATGGCATCCATTTTCAGAAATGGATTACAACAAAATGAGAACAGCTTACAGTGCCAATCCTAAAGGAACCGCTAAAACTTCTCGTGGCAAATTCACGTACACTGTTGATTTTCCATCTTTGGTTCAAACCAACGACCAGACTCAAGCTAAAAAGAAGATTCGTATAATCAATCCGTCCCCTACTACCGAATCCGTTCCAAAGGATGATGACTCTCCGCCCGCTTCCTGGAAAACGATTGCTTCTGAAAAGATTGAGTTCTTCGGGCTTAGAACCACCCTCGATTCCGTCAAGCCGCAATTCACTGCGTTAATTCAGAAACTGGTTGCCAAAACGGAATTTCCTGTGACTTGTCAGATGCAAGATTTAATTCAGATTGTAAATTCTTGCAAGACCGAATACGTGAAATTTGATTTGACGAAATCTGATGATGGAACTATCAAAGTATTGATTGAAGGTTTTGCCAGAGAAGTGACTGAAAGTGAGAAGAATATTACTGCGGAACTTATGAAGTTGTTGCTAGCTGACCAGGCTCAGGATCAACCATTCGAGCCAACACCAAAACATTGGGACCCTCACACTGCTAACGAGATGTGTAAACTTGTAAGGTTACAACCTACTTCGCCTGAATATCTTGATGTTGTTAAGGCGTTCCAGTCAACACTTCCTACTGCAGCCATCGTGAAGATAGAACGGATCCAGAATACTTGGTTATGGACTCGGTACCAACAGGACAAGCAGCGTATCGTTCAGAAGAGCACGACCGGTGCAAATGAACTAATTTTATATCACGGAACTAGGACTACTGACCCTGTGTCAGTTTACAAAGGCGCTCAGGGATTTGACTTTCGATTTTCACGGGAGGGTATGTGGGGTACTGCGAACTATTTCGCCGTTAACGCTTCCTACTCGCATAGTTACGCGCACACTCTTGGAGACGGGAGTAGACAAATGTTCAGTGTCAGGATTTGTGCTGGAGATGTCATTGATTTGCAGCCAGATGGAAAACTGAGATTACCTCCACCGAAACCTCAGGTTGCTCAAGTGATCCTCCCAAATCTTACATCCTCATCTCCTCAGGGTGCTGTAGCTCCCCAGTTCGCTAATGATCCATACGACACCGTGTCCGGATTCACAAACGGTTCGAAGGTGTATATGATCTATGAGAACGGCCGAGCTTACCCCGAGTACCTCATCACATACAAATAGAATTGTGTTTCCTTTATTATATTTAACGATCCCTCATTGTTCAGTATATGTTCTCGCCTGACTCGATGATAAAGCTACTATACGAGTAAAACTAATGAGTATTTTTTCTTTTTTTTAATACTCGTTGCTTTTTTGTTTGTTTGTTTGTTTGTTTGTTTGTTTGTTTGTTTGTTTGTTTGTTTGTTTGTTTCTGTTTATGGACTCTTTTGCATATATACTATGTACTACTTATCTGCTTAAATATATTTTTATGCTCATCACTAAGGAGGCAGTTTCTATTAAATAAATATATATATTGTTTTTAGTTGAATTTATTTATTTATCATCTAATTTACATTTATCCCGAATGCTATTCTATTTTTTTGTTAGATTAGTCATTTATTCATCACATGGCCGGCCCAACTTTGAAGATAAAAGAATGCAACTTTGTAGATAATGATGCTATATGGGCTACACACTGCAGTAATGAGTTCAAGACATCTAAGCTCTGGAACGAGAAGTGGGGGTTTTTACTTGAGGACTATGGTAAGTTGGAAAAGCAGTCAAGAGCTTTGAGTAAACAAGAAAAATCAATTAAAGATGACGCAAATAAGCAAGTAGAGATAAATTCTGATGAAATTTCCCGAAGGACTGCAAGTGATGACAAAGAGAAATCATCGAGGCTACCCAGAACGTCCACTGGAATGGTAGGCTGGCTTGTAGTTACAGGGAAATCTCCTCTTCTCACTGTTGCGAAGGAGTCTCGCCGCGGTAAGCATGATATCCTTAACCAGCTTGGATGGCCACTTGACGGAGTCAACTGACCCTTACGCCATCTAGCACAACAATATCTCGTGTTTGTAAACATTTTTATTTTCGTATTACTAATTTTCTATTTTATTTTCTATTTCCACATGTTGTTGTTCCTAGCAACATTTTTTTCATTTCAATTATTCAATATCATTCAATTCACATCATCAGTGAGATAACTCTGGACTTCAAACTAGCACATCCTGAGTTGTATCATAATTCCACAACTCTCTCTCTAGCATAACTTTCAATGAGTAGCACATACCGGGACTGCTTGAACTCTGGGTATTCACCACTATGTATTATGTAATCATTCTGCACTGAATTGCTTATGGTGAAACTTGATCTATCAATAGAGCGTATCTACCATCCAGCCATACGAATACTGAACCATATATGGTTAAATACCTGGTCTACTTTCTGAACTGTGAAGTTGTCTAACATCTCTTAGTTCAAACAGGAAACATTCTCAAACTTCCCACTCTCCTACTGGAGATTTTGTTCACATTTCGACACTACGGGCACTAATTCCTCCTGCATTACATAATTATATGAAGTACTACAGCTTGTTATCATTTTTGTGCTTAGATAATAATCTGGGTATTACTTTACTCATAGTTTAAGAACGTAATACTTGATTCAGTTCAGATTCGTTTTAAAAATCTTTACGTCGTTTTATACGAATCAGTTTTCTCCATTTATGCTTAATTTATTTTTGGAATTTTTTTCAAATCAAAGTTATAAAAATGATTGGCTAACATTGAAAATTTTACATATAGTATTTTAGGGTAATGTTGCATGATATTTTCTCTATGCTAGCTCGTAGTTTGACCTAATTTAGTTAGTTTTACTAGTAATACAGGCTCTTGGACAACTTTCTACAGCACGACAGAATGCCTGTGTGGAGAGCTGCCTACCTGAAAAACTTCGTTAACCCATTCCAATGGTACATCGACTCACAAAAGCTGAGCGTAAACAGAGTCCCATACTACCAGCGCTACTTTGAGGTCCAGATTATATAATATATAATTTTAATAGTCTTAAGCTTACTTAGCTTTTGCATATTCTAGGTCTCTAAGGTGATGGGTCCTGTATGGATGCGCGCTCCTTTGGATTGGAATTTGTACCATGGGCTTTGGCTCGTGACGATAGGAACCTCGATTTACTTGGTAGTGATGATGAAGAAGTATATCTTTGGCGAACTGAAACGCAAGCCTTATCGCCCTTGGAGTGAGAATCGCTATGTTAAGTATACAAAAAACTTAATTGATCCTAAAATTGAAAGACTTGAAGAGTGATTTCGATCGCAATTTAATGATTTACTAAGTACTTACTCTTGATTAGGGATTTAGCGAATAGTGTGCATTATTGATGTCACTTATTGATTGCTTGAATTAACACGGTTGTAGGAAGGAAATATCCATCTTTCCTTAATGCAAGTTCTCAGTATGTTTAATGCTGTGTGACATTTCCCATATACAAACTGGATTTTTAACATCAATTGAGACTAACTCATTCATAATTCTTGCAATCCATCAGTTTCCTTAAACATTGATTCAATCTTGTTATTTCGGGAAAAAATCTAAATTATCAGCAAAAATAATGTTTCGTTTGTTTGTCTTTTCTATTTGATTATATCATAACATATCTCTAATTGCCCTCATTTCTTACATTTAATTTTGGGGTTAAATTACTTTTGTCATCTTTTCTTTTCTGGTTTATGGGATTAGCTAATCTGGAGATCTCAATTATTTTGACAGTGTCCTTATTTTTAGCACATTTAGAGTATGCCGTTCAGTCGGGGGGTGAAGAGCTTGTACAATGTGGTGGCTCTGGGGTTTGTGTTCATGCTAGTGTTCACTGCATTCCAAACCACTTCCATTCTCCAAACCACTGCTCTTAAGAGTGCATTCAACAACACGTCATCTTCTCCCACGATGAAGCACCTAGAACGGAACCTAGGCTACTACACACTTTGCATCATCTACGGGACACTCGCCTTTTCCAACTGGATAGCTCCGTCCATCATTGTATTGCTAGGGAACAGACCGACCATGTTAGTCTCAGCTGCTCTGTACACGCTTTACATTGCTTCCCTCATCTACCCCATCGTCTGGACTATCCTCGCTGCGTCTGTGTTCTTAGGCCTAGGAGCCGGGACCCTCTGGACTGCTCAGGGTGCATACCTCAGCGAGAACTCAGATGAGAACACAAGCGGACGGAACAGCGGAATTTTCTGGGCACTTCTCCAAGCCAGCCTGTTTATTGGGAATATCTTTGTTTACATTTTTCTCTACACATCATCCAGCACTGGAGAAGAGACGAGCATAAGCCCAAAGCAGAATATGATACTGTTCTCTGTGCTGACTGTATTCTGCATATTCGGTACGCTCAGTGTATTCTTCCTAACTAAACCCCCTCCCAAGTACAATTTCACCGTGAGTAGTATTAACCATGAGGACGATCTCGGCGTAGACTCTCCCAAACCCAAGAAAACCCAAGTTCTTAAAGATATGGGGATGGCCTTTGTTGGAGCCTTAAAGCTATGTATTACGAAACAAATGATATTTTTATCGCTGTTGTTCATATACAGTGGGTTGGAGTTGAACTTTTGGTCCGGCGTTTACGGGACTTCAATTGGAAACGTGAAACATCCTACATTCGGCGCGAAATCCGTTGGATTGAATGGCGCGTTTATCGGTGTCGGTGAGGTGGTAGGAGGGCTGCTATTCATGATTGTAGGTCATTACCTCAAGGGAAAAGGCCGCGTATTGATTGTCATATCAGGCTATGTTATTCAGATGGCAACATTCTTCAGTATTTACTTGAACCTCCCTACTCTTTCCCCCTCCACAGACCCTTCCATTCCGGAATCAGAGCTAATGAAGGGTGCAATTGGGTTTGATTCGAATATTTATGTTGCTTTCATCGGTTCGTTCCTGTTGGGATTCGGCGACAGTTGCATAAACACGCAAATCTACGCGTTTATTACTGGAGTGTACGCAGGCGAGCGATCTGCCGCCGCAATGGCGCTCTACAAATTCTATCAGTCCATTGCCGCTATGGTCGCGTTCTTCTACAATCCATTTCTCAACTTGAACTTCCAGTTGATAATCCTCGTCGTCGCTGGGACTATTGGAGTGATTGGGTATATTGTGACGGAGGTATTGGCAGTGAAAAATTTACGAGCTCATCAAGTGGTAGGCTTTGAGGAGACAGAAAGATTCATAGAATCACCGAAATCCGGTGAAGAGTATCAAAAGGACTGATCTACTCGTGCTGGTATGCAGAATTTCCCTGTGTTTATTATATCAACAGTGATTATATATATTTAGTATATTTTTTCCATTCCTGAGAGGATCTCATTGAAGAGACTGCTGCATGTGGATATATTATATTTTGAAATAATTGTACTGATCTGAATTATGGATTCAGGGTTCAACTCCAAATGACTGAATTTGTTTTGTCTAGCAAAACAACACAAATAAAGCACTTACTCCTTAAATCTTCAAATTGGCCGCGTCTTCATCTTTAACTTTTTCTAGACAGTTGTGTAAAATGATTTCTATCAAAAAGGGTATTTTTCATTTGTGATAGAAATTTGTAGGACTTTTTTGTAAAAAGTTAAATTCACCAGTAGAAGGTACAATATTATAGAAACTGACGCGTAAACTACAAATATTGTTGCACCATCAATCACAAATCACAATCCTTTCATCTTTTCTTTTCAACTGAATGTTTTTCCATTTTTGAGGCATTGTAATCTTTTTTTTCCGATCTTACCAAGCTTTATTATGAATTAGCTTCCTGTTTCAATTATGCTGTTTACATCACAGAAATATCTATGCACAAATTGTAGAATAAATTTTAGAAGTAACTTTAAACAAGATTTCCTCGTGCTAGCAATCTGATTCAACTAACTTATATGGAATGTATGTTTACCGGGGAAACATACTCGATCATTTGCACTGATATACTTTACCAAGGACGGCGGATACTCATTCAGTGTGCTGGCCTCCTTTCATTGAGTGTTGATGCTCCTGAGAGGACAGTGGGCGTCTGGATGGCCGGATCCCCGAGGCGTTGGCTCGATTTATACTTAGATTATATCAATATACACTCTAGTACTCTGGTTTTCAATATTTCTCTACTCATAATGGCTTCTTGAAAACTAGGATTATTGCATGCTAACTCTAGATTAACACGAGGTGAATTGATGAGGGATATTCCAGGGTGTTTTCAAAAGTTATTTTTCTAATTGTTGACATAATTATGCGGTGTACAGCTATAACTTGGTACTTCCAATAGAATTCAGGTGCGCGTGTGTTGTTAAAATGAATATATACTTTAGTGCACAACAATGTAAGCATCGTTGAAATAAGTATGAATCATTTTATTTTGATTTCTCCCTTTTGCGTCAGATAATTGACCCTGAAAGAATGATTTCCTACTTTTGTATATTCCAAAGATTACATAATCCATTAATCTGTCCTCATATTTTGATAGGTCGGCTGAACTTCCTCATATATTTGTACTCGTCTCAGTATGCAATACAATGGAGCTCTAATACATTTTGAAAATGCTTATTATTATCATAGTCCAAAAGTTGATCTATGTATATCTTGTTTCACATCCTGTAATCAGTATTTCTTCAATATAACCCGTTATGGATATTTTGACTCACTTATTTTATTCCAAATAGTATAAATAAGGTTCAAATCGAGTTATTTAAGACAATTAATATAATTTTAAACAGTACAAACATCAATACAATAAAATGGCAACTTCAATTGTATCAATCTCGCCTCCTTCCTCACCCTACAACAGACCATCTCCTGTCAATTCGAACATTGACTGTTCGCCTCCACTTGATGACCACACTATCTTGCAATTACAAGTTAACGATTTAAAACGGAAATTATATGTCGACGGTTACGATGAAGATGCGATTAGGAAAGTTATGCTACGAAGAAGAACCCTCAAATCGAGAATTTACACTCGGAAATGTCGAGCCAAGTGCAGGAGTAGCGTAAATGAGTTAAGAAAAGAGAGGGACAACTTACAAAATGAAAAAGCTAGGATACTCTGGGAAATATATATCTACAAGGCCCACATCCATCAAGCTACCTATTCTTGTTGATCGACATTTCGTGTTCAGTGTATCACTTATCATTTTGTTTTTAGTATCATACTGACAGTCATAATGTAAACAAGTTTATTAAAACGTCACAATTTGATATTCACTTCTTTTGCTTTATAACTATCCTGATAGTTTCCTAAAATGACTTTTCGAAACAGTCAATTTTAGAAGAAGTTGTTTGATAAAAAGTTGTATAAAATGTCACAACGTTTTTATCTGACTAGTATTGTTCAAGTTGTAACTCCATAGTTTAGTCAATCGATCTATATTTTCATTCTCTTTTTACAAATAATCCCTCTCCGCCAGCTGCAACTCTCCTCAGCAATTAGATACATTGTTCTATGCAAGTATTTGGGAAACGGGAATTCCCCCAAATCCGGTCCCCTCTGAATAATTTCAAATCACGTTGTAATCAATTGTATTTAAGTAATAAGGTTAAATTATTATTTGCCAAAGTCAGGTTACCCAAGTAGAAATTACCTAGGAATGAGATTCTACCAACTGTAATTTTCCTAGTGATTGTTAATAAGTTTTATTAAGAAAGGAGAAAATGTGAGAGAAAGTAGAAGCATAATTGAGTATTGATTTGACTTCATTGGTTTTCACCATATTATTTCAATTAGTTCGATGCAAGCGCTGATCTTTTGTCTTTCTCTGATTCTATCAGGAATTTCTATAATGAGTGCAGTCGATAAAGGGAACTTCAAAACTTGTGCCGACAGCAGCTTCTGTCAGCGTAATCGCAATCTTGAACCCGGCGAGTCCAGGTATAATGTTGTCCCCGCATCTGTCACGCCTGAGGCTAATGCGGGCTCGCTAGCATTCCATATCCAGGACGGCAAGGGTGCAACTTTGTTTGCTTCCCTCCACACATTGAAAAACGGAGTCACTCGATTCAACCTCAAAGAGTTCGATCCCGTTCCAACTCGCAAGAGGTTCTCCCCATCAGAATTCTCTCTAGACGGAGAACCCGCGAAGCAACCTTTCAAAGTGCTCACTCAGTCTGAGTCGCAGATCTTGATTCAGAATGCTGACACGCAAATCCAAATAGAGTTTAGCCCCTTCCAAATGGCTGCTCTGAAGGAAGGATTTCCTTATATGGTAATAAACAAGAGAGGGTTGATGAACTTTGAACCCTTCATGAGTAAAGAAAGTTGGAATGCAAGCGGCCTCCTCGTAGATGGAATGTGGGAGGAAAGTTTCAAAACACATCATGACTCGAAACCGTTCGGCCCCAGCTCCGTGGGACTGGATGTTAGGTTTGTGGGGGCACAGCATATCTATGGACTGCCTGAACACTCAGATGGCCTTTCACTCAGCGACACAAAGTGAGTAACATATTCTACTAAGTAATGTACGGACATACATAGCATTCTATACTATACGATAGTGTATTGAATGTTATGATGAAGATTTATACTGTTGTTATTGATGATTTGCAATTTTTCAGTTTTTGTCACCTTTTTAATTTCTGAAAACTAATTAATTTTGTAGATTTCAGCAATACAACAGGTGAGATTTTTCTTATTGGCTAGCTTGGGATAGAAAAATGCAATTTCCCATTTGGCCCTTGTGCAAATATTACTTATCAGTGGAAGAATTTGGATACCAATATATACTGAAAGTGTTTTATTTCGGAATTCAGTTCTTGTGTTCTTGTGGATTAATTTCTGAGGGTAATCGACATCACTACTACTCATCCATTACCCAAAAGCATTGCTTATGTGCCAATATTGAACATGAACACATGTTTCATAGCAATGTATTGCATTGTACGCGCATCTTAATTAAGATCTCGTCGAAAATAATAAACAAGCGAATCCTGCAAAGTTGTGGAGACTGTGATATGTTAATATGGTGGTATACGTATTCTACTTGTGAACAGCCTATGGTAATTTAGACAAGATGTGCCACATACGTGTACAGTCAAGATATCTCTTAGAATCATGATGTCTCTTTCTCACTGGAGTGGGGTAGCTACGCATAGAAATGCTGACTTTAAAATTTTAGAATTAATGCTTTGGAGTACATTTTTAAACATGACTGTACGAACTAACCTTTTACCAAATATTTGAATATCTGCAAAGCCATTCTAATGAACTCATACTACGTACCATGCCTCAATCAAGATAAAGTAGATTTAAAAAGTAATATTTTATATTCAGGAGATGACTAATGCTTAGCAATTCAAAGAAAGATATTACATTAATTTATGGAATAATTTATGTTATGAAACAAAATCTTCTCGAATGTCATCACAACCATAACATTAATATTTATTGTTATCCATCCGATTACATTGACTATAAACTCTAACTATAAACTCTATATAAACATTGCTATTGTTCCTTGCCTCTTGATAGGTCGGATGGAGGAGATCCCTACCGACTCTACAACCTGGACGTGTTTGAGTACGAAGTCGACTCTCGGATGGCTCTGTACGGGGCTGTGCCACTCGTGCAGAGCATCGGAAGTAACGGCAGCTCCGGTTTTTTCTGGATGAACGCCGCAGAGACTTGGGTGGACGTTGAGAAGGTGACAGGGGGAGGGGAGTCCATGGTGGGTAGCATCCTGAACAAAGTATTCAACTCTGGAGGATCTGCCTACATCGACACTCACTGGATGTCTGGTTCGTAGCTGTTCCTTACCAATTTATCCCATTCTAAGATTTCCTTGGCACAATTATCCTTGTGAACTTCATTCTGTATGGATGTGGTGATGCATTCCAGTAAGCTGGCCCATTAGTACAATTATTTGATTAATCAGCAATTTATTTTATCTTAACATTATTTTTTAAATATTCAAGCTTGGCACAGTTCACTTTTCCAAAAATAGAATCCCGGATAGCAACCTAAGTTTACCATAAGAACGTCGTCACTTTGAGTGCTGGAGTAGCTGTTTATATAAGATTGTTGTTATTGTTATTCACTTGAGAAGGAAAATAATATGATTAATGGTTGAGTAATATGTTCAACACTTTAGAGAGTGGGTTGCTGGACTTTTTCATTCTTCCCGGGCCAACCCCCACGGCGGTCTCTAAGCAGTACTCAGATCTAACCGGGGTCTCCCCCTTGCCTCCCCTGTGGGCGCTCGGGTACCATCAGTGCCGCTGGAACTACAAGGACCAGGAGGATGTAGATCAGGTTGACAGCAATCTTGAGTCCAACCTCATTCCATATGATGCCATCTGGTTGGACATAGAGCATACAGATGGCAAAAAGTATTTCACTTGGGACGCAAATAAATTTCCTGATAGCGTAGCAATGATCAACAAACTGTCTGAGAGAAATCACAAGGTAACATTCCAATTGATACTTTATTAGTTAAAATCTACATACCCGGACAAAAGTATTTGAACTCTTCGCTTTATTCATTGGGTTGAGCAATTTGACTAATTCGAATTTGTAGATTTCGAATCTGAAATCAGATTCTTAGTATCTTCTAGAGTTTGGTTGCATTTCCCTTCATGAAAAGATCAAATTTAGTACTATTAGTCTGGGAAAGAATTAAATGTTCAAATACTTTTCTCCAGTCAGTGTTATGAATCTACACACGTATGTTATAAGGCTTCTGATTGAACTTGGCGTGGCGTTCATTCCGTAGCTTCAACTTGTTCCTACTATTACATAGTATTGGACTAAAGTACAAAACGCGTAGTCTTTTGATCTATGTAATTGTTATTTTTTATTGTAAGATGTTTGTAACTCATAGATTACATTGTATCAAAGAGTGCAACTAATATTTTTAAATTAAATATTTTGAAAAAGCTATTTTGCTGTGTTGGATTAGCTATATTCATTACTGTAAGAGAGGCAAACAATGACCATTGAAAGTTTCATAATTTCGTCATAATTTCCCAACGGAAACATGAAATAGTTTCCTCCTTTTTATTTGATTGCACCTGTGCCGTAGGAATTATTACGTATCCTTTAGACAATTGAACTTTTGGTTCAACATTTATTCTTACAGTTGGCATTATTTCTAATTAACTACTCAAATCGTAATACAAAATATGTATTTCATCGATACACGCAACATTATAGTGATTTAATTGATAATGAAAGTTGCGTGAGGCAACCAGACTTTTGATGATGAGTGTCGATATTACGTCTATTCAAGCTAAGGTCTTAATAACCGTAGTTTTTGTTGCATACACATGGTAATTTGACCTAAAAACACATTACTTATAATTTTCACAGCAGCTACATATCTTAGTTCAGTGGATATTACTCATTCAAATTACTTTTAGAATTTATGATAAATTTCTGGGAATCACCATTTTGTAATGTATGACAGAATATGAGAAAGTCTTATGCATCAAGGGAGAAGCCTGAAATTACCAACAGCTATATGTTGTAAAATTACCAACAATTATTGTCGAAATAATCGGTGAATATACAATCCAAACTTAAAACGCCTTTTCTAAAACTTGCAATGTTTTTTCTTACTTTTGCACCATCAACAACAACAACAACAACAACAACAACAACAACAACAACAACATTTCTACAACTTTAGACTTTTTACATTTCAAACTTAAATACAACTTACCGGACCCTTTTCCACAGAAAATCGGTTAAAAACATAACTACAAATATTAAAACCAAAGATTTTGATTTCTCTTCGAGTATCAGTATATTTTGTCTTCATTAAATCTTAGAGAGAATATTCTGCTCCTGTTTTAATTGGATAGAAATTTAATGGCCCAATATATACTTGTTCCAACTGCTCCGTCTACCTCTATTGAATCTATTCTATCATTATTTTTCTAATTAATACTTGGTTTCAATTTGTTGGGAATGCTGCTTGGCTCATTGCCAAATCTCATTGCCACATCAAGTCATCAGTTTCACCTCACAACTGTGTTCTCTTCGTTGGTAATGCTCGTGCCATCACCCATTAACCGCCAGGATATGTAGCTTCTGTCATTTGCAACTGTAGTAGTTTATTATTTGCTGATTGCAATTCCTCGAGACATCCTGAAACATAATTAATTCCGATGTATCCACAAAAATATTCTAAGAAATACGATTAATATATTACTTGTCCAATATCCGATAGCTCGTAGTGATCATTGACCCGCACATCAAGCGAGATGATGACTACCGGATTTATAAGGAGCTGAGGGAGAATGGACTTCTGGTTAAAAAATCGGACGGGAGCTCGGACTACGAGGGGGCCTGTTGGCCTGGCAGTAGCTCATGGCCGGACTTCCTTAAGGAAGAAGTGCGGAAGTATTGGTCTGAATGCTACCTCCTAGAGAACTACTCTGGTTCCACCACTAGCCTTCATGCGTGGAATGATATGAACGAACCTTCAGTGTTCACAGGCCCAGAGGTTTGCAGCACAATTCTGTTCTGAACTAGGAATAAGCTCTAGTTAAGTTTAATATTACATTCCAGATCACCATGCATAAGGACGCCATTCACGACTCATACTGGGAGCATAGAGAAGTCCACAATCTCTACGGACTGCTGGTGACCCTCAGCACATACGAGGGACTCCTGATGCGTAGCAAGCATCAGGAGAGACCTTTCATTCTGACTAGGAGCGTATTCGCAGGGAGCCAGCGCTACTCAGCTGTGTGGACAGGAGACAACGAAGCTAAATGGTCGCACTTGAAGGCAGTTCTCCCCATGGTCCTATCAATGGGCATTGGAGGGATCCCTTTTGTTGGGAGTGATGTAGGGGGTTTCTTCAAGCACCCTTCCACTGAACTGTTAGTCCGCTGGTACCAGCTCGGTGCCTACTCTTCATTCTTCAGGCAGCACGCCCATATCGACACCCCCCGTAGAGAGCCGTGGCTGTTCGGACAGGAGAACCTGCGAATCATTAGAGAGGCGATCACCGATCGCTATCAGATGTTGCCCTACTGGTACACCTTGTTTCACACCCACTCACAGACCGGATCCCCTGTCCTCCGCCCCCTGTGGTACGAGTTCCCTGGGGACTCTGAAACCTGGCCCATCTACCAGCAGGTGATGCTAGGCAGTGCCGTCATGGTCTGTCCAGTGACGGAGACAGGACAGGCATCACTCGAGGTGTATTTCCCTGAGGAAGACAACTGCTGGTTTGATAAGAAGACCTTTGATAGGTATCCAGGAAAGGAGACGAGGTGAGGACTGGTTGATGGTGTTATATAAATTACAGTTATTTTATATTCTCTTATTCCTGATAGGAGCATTTCTACCCCACTCGACAAGATCCCAGTCTTCCTCCGAGGAGGGAGCATTGTCCCGTTTCGAATGCGTGTTCGTCGGTCTGCTAATCCAAACCCGGATGATCCATTCACTCTCTACCTGGTGCTAGGCCCGAACCAGCGAGCGAGCGGCTCTCTCTACTGGGACGACGGCCATACTCTCTCTCACAGAGAAGGTAATTATCTCATCCGAGAGTTCTCCTACGAGAATGGAGTCTTCTCGTCAGTGGCGGGAGATTCAAGCGGGAAATTCTCTTCCAATTCCTGGATAGAGCGAATAGTCGCGATTGGATTGAAAGCAGCACCAACCAAGGTAACTATCTCCAAATCTGGAAGCACTGTTACTCAGGAGCTATCCACTAAGTGGGACGATAATACGAAAACTCTTGAGATAAGGAAACCGATTGAGAACATCAAGACAGATGTGAAAATCAATTTCACCTTCTAAAGCTAGGTTTAGCTGAGTTAGGATTAAGTAATTCAATGGATTTTACTTTGAAGTGTTGATCAATTTATCTGTAATATTTCAGACTCAATGTTCTATTATGAAACAGACCATGGATTCGTCTGCGTAATCGTTGGTCTGTTCTATTTTAATGACTAACTTTATTTATTGGATACTTATAATCTCGGCTGTTTTAAACCAAAAAAAGTGAAAAATTGCGCAATTGAGAAGGAAAATAAGATTTCCAGTCCTTTCTCTCTATACAATTCTATTTTTGTAGTTTTTTTAATCCATTGATGCTAGTTCGGTCAATTATTAGATGAAAAAATCGATTGGACCCAATTGGCGTGAGCTTGATTGTCCGGGTTTCCCGCCAAGAGTGAATCACGCTTCCATCTGTGACTATGAACATTGCATTATCTACAGTTCGGGCGGGTACTACGTAGATAAAGAGGCTGCTCTCGCTCACAACCCATTTGTAGAAAAATTGGTGGACATTTACCAACTGAGACTTCGGCTTGCAAATCCTAAATGGGAACGCATTTACCCGAGAGACTCAAATCCTGATCCTATTTATAATCGTCATACCATTCCTCGACACGGTCACTCTATGGCTCTGTATAAGAGAAAGCTGTTCTTAATCGGAGGCAACGCAAATGATCGGATAACCGTCTGTCTTCCTGCCCTTTTGAGTGCGTTCAATTTAGACACTTTGACTTGGGAAAAAGATATCAAACAGATTGGACACATTCCATTAGAACGCGATACGCACGCTTGTTGCCAGGTTGGAAGCATATTATACATGCATGGTGGAATTGAGAGAAGTAATCTTTCAGGACTTTCTGGGTTTTCAAATGAACTATACTCACTTGATTTGGATAAATACAAGTGGACGCGATTCTCTAGTCTCGGCTGTGGTGAAAAGGTACATATGATGTTCCACACCTTAACTTTTCATGAAAATAAGCTGTACGCTTTTGGTGGTGAATGCAGTGGTCCAAATAGTTTCTTTTCTAGCAATCACAATAACCTGACATTTACTTATAACTTGGAGAGTGGACAATGGAGCGAGCTGAAGACTGAAGGCACTCCCCCCGCGCCTAGAAGAAGCCACATCGGTGTGAAATTCCGCAACAACTTGGTAGTATTCGGAGGTGCGTGTTCAGAGGTTTCTGCATTCTATAACGATATTTTCTTCCTAAATCTACAAACCAACGAATGGACAGAGGTAGTTCCTTCCGGGAAGAGGCCGATAGCGCGGAGGAGATGTGGGTACTGTATGATTGATAATAACCTCTACATCTTTGGCGGAATCACCCCTCATCCTGATACTGTTGCGCAAAACACACTTTCTCAGGTCTTCTACCAACCTTTGACCGAAAATATGATTGATTTGGACGATACGCACGTGTTGTCGTTAGATCCTAGCCTGAAGATTCTCTGCATTCTGACTGTCTTGAAGTATTCTCTGCACTTGAGTCCTGCCTTCAGGAGTCTCCCTTCCCGACTACAAGTAGACGTTATGGAATTCATTGTCGATAACCAGAATGAAAATATCATCGCTGGGGAAGATGACTTCGTTTCACATAAAGCTATGTAATTTATTTACTGAGAACTGTTTTCTATTCATGAATTTGTTTAGAGACGCGGATATTATTATTATTACTATTATTCTTTTAGGAGATTGTTAGTATTTCGACATGAATTTCTGGAATAATTTACCTCTACATAATCCCCAAATAACTCAATGTGATGAATTTTGATTTTATTACAAATTTCTAGAAATATTATATAAACTTCGAACAGACTCTATTAAATACAATAAAGGACATAAAACCACTAAAAAAAAGTATTATTTGGGTTTGTTATAAATTTATCATTGACATAATCTGAAAATTAAGAGTCACAAAATAAATGTCGGTTGACAGACCTATTCTATCGGAAGTCTGACAATTCGTAACAAAGACAATAGCCTTACTTCCTAAATAACGACCTCCAGTTCAAACAACACTTCACACCCCTCAATGACCGGACTCGTGTACGTAAAACTAACGGCAGATGCAAGTGCACAAGATAACCATAGCACGGATTCCACTCATAATCTTACGTGGTGCTTACCCTATAAAATCACATTTTACTCATTCCGTTAGATCCCACAGCAATGTCTTATCATCAAGCGACAGCGCAAGAAACTCGTATTATCTACAAAAACACGACTGTATCTCAACAGAATTAATACAATGTAATATTCAAGTTCAACAATATTAGTACAGTAGTAAAAACACAAACATTTCAAGCGTCACCAGTCCAATACAAAGTCACTAATGACAATTTTAGGTTTTAAGAAATTCTTTCAAGTACACACGTGCTAAACTAAACTATTTAGAAATCCATTAGCCATCAAGACTGAGCTCAGAATCTAGGACTGTCCCAGGAGTGAACACTGGCGACTATTGTCAGAGCGAAGGTTGAGGCCAGCGCTACACTCCCCATCAGATCCAGCAGCAGTTGAATCATCCTCAGAATGTCGGTGTAGAAGAACTTCTGGAAGAAGAATATGCACATAAAGCAATCATGAAGCTTGCTCTTCCTCCTAGGCGCTTCTTGTCCTCGTAAAAGAGTCGTTCTCTCATTCTGGAAACCCTCCACGTTATTCTCATCCTCTTGTATTCGGTTGCTTACTTGCGCTGGATTTGGCCTGTCATTTTCTGGCAGGATCTCCGGATATAAGTGGGGCTCGGCTCCGAGGACTTGGTTGTACGTGGGAGGTCCAGTTGAAGTGTTATTGCGTGCGGGTCGTGCTTCTGGTCTGATGGTTTGCGGTGCTACCTGTTGATTAATTCTAACTGTCCCATCTCTCCGCCCCCTCCTTTTCCTCTGCCACCCATTCACACATTTCCCAGTTCTGTATGACTGAGTGGTAGCCAGTGCGAGAGTATTCACTACAAGGCCGAACAGTACGGGCCCCTTCTCCTCACGAGAGACATCTGCTAATGCGAGGAAGAAAAGACAGCTGAGCAAAAGGATCGTGAACAGGAATGCGAGTATCTCGAACAGACATATATACAGCTTGCTATAGCATACGAATTGGTAGCAACGCAGGACTAGTGGCTGTTTAGTTTTGTTGACTACAAATCGTATTGTTGTGCATAGGCGGTTAACTGATATTATTAGCAGTACGAACCAAACTAGAAACCCCCAGAGATGATATCCAGGCTTATCTGTATCCAGGCTTATCTGAAAACGCTTTGCGAAAGAATAAATTAGACCGATGATACCCCCACTCAGAGAGTAGGTTGATCCGAACCCCAGGGCGTATAGAATGTATCCAGATGGGAACGTAAGGACCATCCCCCACAAACTAATTCCAGCGATTTCTCTAAACTCTGCGGGATAATATCCAGAGTTTCGCATTTTCCCAAGGAAAAAATCAAACACAGCGGTTCCATTAAGGTTAATACCACAAGTATAGGGCGCCCATGGCACGTATAAGCTGCAAATCGTGAGGATGCATAGAGCTACTCCTGCCCTGAGGTTAAAGGAGATCATCCCGATGACCATTCCGAGTGGAATTGCGACCACACTCTTCTGTATTGTCTCAGTCTGCCATTCCCGTAGATTCAGTCTGCTTGGAAGCCAAGCAAATGCAAAGTGTGTTAGCAGAGAGCCTCCTATAGATGCACCGATAACTAGCACCAGGAGTATCAGGGTGAAAACGAAGCGAGTTACCCTCCAGAAGCATTTGTTGTATTCTCCAAAGGCGTGCGTGTCGTTTGCCTGTCCCTGATCTCTGTAACTGTAACAAACGACCCCAGCTTCAGCCATCTTGTATCTCTACGCCCTAAATTAAATTTAAAAATTCTATATTAGCAATTCTATTAATTAAGTACATATCTATCTACAATAATATAAAATGGAACGACAGCTGTCTCGGTGCTCGAAAAGTTAACATTGCAGAACATGAGCTAAGCTCAGTCACGGTTCACTATTTTCCGTAGCCAATAATAACTACATACTGTACTGATATTTGCAACTGAACCAATAGATATGTCTCAGGAAGAGAGGGGCAGCGATAGTGAGATAGAAGCTCCTTCCTCCGATATTGATCCTCCCTCTACAGACACTGACAGTATAATGGCACTGAACACGAACAAAGCTGGAATGGAAGGAATCGACAAAGAGAAAATCAACAAAATTATTATCGAAGCTTCCAAGGGGTCTAAATTCTACTTGAACCAAACACGCAAACAGAAGCAGGCATCTGTACGCAATGAAAAGTTGAAACAAGTCATGCATAGATTGCCCGCAACAGAGCTGGAGCGAGCTCGACTAGAATCGGACTTAGAAATAGAATGCCTCGAGGCCACGCGTGACCTGTCCAGTGTCATAGTGCATGTAGACATGGATGCGTTCTTCGCGGCTGTAGAAATGCGTGACGATCCCTCGCTTCGTGACATCCCTATGGCTGTAGGGAGTACCTCCATGCTCTCCACCTCCAACTACGTAGCTAGGAGGTTCGGGGTGCGAGCAGGCATGGCGGGGTTTATTGGTAAGAAGCTGTGTCCTAACCTGAAAATAATTCGAGGGCATTATGAAAAGTATCGAGAAGTCAGTAAGGTAGTGGGGAGTGTGTTCGAAGAATACGACCCAGAGTTTAGTAAAGCCGGATTAGATGAGGGATATCTGAACCTGACTCAGCACTTAAAGTTTCGGATAGAAACACACCTCACTGGGTGTACGCCTAATGACGCTGTGTTTGACTCGTTGGATATTCGTAGCACAGATCAGTATTGGGATAGAGACTTGGTTGAGAATGTCGTGAAAGAGATGCGAGGTAAGATAGAGAAAGCTACGCAGCTAACAGCTAGTGCTGGAATAGCATCGAACACGATGCTCTCTAAGATATGCTCAGATCTGAATAAACCCAACGGACAATTCTTCTTGGCGCCGTCACGGGACGAGATAATAGAGTTCATCCGTGCACTCCCTGTAAGAAAGGTGAGCGGAATTGGAAAGGTAACTGAAGAAATGTTGAAATCGCTCGGAATCGTGAAGGTGCAGGAGTTGTATGAGAGACGCGGTGAGTTGAAGAGACTGATGACAGACTGCAGTTACCAGAACTTTCTAAGAATATTCCTCGGATTGGGTTCGACTGAGTTAGAAGTTAGGAGTGACAGGAAAAGCATGAGTACTGAGAGAACATTCAGAGAGGTATCGCAACCCGATAAAATGTATGAAATCCTAGAGAAGCTCAGCAATGATCTCTCCAAGGACTTGAAGAGGAAAGGTTTTGCTGGTTGCACAGTCGGAATCAAGTTGAAGACGATCGAGTTTGAAATTAAAACGAAAGCAATCACGTTTCACAGTTCCACTAACGATTCTAAAGAGATATACAATTACGCTCGCATTCTCCTCGATAAGGAAATCGCACAATTGAAACCCAAACCTTTGAAATTGAGATTGATGGGCGTGCGGGTGTCCGGGTTCACGCATGGAGAAGACGAGCTGGGACAAGAAGATTCTGATGAGAGTCGACCTAAACGGAGACGGGTGCAGACCCAGAAATCTAACATGTCCTCCTTGAGTGATATGTTCAATAATTCTACAAACTCGGACTCACTCGACTGCAACAAAATAACCGCGAACTCACTTCAAGGGACAGAAGAGCCCACGACTGCCAGCTTCCGGGGGGTCCTCTCTCAACAATCTTCAGAAGATTTTAATGAATTCGACACTTCTCCGGTGCCCTTGCCTTTTGCTACCACTGCCTCAGTAACTGAGAGCGGAGAAGTTACGAAAATGACTTGTCCTATCTGTTTTCAAGATCTCACAGGTGACAATGTGGCTGTAAATCAACACGTTGACTCATGCCTCAACAAACGTTTTATCCGAGAAGAAATACCGCAACGTTCTACTCCTCCAAAGCGAAACAAATCTAAGGAGAGAAGCAATTCCAAATCTCAGCCCTGTATCCAATCTTTTTTTCAAAAGAGCTAAGAACTCCCTTATAACTAATTAATGTGTATTCGCATGCAACATATTCACTCTTTGTTTTTAAATGTTGTTAATTTAGGCCACGAAATGACTAATTTATTTTATCATCCATCTTAAATTCCAGAAATAGAAACGGGAAGCAGTTTAATCATATTTGCCAACCATTCTGCCTTTTCACGAAATTTCTCCGTTTTGTCCAACATTTTTAAAACACAGACTTCTTACATTGAGTTAAGTCAGTGACAATGTCCAGCTAAATCCTACTGCTGCTAGCTTTATCATGACTCAGGTCTGCAAACATGGGAATTTCGTTCATTAATTTGTATCCAAACAAGTTGTTTGAATACAAAACTGAATTTATTATGGCCTAGTTAACCAATTAGCTAGAACAGGTTCATTAGTTAAAACGACTATAATAAAATAATAAATTATCAAGATGGTAAGCTAGAAATTTAATTTTCTTTGCATTCTCAATGAAGAGCATATTGCAATACGTAATCGTGGCACTGGTTATTCGGATGCCTTATGAGATAATGGACAAAACCATTAATTGTTACTTCAATTATAATTCAAATTAATTTATAAATGATCTACACCTTACCTGACGAACAATGAAAATGTAGACTTGGTTGATAACTCGACTGAAGGTAGGAATATAATAATAGCTAAGATTGAAGTTAGCCTATTTATTACTGAATTACTCTGGGCACTCCTCTAATCCACCTCCACCATGCCTTGCAATTGTGTAATTGAGAATATACACAATTATGCAGTGACCTGCCAATAGCAGCTAATTTCCTTTTTAGGATTCTGATAGTGATCAATTAGAGTTCGTTGCTTTGAGATGAATATTGGGAGAATATCTCGACGATATCTTTCCTCGATGGCTAGCACACTCCCATCTCCTTTCAATGTGTTAGGCGTCGAGAGTAGCTTTGACGATTCTGCGGTTGCAATAGTGGACAGTAGCGGCCACACTCACGCACATTTTCATAAGTCTCAGTTGCTCCATCATCTCCCAAAGGGTGGTGTGAATCCGATAACTGCATCGGATTTGCACAAAGAGAATTTGCCATCCCTTCTAGACAAATGTTTCTCTCATTCTGGGCTGGCTCCGAGCGACATTCATGTTGTCGCCTACACAAAGGGGCCTGGTCTGGGTCCTTCTTTGAAGCAAGGACTAAATCTGTCTGTTAATTTCTTCAGAGAGCACCTCACTAGTCCTTGCCTTCTTGTCGGTGTTCACCACATGCTAGCTCACGCGCTAACTGCCAGGCTGACACACGGCGTAGCGTTCCCATTCCTGACTCTCTTAGTCTCAGGAAGCCACTGTTTGCTCTGTGTCGTACAAGGTGTGAAGTCATCACAGGTGATCAGTCTCGCCACTGCACTAGACGCGCCCCCTGGAAATGTACTGGACCATGGATCTCGTCTCCTCCGTTTGAGCGACTACCCCGAATTCTCTCAGTGCTCAGGCGGGGAGGCGATTGAGCGGATCAGTCTTCGCGGTAAGATGCGGGACCCTCCTCTTAGCATACTAGCGAATGCGGAAAGTGGGAACTACTCCTTCAGTGGGCTGGGAACGAATCTACAGAATAAGCTACTCAAGCTCTCCAATGATGGACCGGTCAGTTATCAAGACAGAGCAGACCTTGCCCTGTGGTTCCAGACCTCTATGTTCCAGCATATCATCTCCCAAACGAATAAATCAATGCGAACAATGCAAGGCGTTAGTTCGCAACTTCAGGGCATCAAAGACTTTGTCGTGTCAGGCGGACTTGCCCGAAACCTGGCACTTCAGAAAGCGATCAATGATTTCTGTTCCAAGCACTATAACCTCAAACCAGTGTTTCCCCCTCCTCATCTCTGTGTTGACAACGCGGTTATGATAGCTTGGGCTGGGGTGGAGTATGCCAGGGCAGGAGTAGGGATAGAATCTCCATCAGATGATTTGAGTTTTATCCCCAAATGGGAGCTAGGAAAACCATTCAAAATTGAATCACTTGATCTTAGTACTTAAATTGATTACGATATGATTTAAAATTTATTTTAGTCGATCTTATTATTGAATCAGCTGTCATGAATTAAATAACTATCTTGCTAGCGTCATATGCTGTGCAAGTTTCATCGATCGTGTTTAAATATACTTATGCATCCTAATATTAAAAAATATAAATAGAATTACGTGTACTTCAGCCAAAATGAACTTAAAATGAGAACGAAATTACTGTCTCTCATAGATCGCTATAAACGATATAGTAAACAACGAGCAACTTAGGCTATTACAGTTTAGAAAAACCCTATAAAGTATAGCGAAATATTCCTATTAATATTTGACGAAAATGACATCGTATATTGAACAACAATTGTGGATTATAATCATAAATAAAACGCAACAGTACGTTTTCGAACGTTTATTTTTACTCGATTCTGAATATTATTTTCCAACAGAAAACATTCTATACAGTAGAACTTGGATAATACGTACTCGGATAATACGTTCTTCGGTTTAGTACGTACTCAATTTATCTGAACCAAAATCCATCTATAATATAGATTTCTATGTAGTACAAACTCGGACAGTACGTACTAAAAATTCCTTCCCGAAGGGATACGTCTTATCCGAGTTCAACTGTATATCGAAGTATGTATTACCTCACAACTTCTAGTCCAATTCCTAACGCTCTGACCGTTACCAAGGTACAAACATTCTATTGGGCAAAGTAGTTGTTTGATGCTTCTTTAATTAATACTGAAATACGTACTGTATATTGACTACCTTGAAAACAATTCAAATCGCATTTTAATCCGAGAACTAGAGAGGATTTGAATTACGTAGTGTGATCATCCGTTACTCACATAGAATATTATGGCGTTGATTCCAACAAAACTATCCTAATAACTCAGGAAATTACTGTCACACAATTTTAGAATACTGTCGTCTAATTGCGTACAAGAATAAGAGATTACGCTACACTACATGATGAGTTTTATAGAATGAGTATCCTTATTAATTTGTTGATTTCGTAATATTGCCTGAATTATTTTTCACTAGACACTAGCTATTGGGCTATTTACCGTGTTCACATATGTGAGTCCCGATCTAACTGTCCTACCACACACACACTAGCCTCGCTCCTCACAGGACTCACTGCTTCAAATGGGCAATCAAGAAAGTATTGCACCCAGGGACCCATCGCAGCCCGCTCCGTCCGACCTTCCAGAGTCCCCGGAGATGATTCCTGGCAGCGAATCCTTCAAACTCTCCATCCTCTTCGACTCCACTGAGCTCCACGACGCACTGCGGCTGGACACGACAGAGAAGGTCGAGCGGTTTTCTAAAATTATCAGTCACAAATCTTCCCTGCAGGACTGGCTCCGCGAGCTGACCACCAAGGGAGAGGACTGGGTGTCCAAAGAGGATTTCATCGACAAGCTCACTCAGGCTGGAATCCCGTTAGAGCCCTCGCTCCAATTCTTCTCACACCTGGACGAGTACGCGAGCAGTCGCTTGCATGTGCCGCACATTCGAGAGGAGTTGGAGAGTGAGGCGCTGCAGGACGACGTGACTACAGCCGTGAAGAGACTCTCCGCTTGCGTCATGCTTCCCTCAGTGCTGGACGTGTTCCTGCAAGGGGATGCCCTCGTGACGTCACAGACGCAGCAGGCACGCATGCTCTCCACCTACGTCAAGAACTGCTGCGCACCTCTGAAGACGCTCACCTCCCAGGAGCTGAGTCTGTTCTTCTTCCTCTCCAAGTCCAGACACGTCCTGCTCAAGAACCACTTCGAGAAGTTCGGAAAGAAAGCATTCGAACCAGACAAATCGGACGAATCTCTGACCACGTTTGAAGGGTACCAGAAAGTGACCAAGCCTTACGCCAACGTCCAGGTGTCCAGCAACCCCTCCAAGCAAGAAGTGCTGTTCGACGGTAGCTGCAACACCTACTGGCAGAGCTCGGGGAACCAGGGCGCACACTACATCCGCTTCTACATGCTCCCACTCGTGTTGGTGGAACAGCTGACGATCACCGTCTCTGGTTCAGACGCGAGCTACATGCCTCGCGTGGTGGAAGTGGTGGCCGGACACAGCGAGTACTCCCTGCAGCGGATAGCACTGTGCAACATCACCAAGAAGGGGTCCAGGAACCAGGTGGAGGTCCTCCTGAACTGCTCCTCTACCTACCACAAGATCATACAGGTGCGTTGTAGCCGCTTGCGTCGTGTGTATTTGTTACCGTTAAACCGTCAAATCAGTTATTAGGTAAAATACAGGTGATCTGGAAACTTTCAGTTATTATGCATAATGCCTGAAACTTCCCAGGTATTTACATCATAACTGATTTGACGTTTTAACGGTAACGAATATAGGATGAGAGCATGCTCTATGTCCTGAACCCCACTAGATCAACATCAAGGAGTGCTACCAGGACGGCTGCGACACGCGAGTGCGCTGCTTGACTGTGGTAGGGTACCGCTCGGACTCACTGCAGTCCATGTCAGACCAGGAGGCCACCTACTCGTGGCTGCTTTGCCTCCTCACGGCCACGGCATCGCTCTCCATCGGTAGCAACCCCGCATTCCGACGGACGCTGGTGTCACAGGGGCAGCGGTACCTGCGACACATCTCTCCTCTCTCGCTTTCCTCCTCCTCGAATAGGCGACCTATCTTCATGAACAAAGAGTTCGTTGAGCAGTTGCACGCCTTCTTCCTACAGCTCTTGGACTATCCGCCCTCTGACCCCATCCCCCTCGACACACAGGCCTTCTCTCTCCTGCTCCACTTCTCCCTCGCCCACGGGTACATGCACCTGCTCATCCCTCTCATGCAGAAGTACGTGGACGCCGTGGTGGGGTCAGGGGATGAGGACACCCTCGGGATCCCCTGTGCCCCGCTCTTCTATAAAATCGACCAGACGCTCGTAGACCTAGAAATGGAGAACGCGGCCCCTCTGACTCTCCGGATAGAGGAGGCAGAGGGGTTCGCGAAGCCGAGGGAGGAACTGTCCGGACTGCTCCACCACGAGATGGTGAACCCGGACTCCTCCGAGTCCACTGCCTACACTAGCAAGGAGGACGGGACTGCACTGGACCTCGTGCTCACGGACATGAAGGGGAGACACTTCAACCTCCGCAAGATAGGAATCGCGAAGAAAGCAGATAAAAACGTGTCCCCTCACCTCTGCTTGCTCTTCTGCGTGTCCAGCCAGCACCTCGACCCACACACACACCGACCCACCGACAGCAAGAAGCTGATCGAACTCTACGCTAAATTTAACTCGTGGACCATGGATGACTGGAAAAAGTCGGAGGAGCAGAAACCACGTGATCCTGACCAACCAGTGGCCTGCTTTGATCTGACATTAGACGATTGGTCCGGCTCCTGCACGGTGGAGACATGCACACTGCCCTGTTACTGCTGTGTCATCAAACTCCTGAAACCGAAGAAGGAATCGGGAGCGGAGGATGAAGAACAGAAAAAAACTTTCTCAGTTTACGCGATGCAGATCCACGGGGAAATATCTCCGAGTATTGAGCTGCAAATGATGCACAACGCTCTCGCGGAATTTCACTCCCTCCCCGCCCAGGACAGTGCTCCCGTGGAGAGCAGCACGGTGGTTCTCCGACTGTTCACCGGCCTAATCGCTCTAGTCCGAAACCAGACAGCTGTCATCAACCGCAACTCAGATTGGAACCAGGGGAAGAAGTTGTTCCTCACCTATTTCGTGAACGTTCCACACCTCAACCTGGACAGCCTCTCTTTCCTGGACGTGTGGAAGCTCTTCCTCAGCATGGAGAAGTTCGCTAACACCTTCAAGAAGCACCGGACCTTAACGCTGGAAATAGTGACCCACTTCCTCTTGATCTGTATGCCGTACTTCAACACGTTTAACAGACAGAACAAGCCCAAAGAAGATGAAGACGAGTTCAAGGCAGAGGTATTGGATCACATCTCTAGGATCCTGAATGACCCCTCTGTCTCTGATGACGTCATCTCTTCCCTCTCAGGAGTGCTGGAGGCGGGCGTTACCATTCTCTTCCCAAAGCAGGAGGTGAGGGTGCAGCAGCTGTTCGAAGGGGTCAAACTGTCCACCTCCACGGAGGACCATCCTCGCGCCGAGATTAAGATTGTGTCCGCTCTGATCCACTACTTCAGCACTCAGGAAGTGAACAAACTGCTCGGACTGCCTTCTCCCTGCAAGCTCGACTTCGAGAGAGAAATAGACATCAACATGGAGTCCATTCTGGAGATAATGACTCCGCTCTTCAGCATTCTCCACCAGCGCACCTTGCAGCAAGTGGACGCTTTCGTTTCCCAGACGGACGTACGGATTCCTCGCATCAACATCGTCCCTCTCTTGTCCTCTCTCCAGAGCGTCATCCTCAACTGGAGCTACGCTCTGGCGCTCACTGACAAGGCGACAGAGCACTCCCGCACGGTCGCTAAGGTGCTGCTATGCCGCTACCTCAACCTGATAGAGCGAGAGCTGTCCCAGCTGCTGCGGCTGCTCACACAGCACATCAAGGTGGAGAAAATCCTCTCCGCGTTTGAGCACGGCCTCATATCCGTCCTTCTCCCAGAGCTCGTGTGCGCGCTCCACGTGTTCCACCCTGTACAGGGAGTGCGCGACTTCGTGCTGCACATGTTCCAAGGGTTCGTGCACAAATTCACCGAACTCTCGCACGCCATCCCGAACTTCCGGACCGTGTACCGCCAGCCGCAGCAGGACCCTGAGTGCCTGCTGGGGAAATGGGAGCGCGAGTCTCCGCATTTCACCTACAACCGCAAGGAGGAGAACGAAACATTTTCCACGCCCGGCGCCGCTTACTTTCTGATTGAGTTCGACAACCGGAGCAAGACTGAGTCCGGATACGAACAGCTGGAGTTCACCGACAAAGACGGGAAGAAGTATAAATACGCGGGACGCGTCGGATCCAACAGCTGGCCTTTCAGTGTCTACATCAAAGGAGACATTCTCACGTTTCGGTACAAAACGGACGGTGGCGAGTTCGGCTACAAGATGAGTGTGTCTGCGTACGGAGCCGCCGTCTCCCTGCACTGGTTCAGAGACCTGTACTTCTCCCTCGCCGCTCTGTTCGGGCGCTTCTGCGGAGAGAACTTGAAGCTGTCCCAGGGATCGGGGGGCAAGAGCTCCCTCACTGAGGAGGAGGTCATCCTGCTCAAGAGCGACATCGGGAAGAGCATATTCCGCGGGGGCCTCCAGCGCTCTCGCTTTGTCCGCTCCTACTCCGGCATGCACCAGACCAACTCCGCCTCCGACGGCCTCATCACGCAGTTCCTGAGCCAGATGATCAGCGAGGACGCATCGGCCAAGGCCCTGGACTTCCTGCAGGTGTGCCAGACCACGTTCAAGCAGCCGCGCTACGGAGGCTACCTCGCGGACAAAGCCGTGCGCGCTACCTTCGCCGCTCTCCTCTGGCACTCCCAGGAGCTGAGGGACGAGATCATACGGTTTGAGTCGAAGAAAGAGACCGGGAAGATCTCGTCCCGCACGACCGCAACCTACCGGCTAGCCGAGTCCGTCCGTCCGGGCCTCCTGGCGGCCAAGCAGGTGCTGATCCAGAAGAAAGAGGACAGCCCCGACAAGACCATCGACCCAGACAAGCCGCTCATCGACTGCATCGACAAAGCGCTCTTCCTGCTGAAGTTCGCGGGGCTGTCTCGCTCAGACGGAGAGGCAGACAAGGCTTCCCCCAAGAGAGGAAAGCTTCACAGGAAGAAATCCAAAGTTGGCACCGCCCAAGTTGTCGAGAAAGACCCGTACATGGACATAATCGTCAACTTCGTACGCAGCGACAGCTACTCCATCGCTCGGATCCAGGAGGACATGGAGGAGAGGGCCAAGTCCGCTCAGAACCGGAGCCTCACTTACAACTTCACTCGCGACTTTGTCCTCTTCGCAACTCAGACAGCTCCCGAGGCCGAGCCGCACCAGATCCTGTCCGTGTTCCTCACTGCTTGCTTCTCTGAGTGCAAGGGCACCCCCCCGCACTACGGGGGGAACTTGGACGGATGCGGACTGGAGCTGGAGACTAGGGTGAGAGAATCCTTCTACAACCTCTCTCAGAAACTGTTCCAGAGTGTTTGGAATGAAGGAGACCTCTTCGACATCTCGAAACTTCCGTCTAATGCTACATTCCTCCTGTCCATCCTACATCTCCTCTTAAACAACATTTGGAATGACTTTGATTTTAATTTCCTTCTTGAGCACAAACTTCCTTCAGTTCTCTACACCACCAGTGTCACTCTGCTGACGAGAAAACTGGACGAGAAGGCGGATAAGGAATCGAAGGAGCTAAGAGCGGTGGAAGAGTACCTCGGCTGGATAAGTCTGATCCAGTTCCATTCCCTCTCGCTGCAGCTCTCTGCTCGCATCCAGGATAGCACGACTGAGGTGGACGAGTCTTACCTGCACAACGCAATCCAGCTCTTCACCCAGTGCATCCGAGAGCTGATTAAATCCATTCGCGCAGGGATCAGCTCTGCCAAGTTGAAGGAGGCCAAGAAAAAGAAGGAAGAAGAGGCTAAAGAGAAGAGCGAAAAGAAGGACAAGGGGTCTAAAAAGGAAGCAGAAAAGTCTGAGTCATCTGGAAAGAAGGAAGTGACAAATGGAGATACAGAGGTGTCAAAGAAAGAAGAGAACGGAGTTCAGGAATCTAGTGAAGCTCTAACAATATCTGAGTTAGTCCTCGACGCTTTGATCCGAGAAGTCGAGACTGCGTCCAGCAAACGTTCTGCACTAAATCTCACAAACGATTTGGGCTTGAAGGAAAAGCTGGAACCTTCCCCCGGAGTGAAAGGGGCTAGTCTTTCCTTGAAGGCCAACGACATCGACTCACTAAGTGATGCGGAGAAAGAACAAGTTGTAGCGATACCGAACGGACCATCAGAACTCGTGAATGGAACAGCCGAGTCAGCAGACGAGACTCCTAAAACGAAACCTTTTGAAGATAAATTTGAATTCTCCGCATCAACTCTTGACACAACCGTAGACCTTGAGAAGGAGCCTCGCCCCGACAAAGGCAAGCCTTCCCGGGCAGACCTGTCCGACGCTCAGATGAGTTTCGGAGAAGACAATCTCATGCGGAACATCTGCGCCCTTGGAGGTTTGGCGCCAATTAATCCCGGGCACAGCCGGTGGTGCAGCCCCGGGGATTCCATCCAGGAGGTCATCTGTCGGGAAGTGCTGCCCCTCTTGCTCGAGGTCGTTCAGACGGCGTGCTTGAAGAACGCTGAGAAGTTGCAGCTGCTCTCTGTCTCGCTGCTAGTCCGCTTTATCCGCCGGGTGGACCCACAGCTCGTGGACGAGGTGATGACTACCATCAGCTCCTCCCCCCCGCTGCCTCCCTCTTCCGCCCCCGGCCTCTCCTACATTCTCTTCCTGACCAACCTGGGCACCTCGTTCCTGCAGAAGCACAAACTGATACAGGCCACCACGGTGGGCCACTACCTCCAGCAGCTACTCACGGAGCATCCGTGGATGCAGGCGTACATGTACAATCTACAGAAGCACTTGGACCTCCTCCCCAACACTGCCGGCCCCGTCTGTATCTTCCACCTCCTGGTGCTGGCGGGGTTCCCAGAGTTGCCTGCGTTTGGAATGCGAGTGGAAGTGGAGCAGAAGAACTCGCCTCCTCTCCCCGGACTCATGGTACAGGCGAAAGAGGGGAACAGCTACGAAGTGGCCCTAGAGAACACACGGTCCACGCGTAATTTCTTAGAGAAGGACGTTAAGATAAAACCGTCTACCCTAGCCATCGAAGATAAGACCTCTCTGCTGCCCATCCTCAAACTGACAGTGGACTGCTTGAGGATAGCGGAGAAGTCCGTAGAGCAGCTCTACGTCAGTTTCTTGCTGCAGAAGACAGTCCTGAACTATGTGCAGGGAGACAAGAGCGGCGAGAGCATCCATGAAGTTCTCAAGTCGGGAATGCTCGACCTCCTCGCTAAGCTTGCCTGCAAGCCCACCGGCGTCGATAAGAAGTGGCAAGTGGCAGAGCTGGAGCACTTGTGTATACGTTCTTATCAACCGGACAAGAACAGGGGCAACACCCCCTCTCCGCTGGAAAACGAAGCCAGCGAAGAAAGTAAAGAAAAGTCCACAGAAGTGAGTAAAGCTGAGCAGCGAGATCCTCTGGGTAATCTGTCCGACTCGGTCAGGGAGACCTTCTTCAACCTCCAGGGTGCATTCACCTGCAGCTTATCTGTGATCCGCGCCGCTTATGAGAAAGCGGAGAAGAAGGAAGAGACGCTAATCGAGAATGTACAGCGATGGTTGACGGATGATAAAGGGTTCCAGGTGCCTGAGGATATTTTGGAAAAAGCCAAAGATTGGGAGCCTTTAGAAGAAGAACCTACCCCTGAAGTTCCAGAAGAGATGGACGAGACCTTAGACAAAGGACTCCCCAAGTATACCCCAATTTCTATCGAGAATAAGGACTTCACCATCACCAAAGATCAAGACAAGAACAAGAAGGAGAAAGAGATCTTGATTCCGCCGGCGGATACGTTCGAGGGCGAGTATGCCAGCTCTCGTAAAGACTCCCTCGAGCTCTTCTACAGCATGGAGAACGATAAGCTGAAGCGGAGTCAGATGAAGAAGTTGCTCTCAGGTCTGAACGTGCTCCAGGCCAGACACACCCTCTTCTCACTCATCCTGCACTGGAATCTAGAAGTGCCGCTCTGCACCGGATTCCTCGAAACCATGGACGTGTCCCGGCTATTCTCACTGCTACAGTGTGCCCATAAGTCTCTGGACGAGTCAACTTTTGATAAAATGCTTGATCAACTTGTCACACACATATCTAACACGACCAAGAAAGCGCTAGGCGTTGAGGCCAGCAAAGTACTCGGCCCTATAAAAGCATGCACCCTCACCAAGGAGTCCACACACCCCAACACGAAGACCATAGTGGAATCTAAGATTCAGATTAAAAACGCAATTCAGTACATTATCACCCCAGATGCCCAGTCAGGTTTCCAACCAGACGATACACTGCTGTTCGGTTCTGACAGTCAATTTGTCGAGAATAGAAAGGAGATTTCCGGAACCGATTTCAAGGCTGTGAATCAAATCGTTATTTCAGCTAAAAATCTGCACTGCAAAGTGAAGACTCCTCACCCTAACAACGAGTGGGGCTGGAAATTCAATGTCGTGGTGGTAACAGCTGGCGTCCTGTCGTGTTTCGATTCTGCTTGTAAGCTGCTTGAGCGCATTCTGTCCAAACTCGAGAACTCTACCCCTTTGCTACCCCTGGCCTCTGTCTGGGAGAACCTGTTCATTGCGTGTTGCTTCCATCCCGACGAGGAGAGGTTCAAGATAGTCTCTCTCATGGGGTTAGTCCTCAAACTCTTCACGACTCAGAATTCCCTGAGGAGATCGAAAGACCCAGACGAGGTCGTTTCTAAGAAGGACCCAGAGCAACAGATCGACCTCACCTTACTCCGCCCGCTGTGGAACTACTACTCCAAGCTCATCGACCAACACGACAACAAGAAGACCGCACTCATGAACCTCAAGGTCCCCCCCATCGCACGAATGCTGACAGATCTGTTCACGCAGGTGGAACTCTGCGCCGGTGCGTGTGGGATGGAGCGTGAGTTGATGATGAGTCAGGTCACGGATGAATCAATGGACGCGATCCTCCGCGTTGGTATCCGCAATGTTGGGCTTGTCAGTGTTGCAATTGATGCTGACAACATCATCAAGGATAAGTTTATTCAAGCGAAAAGTACTACTGTCGATCTTTTTAAGGAATTACCTTTTTCAACAAACTCAGATTCTGAAAAGAAATCGCTCTCCTTAACACCCGCGGCCAGCACTGAGGACGATTCGACGGAGGAGAGTCTGTACTCAGATGACAGCAGCTCCTACTATTCCGACTGGAGCATCTAGTTGCAGATCTTAATAGTAGCTTTCTATTGCTTTAATACCGTATCATTTTAGTGTTAGTTCTTGCCATTCCCTCTAGATAGATTCGAGGACAATTCACACATAAAATTGTTGACCTACATATGTTTATGTATATGTATATGAGTCTGTTTTTAGTTTAATATTTGTTATTGTTTTATTCAAATGTGTTTTTGTCAGTATTTTGTGTGTACAGAAAGTGGTTTCTGAGCAAAACCTGTATCATCCACGTCGAAGGCTAAGCTTTGTAAAAAATGCAAATTCATCCATTCCATTTTAACATAGACTTTGTATTGCGATAGCATCATGTCCAGATACGATTCGAATCGTAGTTCGATGCTCGACACGATCCTAGAGCTGGAGAGCACCAATAAGAACCGACTCTTGCACTCAGTCATTCTAGTCTCTCAGGTTGATCCCAGGATCGACTCAGCTTACTTGAAAATAGCGAGTCACTACGAAGCTCTGTTCGCGAAACTTCAGAAGCGCTACCAGTGCGAACCTCCGACCGGATTACTGCTTCTGTACTCGAATTTCGCGTTCCATTTCATCGAGGCACACCACACACTGATAATGCACACGATTAAGGATCTCCAATCGCGAACGTACCCCTCTCCCGACGCACTGTTTTCGAACTCGATTATTGCGCAGTACCTCAGTAACATCAAGTTCCCACTGCTCCCAATCTGGAAATCAGCCATCATAGACATTCCCCCGAGCAGTGAAGAGGCCTTTCAGACAACCGACTCCCTCGATGTAGTGGTCGGCTCCGTCGTTCGATCTTTTTACAAACTTGTATCGATGTACCACAAATTCCCTAAGAGCGAGGCCATGCGGTTTCTGGACAAGATCCATGAGCGTATGGACTTGCTAGTCTCAAGGGAGAAGCTCGAGTTCTTGTTGAAACAGAAGGAGCTTTTGAGACCGAGTGAATTTGTTAAGATTACAGAACAGAGACATACCACACCGCTACAGAGTGATCTCGCTTGGCCTGTGCCTACGAGGCTATTTCACGTTTAACATCTTGTGTTTACATTATATCACTTAACTCACATACATATCTTATAATTAATAACTTCATGCTATAAGCCGTACTCCATTGTCCGTTCTTTTGCAGACATTTAACCAGAGTTTTATTCAAAATCCGATTTGTTCTGCTTTTAGTGCCGCTACAGAGTGGGTGCCTTTATGGCATTGATTGTGTACTGCTACGTCCTAAATGTAATATCTAAAAACTTTCTTCGCCTTTAATACAGTAGAAGGTGTCAGGATGTAACCCGATCTCTGTGCTTAGAACGTTACAATGCACATATGTGTGATATCATATATGAACATACTATACTGTGTAGACATATTTTCACACCTTTTAAAAGTATTTCCTCAGACATGAGTGAGTCTGACAGTGATGCCAGTAGCTCAGACTCGGAGCAAGACTCTGCTGAGGAGAGGCCGGCCAAGGTAGCGCGCGTGGAGGAGACCCCCAGAGGGGGAGGGGGGGAGGGAGAAGGGGACGAGTCGGGGTCGGGCTCGGATGCGGATGACCCCGAAGACGACGATGACGAGTACGACGACGAGGAACTGGAGACCTACGGGAAACCGTCCAAACTCCCGCACAACGACTACGTGCTGGACGAGGCCATCGTGGACGAGGACTACGACACAGACGGAGAGGAAGGCTTCGAGGACTTGCCCCCCATCATCGAGAAGAGGGGCAAGGGCAGGGACAAGGACAGGGACATGTACTCGGACGTAGACGCCTCCGCGCACCGGCGGTTCATGCAGGAAATCAACGAGTCGGACGCTGACAAGATCGTCGAGGCGATGACCAAGCGGTTCTCCGGCTACGACGCAGGCTCCTACGCCATGGTAGAGGACGACCCCCAGTCCCTGGAGATCCAGCAGCAGCGACTGCTTCCAGGTGAGAGGAGTATAAATAGGGGCGAGTTCTGATGTTCAGTTTAATTATGCTGTGGATTAGGTGTGAAGGATCCCAACCTCTGGATGGTGAAGTGCCACATCGGAGCTGAGAAGGAGACGGCGTTCAAACTGATGAAGAAGTTCATCTGGGTGAATGATGAGAAGCCGCTCCTGATAAAGTCCGTCGTGTCCCCCGAGAACCTGAAGGGGTACATCTATGTTGAGGCGTACAAGCAGTCGCACGTGAAGCAAGCCATCGAGGGCAACAGCAAGCTGTCCATTGGCCAGCACAAGCAGATGATGGTGCCGATCCAGGAGATGACGGACGTGTTGAAAGTGGTGAAGAACGCCACTCTCGTGAAGAAGGGGTCGTGGGTGCGGCTGAAGAAGGGGTTCTACAGGGACGACATCGCACAGGTGGTCTACGTGGACAACTCGCAGAACACGCTCTACCTCAAACTCATTCCCAGACTCGACTTGAAGAGAATCGCGGCCAAGTACGATCCTCACAACAAAGGGAAAACCCCAGAGAAGAGTCGAGCCTTCAAGCGACCGCCGCAGAAGCTGTTCGACCCCGACCAGATGAAGGAACTCCGGGCGCCGGTCTCCAGTGAGCGGGGCTACCAGTCCTTCGAGAACGAGAGGTACCAGAACGGATATCTCTACAAGTACTTCCCCAAAAACGCCGTCCTTTTCGACGGAGTGACCCCCACGCTGAAGGAGTTGGAGAAGTTCCAAACGAACCCGGAGGACGTCGACGTGAGTCTAACCGGCATTCCCCGGGACGTGAAGTTTGCGCCGGGCGACAACGTAGAGGTGTCGGAGGGGGAGCTAAAACAGCTGTTGGGAAAGGTGCTGACGGTGGAAGGGGACACCGTCACGATCCTGCCGAGGCACGAGGAGCTCCAACACCCGATCGAGTTTCCTGCCAACGAACTGCGCAAGCACTTCCAGATCGGCGACCACGTGAAGGTGATCGGGGGGCAGTTCGAGGGGGAGAGCGGCCTGGTGATCCGCGTGGAGGACAACGTCGCGATCGTGTTCAGCGACGTCTCGCGACACGAGATGAAGGTGCGGCCCAAGGACCTCCAGCTCTGCACCGAGACCAGCTCCGGCCTGGACGCGCAGGGGCTGAACCAGGTGGGCGACCTGGTGCAGGTGGACCCGCAGACGGTGGGGGTCATCGTCCGCATCGAGCGAGACGCGTACCGCGTCCTCACGCACTACGACAAGGTGCAAGCAGCGAAGCAGCAAGCCGTGCAGAAGAAGAACACGAAGCGGGCCGTGACGCTGGACAAGTTCAACAACTCCCTCTCCGCCGGAGACCTCGTGAAGATAGGGGACGGGCCGAGGAAGGGCAGCCAGGGCGAGGTGAAGCACATCTACCGACACTTCGTGTTCGTGCAGATCCACCAGTACTTCGAGAACGCGGGCTACGCAGTGGTGCGGGCCAAGGGGTGCGAGTTGGTGGGCGGACAGAACAAGTCGGTTAGCACGATGGGAACGCCGAGGCAGTCTCCCCGGTCTCAGATGGGCGGCGCCATGTCCCTCCAGAGCCCGCGACTCAGCCCCTTCAGCAGCCCCAGGGGGCGGGGCGGAGGAGGCGGTGTGGGGAGGGGAGGAGGAGCCTACGCTAGAGACGTGAAGCTGATTGGACAGACCGTGCGCATCACGGTGGGCGCGTACAAGAACCACATCGGGATTGTGAAGGACGCCACTGAGGCGTTGGCACGCGTGGAGCTCCACTCCAGCCCTCTCACCATCAACGTGGACAAGACGCACTTGTCCGTGGTGTCCGACCAGAAAAGTGGTTCCCAGACGGTGGCGCACACGCCCATGTTCGGTCTGCAGACCCCCATGCACGGCAGCACCACACCGCGCTGGGGGGCCACTCCCATGCACCACGGAGCCCGCACGCCGATGCACGGGAACATGACGCCGGACGTCGGGTCGCGGACCCCTTACGGGTCCGAGACCCCGCTACATGACCCCTCTCGCACCCCGTCGGCCTGGGACCCCTCCAACGCGACACCGCGTCACGACTTCGGGTACTCCTTCGACACCCCCATGACCCCCACTGGCCACCTCTCCGAGGCCTCCCCTCACCCCATCCAATACGGACAGACTCCGCTCTACGCCACAGAGCCGGTCAGTCCCTCCCACTTCGACTCCGTCACCCCCACCCCCGCGCACTCCGTCACTCCGGGGGTGTCCACTTCCAGGGAGATCTCCTTCCTCTCCCCGGAAACGCTGAAGGGACTTGAGGTGCAAATCAACCAGTCCGGCAGCCTCCACGGAAGGATTGGCTTCATCCTGCAAGCTAGCCTCATGAGCAAGGCCACCGTGAAGCTGTACAACCCGAAGGACACAGGCCGTGACACCTGTGAGGTGCCTCTGAAGGAGCTAGAGCTCACACCCATCAGCGAGGGGGACCAGATCAAACCGCTGAAGGAGCAGGAGAACTCGATTTACAAACTGCTCTCAATCGACTCGCACGACGCCGTGTTGAGAGGGCGCTCCGGGGAGCTGCGCATGCTGCCATTGGACAAAGTGGCGAAGTATGTGTCTGTGTAGCCACGGATTTGATTAACTAGACTCAGCGCATGCTCCATTTGATGAAAAAATTTCCACATTCTTATCCCTCAACATTTTAAATTTCCACTTCTTATCCCTCAACATTAATCCACATTTAATTAGCTCACTAGAATTAGCATTACTATAAATGTTATACATAGAATTAGGAAATTAATCAGACATTCCAATGACGTCACGCCCTCTCGTTAAACTGTACTATGACATAATATCTCCATACGGGTACCTGGCATTCGAGATTCTGTGTCGCTATCAACACAAGTGGAACATGACCCTAGATCTCAACCCAGTCTTTCTGTCCGGACTCATGAAAGGGACCGGGAACAATCCCCCTGGAATGGTACCCGCCAAAGCGAAGTATATTAACATCGAACTCCCAAGACTTGCACATTACCACAGAGTCCCAATCTCACTCCCATCCAACCTCTTCGAGTTTATGTTCTCGAACGAAAACATTCCTGCCATGCGGTTACTCACACTCGTGAAGAAGAAGCACCCTGACAAGCTAGAGTCCCTCTCTCGCGAATTCTTCAAAGCCTGTCTCTCTACCTCGGAGGCGAAGATAGACACAGAGATAATCCGTGGTGCCATGAGCAGAGTAGGCATATCGAGTTCCGACGCGAGCAGTCTGGTGGAGGAGCTGAGTGGCAGCGAGGCGAAGGAAGGTCTGAAGAGAACCACCTCGGAGGCTCTGGAGCACGGAGCGTTCGGTGTCCCGTACATGGTGGCGTACGTGGGAGATAGGCCTGAGCCGTTCTTTGGCACGAATCAGATCTACTTGCTGGCAGACAGACTCGGAGAGAAGTTCGATGATAAAGAGATTAAATCAAAGTTATAAAGGCGACAGATAGAGATTGGTACATACTTTTGAAAATTGACTTAGTTTTGAAGTTAAGATTTTTCGAGTTTATGTATTATTTTCGAATTTTCAATAAAAATTATTCCTAAAATTGGTTGCTAGTTGGCAGTGAGTGTCGCTACCATCCAAACTCGCGTCTCGCCCGCTCCACCACCAGCTCCGCGATGGCCAGCCCTGCCGTGGCTGCAGGAGAGGGGGCATTCACCACGTGGAGAGCGCTGCCTTCTACCTCGAAAGAGAAATCTTCTAGAACTTTCCCCTTCCTGTCCACTGCGATCGCTCTAACCCCGCTCCCACCTATCCTCCGTACATCCCCCGAGCTTAGGCTAGGAATGTACCTCCGCAGGAAGGGGAGCTGGAGGGAGGGGAGCATGGACTTCATCAGCTGATTCAGTCCAAACCTCCAGTGGAGAACACTCATCCGATAGAACCCTAGGTGTGAAAATGTATCTCTGATATCCCGGATATCGAAACTGCCCCGGTCCGCCCCTTCTCTGGACAGAGCTAGCAAGGCATTCGGTCCCACCCACACCGTCCCGTCCATCCGAGGTGTGAAGTGGACTCCTAGAAAGGGGAACCTTCTGTCGGGTACGGGGTAGATATTCCCTCTGATCAGCTTCGCTTTCTCGGGATTGAGCTCTAGGTACTCTCCTCTCACACCGATTACCCTGGCGCCCCCCCTCACACCCCCCATCACGGCCAGCCTATCCGATTGGAGGCCCCCGCACACAATCATATGTCGCGCCCCTACCCTCCCCTCTTTCGTCCTCACAGCTTCCCCCTCGAACCCAACCACTTCCCTCCCCAGCAACACCTCCCCTCCCCTCCTCCTGAAGTCGTCGCCTATACTCTCCGTCATCTCTTGGTAGTCCACTATTCCCGTGTGTGGACAGTGAATCCCCTTCACACCTCTGCACAGAGGTTCAATATCTCGTAGTTCCCCCTCTTTCACCAGTCTCACCCCCTTGACCCCATTAGCTACAGCTCTCTCGTACAGCTGTTCCAAACCGTCCAATTCCCCCTCACTCGTGGCGACTATAACCTTCCCACACTCTCTGTGCCTGATCCCATTCTCCCGCAGATATGCATACGTCATCGCTGATCCCTTCACGCAGAGCTTAGCCATGAGGGAACCGGGTTTGTAGTAAACGCCCGCGTGGATTACGCCACTGTTCTTTCCTGTCTGGTGTCCGCCCAGGCGCTTCTCCTTCTCCAGCAGAACCACTCGCATATCCGGGTACTCGAGTTTCAACTGTCTACTCGTCGCCACGCCTACGATTCCTCCCCCTACCACCAGCACGTCGCACACGCCAGACAAGAATCCGGGCAGGGACATGCTATGCTAAGACATGAATCGACATATTTTAATGTGCTTCCTATACAATTTACTGTATTGAAGAAAGTAACAATACTAATTGTATAGGAAGCACACAAATATGTATTACATAGTATTACGTATTATTATTTTTTCTAAATCTCAAAAAAAGAATTTGACCTTGGAAATTTTACAAAAATGCGCTGTACTATTTAGGCAATTGTTTGGTCTAACTTAACCCATTCCGGTTCAAAGTTAATGAGTTTGCTCACATGTACTATTCTATTATGCAGCTATGTCTGTACGGAATTAAATGAAGGAACTACGAGTTGTCCCCACGATATCTGAACCAAATTTTAAATTCTCAGTCTACAAGATTTTTGACTGAAAACCTATTTACAATAGAAGCGGTTTGTTTAACTACACTGACACCTGTATAACCTCCTTCCAATGGTAACATTTGTAAGGGGTCCTTATTTCACTGATAGATCCCGAAACGATGCGCTAACACGAATATTTTGCGAGTGAGTCAATCTAGTTCGAATCTCAGGTATGATATATGATATTATCTGTCACAATTTTGGAAAACGAAGTTTTGAAAAATACCTCCACAGCGTGTTGCTCATGCAGTGAACTGCACGCAGTGATCGACATCTGCTATCTTTAGCACACATGAGGGAGCAAATAACTTATTATTTGCTCCCTAATAACTTATTATTTGCTCCTTTTTATCAGAGCTCCCAACACAATGCAGTGTGAGACTGTTAAATGAGTGAATGAATGTTATTTCTATTACATCAGTCACTGCATTTAGATTGTTCTACTTATAGAACGTTTCACAACAGATCTCAGGATATTTATTTGCACGAGGGTTTCAAGAACATTCAGATTTACTTCCTCCCAGTTTGAAATCTACTCGATTTTATCATAATATTTTGTATTATATTAGTATAGTAGAGTTTTTATTTTTATTGGATGGCTGAGCGTAAAGGAGAGCGCTTGAAGAAGAGTTCTACTCCTGATGAGAGAATGTTCGGAGGCAAGCTTGATGAACTGGATTCAAAGATAATAAAGTTCAGTTCCTCCCAAGACATTTCACAAGCACGGCATTTTGCGGTAATAAAAGCTGACACCTCTGTTTTGAGCTAGAACTTGTATATTATAGTTGGGTGTTGCTTTAGGTTCTGCGAGTAGAACGATCCCTCAGAGAGTGTCAGGACAAACCGAGTCTCGTCCAGTACAGAGAACATCTAGCGATCCTCTTTCCAGAGTTTCTACCCTTCGGGAACCTCTGGACTACTGCGTCTGAGTGGGGCCGTTCGCACTACAGCTGGGTGAACAACTCACTGATGGATGTCAACCCCGAGGAATTGGAGAAAAAAGTCGCGCTCTACTCCAAAACTATTCATAAATGCACCAAAGCGTTTAATCCGCAGACTTGGAGTGAGAGTTGCCGACTGTCGGTGTCTAATTCTGATTTACAGGCGGTGAAACAGTGCTTGGAAGTTGCAGAAAAAGCAAAAAGTGAGATAGAAAAGTTCCGTCCATTCCTCGCACTGATCCAGAGCCTGAGGAACCCGGGCATGCGTGACAGGCACTGGGAACAGCTGTCGGCACAGCTCGGAACTGTCATCAAGCCGAAGCCTAGCCTCACATTCGCCAAGTGTCTGGAAATGGGATTGGATAGAAGAATAGACGAAATCACCAAGATTGCAGAAATAGCCGCGAAGGAATTCTCTATCGAGCAAGCGCTGGACAAGATGGAGCAGGATTGGGAGCCACAGATCTTAGAGATAAGACCGTACAAGAGCACTGGTAAGCAGGCAGTTACTCCTACCACGTACTACTGAACAATCTCCCTTAATATACACAGATACCATAGGTTTATGTCCCAATCACCTAATGCATAGTAATGCTAAGTCTGCTCGTCTAGGGACGTTCATAATGAAGGCGGGAGAGGACGTAGGACAGCTGCTAGACGACCACATCGTGATGACGCAGTCGATGTCCTTCTCTCCGTACAAGAAACCATTCGAGCTGCGTATCACCAGCTGGGAGAACAAGCTGCGTATCACGCAGGACGTGATTGAGGAGTGGCAGCTGTGTCAGAGGCAGTGGCTCTACCTTGAGCCTATCTTCAGCTCTGAGGACATCAACCAGCAGCTGCCAGTGGAGAGCAAGCGCTACCAGACCATGGAGCGGATGTGGAGGAAGATAATGAACTCTGCGAAGAACAACCCGAAAGTGGTGAGTCTGTGTCCGGATGTGCGACTGCTGGAGAACCAGCGGGAGTGCAGCAAGCTGCTGGAACAGGTGAGTGCGGTCTGTATGCTGACGCTATTAGACATAAGATGGATATTATGTGTGTTATATGTATCCAGGTTCAAAAGGGACTGAGCGAGTACTTGGAGACGAAGCGCTCTGCCTTCCCCAGGTTCTACTTCATCTCGAATGACGAGCTGCTCCAGATCCTGTCCCAGGCGAAGGACCCCACCGCAGTACAGCCTCACCTCAGGAAGTGCTTCGACGGCATAGCTAAGCTAACCTTCGAGTCAGATCTGCGAATGTCCCAGATGTGGTCAGGAGACGGAGAGATGGTTCCCTTCTCTGAACCGCTTTACCCTAAGGGGAACGTGGAGTTCTGGTTGATGGAAGTGGAGCGTGTCATGCGCAACTCTGTTCGGGATTGCATCAAGCGGGCTCTAGAAGCCTACCCCTCCACGCCTAGATCTGAGTGGGTGCTGAATTGGCCTGGACAAGTTAGTGCACCTATCAGCTGATAAACCCTTCAGAGTTCAATGCATCGATTCATATACCATTGCTAGGTCGTGATAGCCGGGAGCCAGACTTGCTGGACAACAGAAGTAACCAAAGCGCTCGAGCAAGGCAGTCTGGACTCCTACTGCAAACAGCTCCTCGCCCAGCTAGAAGACCTGGTGACGCTGATGAAAGGAAAACTGACGGACATACAAAGTACCGCCCTGTTCTCACTGATCGTGATAGAAGTGCATGCGCGAGACGTAGTGGAGAAGATGAGAAGTGAAGGTGTGAAGGATGTGGATGCTTTCGAGTGGATTTGTCAGTTGCGCCACTACTGGGAGGATGATACGTTCCTGCGATCACTCAATGCTAAGTTCAACTATGGCTATGAGTACCTAGGCAACACCAGACGGCTTGTCATTACTCCGCTCACTGACAGGTAAACTCTAGGATTTTAACTTTTAAGATGCTATTCTACTATTGCACTAAATATATCTATACCTCGCTCCTCTGTCATTGAAAGACTAGGCGGGGTTTTCTATGCGTATACATTTATTTCTTTGTAAGCACCTTTATTAACTAACTTATAGGATGTCGTATTCAGTCTTTAATGATGGTTACGTATCATTAAGGTGGAATATCTATGAATTAGTTTATATTTAAATGTTAATGCTTAAAAATTTACTGCGTGTATTAATATACGTGTGTTAAGTAATTCTTTATTCTTTTTATCTTATTCTTTTGATTGGCTTGAGTGATTCCAAGTTATCCTATTTTATTATAATTAAGATAAGTCGACTCGTGTCTATAGACTTACGTAGTGGTTCTTATATATAAGCTAAATACAAGGCAAATAAATGCACGAGTATGAAGAAATTTTATAAAAGTCACTGGATAATAGAGGAAGTTATCTTTCTCACAATACTAGCGATACCTCCGTCAATCGTGTGTCTAACGGAAGGAATTCAGATGAAAATAAGTAGTATCTTCATTGGGAGGAGTTCTGGAGAAAAAGTGGAGCAAATGCTGAGTGCCCTATTTATAGGTCAGGTAGTAACTTCCATTACGTCGTACCCGATATCTGATGGGTTCGCAGTCTACGTGAACATCTTAGGTTCTCAAGCTTACGGAGCCAAACAGTACAAACTGGTGGGACTGTATTTCTACAGAGCTCTCTGTTCATGGCTGCTCTCACAGTCTTCCCACTTTGCACGCTATTTCTAGCTATACGTCCTATCGTGTACTCGTTCACTCAAGATCGAGAACTGGCCCATCACGCTGGGAGCTACACTGCCATCTTCTCTCTCGGACTGCCTGCTTATATCTACTTCAAAGTCGCAATCCGTTTCCTGCAAGTACACAATATTGTGTGGGCTCCATTACTCTATCTCTTGGTAGGAAACATCGTCAATGGATTCCTACAGTATGTCCTGGTGGTTCAATACAACGCTAACTTAGCTGGAGCCGCAGGGGGCTATGTGATCAGCCTCTATCTCATTGCATTATTACTCTATGCACACACCAGGTTCACTCAGGTGCATCTATCCACTCTTTTCAATTGGAGTGTAGAAATGATTGGAGATTGGCACCATACAGCTAGATACACACTCTCCCCTATATTACAGAAATTCAATGAATGTTTCACTACAGCTCTACTGCCTCTGATTGTTTTGGGTCTGGTATTCCAGGACAGTACACAATTAACTATATACGCAGTCCTGAATACCCTATGGTATGTGTTCGGACTCTTTTCAAATGGATTCTCAAGTGCTATTACCGTACGTGTTGGGAATCTATTGGGAGCCTATGAAGCGAAAAGGGCTTTTCGTGCTGCTATATTTTCCTTATTCTATGGCACATCTGTCTTACTATTGCTAACCGTGTCGCTATTTTTCTCGAGTCAATTTCTGGGTCACCTATTCACAACAGATCCCACGTTGATAGGCGATCTTGTGTTTAACATAAAGTGTTTCTGTTTCATCATTATCAGCGACGTGATGCACTTTTCAGGAGGAATTATGAGTGCGTGTTGTATGCCAGGGATTGAAGTGATTATAAAGTTTATTGTTAGAACTCTTCTATCTAGCTTTATTTGGATAATTCTAACCCAATTTGTTTGGTGGAAAGCTCTTGGGATTTTCGTTTCGACTGGATTCTGCAATTTCATCTGTTTCCTGATTAGTCTGTCCATCATCTTATTCCGCAGTTGGAAAGGTATTGCTCATCGAGTTACTGAAAATACACGGACAAAAGAGGAAATATTTGTCAATGAGAAAACTCACACTTGCATATATTCACTTAATTGCAATGAATCTAGGTTATGTAGCAGTAGCATATATGAAACAAAGAAATTCCAAATTGTTAGATATTGCGTATGCTTTCTGCTAGGCATTCTCATGTTTGCTGTTGTTGCTTTCACTCAGCTTTGAAGAAACATATTTTCTCTGTAGACTTTAATTATAGTAATGCTAGCTTCAATTTGTTTTTTTGAGATAGCACTGAATAGTCGAAACTTGTGAAGGCCACCAAACAGTTGCGAGCAACAAGGTTGCATCGTATATGATGTCCTTAAGTGGGAAATCGCGACATACATGTAAGGCATTTTATTTTTTGTAGAATCAGATTTCGAAAAGTATACGTACGTAAAATAAATATTTGAGCTATTAACGTTTGAAAAATGTGTTTTCCTGGAGCACATCAGTCGGTCAACTGGCTTTATGTTTGGGTTTGAACCGATGAAGTTCATTAAGACTAGTTTGGGTCCACTGTATTGAACGAATAAATTCTAACAATGTACGATAGATCATATCGCCCTTGACTCTTTCATTTTTTTAATAAACAAGCGCGCTTCGCTTGCTTGCGCTGCGCGACTAACAAACATTTTGTGTCCGCCGGATGCGCCCAAAGGACGCCTAGGCCCACATTGATTTATAATTATGAGGTAGATAACATCTCTAAATACATCTGTCTTACTGTTATAATCGATATCACTTGAAAATCACAAAATTTGTCTATTTTTCAATTTTTGATGCGTAATGATGACGTCATAACAGAATGATGAACCATCATTTTTTTGATGAGAGTTGTATCATATTTGAGATATATTAATATACACATTTCTATTGAGATTTCAGCCTTCTATCACCCAAAATGGCTGAGTTATAGTCGAAAACTGAAATCTCTCATTATAAAATGGTGACGGTGACGTCATAATTCCACAATGAGTCGACATTTTCGTATGAGGTCAGAACTTATTAATTCATATTTAAATGTTAATGGTCAAAAACTTACTGCGTGTTGTTGATATATGTTGAAGTAATTCTTATTTTTTTAATCTTTTGATTGACTTGAGTGATTCCAAGTTATCCTATTTTATCATAATTAAGATAAGTCGACTCATGTCTATAGACTTACATAGTCGTTTATATATAAGTTAAGTGCAAGGCAAGTGCATGAGTATGAAGAAATTTTATAAAAGTCACTGGATAATAGAGGAAGTTATCTTTCTCACAATGCTAGCGATACCTCCGTCAATCGTGTGTCTAACGGAAGGAATTCAGATGAAAATAAGTAGTATCTTCATTGGGAGGAGTTCTGGAGAAAAAGTGGAGCAAATGCTGAGTGCCCTATTTATAGGTCAGGTAGTAACCTCCATTACGTCGTACCCGATATCTGATGGGTTCGCAGTCTACGTGAACATTTTAGGTTCTCAAGCTTACGGAGCCAAACAGTACAAACTGGTGGGACTGTATTTCTACAGAGCTCTGTTCATGGCTGCTCTCACAGTCTTCCCACTTTGCACGCTATTTCTAGCTATACGTCCTATCGTGTACTCGTTTACTCAAGATCAAGAACTGGCCCATCACGCTGGGAGCTACACTGCCATCTTCTCTCTCGGACTGCCTGCTTATATCTACTTCAAAGTCGCAATCCGTTTCCTGCAAGTACACAATATTGTGTGGGCTCCATTACTCTATCTCTTGGTAGGAAACATCGTCAATGGATTCCTACAGTATGTCCTGGTGGTTCAATACAACGCTAACTTAGCTGGAGCCGCAGGGGGCTATGTGATCAGCCTCTATCTCATTGCATTATTACTCTATGCACACACCAGGTTCACTCAGGTGCATCTATCCACTCTTTTCAATTGGAGTGTGGAAATGATTGGAGATTGGCACCATACAGCTAGATACACACTCTCCCCTATATTACAGAAAGTCAATGAATGTTTCACTACAGGTCTACTGCCTCTGATTGTTTTGGGTCTGGTATTCCAGGACAGTACACAATTAACTATATACACAGTCCTGAATTCCCTATGGTATGTGTTTGGACTCTTTTCAACTGGATTCTCAAGTGCTATTACCGTACGTGTTGGGAATCTATTGGGAGCCTATGAAGCGAAAAGGGCTTTTCGTGCTGCTATATTTTCCTTATTCTATGGCGCATCTGTCTTACTATTGCTAACCGTGTCACTATTTTTCTCGAGTCAATTTCTGGGTCACCTATTCACAACAGATCCCACGTTGATAGGCGATCTTGTGTTTAACATAAAGTGTTTCTGTTTCATCATTATCAGCGACGTGATGCACTTTTCAGGAGGAATTATGAGTGCGTGTTGTATGCCAGGGATTGAAGTGATTATAAAGTTTATTGTTAGAACTCTTCTATCTAGCTTTATTTGGATAATTCTAACCCAATTTGTTTGGTGGAAAGCTCTTGGGATTTTCGTTTCGACTGGATTCTGCAATTTCATCTGTTTCCTGATTAGTCTGTCCATCATCTTATTCCGCAGTTGGAAAGGTATTGCTCATCGAGTTACTGAAAATACACGGACAAAAGAGGAAATATTTGTCAGTGAGAAAACTCACACTTGTATATATTCACTAAATTGCAATGAATCTAGGTTATGTAGCAGCAGCATATATGAAACAAAGAAATTCCAAATTGTTAGATATTGCGTATGCTTTCTGCTAGGCATTCTCATGTTTGCTGTTGTTGCTTTCACTCAGCTTTAAAGAAACATATTTTCTCTGTAGACTTTAATTATAGTAATGCTAGCTTCAATTTGTTTTTTGAGACAACACTGTAAATAGTTGTAACTTGTGAAGGCCACCGAACAGTTGCGAGCAACAAGGTTGCATCGTATATGATGGCCTTAAGTGGGAAACGCGACATATAAGGCATTTTATTTTTTGTAAAATCAGATTTCGAAAAGTATACGTACGTAATATAATTATATAAATATTTGAGCTATTAACGTTCTAAAAATGTGTCTTCCTGGAGCACATCAGTCGGTCAACAAATAACGCGCTCCTCTGTCATTGAAATACTAGGCGGGATTTTCTATGCGTATACATTTATTTCTTTGTAAGCACCTTTATTAACTAACTTATAGGATGTCGTATTCAGTCTTTAATGATGGTTACGTATCATTAATTAATTAAGGTGGAATATCTATGAATTAGTTTATATTTAAGTTTTAATGCTTCAAAATTTTCTTGCGTGTTGCTGATTTATGTTGGAATAATTCTTTATTCTTTTTATATTTTTCTTTTAATTGGTTTTAGTGATTCCAAATTATCCTATTTTATCAAATTAAAATGAGTCGACTCGTGTCTATAGACTTAAATAGTCGTTCATATATATAAGTTGATGATACATCACATAAGGGGACGCTGCATTAGTTCGAATTTCTGAGGTTGGCATTAGTTTAAATTTATTTCGATGTTAGTTCGAAAGTAAGATATGCATTAGTTCGAATCAATTTGATCTTACATAGAATCCATAAAATCGACATTGATTCGAAAACAGGCAGAGTATATTTACATGTATTCAATTTCATCAATCAACTAATATGTGGTTTTAACGTTTACAACTTTTATCGATAATGACTTTTCGATGTGTTGATGAATAACTTGGAGAATAAAAGTTGTGAAAATCGTAGAATAAGGTCATTAAAAGTAAAATAATTAAGAACCAATGTGAAAAAGTAAACGGGAGGTGTTCAATAGTATTGCCCGTGATGAAAAAATATCATGCCACTTTTAGTGGATTTTTGATCAATTTTTGCCACTTAAAAAGTGGAACAAAAATGGTAGTAAACCACTTCAAAACATATTATTCCCTCAGCCTAAAACTACATGTAGAATATTTCAGATAATATAAACATGCTATCCTTTATTTCGTTGATGAATATACGTTCAGATATAATTCGAAATAACATCAATTGGCATATAGTATCTAACTTTCGAACTAATGCCAAAATCAGAATTAATTCGGACTAATGCCAACATCAGAAATTCGAACTAATGCCAACATATAAATTCGAACTAATGCAGGCACCCCGAATCACATAATTCATATATCCACAACGGAACCATGCTGAGTTGTTTGGTCGTGCGATTAAAACAGTATACTAGTCTCACAAGTGGCTCTGTGCTTGGTTGCACATGCCTTATCCTGCACTGTACGTAGGTGCTACCTAACTCTAACCGGAGCTCTTCATCTCGGCCTAGGAGGCGCCCCGGCAGGCCCCGCAGGCACTGGAAAGACTGAAACAGTGAAGGACTTGGCCAAAGCGATGGGACTGCAGTGCGTCGTGTTCAACTGCTCAGACCAGCTGGACTATGTGGCTATGGGGAAGTTCTTCAAAGGATTGGCTAGTGCGGGTGCTTGGGCCTGTTTCGATGAGTTTAACAGGATTGACATTGAGGTGTTGTCTGTTGTCGCCCAACAAATTAAGGCGATACAGAAGGCAGTGGTGGAAAAACTTGAGAGGTGAGGGTCTAGAACCATGGATATTCCTGTATTTTAGATTCATTAATTTTGACATAACAATGTATAACTAGGTTCTGGTTCGAGGGTGTTGAGCTGCCACTGAAGCTCTCATGTGCGGTTTTCGTCACTATGAACCCCGGCTATGCAGGCAGAACTCAATTGCCTGGCGACCTGAAGGAGTTGTTTAGACCGATAGCCATGATGGTTCCAGACTACGCGCTCATTGCGGAGATCTTCCTCTTCTCGTTTGGATTCTCTCAAGCCAGAATCTTGGCTAAGAAGATAGTCACTGCATTCAAGCTATCTTCAGAACAGCTGAGTTTGCAGGTCAGCAGAATACTGCTACGTTGATTGAATATTTAGACTTAGTTTATGACGTAAATCTAATACAGTGTCATTATGACTTCGGAATGAGAGCACTGAAATCGGTAGTATCTGCTGCTGGCAATAAAAGGAGGGAGCACCCAGACATGGATGAGGAGATTGTTCTACTCAGAGCTGTAAGGGGGGCGAATGTCCCGAAATTCCTGAGAGAGGACTTGAAGCTCTTCAACGGCATCGTGTCCGACCTCTTCCCTCACGTTAAGGAGGAGGCAGTGGACTACGGAGACCTGGAGTCCCAGATCAGGAGCTGCTCCCTGAAGCAGGGCCTGCAGGATGTGGACGAGTTCGTGGTGAAGTGCATCCAGCTCTACGAGACCACAGTCGTGAGGCATGGACTCATGCTGGTAGGCCCCACCGCTTCTGGAAAGACCAAGTGCTACGAAGTCCTCAAGGCTGCCCTTAGCAACCTGAAAGGGCAGATGTCATCTAGTGGACAGCCTTACCAAGTAAGTATGATCTCTATTCACTAAAATAGTCTTGTTATCAGTTTAAATTTAATTTATACTTTATCTTTAGAGAGTCTTGACGCATGTGTTGAATCCCAAATCCGTCACATTAGCTCAACTCTACGGACAGTTTGATCCACTCGCTTTCGAGTGGAAGGATGGTCTTATCACCTCTCTGATACGACAGGGTGTGGCAGCCAACACTCCAGACACGAAGTGGTTTGTCCTTGATGGCCCAGTTGATGCAGTTTGGATCGAGGATCTGAACACAGTATTGGATGACAACAAGAAGCTCTGTCTTGCTAATGGAGAGATGATAAGTCTGACAGATGAGATGAGATTCGTGTTTGAAGTGCAAGATTTGGCTGTAGCTAGTCCTGCTACTGTCAGTCGGTGTGGAATGGTACACATGGAACCCTCTCTTATCGGTTAGTTCAGGGATAATCCCTGAGGAGAGGGACAATATCCAGTATACGCCTACAAGATTCTTATTTGGGGATGGAATAATTAATCGAGATCTATAGTTATTTTGCATACAGTATGCGAGAACGATGTATCTTTTATAGGTTTCTCTCCTTTCTTGAAGTCGTGGATACAAAAAATACGAACTGACGGATCCTTGAAACTCATCCACCCCCATCTCCCCGCCATATCTCAGCTGCTGGATAAGTTCGTTCAGAGAAGCATCAACTTCATCCGAGAGCAAATCAAAGAGATTGTAACGACTTCAGATGCTAACTTGGTGTTCAGTCTGTTGAAGATGTTTGAGTGCTTTTTCAAGCCATTTATCATTACAGAAGGTGAGTAGTGCCAATTGTTGGGGTCTTTAAGTGCTGGTTTTAACGCTAATCTCTTAGGCGTGTCAATATTGGAGAAAAAACTGAAAATGATCTCCGATCTAATCGAACCTTGGTTCATTTTCTCCTTCGTGTGGACGATGGGGGCTACGTGCGAGAACGACGGCAGAGCTCAGTTGGACGGGTATGTGCGGGGGCTGATGAAGGAGGAAGGATTCAGACTGTTATTCCCGGAGGAAGGCCTGGTCTACGACTACAAGCTGGATGACGGGGGAGCTAGTGGGCGGATTCGATGGAAAAACTGGATGCACGACTCTAAAGCTATTAAGGTAGTCGTTTGATATTGCATTTTCCTTATATGGTAGCATATATAACATAATCTCCCCGAATTTGTTGTTAGATCGATCCTTACATGAAATATTCGGATATCATCGTTCCCACACAAGACACCATCCGTTCTAGCTACCTCATCGAACTCCTGCTTACGAACAAGAAACCGGTGATGTGCGTGGGACCGACTGGGACCGGCAAGACTCTCTGTGTTGTAGACAAGCTGCTCAGGACGATGCCGAAGGAGTACCTCTCCCACATCCTCAACTTCTCAGCTCAGACTAGCGCCAACCAGACTCAGGACTTGATCGAGAGCAAACTCGATAAGAAAAGGGAGGGAGTGTTTGGATCACTTCACGGTACACACTTCTTGATTACATAACTATGCAGCCACACGGAAGTTAGGTTCTTGTTTTCGCAGGGGAGCAATTCGTGTTCTTTATTGACGACTTCAACACGCCTACAAAAGAGTGTTATGGCGCCCAACCGCCAATGGAACTGCTGCGCCAGTGGATGGACCACAGGGGCTGGTACGACAGGAAGGTGGTGGGCGCGTTTAAGCATCTAGAAGACATGAACTTCATTTCTGCGATGGAGCCCCCTGGTGGCGGCAGGAACACCGTCACTCCCCGCCTGCTCAGACACTACAACTTCCTGGCATTCACTGAGCTGGAGGACGCCTCCAAGGCCACCATCTTCTGCGCCATCCTGGGGGCGTGGCTGGGGATCTGCTCCAAGCTGCGCGTGGACAAAGAAGACCTGAAAGAGAAGCTGGTCAGAGCCACCGTCTCCGTCTACTCCACCATCACCTCCGAGCTCCTCCCCACTCCAGCCAAGAGCCACTACACCTTCAACCTGCGAGACCTGAGCAAGGTGTTCCAGGGGGTGCTCATGGTGCAGCCGCACCACATGACCTCCCTGCCCTCCCTCCTCAGACTGTGGTACCACGAGTGCTGCCGCGTGTTCCAGGACCGACTCGTCAGCTGTGAGGATAGGAGCTGGTTCAGTGAGAGGATGAAGGAGCGGTTCAAGGAGTTCGGCGTAGAGCCCGAGGAGATCCTGAACAAGGACACGCTATTCTACGGAGACTTTATGGTCCCCAACCAAGAGGACAAGCAGTACGTGGAGGTGGAGGATCACGAGAAGTTGTCGCGAACACTGGACGAGTACCTGGACGACTACAATCAGATCAACACCGCGAAGATGGACCTGGTTCTGTTCAAAGACGCGATGCAGCACGTGTGTCGCATCTCCCGGATAATCCGACAGCCCCTGGGTAACGCGCTGCTGCTAGGTGTTGGGGGCTCCGGGCGACAGTCCCTGACCAGACTGGCCTCCCACATGGCGGAGTACGACTGCTTCCAGATAGAGCTCAGCAAGAACTACGGGATCGTCGAGTGGAGAGAGGACGTGAAGAATGTGCTGCTCAAAGCTGGGCTGGAGAACAAGCCGGTGGTGTTCCTCTTCTCGGACACTCAGATAAAGAGCGAGAGCTTCTTGGAGGACATCAACAACGTTCTCAGTTCTGGAGATGTGCCGAACATCTACGCGCCAGATGAGCAGGACAAGATCCTCGACGCCATGAAGCCGGTCGTCCAGGACGCAGGCCAGCAGGCGACGAAAGCCAACCTCTTCACCGCCTACACGAAGCGAGTGCGCGCGAGCGTACACATGGTGATCTGCATGAGTCCCATCGGAGAGGTGTTTCGATCCAGACTGAGGAAGTTCCCGAGTCTCGTCAACTGCTGCACCATCGACTGGTTCTCTGAATGGCCGGACGAAGCTCTGAAGTCAGTGGCCAAGACCTACCTCCAGGACCTCCCCGAGCTGTCCAGCCTGGACTCCATTGACGGGCTGGTGCAGGTGTTCGTGGACATCCACCAGTCGGTGGTGGAGAAGTCGAGACAGTACATGGTGGAGCTGAACCGACAGAACCACGTGACACCTACCAGCTATCTGGAGCTGCTGGGACTCTTCCAGAAGCTAGTCACCTCTCGGAAGACGGAGCTCTCTAGCGGGAGGAACCGCACCAAGACAGGCCTGGACAAGCTGCTCTCCACTGCCGAGATCGTGGCTGGGGTTCGGAGGGATCTGGAGAAGATGAAGGTCAGAGATGGAGCGATGGAGAAACGCTTGGAACGAGCTCACAAACTGATCGGGGGACTAGCGGGTGAGAAAGCTCGCTGGAGAGATAGTAGGCAGTGGTTTGATGAACAGCTGGAGAACCTGATTGGAGATGTGCTACTCTCCTCTGCTGTCATTGTTTACCTGGGTTCATTCACTGGGAACTTTAGAGACGCCCTTGTACAGGTAAGATAACGGGAAACTACGACCATGTGGAACTAGGACTTTATGCTGTTTATTGTACCCTGCAGCTTTGGAAATCGAAGCTAACTAAAGAGCACATCGCGTACTCTCCTTCTGCCACCCTCATCAACACGCTGAGCGATCCCGTCCGCATCAGACAGTGGCAGCTAGCAGGACTGCCGCGGGACAACCTCTCAGTGGAGAACGGAGTCATCGTCCAGTTCTCTCGTCGCTGGCCTCTCTTCATTGACCCTCAAGGCCAGGCCAATCGATGGGTGAAGTCTTTGGAGAAGTCGATTGATGTTGTGAAGCTAACTGACAGGGACTTCCTGAGGAGTCTAGAGAACGCGGTGAGGTTTGGTAAGCCCTGTCTCCTAGAGAACGTAGGCGAGGAATTGGACCCAGCCTTGGACCCCATCCTGACGCGCCAGACCTTCAAGCAGGCGGGCAGTATGGTCATAAAGCTGGGTTAGTTGTGACTGTGTCTGGTGCGTTTAATCCCTTGCGCTGTGTGTTATGCTGCCCACTCAGGTGATAATGTGATTCCATACCACGACGACTTCAAGTTATACATAACCACCAAGCTACCCAACCCCCGCTACACCCCAGAGCTGGCCACCAAGGTGACCGTACTGAACTTCACGCTGAGTCCAAGAGGACTGGAGGACCAGCTGCTGGGGTTCGTGGTAGCGGAGGAGAGGCCGGACCTAGAAGATGCCAAGAATGCACTCATCGTCTCCAATGCTAGAATGAAGCAGGAGCTGAAAGAGATTGAAGACAAGATTCTCTTCAAACTCAGCAACTCGAAAGGGAACCCTGTTGATGACATCGAGATGATCGACATACTGCAAGCTAGCAAGGCTAAGTCCCAGGAGATACAGAGTAAAGTGAGTATCTGGTGTTAGTGCTAGAGTACGGTGCTGCAAATTGAATCCTCTCTCTCAGGTAGCAGTGGCGGAGAAGACTGAACAAGACATTGACTCGACGCGTAGCTTGTACATTCCAGTGTCGATACGCACGAGCATCCTCTTCTTCTGTGTCAACGACCTATCTAACATCGACCCCATGTACCAATACTCTCTGGAGTGGTTCCTCACCATCTTCCTCTCGAGCATTGCTGGAGCTGAGAAGAGTGAGGATCTATCTGAACGGATATACAACATCAATGATTACTTCACATTCAGTCTCTACTCCAACGTCTGCAGGTAGATACATCGTTCTAACTTGATCTCGAAATAGTAACGACACACTGATTCTGCCACTCTATGTAGATCTCTGTTTGAGAAGCACAAACTACTTTTCTCCTTCCTACTCTCAATCCGCATTCTGATGAACGAAGACAAGATCGACCTGGAAGAATGGCGGTTCCTCATTTCCGGCAGTGCGGTTATTCCCAAGGAGCTCCCTAACCCGGCTCCTGCCTGGATAAGCGGGCGGGCTTGGAAGGAAGTGCTGAGCATTCAGGTAACCAGTCACTAGCACATACTTTAGTGATCCTACGTGATGAGATTCCGATTGCAGAGCTTGCAGAGGTTCACCACCTTCGCAGAGGAGTTCGTAGGACTGAAGGAGCGATTCAAGCCGATCTCCCACAGCATTCATCCGCACAAAGAACAGCTGCCCAATCAATGGTCCGAGCTAGACTCGTTCCAGAAGCTTCTCGTGATCCGCTGCCTCAGACCGGACAAACTTTCCGAAGCGATGCGGGACTTTGTCTCTGAGAATATCGGACGGCGGTTTATCGGTAAGAGATACTACATGTACCGCCATAATAGATGCTATAGGTTTGAATTAATGATTGCATTCATTCAATCTTCAGAGCCGCAGACATCTGATCTAGCCGTTGCGTTCAGAGACTCGAGTCCCGTCTCTCCGCTCATCTTCGTGCTCTCGCAGGGGACTGACCCGGCGGCTGATCTGTACAAATTCACAGAAGAAATGAAATTCACTAAGAAGCTGTCGGCCATTACTCTCGGGCAGGGACAGGGGCCGATCGCAGAGAAAATGATGAAGGAAGGAATGGAGAAAGGAAAGTGGATATTCTTCCAGAATTGCCACCTTTATCCCAGCTGGATGCCAACTCTCGAGCGTCTCATCGAGCAGATAGACCGTGATAAAGTATGATAGCTATTTACACCATGTTAATGCTTCTATTACCGTAATTGCACCCACTAGGTACACAGGGACTTTAGACTGTGGCTATCCAGCAGGCCAAGTGTCAAGTTCCCTGTGCCTATCCTACAGAACGGGTGTAAAATGACCATAGAACCTCCTCGGGGTATAAAAGCGAATTTGCTCAAGTCCTACACAGGAATGAGTGAAGAGTTCTTCAATCTGTGTACGAAGAAGAACGAGTTTAGATTCCTATTGTTCTCTCTCTGTCTCTTCCACGGTGTCACCTTGGAGAGAGGGAAATTCGGACCTTTAGGATTCAACATTCCTTACGAGTTCACTAATGGAGATTTGAAAACATCTATCAGTCAACTACAAATGTTCCTCGACGAGTTTTCTCACATTCCTTTCAAAGCGCTCAAGTATGTTAATATAATATCCTACACTAACAACCTACATACACATCTGGTATGTCATGTCTCCAATTCTAGCTATACGATCGGAGAACTCAATTACGGAGGCCGAGTGTCAGATGACAAGGACAGGCGTTGTTTAGTTGCCATGGTAAAAGATTTCTTCAATCCACAAGTACTCAGCGATAACCACAAATTCGACAAAACTGGCATCTACCATCAGATGAAGCCAGATGCTGTACTATCTTCATGCCTTAGGTATATCGAGAATCTACCGACTAATGACACCCCGGGAATGTTTGGACTACATGAGAATGCGGATATCGCATTCGCACAAAGAGAGACCGTCCAAGTAAGTAGTACCATAGTTACCATTCTTTCTTACCAATACATTCATAATCACCTGCATGTCTACTATTCGGTATAAATATTTCCTGTACAAGTGAGTTGAACTATAGAACTAGTTTCTTGCAAGATTCTTGCACCCAACTGGTCCAATCCAGACCAGTTATGGCGTGGAAGCTAGGACGCTCTTTGAAACACATTCCTTGATAATTCATCGATAATCTCCACAAACTTAGGGTGTACTATTAGATAATCTCCACAAACTTAGGGTGTACGATATAGCATAAATCTTCCACACACTTATGGTGTGTACTAAATTCTCCACATACTCATGATGTGTACTATAGTATACGTAATATCCACACACTTATTAATATGGTATAATCTCCACACACTTATTAATATGGTATAATCTCCACATACTTATTAATATGGTATAATCTCCACATACTACATACTTTGAGATACGAACATAAACACAACTAAATTGAGTTAAAATATCATTTTAAGTACGTGTAATATCCATGTACTTGTATAATTATTGGAATAAATTGACTTTGAATAAATGAGTTAGTATTTGTCCCATTGAATAAGGATAATTTGTCAGATTTGATTTAGCAGCTGATGTAAGTGTAATTTTAGATTCGTGCCATCAACTCCGCATAGTTTTTATATAAATAGTATTATGATTTGGAATCTTTAACAATCACATCGAGGCAAGATTACTATGAAGAGTGAGGTGCCTCAAGAGAGAGATTTTGAAACGAACCTGGAAGAAAAAGTGGAACGATACAAGAGGAAGGAACGGTTTAAGAGATACTGGTTAATTCCCTTATTCCTCGTAGCTCAATGCCAGCCATGCTGCAAACGGGAACACACTCCGACAAATGAAACTGAAACGAACCTGGAAGAAAAAGTGGAACGAGGCAAGAGGAATGAAAAGTTGAAGAGATACTGGTTTATTCCCTTATTCCGCCAGTCATGCTGCAAGTGGGAACACACGAAGAAATTTATATATCGCTTTTCGAAATGGATTCTGATTATCCTTCAGCTCATAATTCTGCTCGTTTTCACGGTAGACATCCTAATCTACAGGCCTGTCTTGTTCTTTCATATTCTCACGAATGGATTCAACGTGTCTCAGATCCAGAATGTGTCTGAAACGTCATCAACAAGTCGTCTATACCACGAGTACGAGGATTATTTCCTGTTCGTCTGGGATTATGTATACGGATTGATAGCATTCTGCTCTACATTCTTCCTATTCTACTATACCTGGCTGAAACCAGATGAACACGTGTCCATGCCAGAATTGATTAGAAATATCATTGAAAATAAGGGGAAACTCTATGAGTATAAAAATAGGGTTGAAAAGAGTCGAAGAGATTCTCTCTTAGGGAATGAGAAAGAGAAACTCGCGTTCCAAAAGTTGAACAGCTCCCATTACAGATCTAGGATTTTTGGAAAGTTTGGTTGGACCATTGTTCATCTGATTGTGTTCGTCATGAGTTTCTTACTGGTCATTTATTGGATATTCGTGAATCTTTACGTGTGGATGAAGGATATTAATTCACATTCACTCTTGAAACAATTAAAAGAAGAGTCGGATCTCCTCTTTATATTCATGATATTCGATTCCTTCTATTGGCATTTAGCACCAGTGCTGGTCTGTTTCCTTGTAAGGGCATCTTGCATCGACCTCACTTCTAAATTAAATAGGCTCGGATATGAGTTCGCCAATTCTGTACAAGGGAATTCTAAAAATGGGGACAGTTTAATCATCCAAAATGTAGCCATCCAAACTATGGATGATCCTGGAGATAATGGAACACGTTTCAAACTGTGGAGTAGATTTTACTTACTTTTAAAACAAGTAGAGACGGTCTCGAGCAAATATTGTTGGATCGCAGCGATCAATTCTGTAGTTTTAGTCTTCGGAGTGGTTGGGCTCACTGTTAAGTACATTATGGACGACAACGAGAAAATGTTGGATTTTTTGGAACACGACACCATAGATGCTGTCAGGTTGATCACGTGGTATGTTCTGCATTTGATAAGTGTGTGGCTGATGGTTGATTCCATGGCAGATCTAAATCTCAACTTGGATGAATTTTCAGATCAGATCTTCATAATCCTGGCTAAGGAGGAGATCGAACTGACCAAGGAGATGCAAGCTGAGTTGAATATCTGCAGTAAGACCAAGATAAGGTTCATGATGAATTTCTTTGGGGTAGTCACCACTTCTACTTCCAACCTTCTCGTCGCTTTTGGTGGAGCAACGATGGCTATTTTCTTGACAGAAGGCATTCAGATCGTACTGAGCCATTTGAAGTAGTGGTGTGTGGTGTACGGGATTTGACAAACTGTTTTTACTATGCTAGATAATGTGTGTATTTGTGTGTCAAGGTGTGTTTGCTAGTTTGATAGGTTTAATATACTACTAAATTGCTGTACTTGCGTTTAAATGGAGGATAAGGATGGCAATCTATTGTAATCAAGGTTTCATCCAGCTTTCCAAAGTCATGCGCCTAAATGGGCGCCACCATTTTTCTACGCGCCTAGACTCTGCATTTTTATATATGTTTTATGCCACGCGCCTAAATCATACGCCTAATTATGATCCATGGGACCAAATACGCGCCTCTAGGCGCGCCCAGTACGCCTGGATGAAAGCCTGATTGTAATGCCGTACAATGATTTCCATTGTGATAGTGTAGTAATCTATTTTGTATAGAAAGGGTGTGAAAAATTGTTTTCCTTTTTTTGAGGTGTGGAAATTTCGCTTAGATCTTATAACTTAATCGTAGTCATATCATTTGACACCTACATGCCAATTTTCATATCTCTAGGACTTGCCAATTCTTCAATCAATTCTAAGATTACCTGGACAAAGTATTTGGACAGTTAATTATTTCACAAGCAAATACGTAGTACAAAAATGAGTCTGTTTATTCTAATCAATTATTCATTCCCAAACGTTTTCAAATTATCAACTTTGTGCCACATATGTCCATTTTTACCACTATACGTACTGGTGACGTAATGGTGATTACCTCTGGTGGCATTGGTTGATAATTTTATTCATTCAGATTAGCATTTATACAATGCTTCAACTATGACCGATTTGAATGCATAGATCCCGAATCTGAAGTCAGACTCTTTGTATATCTTAGAGTTTTATTATTTTTCCTTCATGAAGAGACACAATTTACCACGATTTGTATGGGAAATAATGAAGTGTTCATATATTTTTTCGCTCTTTGCACAGCATTGAGTGATCCCATAGTTACCAAAATTAAAAATACATGTATTCATTTATGATATTCACTTATACGTCTAACTATTCAGTATTAAATATTTCCTGTCCAAGTGAGCTGAACTGTAGAACTAGTTTCTTGCAAGATTCTTGTACCCAACTGGTCCAATCCAGACCAGTTATGGCGTGAAAGCTAGGACGCTCTTCGGAACACATCCTTGATAATTCATCGAATATCACACACTAAAACCTACGCTATATCGAACTCCTGTACTATGAGATAATCTCCACGTACTTATGATACTATGTACTATACTATAATCTCCACTTACTTATGATATACGAACATAAACACGATTAAATTGAGTTAAAATATAATCTTAAGTAATATCCATCTAATGGTTGGAATAAATTGACTCTTTAATGAATGAGTTATGTATTTGTCCCATTGAACCAGGATAATATATCAAGGTTGATTTAGCAGCTGATGTAACTGTAATTTTAGACTCGTGCCACCAGCTCCGCATAGTTTTTATATAAATAGTAGTATTATGATTTGGAATATTATCAACAATAACATAACATGAAAGAGGAAGTGGATCGATACAAGAAAAGGGAATGGTATAAGAGATGCTGGTTAATTCATTTATTCAACGTAGTTCAATGCCAGCCATGCTGCAACTGGGAACACACTCCGACTAATGAAACTGAAACGAATCGTTGTAGGAAATTTATATATCGTTTTTCGAGATGGATTCTGATTATCCTTCAGCTCATAATTCTGCTCGTTTTCACGGTAGACATCCTAATCTACAGACCTGTCTTGTTCTTTCATATTCTTACGAATGGATTCAACGTGTCTCAGATCCAGAATGTGTCTGAGACGTCATCAACAAGTCGTCTATACCACGAGTACGAGGATTATTTCCTGTTCGTCTGGGATTATGTGTACGGATTGATAGCACTCTGCTCTACATTCTTCCTATTCTACTATACCTGGCTGAAACCAAATGAACACGTGTCCATGCCAGGATTGATTAGAAATATCATTGAAAATAAGGGGAAACTCTATGAGTGTAAAAATAGGGTCGAAAAGAGTCGAAAAGTTTCTCTCTTAAGGAATGATAAAGAGAAATTCGCGTTCCAAAAGTTGAACAGCTCCCATTACAGATCTAAGATGTTTCGAAAGTTTGGTTGGACCATTGTTCATCTGATTGTGTTCGTCCTGAGTATCTTACTGGTCATTTATTGGATAATCGTGAATCTTTACGTGTGGATGAAAAACATTAATTCACATTCACTCTTAAAGCAAGACTCGGATCTCCTCTTTATATTCATGATATTCGATTCCTTCTATTGGCATTTAGCACCAGTGCTGGTCTGTTTCCTTATAAGGGCATCTTGCATCGACCTTTCTTCTGAATTAAATAGGCTCGAGTATGAGTTCGCCGATTCTCTGCAAGAAAATTCTAAAAATAGTGACAGTTTAATCATCCAAAATGTAGCCATCCAAACTATAGATAATCCTGGAAGTAATGGAGCAAGTTTCGACCTGTGTAGTAAATTTTACTTAATTTTAGAGCAAGTAGCGATGATCTCCCGCAAATATTGTTGGATCGCAGCGATCAATTCTGTAGTTTTAGTCTTCGGAGTGGTTGGGCTCACTGTTAAGTACATTATGGACGACAACGAGAAAATGGTGGATTTTTTGGAACAGGACACCATAGATGCTGTCAGGTTGATCACGTGGTATGTTCTGCATTTGATAAGTGTGTGGCTGATGGTTGATTCCATGGCAGATCTAAATCTCAACTTGGATGAATTTTCAGATCAGATCTTCATTATCCTGGCAAAGGAGAAGATCCGACTGACCAAAGAAATAAAAGATGATTTGAATATCTGCAGTAAGACCAAGATAAGGTTCATGATGAATTTCTTTGGGGTGGTCACCACTTCTACTTCCAACGCTCTCGTCGCTTTTGGTGGAGCAACAATCGCTATTTTCTTGACAGAGGGTATTCAGATCGTACTGAGCCATTTGAAGTAACTTTACTTTACTTTTACGGGATTTGACAAACTTGTTAATATGCTAGATTATGTGTGTATTTGTAGTAGAATGTGTATTTGTTAGTTTGATAGGTTTAATATACTACTAATTGCTGTACTTGCATTTAAATGGAGGATTTTGTGTGTATGTATATTGTTGATATTATTATTATTTCATAATCAAGTTAACATGTATAAGGTCGCACGCAGAGAAGATTTTTAACTTTTGTATGAATCTCCTTTAAAAGTTTAAAAGTTTTCCGATGCACACCCTAGCAATCGTTTATTTAGAATACCAGTGTATGTATATATTTATTCTTAATAATTGGAATTATTTACAGTTATTGGATGGCATCCTTCTCACTCAGTCAAAGATTTCGGCTGGAGGAGAGAATTCAAGAAAAACAATGATAGAGCATATGTCAAGGAATATTCTCTCTAAAATTCCGCCTCCATTTCCACTGGAGGCAGTGATGGAGAGATACCCCGTCATGTACGAGGAGTCAATGAACACAGTCCTAGTGCAGGAAGTGACCAGATTCAACCGACTCATCGAGACTATCATCCAGACCCTGAAGAATCTGCTCAAGGCGCTGAAAGGGCTGGTAGTGATGTCACAACAGCTGGAGGAGATGTCGACCAGTCTATACAACAACAGCGTACCTAAGATTTGGGCGGATAAAGCCTACCCATCACTCAAACCTCTGGCCGCCTGGGTGGACGATCTGGTGGAGAGGGTCAAGTTCATTGATGGATGGATAAACGATGGCATCCCTACTGTATTCTGGTATGTTTATTCGGGACATCTGGATTCACACAGTTATATTTTTAGTAATTATCCGAATTTATGTGTTAGGGTTTCTGGATTTTTCTTCCCCCAAGCGTTCACGACAGGGATACTGCAGAACTTCTCTCGTCGCTCTAAGATCTCAATCGACGCTATCAGCTTTAGTTTCCAATTCGTGAGAGAGCCCTACGTGGAGCTCACACGAAGACCAGAGAATGGGTGCTACATCAGCGGACTTTACATAGAAGTGAGCATTCGTTTACTTGTATTGCTTATATAGATTTTATCTGAACATATCTTTATCTAGGGAGCTAGGTGGAGCTCTACAGCCCACGAACTGACAGAGTCCCGTCCTAAGGAACTGTTCACGGGAATGCCTGTCATTCATCTGCTACCCACTGCTAACCGCACTCCCCCTGACACCGGGGTATACAACTGTCCTCTCTACAAGACCCTAGCCAGACGAGGTGTCCTTTCCACGACTGGACACTCGACTAACTTCGTGGCTTCTATAGAACTGCCGACTAGTCTGCCACAGAGCCATTGGATCAAGAGGGGTGTGGCTATGCTTTGTTCTCTCAACTACTAACTCTCTTCATAGCTACCCGATTACTTATTTATTTAACTCTACTTAGGTCGAATGAATTACGTAGTTTGTTATTATAGCGAGCATGATAGTGAATTGGAGTTGTGTCTACTATTATGACTCCTTTCTATTTTACTAAATACGATATTATCTCCGATCCTTTTCTTTTTCTTTCTGTACTTTATGCTTGATTTGCAGGGTGCGTTTTAAGTGTCTCAGCTTCCCACACACGTTTAATGTTAAATGTTCTACACCCATATTCTACGGAAGCGGTTTTCAACCTTTTTGGGCTGTGGCCCCCCTATAAAAATTTTCCTATATTCTGTGGACCCCCTCCTATTAACTATAACACAAATTTCGAACCCTGTGGACCTGTTTTGACAGAAATGGTCCGGGGGGACCATTTCTGACAAATATCCATGGTTCATGACAGAAATTGTCCCATCTGCAGATTTAATCCCCCCTCTTGCTATATTGTCGAGTCATCCCTGCTAGCATGATACTCTTTACTATACTTGGCTGTTACGCAATTACTCTATCGTTTTAACTTGCTATTAATTAAGTGAATTTTGGGGAAATAAATAGTCAAATAAAGACTATCATGCTAGCAGGGATGACTCGACAATATAGCAAAAGAGGGGGGACCATTTCTGTCAACACAGACCCCCTGATATAATCTGTGGACCACTAAGGGGTCCATGGACCCCATGTTCACTGTTCTACGGTTTCTACCATTTATAATATACAGTGCCCGGACAAAAGTATTCGACCACCACAGAAACCGCCATACAAATAGTATGAAAGTGGGTCTATTCATAAAGGAATATGTACTCAAACTGTAAGGAATACTCTATTTTTTATTTCAAATTCGTAAACTACACATTCTAATTACTCATAATTGATAGCCTCAGTATATAGAATACTATGCCTCAGCTTAATTACTGACTCCCAAGTTAATAAATATCAACATTTGCTACTTGATACTACTTGTCCCAAGTCACAGCCATTATATATGATGGCTTTTAGTGACACAAAGTGGCATAGGTTGATAATTCTCAACATCAAAATAAGTAATTGAGTTGAAACTCTCAATTATGAGTAATTAGAATGTGTAGATTATGAATTTGAACTAAAAATAGAGTATTTTCTACTGTTTAAGGACATGCTCCTTTTTTAAAAGATCTAATTTAATACTATATTTGTATGGAAGTTTTCGTGGTGGTCGAATACTTTTGTCCGGGTAGTGTACATCGTATTCACAATGATTTTTCATATGATCAGATAAATATTTTAAAAACAAACGTCTATTATGAACAATTCTTAAATAAATAAATAAAATATTAGGTAGTTGTGAAGTAGGAGACTCAGACGCACGCTGGATCAGTTTTGTTCAAATAATTTGAATAAACCATTCATAATTTGTAATGAAGACCTCCTACTTTGCTATCCTTGATTCATGCAGCATATCTTATAGTCAGTGGTACTTGGTGAAGCTATCAACTTGAATTATATACTTTTTTTCAACATATATACTCCAACCATTTCTCTATTTCCCTTTCAACTAGCTCATGAGGTGGGCGGTAGAGTGGCTAGAAATATGGAAGGAATTTCCTTTCAAAGAGAAATGGTCAGAACTCAGAACGAATCATGAATTTCGCGCATGTTTTCCGTGCATAACTTCACCGCTGCATTTCTTCCTGTTGGACAGACTTCCCATTCTGAGATGGGCTCGCTCCTACTCCTTCAGCTTTGCTGTGAGAGACCTGATAGCTGGTCTCACCGTCGGACTGATGGTTATTCCTCAGGCACTCGCCTACGCGAAACTAGCAGGTACCACACCCTCTCTTGTTCTAATAATATCCTAAATTGGTAACTCCCTCTCAATCTGGGACTTACTATCCCCGGAGCTGCGGGATTCGCATATATAGGCTGTTAGGTCTAGACTCTAGTATATACCCTGAGTTGCACTGGGTTAACTACACATTCCTATGACCAATTTTGTCTCCAGGTCTCCCTCTCCAGTACGGGCTCTACTCCTCCTTCATGGGTTGCTTCATCTACTTTCTACTCGGATCTTCAAAAGACATCACACTCGGACCGACTGCCATCATGTCGACACTGGTGGCTCACAATGCCACCAAGGGAAGGGACGCATACAAGTTCGCCTGCTACGCAGTATCGCTCAGCCTAATCAGTGGCTTAGTACAATTGGGGCTGGGAGCGTTCAATCTTGGATTTATCGTTGAGTTTATTTCCTTTCCTGTCATCAACGGTTTCACATCTGCCGCTGCGATTACCATTGCGGTAGGCCAGGTATGCGTGTGAGCTGCTACATTCAAACTACCGATGACAGTCATTAACGTTTCTAACTAGGTGCACTCCTGGCTGGGAATCAATCTATCTGGAACCAACCACACCATAGGACACAGTTTTTTGGATAATGTCTACGGAGATTTCCGTTACATCACTTATTTCACTCCTAGTGACGTAATCTGCGGGCTGGTATGCATGGTAATTCTCTTCTCGCTGAAACAGATGAAGAACAGCATGGATAAGTGGAGGACAGTGTCCTTCTCCTCTCCAGTGGAGTTCGCGCTGAGACAGACTCTGTGGATAGTCACCACTGCCAGGAACGCAGTGGTGGTGATTGGGGCAGGTCTGCTCGCATACTCGATGAGTCTAGTGGGTGTGAACTCCCTCACACTAGTGAAGGAACTACAGCCAGGTTAGCTAAGCCCTTCCTGTCTGAGTTTTTTTTTCAGTTTAACATGATTTGGTAGTTCAGTGTATATTATCAAGCACTACATACACTTAATAGGGATAAGTCTCCAGGAACAAATGGTTCCCATATATACATATATAAACGAATACTAAATTTCATCGGTTAATATTTGGGAACTCAGCTCAATCAAAACAAAATACCCGAGTCTAAAGCGTCTCGATTAAGAGCCACCTGTATTTAATATTTGGTCATCAGTTCTCCAAGGTATTGCTTCATCTACTTGTATCAGTACTCGCATAGTCACATCATTTGACAAAAATACGCTGCGAAACTTCCCTTTTCAACTGTCTGGCGATATTCGCATTATGGTCTCTTTGAAACTTTCTCACTCATAACAAATGTTCCGTAGGTCTCCCCGGGTTTCAGCTCCCGCTGCTTGATGCTACGGTAGCTGACGAGCTGGGACTGGGGATCATTCTGGTGCCGCTGATCGGTATTTTGGAGAGCATCGCCATTGCTAAGGCGTTCGCACGGAAGAACTGCTATCGGATCAACGCCAATCAAGAGATCCTGACTCTAGGGCTCGCCAACCTGTTCGGCGCCTTTTTCCAAGCTTTTCCTGTGAGTCGTTCAGTTTGTGAGAACGAATTGACTTGGCGACAATCCTGACTGCTGTCGGGTTTCTAGATAACGGGGAGCTTCTCCCGGACTGCGGTCAACTCCCAGAGCGGCGTGGCTACGCCAGCAGGTGGCATCTACACCGGCGTCCTAGTCATCCTCGCCCTCAGCTTCCTGACCCCCGCCTTCAGGTACATCCCCAGCAGTTCCCTCGCCGCCATCATCATCACTGCGGTGCTCCCGATGGTGGACTGGAAGGTTCCGCTGGAGCTCATCAGAGTCTACCCGGTTGACGCGCTGTGGTGGCTGGTGTCATTCCTAGGGACACTATTTGTCGGGTAAGTCCGCTCGCGCCTTAGAATGCCTCCCGGTTATTTCTGGTTATACCGCTGTGGTTAGGACAGACTGGAGCAAGGAGTGCTGATCGCGTGCGCCGCTTCTCTCCTCCCAGTTCTCTACAGGATGCTACGTCCACCCCTCTCTATACGGAGCGAGCCCCCTGAGACCATTCACGTAGCGGTTCACTCCGGACTCTCATTCCCAGGTTCGTTCCCACCTAATTCTTCACGATTACTCTAGAATTAATACTTTATAATCCAATTGTATTCCTCGCATGTCTATTGATTAGTGCACCTGTTTTATGCTAGATATTTATGTTTACATTTTTACGTTGCACAATGGCAAAAAGTTGTGAGTTAATTGAGTCAGTCAACAGACACCCTCCAATCCCTCTCCCTCATGGGGTCCCCGTGCAGTTAGGCAGAAGCAGAGACACTCTCGTGACTGACAAGAGGTGCTCCCGTGTCCAGCTAGAGTTAACCGCGGACTACGGCAAGGAAGAAGTTTCGATCGAACACAAAGGAACGCTGCCTTCCAGTGTAGCTGGAGAGGTGCTGACTGACGGGAAGAAAGTGACGATTGGAAATGGATCTTTCTTTTGTTTAATACCTGATTTATTCAAGTACCACGTGTTCTTCCAAGCTAACAGTTCCATTAGCACAACTGACAGGAATGTCCTGGACTCTGTCTGTGCTACAAACTCATCCGAATCAGAAGAGAAGGAAGAACCCACCTCAAAGAAATCCAAAATTGAAGATTTCTTTGTTAAAGATTCAGTTTCTTCAGCCCACCCTACCCCATTGAGTAAGCGCATAGTAGACGGAAGTCTAGTGGTCTACAAATCTCCACTCTTGCGCTCTAAAATAGCTGCGTTCGATTTGGACGGGACTCTCATCACGACCAAATCTGGTAACGTGTTCCCTAAGAACACGAGCGATTGGAGGCCCCTCTACCCCAGCGTCAAGTCCAAACTCCAGGAGCTGCACCGCCAAGACGGCTACGACATAGTCATATTCTCGAACCAGATGGGCGTGTCGCGAGGGAAACCCCTCCCAGACATCGCCTCCATCCTCTCTTTCTTCCAAGTGCCCGCTAACGTGCTGTTCGCAACGAGCAAGGATATCTACCGAAAGCCAGCGCCTGGGATGTGGTCCTACTTCCTGGACAACATCGTGGAGGGAGCGCCTCTCAACCTAGCCGACAGTTTCTACAGCGGGGACGCAGCAGGACGGCCGGCGAATCCATCGACAGGGAAAAAGAAGGATTTCTCCGACTCAGACCTCAAATTCGCCCATAACATTTCTCTTACATTCTACACTCCAGAAGAAGTATTCCTGGGACACGAGCCCCCCACGCTTACTTTCGGTCCCAGTTTCAACCCTTACGAGTGCAGAGAGAGACTAGCTGAGACAGGTTTATTAATTCCTAAGGACGCAGCTCTGTTCAGGAAGAGTCAAGAGCTGATCCTGCTAGTGGGGTGCCAAGCCTCTGGGAAGAGTCATTTCTACCGACAGCATCTAGCTGGAAAGGGCTATGTGCACATCTCCCAAGACCTGCTCAGGACCAGAGACAAATGCCTACTCACTACGGAACGCTTGTTGAAGGATGGAAAGTCTGTTGTTGTTGACAACACCAATCCAGATCTCGTGAGCAGAAAGGGTTTTGTCCAGATCTGTCAGAAGATGAGTATTCCAGTCCGTGCGTTCTGGATGTCAGCCAGCTTAAAGCATTGCAGACATAACAACGTATTCAGACGACTGACTGAGAAGTCAAAGGCACATGCGAGTGTTGACGAGAGAGTTATGAATGTTTATCAAAACAAATTCGAAGAACCAAAGTGCGAAGAAGGATTTGAAGAAGTTGTTAAGGTCAATTTCCTGCCTTCATTCGCCAGCAAAGAAGAAGAGAACTTATACTTTAAGTTTTTGATTTGAATTCATTGAATGCATTATCTTACTTGTTCCTAGAATCTGAGATACTTATTAATAGCCCAATATTTTATGTTCTTATCACAGTACTTTCTCATGTTGCGAATTGTTTGCAATATATTTTTGAGTGAAGAACATGATGAAAGAAGGCCGAGATTAAAGGGGATCGAAAAGAATATCTTTATCGAACAACCCAATGTAAACAACGGCGAAGCGAATTCTGATTCTCACTCTCCATCTAGCTCAGCTTTAAACTAATTAGGCTCATATCCACTTAATTGAGTGGAATGTCCGAACAGGAGTTACTGCTTTTTTTGAAAATAATTACTTCTTATATCCCTGGTTCAGAATTAGAATTATATGTGATAACATTAACATTAAAATAGATAGATTGTACTTGTCCATCAATTAATTAATCTGGATTGCACTCGTAGGTCCCGAGTATATGCGACACCTCGTGCTGGACACACAGGAGCAGACCGCAGTGAGTCACGTGAAGCTGGATTTCTCGGCAGTTAATCACGTGGACTACACCGTACTTCAGGGCCTGGGGGAGTTGGCTACGGAGTTGAACAGTCAGGGCGTAGAGTTGCACGTTATTAATGCGCAGCCGCACATATTCGACTCCTTGAAACGAGCTAACCTCAAGCATTTAGATTTGCAAGTGAATAATTGTAACACCTTTTCGGGAAGCAATATTTCTGATTTTAATCCTGATTTGAATCTCACACGATTGCAGCTGCAACACCCAAACTACAACACCCTAACCTAGCTTGTAGATATAGGTACACGTATTTACGTATGTTTATCGTTTGTAGATATATTTAATACCAATGTTATGTATATATATGTACTTTAATACATCCATCACATATTTCACAATTCATTGAGACAAAAATAACATGCAAATAATCGTAAGTATAGTTGGCACAGTTAGATAGCATAGCACTGACAGCAGGTTCATATGGAGGACATTGAATTCCTAACTAAGGAGCACTCAAAAACCCTAGGCGGCCTTCACGAAGAGATCCAGAAGCTTCAAGGGAGATGCGACGAACTCACATTCAGACTGCACTTCACAGAAAGTAGTGCGTCTGATATTGAGTTGGACGGAACTCACATTGAAACGATTAACTGCCTCAAAGCTCAGCTTGAAGATGTGACGAAATCACTCGGAACGGAATTGCATCGGAAGAACGAAATGATCAAGGACCTGCACAACCAATTATTAGAGGCGAACCTGGAAATGAAAGACGTGTCAGAGAAGTACACGCAATCTTGCGCTAGTCTGGAAGCTAAGTCCAAGACGATAGCTTTTCTCACTTCGAAACTTAACCAAGTTAAAACCAAGCTCGCTGCTAGGCAGACAGAACTGATCTCCCCAACTCCTCCTCAAGGCCGTCCCGAGAAGGACGACTCACTCAAACGGAATGGGAGGTCAGACCCTCTCAACGGATCCATGTTCTTTGCAGAGGAGAGTTTCGAAAACGCTTGTTTCCGGTCACTCCCCCCATCCCTTGGCCCCATCACTCCCAAGATGTTAGTCCCCACTCCGCCCACTGCTCCGGCCAAGAACGGAACCTACGCGAGACACGCGCGTAGGTACAGCGCTCCCCGACTGAGGACAGCCAATGAGACTCTCCCATTCGCCCTGCTCCCTGTAGACAAAATCAATTCTATGCCTGTGCCTCAAAGGGGAAACAAGAAACTAATTTTACCCCCGATTCCAATCGCTTCTAGAGAGACACAATCAAACGGACCAATGGTCGGTAATTTACAATCTCCAGAGAGTTTCAAACACCCACAGAAGACTAGTCATTCCACCCGTGTGAAGGATTTCTAATTTCTGCCCCGAGCTTATTATTCGCAACCCTTCAGATCAGTTCACTTATTTCTACTTATTTGTACTTACAGTTACAATCCACCCTACTTAGCAGCTTGTAATGCTACGTGCATCTTTTATATGTATCATATCCCTTAATATTTAACTTAATTTATCTGTGAATTCTGTTTCCTTCTATTGGGTCGCTAAAGTACAAGTAATTCATGATGAATGACAAGGTGACTTCTTAACAAACCAACAATGTTGCACCAAATATTATTATTCATCATTACCATATCAGAATGTTTGATTGTATGTCGTCATTTGATACAAAAATGTTTGTATTCGTTACCGGTCATCATTTTCGTCCCGGTCCTATCGGTTAACCACACTATAGATGAACAATTTCTGACCTGAGAAAAACACTTGATGCTTTAAAAGGCTAACGTCCAACTGAGAAGAGATAAGTGTAGATTTAGGTATCCAAAAGGAAATTCGTAGCAAACACCTAACGGCCACCCAAAACACTTTCTTAGAAAATGCAACGCATTATTTCATCAGCCTGAGCTCATCACACTGCACTGTATTAGTTAAAACAGAGCACACTGCACTGTATTAGCTTAAAACAGAGCACACTGCACTGTATTAGCTTAAAACAGAGCACTAAATGATTAAATCTGTTAATTAAATGCATTTGCATTAGCATGATTAGCTTACGTAAAGTATCAAATCATATTGAAAATTCCTACAAAGTAAATCGGCAGACGTCTTCTCCTACGATTTTCACACCTCAATACTAACTCAGTTGCAAACCCAAAATACAATTGTAATTTCGACAGGTCTTGTCTCCTCTCTTCCACCAGTAAATACGATCAGGGGCGTTTCTAGGGGGGCAAGGGCATAGGTCCCAAGTTTGAGTGAGCCCAATACGGGTCAGCTTAGTCACCAGGTACCATATCCTCCAGGTGTCCTACCCCATGTTTAGTATTTGTATTTTTAAATCCTGGCTTATACATAAGAAGTAGTTGTGTTGGAGATGTGTTACTAGGAGATCCTGGCCATGTCCTAAGCAAATTTTTTAAAATTATTCCCACTGAAACGCTATTTCTTGAATTCTTAAAGCATTTCGAGACCAATCGAATGGTTCTTGTTTACAAATGACATCTGATTATAATGAAATCTATATAATGACTATCAGATTTGAGCATTTTCGAGAAATTCATATTTCAGTTCGAATACGGGCTGTACTACTCCTAATGCGGGTCACTTGAGACCTCTGAAGGAAGACGCACCCCTTCAGATTTTGGCTGCCCCCTCCTTGCATGTCGTTCACTGGATAACGAGACCTCTACTGAGGACTCAAATTCGCTAACCTAGTTCACTTGTTTCTCTCTACATCGTAATAGGTATAGTTGCTGCTGGGGCAGCATTAAGTTGTGTGAAATTATCAAAAGTTCACCCAGCAGGGAAGTAAATTGATGTTACAATATATTTTTAAGAAAAATTTAATCTAGATAGAAAGGAGAAAACAAACAAAACACAGATAAAGTTCTATGCAACACCTCTTCCATGAGCACTTAAACATAAATGCCTATTCAGTTAACTGTAATAAGGTGCTTCATCGTCAGCTTTTCCTTTTAAATCTTCATAGTTAGGTGGAAGGGATTCTGCACGCACATATTCAGGAGATTTTTCTTTCTCTGGGGTAGCATTGGGCCTGCGTATAATGTTTAGGTTGGTTGAAGCAGTCAGATTTGTGTGATTTCTCCGATTTAGTTTTGAAAAAAGAGACTTTGAACGAAGAATAGAAAAGCACGCGAAAAGTATAAAAATAGTTACACTCGCAAAACAGCAACCGAAAACTCCCGCTACGATAACATATGTCCAAAGATCAGTCCTAAGACATGTCCATGCAAGGTCAGTTGACACATTGAGAGATTGCACAGGTGGATTCTGGTAAGGGAGAATATTATTACTCTCATAAGTTAGAGAAAATGGCAAATAGGTTGTGGAAGAGCTACCTCGATTCGAACTCCTGGAAACTATTTTTGGAGTTTCTATGTGGCAGAAAGAAGAGGTCTCATCGTCAAGTGTGCAACCTCCTCTTATTATGGAAACATCGACATCGTATTTACGGACAGTGGAATTGAGGGACACGAGGAGTGAGGAGGGAGTGGGCTCACTCTCAAAAACAAAGTAGAACCAACCCTCAGATTCTACGGTCGGACTGGCGACACATCCAGTGGCAGAGAGGAGGCAGGACCTGTCGAGATTATAAATGAATTTGGGGTTTGTGGCTGAGTTAGCATTGAGCTGCGAGAAACCGTCTAAATCGTAAACAGAGATGTCCACTGATTGCGGTGCACTCGCCTGGTCGATAGCTCGCACAGACAAACTGACTTCATCTCCCCTAGCGACCACTGGCACTCCGTAGTACGACAGCTGACCCGAATTCCTCCCGACCTCAAGCGTAGCATTGACCAGGACCTGTTCTACACTCTTTTCGAAGTCGATACTCCCGGGCGAAATGGTAGTGAAAATGACTGTAATGTTATGTGCGGGATCAAAGTTAGCTATCTCAATAGCACTGCAAGGATCTCCTGGATGATTTATTATTTTGTCAGATCCAAAAATGATCGAGAAGGGGACGGCGTGGTTGCGAGGGTTGATGACAACTTGTAGAATGATGAACACAGCCATCAGAATGCCCGTTACAAGCCAACAGAGTGCAACCAAAAGCACAGCTGCAAATCCTTTCCGGCCGGCCATGCAAGAAATTCTATGTCAAACGATTGGAGGGTTTCTTATTTCAGGATTTTCCTTCTTTTATACTTTTTTTGCAAGGTTTTGCCTATATGGAAGAAACAGGATTGTCGCACTTACGTTTCATTGGATTTCTAAGCAATTATAATTGTATTCTGATATACATAGCTGTGAACAAGTAGAATACGTATATCAATTTAAGTGTCGTCTGACCACTTCTTTTTCTGGATTCACATTCTTTGACTCATTGAACTAATTACGTAATTAATTAATAGAGCAAATGAAGAGTCTTGTTGATGTATCGTCACTCGTCAGATCTTTATTCGTGAGTAAATCAAATGAAATGATACGATTTAGAACTAAAAATATTTATATTCACAAAACTGATTTAGTATTTTTTAAGTTTTAAGATCTTCAAAACAATAGTTATACAGGGTGGCTCATAAGTTCTGATACAAGCTTCATTAGGTATAAAATTTCTCATACTCAAACAATTTTAGTTATTATGGTCTTTAGAGATTGTAATTCGAATATTTTCAATGATTTTAGAAGATTTTTCCAGTCTAAGACCTGGAACTGTGTTTTGTATGGTGAGTTTTATGGGGGGGAAATATGTTCTGGCACGCAGCGAAAATCGAGAATCAAGGTCACTGCTTCTGTAAAAAATGTCTTTATAATCGATGTTCTATGACGATTTAGCACCCGATACCTTTCATTCACCATGGAAATATTTCATAAATCCATTGAATTCATTATCAGAAATGAGAGAAGTTATTATTTCACGAGATTAAATTTGGTACATTTTGCGAAACCACCCAAAATTTTTTTCACCTCATCAAAAATCTGATCCAAATGGTCCTCAATATGTACTGATATAAACATCTTATATTTCTACAAATTAAGAGTGTTCGAGGAAAATGTGAGAGCCAATTTTTCCTAGAATTTGAAGACTCTAGAAAGATAATTTGAAAAGCAGTGGGCCCTGATTCTCGATTTTCGCTGCGTGCTAGGACACATTTTCCTCCCATAAAAATCACCATACAAAACACAGTTCCAGGTCTTAGACTGGAAAAATCTTTTAAAATCATTGAGAATATTCGAATTACAATCTCTAAAGACCATAATAACTAAGATTGTTTGAGTATAAGAAATTTTATACCAAATGAAGCTTGTCACAGAACTTATGAGCCACCCTGTATTTTATATTACTTCAACCAAATCAAACCCTTTGATCTTTGTCACAAGTTCATTCATCCAACCATCCCATTTTTTCACTTTTCTATTGAGCTAATTTTCACGAGTGTCCCGCTTTTTTTATCATATGTATTTAGTATAATACTTTTCTATTGCGTCCCGCGAAATTTAACGACGCGTCTCGATTTAATCACGGCTCAAGTTGGCATGAAAGTTATTTCGTTCATTTGAATTGAGTAATAATTATTGTGCGCCCTTTTTCCTTACGCACACTTTTCCTCGGTTCTTATTTGAATTGGTTTTACGTGCTTGAGTTTCTCTTCCTCGAAAGTTCCGTAGACACAGAATTGAATAATCCATGTTCCGCTCAGCCGCGCGGTTTACAAGAGTTGGCTTAGGCCGCTCCTTCTTGAGACCGCTCGCACAGAGAAGTCTAAAAGTGGGCCTTCCGCGTTCGAATATGCACATTCCTATCTCCCGCTTTGCTAACCAGGCAGCAGCGCAGAAGACGAAGGGAGGTAGCCCCGGGCAACCCGGACAGGTGATCGCCGTGATCGGGGCGGTGGTGGATGTGCAGTTCACCGAAGGACTCCCGCCTATCTTGAATGCACTCTCCGTCGAGGGCCGCGAGCCTAAGCTAATCCTGGAGGTGGCGCAACATCTCGGAGAGAACACTGTCCGCACCATCGCTATGGACGGCACGGAGGGACTGGTGAGGGGAAACAAAGTTCTTGACACCGGCGGGCCGATAACCATCCCCGTTGGACGTAAGACCCTCGGACGGATCATCAACGTGATCGGAGACCCGATCGATGAACGCGGACCGATTGGATCTGAACACAAATCGAACATTCACCAGGAAGCCCCCGAGTTCGTGGAGATGAGCGTGGCGCAGAACATCCTCGAGACGGGCATCAAGGTGGTGGACCTGTTGGCCCCGTACGCTAGGGGAGGGAAGATCGGCCTGTTCGGAGGGGCTGGGGTAGGCAAGACTGTCTTGATCATGGAACTGATCAACAACATCGCCAGCGCCCACGGGGGCTACTCTGTGTTCGCGGGGGTGGGGGAGAGGACGCGGGAAGGTAACGACCTCTACCATGAGATGATCACGACGAAGGTTATCTCTCTTGACGACGACAAATCTAAAGTATCCCTGGTGTACGGACAGATGAATGAACCGCCTGGTGCGCGGGCTCGAGTCTGCCTGACCGGACTGACCGTCGCGGAGCACTTCCGGGACAAGGAGGGGCAAGATGTGCTACTGTTCATCGACAACATTTTCAGATTCACTCAGGCCGGATCCGAAGTGTCCGCCCTGCTCGGACGCATCCCCAGTGCGGTGGGGTACCAGCCGACGCTGGCCACGGACATGGGTACCATGCAGGAGCGCATCACCACCACCAAGAAGGGCTCCATCACCTCCGTGCAAGCCATCTACGTGCCAGCCGACGACCTGACTGACCCCGCGCCCGCCACCACGTTCGCACATCTGGACGCCACCACTGTGTTGTCCCGCGGGATCGCCGAGCTGGGCATCTACCCCGCCGTGGACCCCCTGGACAGCACCTCTCGGATCATGGACCCGCATATCGTGGGGGCTGAGCACTACGCGATAGCCCGGGGCGTGCAGAAGGTCCTGCAGAACTACAAGTCCCTCCAAGACATCATCGCCATCCTGGGGATGGACGAACTGTCGGAAGAGGACAAACTCACCGTTTCCCGCGCCAGGAAGATGCAGCGATTCCTCTCACAGCCATTCCTGTCTGCGGAAGTCTTCACAGGCAACGCTGGCAAGTACGTCCCCCTGAAAGAGACGATCTCCGGATTCAAGAAAATTCTAGCAGGAGAAGTCGACCATCTGCCTGAAGTAGCCTTCTTCATGGTAGGAAATCTAGACGACGTAGCTACCAAGGCTGAAGCTTTGAGTAAAGCTGCTAACTAATTTAATTCTCTTACTTAGGTATTCTAGTTTACACTGTGTTACGCATAATGAGGATATTGTCGACTACTTAATCTGTGTCGTGTCGAATAATTTTGTGATATAGCATAATATACTAATGAATAGACACTAATACCCGCCTATTTTAAAAAATCCTAATACAAGGCCAAGCCCCCAGACCCCCCAAGTCACTCGCCTCTATGCCCCCTCTCCTACAAATGGATCCCAATCTCTGTATCCTGAAAAAAAAGTTCTAGTATTAATTGCCCTTGTTCTATAAACCAAAAAAACAATGCAGTATTTCTTATTTCTTTCTTGTGTCTGAGGCTTGTAGGACATCTTATTGACTAGAATCCTCACCTTGAATGGTGAACATTCCTCTATAATTATTTGGGATCACGACACATAAATGCATTGCTCTAGGCATAAATCAGCATAAATTAAATAATCATACAATCCAGATGTTTCCATATTTATCATTGAAAGGCGTCGCATCATTTTTCAATGTCAGAAGATGGTGGTCCATCCGCATCCTCTATTGCATCATGTTTCTTAGTAACTTTACCTTCACTTCTATGTTCACTAATTTATATCCGTATCTGAAGACTCTAGATCGAGATGTGAGCAATATTTTCTACTCCTGGGTTGTGGCGGTATACCCTCTTGGTATTTTCATATCTTCTCCCTTCCTCGGATTCTGGTTTAATCGCTGTTCTACCAGACAGCCCCTGGTATTCACTCTGACTCTGTTGACACTCCTGAACATCGTCTATTCGTACAGTATCCTCTTCCCTCCGAGGGTCGGAGTTTGGGTTGTGTTAATATTGCGGCTATTGATGGGAGTTTGTTCAGGAAATAAGGCTGTCATCCACGCCTACATAACCGCAGCAACTACGGTTGAGGAACGCACTGGGATACTGTCCAACCTGTCGTCCATAATCCCTCTAGCCTACATCGTAGGTCCGGGCATCGGGCTACTTTTTCAGCCTCTCGGATACCCCGGTCTTACAGTCCCGCTCATACGACTTCCAATCAATATCTACACAGGCCCGATTCTCTCCTCTGCCCTGACATCAATCCTCATTCTAGTCTCGATGATTTGGTTTAAGGAATTTCTGGTTATCCCTCGAAAGAATAATTTGAACTCATCCGCTCCACCTATCGAATCAGATCCTCTAATTTCCCAGGTGGATGAACCGCCTGTCACCAACCAAACTCCATACGATCGTTTTGCATTTGGCACTTTGATTGTGGCTACTTTCGTTTCACACCTCTGTGTGGCTACTATAGACTCGTTAGTCACTCCATACTCAATGGATGAGTTTGCTTGGACAAATGAGACTGCTGTACACTTCAACAATATCATCTTCGTCCTATCCGGCATTGCTGCCTTTATTTCCTTTCGATCCGTCAACTTTTTAGTTAGGTTTTTCAAAGAAAGGTCAATTTATCTGTTTTCATTGCTTTTTTTGGGTGTTTCAATATTTGCTTTCTTTCCATGGCCGGGGGAATCTCTCTATCTGATGCACACCGCTGTCAACTCCTCTACAGGAAATGCTAGTCAGCCTAGCATGATAGGGTGTGACTATGTCAGACAACCCTGGTGCTTGTCACACTTCAAGTTACGTAAATTTCAAATATTCCTAGCGCCTTTGATTTTCTGCGTTAGCTTTTCTTTAACATACCTAACTCTTGTAACAATTGCCTCTAAAACGATAGGTCCACATCCCCCTGGTCTACTAATGGGGTTGCTGGGGTCTGGCGCTGGATTGGGACGCTCCCTAGGTCCAATACTCTTCGTACCTTTGTATTCCAAGTTGGGACCTCAATTCGCTTTCACTATAATGGACATGATGGTTGCTGGTCTTATACTTTTGGCCCTAGTGACTTATCATCGTCTAGTGCCATACGGGAATCCTAGACGCTGGTTCTGATGCTAAACATTGCTCTTAAGTTATGTAACCGTATATATCGCTACCTCAATCTGATTTGCTTTATCTAGGCTCTTTTCTATTCAATATATTAATAATATTAATACATTTCTATTACTCTAATCTTCACATCCCCTTTCTGCTAAATTTATTGTCTCGTGTGTTTTATAATTAAATGATTTGGCACTGAAGTATACGAATTATTTTCGAATTAATCCAAGAGTTACCCTCCTACAAGTTGCAAAGCTGTGAGTTTATACTGCATATTGGCTCACCTGTAGGAGTAGTATGAGGTAGATACTGTGTGTAGGAGTTGAGGTATCTTGTTAACTTTTCAAGTTTGAATTATAATTTTTAGGGAGGCGATAGGGTGTGTTACTCTCACTCAGGAATGTGAAGTTGCATACGCTTACATAATCTGTACGCATGGCGGCATTATGAAATAGGTACATTATAAGCTTAGAATATTCACTTTAGTTATCTGAACTGAACAGTCTTCCACTTCCAATACTAGTGACATTTATGGTAGGATGTTATATCTGTTTCTTCTCATCTCACTTCTATTCTCCCCAAATGTCGCACAAGAATGTCCGAGCGAGATCTCTATAACTCTAACTCGACCCCCGAGTGTCCTTGAGAACGGACAAGTCACTTTCACTTGCACAGTAGATATCGTTTCGGGGTACACCCAGCCAACTGAGGTGATTTGGCAGAAAGATTTCATTGCTTTAGACACCACAGGCACGGATCGATACAAAACAAGTACAAACGTAGTGAGCAGTAGTGAGGTGCGATTCACTCTTGAGATTACACGATCAGAAGTCGAGGACTCTGGCAATTACTCGTGTGACCCTACAATCCCCGGCGTTCTCTGTCGTGCAACGATCGATCTGACTGTGAACTATGCTCTCGCCGTGATAGTGGAAGACCAAGTAAGCGACTTGTCTTAGCGTATGCGGGTATGGCCGAATTATTTTATTGAGTCTAACTCTAGGATCAAGTAGAGGGAGAAGACGTGGAGCTGGAGTGCCTAGTCCGGGGGGTGGGCAGTATAGGGGTGTGGTTCCGACTCAATGAGACAACAAACACCTACATTGAGTTGGACGGAACTAGCTCGAAGTACACTCTTTCTCAGAGCGGGGACTACTTCTATCTGAGTTTCAGTTCGGCTTCCAGTGCGGACTCGGGTGTGTACAGGTGTGAAGGGGTTTCTTCCACTGGGAGAGTGAACGAAGACTTCGAGTTCCTCACCCTGTTCTCTCCCAGTTCTACTCTCATCAAAGGCGGCACGGATGGGAAGTTCATTGGACTCACCGGCAACGACTTGAGTCTTATCTGCGAATCTCAGGTAGCTAGTGAGATCTAATTATAGACCTAACTCTATTTAAGGGTCTCCATTCCGCTTTAGGGAATCCGTGCTCCCATGTACAACTGGACCATCAATGGAGTGGTTCTCGAAGAGAATACTGAGAAACTGGTGTTTAACCGCACCACTGGCCAGCTGGACATCCTGTCGGCCACCAAGGACGACGAAGGGACGTATGCGTGTGTGGCTTATAACCGGGCCGGAACGGAAACTGCCCAGGTGGCTGTGGTCGTCCATGTCAGGCCCACTGTCACTTGTCAGATGTCCTCAGTGGATGTGGGCCTGGGCGCTGTTGGAAACATATCTTGCATCCTCTTGGCCAGTCCCCCCATCGACAGAGTGGACTGGTTCAAGAGTTCTAGCACCATCGGACTGATGAACACGACCAAACACACATACTACCTCAATGGTAAAGTGATTAATGCTCACTGTCATTAGTTGACTCACGAGTTTATATTACTTTCTAGGCACACTTCTGATTTCAGACGCGCAGGAAGAGGATGACACCAGTTACGTGCTGAAGGCGTGCAACACCATTGCCAGCATAATCCACTGCTCCCAGGCAATAAGAGGAGTAGATCTGGTCGTGATCCTCAAGCCGCCCGCAGCCCTAGACCTCTCCATCCAATCAGAAGACCTCAGTGCTTACACGGCGGTCATAACCTGGACCAATCCACCGCTAACCGACCGTAACACTCCTGACTTCTATCTGCTAGAGTCCCGTACCTCCCCCGAGGGAGAGTTCGTCGTTATCGACGAGGAGATCCCCGTGGGGGAATCCGGGGGGTACCCACTGACCAAGTTGTTCCCCGGCTACCAGAACTTCTTCAGGATTGTAGGGACGAACCTGGCTGGGACGGGCGAACCCTCGAACGAACGGAACGTCACCTTTCCCTCTGGAGTCCCTCGCATCCGAGAGGTGTCGACTGTCTTCCTCACCTCCTCCTCTCTCAATGTGACATACCAGCTGTGGCACGATGGAGGAGAACCACTGATTGGTCTGGTGGTTCAGTATAGAGTCAACACCTCGAACGATTGGATGACAGTTACTGACAGTTTTCTGAACAAGAACATAACCTATTTCGCTGTTATTTCTGATCTGACCAGCCTCATGTACTACGATGTAAGTTAAGCGCCTTGAAAGATATAAATGTTGTTTTTTCCTTTTTTTTGGTCCAAAATTGATTGAGGAACTGGAAACGGAAATTGTATAGGTGCAAATACCAATAAATTCGAAGCTCTAAGTGAATGTACATCTACATTTTCTAGAAAACAATTAAATACCTGTTATACCCATTTTATTGAAACTTTCCTGTAGATCCGAGTTGGGGTGTCCAACAGTCTAGGGTTTTCTGAGTATTTCGTTGCAGATAAAGTTCTCGTTCCTGACTCGTTGCCCGGCTCCCCGACACTGGAGGGAATCCAGGAAAGACTAGATTCCGTTCTCATTAGAATAACTCTCGAGGATCGTGGGACCGGAGAATTTTTGGGATTTTTTGTTCTGTACACTAATAACGCTTCTTATCCAACCCCGCAACCCGTTTTCATCACGGACGACTCCATTAAAACGGGAGATTTACCGAACACTTGGGACTTGAGCATAACGGGGCTGGAGTCAGAGAAGACGTACAAGATATCTGCTGCCGCGAACAGCAGTATTGGAATGGGGCCTTTCTCCCCGGAGATAGAAGTGTACACTCAGTCTGAGAGTTTCCTTGAAAGTATCTATTTCAAGATATTCGTCGCCGTCTTAGGAGTGGTGGTCATAGTTGTTATATGCCTCCTTCTCCTCTTGATCTGTATCGGGTGTCTCTGCTTCCGTTTTGGGAAGAAGAAAGGGTATTTCCATATTCAGAAGGTAGGCACCAGTACTGGCGTGGAGAACCCAGCTCTCACAGAATCCGGAGAATATAGCGATCCTCCTCAGAAGAACCAAACCCCCCTGACTACTCTCAAGGAAGACGCTCGCTCCCACGCATCCACCCCTCCCGTGGTCCCTCCCAGGATGCATGAGACGTTTGAAGATAGCTTCGATTATCACTCTTCTCCGCCCTTAGCTGGCTACACTTCTGTAAAAGATCCGAAGCATTTTAAAGCTGCAACGGATCTCCACTCTCCTCCGTTTACCGACCTTGATAAAAACTTTTTGGGGCAAGACCGACACCCAAGTCAATCCCAGGGCAACATTTCTCAAGGATCATTCATCACTGACGTATAAATGCGACCCTCCAGCTCGGATTTACATTTCTTGGTTGATAAACATTCTCAAACGTCAGCTCTATGGAGTCTCTATGGAGTTTTTAGTTCGATAGCTCTATTTTAATGATTCATTTACTTTATATATATAACTTTAAAATTTTAACTTTTCATTATTTAATTGTGTTTTAACTTATACAATGTCCTTTATAATATTTGATAATTATTCTTTCTAATATTTATATTATCATTTTTGAGCAAATTATAACCATGTATGTTTTCATTCTGTAATATATACTATCAGTAAGAACCGGATTAGTTGCAATTAAATTGGGAGACGATATACGTATATGACCAATTCAACTTAATGGATATTCATATCAGTTGCATTTTCAACGAGGAGCTTTACAAAACATTTGCTGGGCATAAATGGTATCTTCAGAGTGAATAATGTTAAAAAAAGTCTGAAATAATGGTAGATTTGTCCCATACCTTCCCCCCTTCCTGAAACTTGAATTAATGTTTGTTACAACTTTATCACGTATCACGTGATAAATTTAAATTCAAATATGTAATTATAAGATAACAAGTCCTAATAATTGCAAACTGTAAGGAAGTAATTAGATCAATCAACTGATTCTTGCTAACTGTCAGATAAACTAAACCATCGCGTGATATATCAGTTTTATTACAAAACATCTTATGATGAACCGTCAGGAAATCATCCTGACTCTGTCACCTTACACAAGCAGAATGTTAATAAATAAAAGACTTGTATCATATTTCCACTAATAGTTCAATAACAGAGCAGAATCAGGTAATCTCGTGTCAGGTGATATAAGTGTGATTGTGGATAGGAAGTTGGCATGTCAGAGTTTGACCCTAACAAGCACCAGCATGTCCGTTTCAACCCCCTGAGGGGGGAGTGGGTCATCGTCTCGGCTCAGCGTATCAAGCGTCCCTGGACCGGACAGGTGGAGCAGAGCAAGGATTCCGCCGCTAAGAATGCGGACACTGCCCAGGCAGCGGAGGCCCCCTCTCCTAATCCCGCCTCAAACTATCTGGCGCCAGGGGCATCCCGGGTTGGCGGAAAGGTAAACGAGAACTACTCGAATACTTTCGTGTTTGAGAATGACTTTCCTGCCCTTCTGTCCACCGGTCCAGACCCCCCTTCCCCCAAGCACCCCCTCCTCCTCTCCGCCCCCGCCAAAGGCGCCTGTCGAGTCATGTGTTTCCACCATCGCAGCGACCTCACTCTGGCCAGGATGGAGGTGCGAGATATCTTGATTGTGGTTGATAAGTGGGTGGAACAGGTGCAGGAGTTGGGGAGGGAACATACTTGGGTGCAGATATTCGAAAACAAGGGCGAGGCCATGGGCTGTTCCAATCCGCACCCGCATTGCCAAATATGGGCATCCTCTTTCTTACCAGATCTCCCTTCCAAATCGGATAAGAACCAGCGAGAATACTTCCAGCAACATGGTAAGCCGCTGCTGCTGGAGTATATCGCGGTAGAGCTGGAGCAGAAGGAGAGGGTTGTGGCTGAGAATCCAGACTGGGTGTGTCTGGTCCCATTCTGGGCCATCTGGCCCTATGAAGTGATGCTCTTACCGAAGCGTCACGTGCTGAGACTGACGGACCTCACGTCCGCTGAGAGAAAATCCTGCGCGGAGATTATGAAAGTTTTGCTGTGCAAGTACGATAACATTTTCCAGTGTTCGTTCCCCTACTCCATGGGCTGGCACGGTGCGCCCACTGGTCGCTACTTGGGTCAGGACTGCGCCCACTGGCAGCTCCACGCCCTCTACTACCCATGTCTCCTGAGGTCTGCAGCCATTAAGAAGCACATGTCAGGGTTTGAGATGCTGGCTCAGCCGCAGAGGGACCTCACGCCTGAGGTCGCCACGCAGCAACTCAGGGCACTGCCAGACCTGCACTATCTGGAAGCCAAAAGCTCCTAGCTCCTTGTAGATAAAGAAGTATATTTTTTAGAAATTTGTTTTATTTTAGTCAACACCAGTGTACTATGAGCCTTGGTAACTGGGAACTTAGGGAGTAGCGATGGGAAAAACAAATCTGAAATAGTTTGAATTTCTCGCAATCAATCAACAATATATGATGTTTCATTCTTTAGTTTCACACCTCTTCAAGACTATTATTGTAACATTTTGTTTTCTAATTCTTGGTTTATTTCAAAAATTCCTATTTTTGGTATATTTTTTCATTTTATTTTGTTCAAATTTAGCTACATCATATCCTGATGATGATTTGCTTGGCAGTGTGTTAAGCCGCAATTCATACTTGATCAGTACTAAAACACATCTATTTTTATTATTTAATTAACTTATAAGATGGATCATTCTACGTTTAGACCTCCTGATCTGACTTCTGACTCGACATGCCTCCTAATCATGATATAAAAGGATTTTATTAATGTTTATAAATACGTACGCAGGTGTATTTGTGAATTCTTGTTTGGGCTGACTTATACTTGGTGATATATATCCCCTTACTACTTTTTCCTAATTTCCTCTTCCCCTGAAAAGTCTCAAAGAGTCTGTGAAAACGCAGACAGTTGCATTTTATATCTCATGCTGAATGACGTCATGAGTATTGATAGCCCCGTACGTACAATAAGTTGATTAGAGCGATACAATACTCTGTTTTGACTGTAACTAACTATAAACTATAATTATGCTAGGATAGTAGAGGACACATTTATAGTTAATAAATACGGTTGGAGATAAACCTAGATTCTTATACAAAATGTCAATAATGCGAGCATAATTCCTGAATTAGTCAAAACAGGAACTGAATTTCTTCTAAAATTTACGTTAAAGACTAACAGGCTCCGTGTTTCCTATTAATTTTATTCATAATCCTGAATTCAGATCTATAACTTTCACAAATAGAAGTGTCTACTCGATTGCCGAGCAAATCACGTTCTAGCTTGAACTGCGCCTTTATTACAGAACTACAAGGATTAGAGCAGAATGGCTGTTGAAGCAGGAAAGAGCTTAGAACCTCTCATCATGGCAAACAAAGAAAACGAGATGGCATTCAACAATCTGAAGCAGAAAGAGTTATCTGACAGTGCGATTGTAGCTGAGAAGCAAGAATCGCCTGGTCAGATGGACGTCGATAAGAAGAAGAGTTGGAAAGATATGTTCAAACGAGATAAGGATAAGAAAGAGAAAGAAGAGGAGTATCCACCTGTCAATCCTTTCAAAATATTTGCATTCGCTTCCAAATTTGAGCTTTTGCTCATTTGTATCGGTCTGGTGACAGGGATGATACAAGGTGCCGCTTTCCCGTTTAGTTTTCTCGCAATCGGAGAAGCCTTTGACGCATTCTTCACTTTCCAAGCTGCGAGTCAAGGATGTGCCAGCAATTTCTTTGCTAACACCACCAGTCTTACAGGTAAAGTATTAACTTCATCTCCATGAGAATATATGTTATACATATTTTTGTAGCTGCCTGTGCTCAGAGCCTTATGTCCAGTAATCTTACGATGGGGCTGATCTCTAATGGCACCATTAATCCCCGCTCCAGCTGGTTCTTATGCACAGCAAGCAATCAGGGCATCTCCTTGACCCCGTCCATCTTGTCCGTGCTCACGACCCCCGTCATCTCTCAGTACTGTGACTCCACTTACGACCGACTAAGGTTCACAGACAGTGCTGGATGTTGTGGAGTGTATGATGCGTGTATTTCTGGAGCTAGAGACAATCTGTACAATGATGTGCTGCTGTGTATATGCCTAATCCTCGTCGGTCTCGGATTTCTTGTCGCCTTCTGCTCATATATTTCAGTAAGTTTGACATTTTATTTAGTTACATCGTCACGTAATTGCATTTGTACTTATTTCCGAAGAATTAACTTGATTGAAGAACTGTAAAGTTGTAAGAATATAAAATTTACATGTAAGTGTGAAATGGGAGTGACTACAAACAAATTCGAATATCTAATAGGCGATCTTTTCACACCTCTGCAAAGGGGAAGAACATTTTTACACCTTTCCCTTTCTATGCTATGCATTGTATTTAGTTTCACTCCAACAATATCAACCATTGTAAAAACATGATCAATTACTGATTTGATTTTACATCCATATAAGGACTCCAACTTCCACGGACTAATACAGACTTGTATTTTCCAGTATAACATCCGACACATGATTTACTATTATCCACTCGTGATAATAGCAATTAATTGTCTAAGAGAAAGTGTAATCAGACACGATATCAAATTCTTCTTAGCTAATGGATTTGGTTTACACTTTACACTTGATTGAACATCTTGTAATTATGCTCTCTACCACAAATATACACATTTAATACTAACATGTAGTTAATCTTAATTTAGCGACCGAGCGCACCAATTCATTGAATCTACTGTTAGAGCTCGTTGATTGTTTTATCGAGCAGCTTCACCCAGTTCACCATGTCATCCCTGGTTTCTGCACACAGTTTAAACTTCCTTCCTGGCGTCTGGAGTTGGAACGTGTGCTCGAAAGGAGCTTGTTTGAGATGTTCGGTGTCTCCTGCCCTCACTTCGAAACCATCTGTCTTCTTTCCAAGTTTGATCTCCCCTTTTGGGTGTGGGTCCAACTTTTCTTTGTAGTAAGAGAGGTAGCCTTTGTTCAGGAAAAACCATCTCTTTCTCCAGGCATCTTTAGCTGCTGGCCCTGGCTTATAAAGGTAACCTGACCGCTGGAGGTGTCCTCCCAAAAGCGACGCTTCAAACCCGCCCCCTTCCCCCTCCAAGGCTATCTTGTGCTGTGCGCATAGGATGGTATAGTACCACTCTATGGTCAGCATGTTATTGTCCGAGTAGGCGTAATAGCTGCGAGAGGCGCCGTAGTAGGAGATCGCCATTGCGAACATGTTCTCATTGATCTCTTCAAGGTTCAGACCGATGTCTTTGATCGGCACGCAGGCCTTTGGCTGTGTGTCGTCTATTTTAATGAAGTATTCTAGCTGATCACCTTTTAGTACGAAAAAACGTGGTTTCCATGTTTCTTTGCTTTTCCCTTTCTTATGCAGAAACCCGTTCTTCTCTCCGCTGCCGATCGTGCTCTCCTTCAGTCTGACTTCGTCCTGGAACAGCCGTCCCTCGTACTTGGACCAGATGAAGCTCTCCTTCACCGCGGTCTGTGATGTGGGTTTAGGCTTGGTGTAGTAGACAGGGATGAACTTCTCTAGTTCTGCGTTTATTTCGTTTCCTGTTATCTTGTCGGTCTCATCCAAGTTCCAACTATCTAGTTTGATTGATTTTACGCGATTGAGAGAGGCTCCCAATCCTCTGTGAATTCCAGCGCATACTTTGCATATCAAGACCCCCACACGGATATTGCACCAGTCTGGGTCTTGGAGTCCGCAGTCCGCACAGCTCTTATTCGCATCTCTCCCCATAACTTCTTCGAGAACTTTCTTTGTGCTCGTGTTAGACGCCATGTTTCTAAAATATTTGGTTTAAATTACCCTAAAATATAATATCCAGCTTATATACAATTTCTTGTATTCGCCAAAGCTTATTTTAACTTTCTATAATTAGTTTGATACAACCATAAAATTATGTAGATATTTGTCTTACTGCATCAGCTCATGTTACAGATTGGTTGATAGCTCAATTCCTTTGAATATTCGGAGGTGTTTTTTTGATAATTCAAATAGTATCTTGGGTAATACAGATTGCTAAATGCTGAATTTGTTGTACACTGATAACAGAAAGCTCAGTTTAATTTGTCTATTCCATATAAGTCCAATTACTTTCATAAATTATTGCTAGAGCATATATTGGAATACTGTTTGGAAGCACTTTTGTGCAAATACTTACATTTCTACGAATTTAACGAATGAAGTATGATGTAATTGAGTAAGATACAATTAGTTGTATCCTTATCATAAATCAACGAATATTCAGCAGTGTATTTAGAACCATTGCTGTGATTAGCTGATGGTTCAATACACGGTGTAGGATTATTGGTGTTTAAATTCGCTACTCGTTATCATATCACCATTGTTGCAATTGTATATTACCGTACACTCACAGGTGGCAATATTCGGGTCCGTTTCAGAAGCAATCATTTTCCGTTTGCGAAGTGCGCTGTTCAGGAGTCTGCTACGGCAAGACATCGGTTGGTTCGATGAGCACGCCCCGGGGAAACTAACCACACGTCTCACAGAAGACCTGGATAAGATCAAAGATGGACTTGGAGAGAAATTTATTGGAGTTTTCAGGAGTTTCTCAGGAGTCATAGCAGCTCTGATGATCTCTTTTCTGAAGTGCTGGCCTCTCGTCTTAATTGTAATGGGATCTTCCATAATTGTCATCGTCCCTTTCGCTATCCTAGGTAAGTTAAACAATTACTAAGTATCCCTCGTCGTTCGCAACGATTCCTTTCTGAGTATTCCCACAACTTTTTATGACCTGTACTTAGAACACTTATATACTATAACGAGGTAAATTTTATAAGGTGTAGCTAACATGACAATTGTCTAATGAAATTCTTGCTTTCAAGTATGATGATTAAAGTAAGTTTGATATTTTATCGAAAAAGTTACTATATCCATCTTAAATATATTTAATTATAGTATATATGGGTGCTATGCTACTAGTGCAAGTACGAAAAGGGTGGAATCATTGGTATATGCTATATTGACATAACATTTCTAAAATGAATGTCCATCCATCCTTTTATCATTAATTCTTCTCACGATATAATGACATGGAAAGCAAGGGACTTTTCCACATTTACTATTTGTGTAGGCAAAGCAGATGCATTCTTCTCTGCGAAGGAGAGCACTGCCTACGCAGCCGCAGGAGCAGTGGCAGAGGAGGTGTTAGGCGCCCTGAGAACCGTGGTCGCATTCGGGGGACAAGACTACGAGATACGGCGGTATGGCAAGAAGCTGGACGGAGCCAGGAAGTACGGACTTTACAGGGGACTGTCTATTGGCTTTGCCCTGTTGTTCTTGTTCGCGATCATCTACTCGGTCGAGTCCGTCGCATTTGGGCTCTCGCAGATATTCTCTACGGTCTGCGTCTGTGATTTCGGAGACTCTCTAACTGTCATATTCTGCGTAGTCATTGCTGTGTTCATTTTCGGACAAGGAGCGAACAACTTGAGTGTCATTCAGGTAAGTTCTCAATCAGTGTGCATTATCTAAAAAATGAAATCTTGAATACCTAAAATATTATTTTAAGAGTGTCCTGTGATTAGGGAGCTCTCGGGACAGCTGGGTTCACATTCTACGTCATCAACAGAACGCCTCATATCGACTCGGAGCAGGAAGGAGGCATTGAACCTGAGGATTTCGTACCTGATATCGAACTGAAAGGAGTTCGCTTCAACTACCCCACCCGTCCCACAGTCCCCGTCCTGAGAGGAGTGGATTTGTCAGTGAAAGCCGGCCAGACCATCGCCCTGGTAGGACCCAGTGGATGCGGAAAGAGCACCATCCTATCCCTGGTCCAACGGTTCTACTCCCCCAACGAAGGAGAGGTGTTGATAGGGGACAGACCTATCCAGGACTACAACTTGGAATGGCTGAGGAAGAGGATCAGTGTTGTGAGCCAGGAGCCAATCTTGTTCGGACTGTCCATAGCGGATAACATTAGGATCGGTAAACCGGTAAGTGTGCTGTACAGATGTGTTCCTGTGTCATAACAGCAAACTAACTAAGTAGGAATGTCCATTTTGTTGAATTTGTAGCAGACACCATATTTCCTAAGTGGAGCGGTTCTGAATCTTTTAAGGTTGGCAATGGAAAATTGTTTCCACTGTGAAAGGCCGCGTACTCTGTTAAGACTGCTAGCAGTACAGTGCTTTGGTGTAGGATGCTACGATGGCTGATATCGAGGAGGCTGCTCGTGCAGCTAACGCACACGAGTTTGTGACAAACCTTCCAAACGGGTACGACACCTTGGCGGGGGACAGAGGCGCTCAGCTGAGTGGAGGGCAAAAGCAGAGGGTCGCAATCGCCCGCGCGATCGTCTCCAACCCGCTCATCCTCCTCCTGGACGAGGCGACCTCTGCCCTGGACAACCAGAGCGAGGCACAGGTCCAGGCGGCCCTGGACACAGTGTCGCAGGGCAGGACCACCATCGTGGTGGCGCACAGACTCAGCACGATACGGAATGCAGACTTGATTCTAGCTTTCAGCGAGGGAGTGATTGGAGAGCGAGGGACACACGCCGAGCTGATGCGGCAAGAAGGTGTCTACTACCAGCTGGTGGTGAGCCAGACCTACGGCTTCACTGAGGACAGCACCCCGGTGAGAGTTAGAGTTGTGGACTTAATTTCTATTTCAGTGTGCTTTCTGTGGAATTAGTATTGTAGGAGAGCAACAATACTAATTGTATAGACACTTTGAAATGACTTGTCAACCACCGTAGTTTGCGAGCTGAGGGCAATTGTATATGGAGATATGCAATATGATTATCACTCCTAGCCATTTAATATTGTACGACTAGTTGGAGCAGATTTGGATTCTGCTGAACCATTAAATACAATACTTCCATCCCATCCCATCTGTGGGGACTTTTAGTGCAGTTCCTATTATGGAGATACCTAAACTTACGGATAATACTATACCGTATTTCACTATCTCAAATTTCACACTTAGAAAGCTCTAGAATGAATATTTGAAGTGTTAAGCTATTTACATTTACATCCCTCCGAGTTTCTTACTGGAGTTGCATATAAGAAACTCAGGCCTCTCGACCGATATTTTATTTTACGATTCCCTAGGATACACCGAACACCAAATCTCCTCTGGTCGAATACTTCCGGTCTATCTCCAACATTTCAGCCAAGTCGCAAGACTCCCAAACACACGCTCCTGTCAAGGACACCATCAAGAAGGAGGAGCCTCTGGACGAGGATGAAGATGACGGAGGGTTTGATCCCAAGGTGTCAGGTGGAGATTGGAAATTGTTGTACCGCGCACTCAAGCTCAACTCTCCCGAATGGATCCTTATTCTGATCGGCGTGATTGCGGCTGCCCTATCAGGCCTCACTTTTCCCGCTTTTGCGGTTATTTTCACTTTCCTTGTTGATGCATTCTCTAGTCTCTTCGTTGAAGGAATTCGAAACAACTGCACTTACTCATACAGTGTGTTCTCACTCTGTCAGTCCTCATTCCAATTGACCGTCCCCGCTTCTTGCTTGCCACAATCCGGGGACAACACTGTTTTCATCGTGGTTGTGCTCATGTTCTCCTTCCTCGGATTCTACAGCGGTATTCTCACACTAATCAGAAGCATAACTTTCACTGTGTCGGCAGAGAGGCTGAGTAGGCGGATCAGAGAACTCGTGTTCAAGTCTATTATTAAGCAGGACATCGGGTTCTTTGACGACCCCAAGCGAAGCGTTGGGCGTCTTCTGGTTAGACTTTCCACAGACAGTACTCAGGTCAGTCCTGTTTGATTTAATGAAGTAGACACAGGTACGTATGTACTATTGCAATTTGCTTATTAGGTGAGCGGGATAACAGGCATCCGTATCGGTGTCTACATGGAGATGATCGTCTCACTGATTGGAGGTACAATTATCTCGTTTGTGTATGGATGGCCCATCGCCTTACTCATCCTCTTGTTCGTACCATTAATCACGTTCGTGCTGATAATCAAGAACAAGCTAGATGGTGGAATAACAACCATTCACTCCTACGAGAATGCGACTAAGATCGCAGTTGAGTCTCTGGAGAACATCCGCACCGTCCAGGTTAGCTAGAGTGCATACCTATGCACGGTTAATGTCACCAACGTTTTCCTATCTAAATATGCTTCCTTAACCGATCCTCCTGCCTAGATATTCACGTCAGAAAGAAAGTTCTATCAGGAGTACTCCTCAAGTCTGAGGCAGCCGTTGAAGCGATCTCTTGCGACTGCGCAATTCTCGGGGATAGGTAGCTCCATCGCAGACGGACTACAGTACTGGTCCTATGGAATTATGTTCGCTTTCGGAACTTACCTCATCACGCTCTGTCCTTGCAACCCTGCATTCCTAACCATTGATAGGTTGTTTGGGTCCTTTTTCGGGATATTTCTGGGAGCAGCTGGAGCCGCTAATGCCAACGCGTTTGCTCCGGATTTAGAAAAGGCGAAGAAGTCTGCGAGGAGGATCTATGCGCTCGTAGACGCTCGTCCTATCCTGGAACCAGACTCCACCAAACCAGCAGTAAGTCCTTCTTTCTCTGAATCCAATTATATTACACTTAAATGGTACTGTTAGGGTCTTATATACTGCGTGATCATGCACGTTATTTGTGATTTAAATAGAGATGAAAGATCCTATTTATTTCACATTAAATGCCTAATGAATGATCTGTTCTTCAGATTGATGACGCGAGGGGAGGAATCAAGTTCACAGATGTGAAGTTTCGGTACGAGACACGGCCTAACATCCCGGTTCTGGAGGGCCTGTCCCTGCAGCTGGAGCCTGGCCAGTCACTGGCCCTGGTGGGTCCCAGCGGGTGCGGGAAGAGTACCATCGTGTCTCTCATAATGCGCTTCTACGACCCGACGGGAGGGGAGGTACAGATCGACGACACTCCCATCATGGGGCTAGACACGGGAGCTCTGAGGAGGAACATCGGGATAGTGTTCCAGGAGCCGGTGCTCTTCGACACCTCCGTATCCGACAACATTAAGTACGGGGCCTTGTACCGTGACGTCACTCAGGAAGAAGTTATTGAGGCAGCGAAGAAGGCTAACATCCACGATTTCATTTCGTCCCTGCCTGAGGGGTACAACACGAGGGTAGGGGAGAAGGGGACGCAGATGTCCGGTGGGGAGAAGCAGAGGATCGCCATCGCAAGAGCGCTGCTTCGAGACCCCAAAATCCTCCTCCTCGACGAGGCTACCTCCGCCCTTGACGCCGAGTCGGAGAAAGTGGTCCAAGCAGCTCTGGACAAAGCGAAGCTGGGCCGCAGCACCGTGATGATTGCACACCGCCTGTCCACCATCATCGACCTCGACAAGATAGCCGTGATTAACAACGGGAAGGTAGTGGAGATCGGGTCTCACGAGTTTCTGGTTAATGCTAAAGGAGTTTACAATAAACTGTGGTTAGCTACTCAGGGAATCATGAACGAGAAGGGTGATGTGGACATTTAGCGTCATGCTAGTTAACAGTATACTATACAAGAATACTAATAGTACTCAGTTTAACTCTTCTTTTCTAGTTTTATATATATGTGTTGATCAGCTCTTTGATCAGATTAGTTCTCAATCATTCATTTAGATTTTGTACTTTCTATATATTAAGGATATTAAAGAGTTACACTGATTGATTTATTCAAAGTAGCTAAGAGAACCGTAAATGCAGTACCTATCTAGTAAATATACTTTGTGTTTACATAGTAAGACTATCCTTTAATTTGGTTTCAAAAAGTAGGAATATATTAATGAATAAAAATAACTCTCTACTTGGTATCCAACTTATTCAACAAAAACATCAGGAATGGTTTTGAGAAAATGTCAGTCGACAGACCGATAGTGCATCTCCAGTA